>CM051235.1:614176939-615383189 GCA_027917425.1 Gastrophryne carolinensis
ATAGACACTCATCTTATAGACACTCACCTTATAGACACTCATCTTATAGACACTCACCTTATAGACACTCACCTTATAGACACTCACCTTATAGACACTCACCTTATAGACACTCACCTTATAGACACTCATCTTATAGACACTCACCTTATAGACACTCATCTTATAGACACTCACCTTATAGACACTCACCTTATAGACACTCATCTTATAGACACTCATCTTATAGACACTCACCTTATAGACACTCGCCTTATAGACACTCGCCTTATAGACACTCACCTTATAGACACTCATCTTATAGACACTCACCTTATAGACACTCACCTTATAGACACTCATCTTATAGACACTCACCTTATAGACACTCACCTTATAGACACTCATCTTATAGACACTCATCTTATAGACACTCGCCTTATAGACACTCACCTTATAGACACTCATCTTATAGACACTCACCTTATAGACACTCGCCTTATAGACACTCACCTTATAGACACTCATCTTATAGACACTCACCTTATAGACACTCACCTTATAGACACTCATCTTATAGACACTCATCTTATAGACACTCACCTTATAGACACTCATCTTATAGACACTCACCTTATAGACACTCGCCTTATAGACACTCACCTTATAGACACTCATCTTATAGACACTCACCTTATAGACACTCGCCTTATAGACACTCACCTTATAGACACTCATCTTATAGACACTCACCTTATAGACACTCGCCTTATAGACACTCACCTTATAGACACTCATCTTATAGACACTCACCTTATAGACACTCGCCTTATAGACACTCACCTTATAGACACTCATCTTATAGACACTCACCTTATAGACACTCATCTTATAGACACTCACCTTATAGACACTCATCTTATAGACACTCACCTTATAGACACTCGCCTTATAGACACTCACCTTATAGACACTCACCTTATAGACACTCGCCTTATAGACACTCACCTTATAGACACTCATCTTATAGACACTCACCTTATAGACACTCACCTTATAGACACTCATCTTATAGACACTCACCTTATAGACACTCGCCTTATAGACACTCACCTTATAGACACTCATCTTATAGACACTCACCTTATAGACACTCGCCTTATAGACACTCGCCTTATAGACACTCACCTTATAGACACTCATCTTATAGAAACTCGCCTTATAGACACTCACCTTATAGACACTCAGCTTATAGACAATCGCCTTATAGACACTCACCTTATAGACACTCACCTTATAGACACTCAGCTTATAGACAATCGCCTTATAGACACTCACCTTATAGACACTCAGCTTATAGACAATCGCCTTATAGACACTCACCTTATAGACACTCGCCTTATAGACACTCGCCTTATAGACACTCACCTTATAGACACTCGCCTTATAGACACTCGCCTTATAGACACTCGCCTTATAGACACTCACCTTATAGACACTCACCTTATAGACACTCATCTTATAGACACTCGCCTTATAGACACTCGCCTTATAGACACTCATCTTATAGACAATCGCCTTATAGACACTCGCCTTATAGACACTCACCTTATAGACACTCACCTTATAGACACTCATCTTATAGACACTCGCCTTATAGACACTCGCCTTATAGACACTCAGCTTATAGACAATCGCCTTATAGACACTCACCTTATAGACACTCGCCTTATAGACACTCGCCTTATAGACACTCACCTTATAGACACTCGCCTTATAGACACTCGCCTTATAGACACTCGCCTTATAGACACTCACCTTATAGACACTCGCCTTATAGACACTCGCCTTATAGACACTCGCCTTATAGACACTCGCCTTATAGACACTCGCCTTATAGACACTCGCCTTATAGACACTCGCCTTATAGACACTCACCTTATAGACACTCATCTTATAGACAATCGCCTTATAGACACTCGCCTTATAGACACTCACCTTATAGACACTCACCTTATAGACAATCGCCTTATAGACACTCGCCTTATAGACACTCACCTTATAGACACTCACCTTATAGACACTCATCTTATAGACACTCACCTTATAGACACTCGCCTTATAGACACTCGCCTTATAGACACTCAGCTTATAGACAATCGCCTTATAGACACTCACCTTATAGACACTCGCCTTATAGACACTCGCCTTATAGACACTCACCTTATAGACACTCGCCTTATAGACACTCGCCTTATAGACACTCGCCTTATAGACACTCACCTTATAGACACTCACCTTATAGACACTCATCTTATAGACACTCGCCTTATAGACACTCACCTTATAGACACTCATCTTATAGACACTCGCCTTATAGACACTCGCCTTATAGACACTCGCCTTATAGACACTCGCCTTATAGACACTCGCCTTATAGACACTCGCCTTATAGACACTCGCCTTATAGACACTCGCCTTATAGACACTCGCCTTATAGACACTCGCCTTATAGACACTCGCCTTATAGACACTCATCTTATAGACACTCGCCTTATAGACACTCACCTTATAGACACTCACCTTATAGACACTCGCCTTATAGACACTCATCTTATAGACACTCGCCTTATAGACACTCACCTTATAGACACTCACCTTATAGACACTCATCTTATAGACACTCATCTTATAGACACTCGCCTTATAGACACTCGCCTTATAGACACTCACCTTATAGACACTCGCCTTATAGACACTCACCTTATAGACACTCGCCTTATAGACACTCATCTTATAGACACTCACCTTATAGACACTCACCTTATAGACACTCACCTTATAGACACTCATCTTATAGACACTCGCCTTATAGACACTCACCTTATAGACACTCACCTTATAGACACTCGCCTTATAGACACTCGCCTTATAGACACTCGCCTTATAGACACTCACCTTATAGACACTCCCCTTGTAGACACTCATCTTATAGACACTCACCTTATAGACAATCGCCTTATAGACACTCACCTTATAGACACTCATCTTATAGACACTCGCCTTATAGACACTCGCCTTATAGACACTCGCCTTATAGACACTCACCTTATAGACACTCGCCTTATAGACACTCACCTTATAGACACTCGCCTTATAGACACTCATCTTATAGACACTCACCTTATAGACACTCACCTTATAGACACTCACCTTATAGACACTCATCTTATAGACACTCGCCTTATAGACACTCACCTTATAGACACTCACCTTATAGACACTCGCCTTATAGACACTCGCCTTATAGACACTCGCCTTATAGACACTCACCTTATAGACACTCCCCTTGTAGACACTCATCTTATAGACACTCACCTTATAGACAATCGCCTTATAGACACTCACCTTATAGACACTCATCTTATAGACACTCGCCTTATAGACACTCGCCTTATAGACACTCGCCTTATAGACACTCGCCTTATAGACACTCGCCTTATAGACACTCGCCTTATAGACACTCGCCTTATAGACACTCGCCTTATAGACACTCGCCTTATAGACACTCGCCTTATAGACACTCATCTTATAGACACTCGCCTTATAGACACTCGCCTTATAGACACTCGCCTTATAGACACTCACCTTATAGACACTCATCTTATAGACACTCATCTTATAGACACTCATCTTATAGACACTCACCTTATAGACACTCGCCTTATAGACACTCGCCTTATAGACACTCGCCTTATAGACACTCATCTTATAGACACTCACCTTATAGACACTCACCTTATAGACAATCGCCTTATAGACACTCGCCTTATAGACACTCATCTTATAGACACTCGCCTTATAGACACTCGCCTTATAGACACTCGCCTTATAGACACTCGCCTTATAGACACTCGCCTTATAGACACTCACCTTATAGACACTCGCCTTATAGACACTCGCCTTATAGACACTCGCCTTATAGACACTCATCTTATAGACACTCGCCTTATAGACACTCACCTTATAGACACTCGCCTTATAGACACTCACCTTATAGACACTCGCCTTATAGACACTCGCCTTATAGACACTCGCCTTATAGACACTCACCTTATAGACACTCGCCTTATAGACACTCGCCTTATAGACACTCGCCTTATAGACACTCATCTTATAGACACTCGCCTTATAGACACTCACCTTATAGACACTCATCTTATAGACACTCACCTTATAGACACTCGCCTTATAGACACTCGCCTTATAGACACTCGCCTTATAGACACTCGCCTTATAGACACTCGCCTTATAGACACTCGCCTTATAGACACTCGCCTTATAGACACTCGCCTTATAGACACTCGCCTTATAGACACTCGCCTTATAGACACTCGCCTTATAGACACTCGCCTTATAGACACTCGCCTTATAGACACTCGCCTTATAGACACTCGCCTTATAGACACTCGCCTTATAGACACTCACCTTATAGACACTCACCTTATAGACACTCGCCTTATAGACACTCGCCTTATAGACACTCGCCTTATAGACACTCGCCTTATAGACACTCGCCTTATAGACACTCGCCTTATAGACACTCGCCTTATAGACACTCGCCTTATAGACGCTCGCCTTATAGACACTCACCTTATAGACACTCACCTTATAGACACTCACCTTATAGACACTCGCCTTATAGACACTCACCTTATAGACACTCACCTTATAGACACTCACCTTATAGACACTCGCCTTATAGACACTCACCTTATAGACACTCACCTTATAGACACTCACCTTATAGACACTCGCCTTATAGACACTCGCCTTATAGACACTCGCCTTATAGACACTCACCTTATAGACACTCACCTTATAGACACTCACCTTATAGACACTCACCTTATAGACACTCACCTTATAGACACTCACCTTATAGACACTCGCCTTATAGACACTCACCTTATAGACACTCACCTTATAGACACTCACCTTATAGACACTCACCTTATAGACACTCGCCTTATAGACACTCATCTTATAGACACTCACCTTATAGACACTCACCTTATAGACACTCACCTTATAGACACTCACCTTATAGACACTCATCTTATAGACACTCGCCTTATAGACACTCGCCTTATAGACACTCGCCTTATAGACACTCGCCTTATAGACACTCGCCTTATAGACACTCGCCTTATAGACACTCGCCTTATAGACACTCGCCTTATAGACACTCGCCTTATAGACACTCGCCTTATAGACACTCGCCTTATAGACACTCGCCTTATAGACACTCACCTTATAGACACTCATCTTATAGACACTCACCTTATAGACACTTGTCTTATAGACACTCGCCTTATAGACACTCACTTTATAGACACTCACCTTATAGACACTCGCCTTATAGACACTCACCTTATAGACACTTGTCTTATAGACACTCGCCTTATAGACACTCGCCTTATAGACACTTGTCTTATAGACACTCGCCTTATAGACACTCGCCTTATAGACACTCGCCTTATAGACACTCGCCTTATAGACACTCGCCTTATAGACACTCGCCTTATAGACACTCGCCTTATAGACACTCGCCTTATAGACACTCGCCTTATAGACACTCGCCTTATAGACACTCGCCTTATAGACACTCGCCTTATAGACACTCACCTTATAGACACTCACCTTATAGACACTCGCCTTATAGACACTCACTTTATAGACACTCACCTTATAGACACTCACCTTATAGACACTCACCTTATAGACACTCACCTTATAGACACTCATCTTATAGACACTCATCTTATAGACACTCGCCTTATAGACACTCACCTTATAGACACTCACCTTATAGACACTCGCCTTATAGACACTCGCCTTATAGACACTCGCCTTATAGACACTCGCCTTATAGACACTCACCTTATAGACACTCGCCTTATAGACACTTGTCTTATAGACACTCGCCTTATAGACACTCGCCTTATAGACACTTGTCTTATAGACACTCACCTTATAGACACTCACCTTATAGACACTCACCTTATAGACACTCGCCTTATAGACACTCATCTTATAGACACTCGCCTTATAGACACTCGCCTTATAGACACTCGCCTTATAGACACTCGCCTTATAGACACTCGCCTTATAGACACTCGCCTTATAGACACTCGCCTTATAGACACTCGCCTTATAGACACTCGCCTTATAGACACTCGCCTTATAGACACTCGCCTTATAGACACTCGCCTTATAGACACTCACCTTATAGACACTCATCTTATAGACACTCACCTTATAGACACTTGTCTTATAGACACTCGCCTTATAGACACTCACTTTATAGACACTCACCTTATAGACACTCGCCTTATAGACACTCACCTTATAGACACTTGTCTTATAGACACTCGCCTTATAGACACTCGCCTTATAGACACTTGTCTTATAGACACTCGCCTTATAGACACTCGCCTTATAGACACTCGCCTTATAGACACTCGCCTTATAGACACTCGCCTTATAGACACTCGCCTTATAGACACTCGCCTTATAGACACTCGCCTTATAGACACTCGCCTTATAGACACTCGCCTTATAGACACTCGCCTTATAGACACTCACCTTATAGACACTCACCTTATAGACACTCGCCTTATAGACACTCACTTTATAGACACTCACCTTATAGACACTCACCTTATAGACACTCACCTTATAGACACTCACCTTATAGACACTCATCTTATAGACACTCATCTTATAGACACTCGCCTTATAGACACTCACCTTATAGACACTCACCTTATAGACACTCGCCTTATAGACACTCGCCTTATAGACACTCGCCTTATAGACACTCGCCTTATAGACACTCATCTTATAGACACTCGCCTTATAGACACTTGTCTTATAGACACTCGCCTTATAGACACTCGCCTTATAGACACTTGTCTTATAGACACTCGCCTTATAGACACTCGCCTTATAGACACTTGTCTTATAGACACTCACCTTATAGACACTCACCTTATAGACACTCACCTTATAGACACTCGCCTTATAGACACTCATCTTATAGACACTCGCCTTATAGACACTCATCTTATAGACACTCGCCTTATAGAGGGTGGGAACATGTTCTCTTACACTGATTGGATAGAAGCAGATCCCATCCCATAATGTCCGGCAGGATCCAGGAAGTTCTCTGCAAAGCAATATATTTAACCTTTTTAGTTATAATTATTATTGTTTATTTATATAGTCTTCTGTATCGATTTACAAGATATTTTGTTATAGAAGAAAGTTAGAATTTAGGTCCTCTTCACATTGACAAGTGGGTCATTTTTGGTCCCCATACTGGTAATTGACACGGGGTGCTACAAAGGGTGCAACTGCATACCTTCCAACTTTTCAGGGTGGGAAAGAGGGACAATTGTTAAATTAGGCCACGCCCCCTCATTGATTGATGGATAGAAGATAGGATGTAACAGTTACAACAATAGAAACACTTTAAATATGCAAATGAATCATTTATTGCTGCAGATCTGCATGTTACACCTCAAAGAGGGACAAATGGGAACAACAAGGGACGGGGGGACATGGACTCAAAAGAGGGACAGTCCCTCCAAATCAGGGACACGTGGGAATCTTAAAGATTCCCAGGCCGATCGCTGTGGGTTTTGGTCCACTTTAAAAGACTCCAACAGTCTCAAAGCAATACAGGTTAGCAACTGCCAGACTCTCTGTTTGGGAAGGGGCAAATATGGCTCCCATCACGGTCAGGGCCCCAGGGAGGGACATTTCATGCCCTGGGTGCCCAGTACCCCAGCCCACTAGTCACCCGCCACGGCCCCATGATGTTCCTGGTGGGTGCTGCTCCATAAAACGTTTTCTATGTTCAGGTCTGTGCTTGGCTCCTGTATGCGTCTCCCCGCCATCTGCACGCCGGCCTGTGCCATATTGTGGAGCCGCGCAGAGGACAGGGATTATTCAGCTCTATCAATAAAGGGAGATTGTTGTTTATAGAAATAAACCCTAATGCAACTTTTAGAGCAAAAATTAATATTCCCCCCCCCACCGAATTTTGGGTTGACACCGTATATAAGTGCGATGCAAAGAACGGGCCGCGGGTGGGTGGATGTTGCTCTCTGAACCCGTATCACTGTGTCCCGATGTCCCCGCAGGCCCAGCAGCAGAAGACCTTCCACGCCATGCTGCACAGGCAGACCAACGTGGCCTACAGGAAGCCTCTGTACATCATGAACGGCCACCAAGATGAAAAAGAGCTAACGCCCAAAGTCCACACCCCGACAGACGACGAGGAAATCGAGGAAGAGGAGGTAGGTGGGTGCGTGCCTGGAGCCAGGGGGTGTCTACTTCACGTTTTGTTCCATTGTCCTGGATTCCATTTGGATATGATGGAGGAAAGCTTGTCAGTATGGCAGTTACTGTCAGTCTATCAGGCTGATTCATTAATAGCGCCAGGTAGCGAAAGATGAGCGACAGTAGCGGTATTTTCACAGCGCCCGCTAGTATTCGCTGTGCTTGGCCGTTGTTCGGCTGTTGACAGCGACTCAGTCGGTGTGCGGTAATGTTGAATACGGGGTTATGAGTCGCTGTTTGACAGGTTCCGCGCTGTATGGGAGCGCATGACAGCGAACGGCCATAGCGAACGGCTCCCAGCATATTCATTAACAAATCACGCTCAAAAAATTCTCGCGCTGTGAAATGCTTGTTTAAACCCCAGAGCGCTGTCGGCGATGGGTTAAAACACCATTTTGTGAATACTCACCTGTAAAATGGGTATTATAAGTATGTCACACACCCCACTTCAGACTTAATAATTACACTAGGGTTAACGCACCTCTAGGTGGCAGCATTGCAGAGAACTTCTCCAAAAAACTTCAACAGGCCCCTCCCGGTCTATACATACCTGGTACCTCCCAAGAACCTCCCAGTATTAGAACAGCAGTAAGACAAGGTACCAGAACCAAACAATGTAACCCTCAACGTAAAGAACCAAACTTCACCAAATAGAGAGCCAGGATACCAAAAAGGGCGGGTGAAGTGGGGTGTGTGACATACTTATAATACCCATTTTACAGGTGAGTATTCACAAAATGGTATTATTCTAAGTATGTCACACACCCCACTTCAGACTTAATAATTACACTAGGGACATCCAACAGCAGTGTCCAGAAAAGGGTGGGTATCCGAACAGGCAATAACGCAGAAAAAATTCAAACCACTGCAGCCTGCAAAACCTTGCGGCCAAAAACAGCATCCGCTGAAGCCCGCACATCAACCTTATAGAACTTAGAAAAGGTATGAACAGAAGACCAAGTTGCAGCCTTACACACTTGTTCAACAGAAGCCTGGTGCTGAAAAGCCCAGGACGCACCAACCGCACGAGTAGAATGAGCAGTAACTCGGAAAGGGGGATCCTTCCCCTTGGCCGAATAAGCACCAACAATGGCCTGACGAATCCATTTACTAATGGAGGACTTGGCCGGAGCCAAACCCTTCCTAGGCCCACAAGGCACAACAAAAAAGGCATCAGTCTTACGAAAAGAAGACGTCGCACGTAGATAGTACCTGACACAACGTACCACATCCAAGCAGTGCAAAGCACTCTCCTTGACATTCTTAGGCTTAGGACACAAAGAAGGAAGAACAATGTCCTGGTTAAGATGAAAAGCAGAGACCACCTTAGGGAGAAAATCTGACTTGTAACGAAAAACCACTTTGTCCTGATGATCCTCAAAATAAGGAGCCTGAATAGACAAAGCAGCCAGCTCTGAAACACGCCTAACCGAAGTAATGGCCACCAGAAAGGCAACCTTCTGAGTAAGAATGGACAAAGCAACATCCCGCAAAGGCTCAAAAGGAGGAGCCTTAAGAGCAGAAAGAACCAAATTCAAATCCCACACTGGGAGCAAAGGCTTCCTAGGAGGCCGCACATGCGAAACCCCCTGGAAAAAAGTCTTGACCAAGGAATGACTAGCAAAAGATTTCTGGAAAAAAATTGACAAAGCAGAAACCTGCCCCTTCAAGGTACTCAACTGAAGACCAGAGTCCACACCCGCCTGAAGGAACTCCAAAATCCTAGACACAGAAAAGACCCGGCAGGGCAAAGACCTAGCCTCACACCAATCAATATAAGATCTCCAATACCTGTAATAGATGGAAGAAGAAGATCTCTTCCTAGCACTAATAAGAGTCTGAATGACCGCATCCGAAAGACCCTCCTCCTTTAAGATGGAGGTTTCAGCAGCCAAGCCGTCAAAGCCAGCGTTTGTAAACTGGGGTAACAGAGTTGACCCTAAGTGAGAAGATCTGGCCGAAGAGGCAGATCGAACTGATCTACGGCCAGACGGACGATGTCCGCGAACCACACCCGCCTTGGCCACCTTGGAGCCACGAGAATGGCGGGAACTCCTTCCAGAACCAACTTTCGCAGAACCCTGCCTAGCATGGGAATCGGAGGAAACAGATAAAGAAACCCCAGGTCCCTCCAGCTCAGGGACATGGCATCCACCGCCAGAGCCAGAGGGTCCCGGGACAGGGACACAAAGGACGGAAGCTTGTGATTGTGACGAGAGGCAAACAGATCCACCTCCGGCGTCCCCCACCGGAGACAAAGTGACCGAAAAACCTGGGGATGGAGAGACCACTCCCCCCGACGGGACGCACACCGGCTCAGAAAATCCGCCTCCGTGTTTTCCACTCCCGGAATGTAAACTGCCGAGATGCAAGGGACATGAGTCTCCGCCCAGACCAAAATCAGAGACACTTCCCTGTGGGCACCCAGACTGCGAGTCCCTCCTTGATGATTGATGTAAGCAACCGCCGTCTGATTGTCTGAGCGAACCTGAACCGGCAGACCCTGTAAATGATGCGTCAAGTGAGACAGAGCCAACCTGATGGCTCGCAGTTCCAGAACATTGATGGGCAAGTGGGCCTCCTGAGGGTCCCACTGCCCCTGAAACCGAAGATCCTTCCAATAACCTCCCCAGCCTGACAAACTGGCATCCGTGGTGACAGTCTCCCAAAGTGGAGTCAGAAACGACCTGCCCTTCAGAAGGTTGTCCGAGACCAACCACCACAGAAGGGACTGCCGAACCCGAGGGGACAACCGGAAGGACCGATCCAACGACCCCGGACACCGGTTCCAAGACGTCAAAAGATGAAGTTGAAGAGTCCTCGTATGAAACTGAGCAAAGGGAACTGCCTCGAACGAGGCCACCATCAACCCCACCAGTCTCATCCCCAGACGAATGGACGGATGAGGATGGGAGAGGAGCAGCCGGGCCAATTCCTGAATCATCAGAACCTTGGCCTGAGGAAGAAACACTCTGTGCTGGCAGGAGTCCAACGACATCCCCAGAAAGGTCACCACCCTGGCCGGAACCAGCGAGGACTTGGGGTAATTGATCACCCAGCCGAACCTCTCCAACATAGACACCACCGTGCTGGTGTCCCCCTCTGCTTGACTGAAGGAAGGAGCCATGATGAGAAGATCGTCCAGGTAAGGCACAATGCGAATCCCCTGAGCTCTGAGCAGGGCCATCACCCCCGCCAACACCTTGGTGAACACTCTCGGAGCAGAGGTGAGACCGAATGGAAGAGCCACAAACTGAAAATGCCGATCCCCCACCACGAAACGGAGGAACCGCTGATGAGCAGGAAAGATCGGCACGTGCAGGTACGCATCCTTGATGTCTATGGACGTCATAAAGTCCCCCTGCCGAAGCGAACCGATCGCCGACCGCAGGGTTTCCATGCGAAACTTCCGAGGACGAATAAACCTGTTGAGAAACTTCAAATCCAGAATAGGACGGAAGGACCCGTCCTTTTTGGGGACCGTGAAGATTGGAATAAAACCCGCGCCCCACCTCTGAAGGAGGAACCGGGCAAATGACGGCCAAATCCAGAAGATTCCTTACTGCCGCCAGGAGCCCCTGCGCGGCCAAAGGATCCAAAGACACCCGAGACCTGAAGAACCTTGGAGGAGGAAGGGACTCGAACTCCAACTTGTAACCGGCCGAAACCACCTCCCGGATCCATCTGTCCGGGACCTCCTGGTCCCACACCCGGGAGAAAAGTTGCAACCGTCCCCCCCACCCGAACGGGTGAGGGCGCCCCCTCATTGCTGGATGGGCTTGGCAGCCGGCTTGGGCTTGGCACCCCAGACTCGAGTGGGGCGGCCACGGCCTCTGCCCCTATTCCAACTGCCGCCCCTGGGGGCCGAGGAGCCCGCACCTCTACCGGCGCCAACTCCCCGAAAGGACGGATTGAACGAGACCATCCCCCGAAAGGAACGGCGAAATTTCTTGCGCTGAGGTAACTTACCTCCCTTGGCAACAGAGTCCAGCCTCTCACCAAAAAGCCTCAAACCCAGAAAGGGCAGAGCCGTGAGCGATCTTTTAGAATTAAAATCGGCCGTCCACTGTCTCAACCACACACAGCGCCGGATAGCTACCAGCAAGGCAGTAGCCCTGCCACACATCAGCATGGCATCCTCCTGAGCGGCCAGGATAAAGGACAAAAAAGCATCACAGCGCTTAAGCCCAAGGGACTCATCACTGGCGGGCTCGAGATCCACCCCCAAGTCCCTGACAATAGACCTGACAGCAAAAGTCAAAAGAGCCGAAGCACAGACAGGCCTTAACACCGAACCCGCACATACAAAACCATGACGGGCAAGCTGATCAACCCGGCGATCCTCACCGTCCCTGAGCGAAGTCGTGTCAGGGGAATGCACGACCGCCGTGTTGGACAGTCCCAAGACCGGAGTATCTACCTCAGGGGGGACAGACCAACGCTTCATCAATTCCGCCGGAAAAGGATACTTCCTATCCCAGCTAGACGGCACACCAACAAGACGTGTAGGTTGCTCCCATTGCTTGAAGACAATTTCTTCAAAATGCTGTTGGCTGGGAAATTCCAGACGCTGCTTGGACACCCCAAAAAGCTGACCCTTGGGCCTGGGAGCAACCACCGGAGGCTCCAAATCCAAAACCTCAAACATCTGGCTCAAAATGGTAGAGGAATCGAGAGGGAGGCCATCATCCTGATCCCCCTCAGAACCCAGCAACTGCTGAACATCAGAATCTTCATCCTCAATGAGCTCACCTTCTTCACGGGGACGATCCGACCAATCCAGATCTCCCACAACTTCCTCATCTGAATCCGGCGGAGGCGGAGACAGATGCTTCCGCTTAGCTGAAGCCTTCTGAGCGGCTATAGCAGAAAACCGCTTCTCAAGGCTGGTCAAACGGGCACATACCTCAGCCTGCGAATCCCCGCCCAGGACAACGTCACACGGGGTCCGGAATAAGCGAGGGGGAGAGGGAGATGGCGCGGCTGACGAAGTGCTAGGCACCGGAGTACTGGACTGCCGTGCAATGTTCTGCTGCGCACAAGGAATACACAAAATGACATCATCTCCCTGGAGCGGAGTCCCACAACCCCCGCACACCTTGGATTGTCCCGAAGAACCATTCCCGGTATCTGTGGCAACCTCCATGTGGTGAAATTATGGTATTTGCAGAACCCAGGGATTTATGCGGAACGCGACCCGGGATGCCCCTTAATAACCTAACACTTGTCTAAGGACAGACAAAAGATCCTGACCCAGGGGAATAGCATAAGACCCTTATAAAAATACAAATAAGTGTATATATATATAAATATATTGCAAAGACAAAACACCCCCCACGAGCCAGGTATATATGACCGGGAGAGCCCTGCCAGACGGGATCCCAGGATCTGAAAAACACAAAGGGAGAGAGACAGGCGTCAATCAGCACCATGCCAAAACACCACATAATATACAAAACCCCCCTTACACCACCCCCCTCCCCCCCCCCCCCTCATTAACCAGAGCAACGGAAATGGTTAATGCCAACCAGCACCATCAAGATGCGCCGGGGCGAGGAGGGAGGCAAGGGAGGAGGAAGGATCCGAGGGGTCACTGACATACCAGCCTAAGAACTCCTACCTGGAGAGGAGAGGAACCGCGCAGCCAGCAGAAGATGGCGGCCAGCACACCGAGGACGGAGGAAGAGAGAAGCTCCGGGAGCGCGGGAGCCGAGAAGGCCCCGCCCCTCCGGCCGTCCAATCCGTGCGTGGCCCGCGCGCGCGCGACCCCGCCCCCAGGCAGCGTCAGCGTCTGCCTGCGGGGACCGCAATCAGGCCTCGATCACGGGGCCGGCGGCGCCACCCGCCGGCTCCCGGAGTACAGCGCTGGAGTAACACAGACCCACACACTGATAAAATGTCCCCCCTGAGCAGCCGGGCAAGCAGGCTGCAAGCGCCGGATACGGCGCCCAGCCACCAGCGGGACCGCGGCGCAGCACGCCGCGAGGCCCCGCCCCCCCCGGCTCCTGAGGGGAGAAACACACACAGCCATGGGAGAAAGAAAAAACGGAGAACAGACAGTGAAATCAACCAAGTAAAATCACAAAGGGAATCACAAGGAAGAGCGCAGCAGCACACTCACACAGCATGTACATATTAAAAGCATGACACTGTCCCCAGCGCGTCCCACACCCCGGAAGAGACACAATATCCCAGGGCAAGGACATAACCTGACCACTAACTCCTATAAAATGGGGCATCCCACATCCGGATCACCACTCCGGGAATCCCGCTATGCCCCGCAATGAAGGGTCGAGCGGAGGAGCTAATCTCCTAGGCACCAATGGTGCCGGCTACCTTATTGCCCGGCCTACAGCCAAAGCTGGGAGGCTGCCATTACATAGAACACATTCAAACAAAAGCCGGGCAGAAATAGACCACGGGGGGGGGGGGGGGGCGGGGGGATACCCCGGCTACCTGCAAGCAGGAGACTTCTTTCTTCTGTCTTGTCGCCACCTTGCAGAGAACAACACTGGGAGGTTCTTGGGAGGTACCAGGTATGTATAGACCGGGAGGGGCCTGTTGAAGTTTTTTGGAGAAGTTCTCTGCAATGTTGCCACCTAGAGGTGCGTTAACCCTAGTGTAATTATTAAGTCTGAAGTGGGGTGTGTGACATACTTAGAATAAGTAGTTTTTTAACCCCCAAACAACCATATTTTTAGAAAAAAAAAAACATTTTGTAATATGAATACATTAATATCAGACCTGTAATATCAATTCTGTACAAATTTTTTTTTTTTTTTAGCTTAAAACAAATATCTAACATTGCAGAAGTGGTCACAGAATTTTTGACATTAAAAAAAAAAAAAAAAATAATAGCAATTAATTATGAATATTTAAAGATTGCTCCATTGAAATGCATTGGAGAGCGCCAGGTAGCGAGAGGTCATACCTGTCGCTGTTCAAGGTCGCTCGCTGGCGCTGTGGGGTGAGGCTGGAATAATGATGAATGATTTGCTATCTGGCGCTCTGTCAGTCGCTAAGCAGGATCGGCTTCATAAATGTGTGATTGCGGAGGGGAGCCGGCGTTCTCGTGGCGGTGAGCGTCATTACCGTTCGCTCACCATTCGCTACCTGGCGCTATCCCTTGTTAAATAAGGGGCCTATATCTATATTGAAAGAGGCAAAAGCTTCACCCACCTGTGCTAAGCCCAGTTTGGGCAATAACGTAAACTACTCACTGGGAGGCAGGTCATCGAAAGCTGAAGCTGGGACCTTGAGTGACAGGTCAGTAACCCAATCCTGTGTAGCAAGTGTGACTGTACTCGGCCAATTGTCACTGAATTCTACAGCTGCCATGCAGAGCCCCGCTCCCCTGCCGCCATCAGGAGAGGTGAATTGTTTTATTAGTTTATCAGCCCGAATAGGCAGAAGGTGAGGGAAGGGTGGCTGGAGGTTTACAAAAAGCTTGGGCTCCTTAAAGCGGGTGGAAACCAAGAAATTGGTCCACCGCTCAATCGGTGCCCCCTACCGGCATCAGTAGAGGGCTTTGGCGACCAGGTAAGTTGTTTTATTAGTTTAACAGCCATAATAGGTTTAGCATAAGGGAAAGAAAGGATGGCTGGGGGTAACAATAAGCTTGGACTCTTTAAAGTGGACCAAAACCCAGGATTTTGACTATCCTGGGTTTTAGTCCTTGCCCCGCTGTGTGAAACCCCCCAGGTCGCCTGAACGAACTCACCTCTTCCCGGTCCTGCTTCTCATGCGCGGCTGCTCGTCCAATCAGCGCGCTCAGATCCGCTTGAGCTCCTTCATCCAGGAGCTTGTCTAATGCGCTGGCACCCGTATCCCCTGCTACCCTTTAACAGGGTGCGTGACCGAGCCAGCCATTCACAAATGCCTGGCAGGCGCCCTGCTAAAGGGACAGTGGGGATGCTGGCACTGCTCGCGCATGCGCCGCTGTATCAGGAATGAAAGTGAGTTTTTCGGACGACCTGGGGGGCTTCACACAGCAGGGCACCCCTGTTCGGGGTACCCCCGGGAGAGTGAGTATGGTTGCCCTGGAGTCTCATAGACTCCAGGGTGGGTTATGGTCCTCTTTAAAGGGGCATCTCAATTCAACCTGCCCTGGGGGATGGGGTTAAAGTGGACCAACACCCAGGATTTTGACTATCCTGGGTCTTGGTCCACTTCGGTGGGGCACCCCCGATCGGCCGGCCTCCGCCGAAGACAAGGTAAGGGGATTTGGGGCGTTTGGGGGGGGTTTCACCCCGCGGGACATCCCGATCTCGGGGAGGGAGGTGATCGGCCCGGGAATCTTATAGATTCCCGGGCCGATCACGGGAGGGTGATGGTCCACTTTAAATGCAACTAGTCATTTTTGACTTTGAACTAAAATGTCTGGCCCATTGAGATTGTAAGTCCACTTAAAATATGACCTAAATTAACTGAAAGACCCCTAGGTCCGGTTTAATCCCTTTCCGTCCCGAGGACTCAACTGGTCCTCAGATCCTGCTACAATGATATCAGCAATTGATAAGGGCACCTGCCTTGTTGCGGTATCTCAGCATATGGGTGCACGCCGCTCTGCTGATTGCCAATAAGATTTCCATGGGTTCCCGGACCAGGTTAGTTTTACAGTACAGGGCATCCCGATTTAGGACCATTGTAAGTGTCCCAAAAGTCTATTTAGAATTTTGGTCCAATTAAATGTCCCTCCTCCCTTCAACCTAACAGCAAAACTCCCCTGATGTAGGATGAGTGTCTGTGAGACGGGGGACCCGACAGGACAGCAGACGCTCCTCCAAAAGTAAAAGCGGAGCTACACCCAAGAAGTACTTGGAAAAATCGGGAGCTCCATATGGTGGAGCCACCGTGGCTGCTCATTAGCCCCATAAGAAGAGCAGGTGCTGGGGCTGCAGTCAACTTACCCCCCTTCAGTGTTTGTTCCGGCTCCAGGGAGGAAGCAGGCTTGCGGCGCAGCTGCCATGTCACTCGGACCACGCTATAGAATTTAACCCTTGGCTGGCAATTACACTACATATCCTTGTCCAAGGATTGTGCACTTTCCTTAGTGCCATGAGTTCATCTGTTTAATGGTCATAGGACCAACCATATCATTGTTGAAATTCCAGATGCATTATACTGCTAAAGGGTGCTGAGGAAGCCAGAAACTGGCGAAACTCGTTCACCCACTGCAACAGAATTACTTACCATTGATTAAGTTGGATATTCACACAACGCGATTGGAATCATGTCTGTATACTATTCTAAGTGTGCCATACACTCCACTTCAATCTTCATGACATATGCTAATCTCCAGTTCCTTCTCTGCAGGGAAGGCGACAAGACAGAAGATGACTTCTTTACTTACAGGTAAGCCGGGCTCGCGCCCGGCCGTCTATTGTCCCTATTACTGCCAGGACCCTTTCTAAATTGCCCCTATATTGAGCCTCCCAGCTTAGGCTGCGGGTCCTGGTGAAGGTAGGCACCCGGGATGCCCCTTAAAAGTCCCGGTGGGAGGATTTGAGGTGAACAATTTTACACTAGGGACCCCAGGATCAGGAGGAGCCCCTTAATATGCACATATACAAGGCAATCTGTAACACACAAAACAGGCAACATAAGTGCAATGCTAGATAAACATATAAAGCAATAACACATACCTAACAGTATATGCATATAAAAACTATATATATATATATATATATATATATATATATATATATATATCTAACTGTATCCCAGCCAGACATGCGAAACCCACACACACATGTCCGCCACCAGTGGGGGCCCCCCGCTAGAGAGGAGCCCCCATACAAGTAAAGAAGTGGCCATCTGGCCCTTACCACACGGAACGCAGCTCAGATCCTGTTTGAAAATGGCCCCCATGAAGTGCCTCATGCATGAAGAGGGAGAGCAGGGGGAGGGCGGGTCAGCGCAGAACGCACGCTCGCCGAGGCCACGCCCCCTTCCCAGCAACGCGGATCCCCTAGAAACGAGCCACAGAAATCGCGCCAAAGAGGGGGACACAGCTCCCCCAGGCTAATCACAGCCCTGACATGGCCCAAGTAAAACACTCCCTGTCTGCCACACACACACACGCACAGTGAATCACACACCAACACACACAGGGGCATATGTGGAAAAAAACGAAATAACGGCCAGGCCAGGCAATCCCCCCCCCCCCCCCCCCCTCCGGAGGAGAATAAGGGACCCGGAAGGGGGGGAACCCTGCCAGAATCCGGCCTTAAGCATAGAGGGACGGGGCATCCCACACCAGGATCACCAAAAAACCTGGATAACCGCCTACCCCATAGTGAGGTCTCACGGTGGAGCAGTGCTCCTTCTGCAACCATAGGGTCCTGCTCCTGCTCCTAACTTCACCAGGACCCGCAGCCTAAGCTGGGAGGCTCAATATAGGGGCACTTTAGAAAGGATCCTGGCAGTAATAGGGACAATAGACGGCCGGGCGTGAGCCCGGCTTACCTGTAAGTAAAGAAGTCTTCATCTTCTGTCTTGTCGCCTTCCATCATAATACCCGTTTTAAAGGTGAGTACTCACAAAACGGTATTTTTCTGTGTCATTCAATGAGAATGTCAAAAAAAGTTTTTTAATATAATCATTCTATTATAATAAAAATGTTGTCATGTTTTATACTATTTAATTGTTATGAGAGCTTATGTCTAATATGGTGTTTACGCGTGGTGGGTGTGGTTGGAGCTCCCATTAATTTAGAGTGAGGCCGGCCTAAGCCCCCCTACTGGTTATTTGGGGATTTACTAATACAGATTTAGGAAAAATATAATTGTTTTGCTGTTTTTATTTAAAAAAATTATTATAATTAATATTTCAATGTATGACTTACATCCATTTTAGGTCCTAAGCGTCCAGGATTTGGTAGACTTCAGTCCCGTATATCGGTGCCTCCATATTTACACTGTGTTGGTAAGTAGGAGGGAGTATGCAGACTTTTTTTTTCATATCTTTTGCCCTCATTGGATGGCATATGTTCATAAAATGCCCCCCCCCCCCCCCCTGGATAAACACCGGACCCATACTGAAGGGCATCGGGTTTTTTGGCACTTTCGGTGCCTCACGAGTGCAATACGCCCCCATCTGCCACGTGACCAGGCAGCAGGGTACAGAGTGATACCATTGGGAGAAGTGTGCTGTCTGTGCAGAGGAGCCTGCAGAACTTTGTAGGATTGAGTATGCGGACTGGTAGGTAAGTGCCATTTATTTTCTTATTGTCTGGACATGGACATTAAAGTGGACCAAAACCTGTGATTTTCACTTGTCCGTCCCCCTGGGGCACTCCGGTTTTTGAAACTGCTCCTTCTGCCCAGTAAACTCAACCCTCTTCAGGCCATCGGCACATGCGTGGCCTCTCGTCCAATCAGAAGCTAAATGAAATCCCAGGCGCGTACATCGGCGGCGTGCGGCATCACTCGCCTCCTTCGGGTGTGCACGACCACGCACGGCCATTCAGTGGCTGTGGATGCAACCCGAGGACGGGATCAGGACACAAGGGGCCTCACCACCGACCCCAGTGATGAGACAACAGGTAAACCTTTCTATTATGTCAGGCTCCTGGTTTCCTAAACAGAATACCACCGACAGCTCAAAGAGGATGACTATGGAAAGGGAGCAGAGGAGCCACCAAACTAATAAGAGAAATGAAAGATCTTAGTTATGAGGAAAGATTACAGGAATAAAATCTGTTTAGTCTTGAGAGGAGACGACTGAGGGGGACATGATTAACTTGTATAAATATATAAATGGCCAATACAAAAAATATGGGAGAACACTATTTCAGGTAAAATCCTCTCTAAAGACAAGGATGCGCTCCCTTCGACTGGAAAAAAACGAAATTAAGTTTCCAGAGGCGACAATCGTTTTTTACCATAAGAACTATAAATCTGTGGAATAGTCCTCCACAGAAGCTTGTTACAGCATCAACCGCTGACAGCTTCAAAAAAGGATTAGATGCTTATTTAGAAGAAAATAACATTAACAGTTACTATTAGCTGTTATCAGTATAAAAAAAAAATAAAATAAAAAATAACTTCCCCTACCCCAACACCCTTGGTTGAATTTGATGGACATAGGTCTTATTTCAACAGTATTAACTATGTAAGGATTCGAGTGATGCCAGCGCCGGGCGCACATGCGCTGTGGGCTCGACGGAGAGGTAAGATTATGGGACGAACGGTTGGGTTTCACATCGTGGGTCACCCCATTTTGCCATGCCCCAAGGGCAGGGAATCAGCCAGCCCTGGAGTCTCATAGACTTGCTGTAGCAACACATTCAGGGAACTGGAGTAACTCAGGGGGTTCATCAGGCCGATTGAGAAGGTGAACAATTCTTAAACCAGGACCTGACATGGAGGCTGATTCACTACTAGCACCAGGTATTGCGTCTGTATAGCGGCGCTTAGAGCGACCGCTAGTAGATCCTGTAAACGGGTATTGGGCGCTGTAACAGACCCCCTCAGTCGCTGTAGTAACCTGGCCAGCATTGATGAATGTGATGTGTGTTGGGCGCTCTAACAAAAGCACAATGCTGCAGCGAGATGTAGCGCCAGCTCAGTGCGTCCAGCACTCGGCACTCCACACATATTTAACAAAAAACTACACGACACATACACACAGTGCCGACGCTCTAAAGCTGGGCGATGTAGCACAGAGCGCCAGACGCTGTGTGATCAAAGTCTGTTTTTGAACACATATCCACCAGTAACAAAGCGAAAACACACGGAATGACATTGTTATAACACTATGACAATTACACTTTAGTGCCAGACCTGTAATGACAATTCTGCATAAAAATATTAAAAACATAAAAAATGTTTAAAAGTGTTTGCAGCCAGGAGACGTCACACAATGATTGGAGCAAAAAAAAAAAGCATAACACGCTATTTATACACAACTAATGAAACCCCATTGAAATGTATGGGAGAGCGACACGGGGAGGCCGATTCATTAATAGCGCCAGGTAGCGACAGATGAGCGACAGTAGCGTTATTTTCATAGCGCCCGCTAGTATTCGCTGTGTTTGGCCGTTGTTCGGCTGTTGACAGCGACTCAGTCGGTGTGCGGTAATGTTGAATACGGGGTTAGGAGTCGCTATTTGAAAGGTTCCGCGCTGTATGGGAGCGCATGACAGCGAATGGCCATAGCGACCGGCTCCCACCATATTCATTAACAAATCACGCTCAAAAAATTCTCGCGCTGTGAAATGCTTGTTTAAACCCCAGAGCGCTGGCGGCGATGGGTTAAAAGTAGTTTTTTAACCCCCAAACAACCATATTTTTGAAAAAAAAATAAAAACAAGTTTTTCAAAACATTTTGTAATATGAATACATTAATATCAGACCTGTAATATCAATTCTGCACAATTTTTTTTTTTTTTTTTTTTTTTTTTACCTTAAAAAAATCTAACATTGCAGAAGTGGTCACAGAATTTTTGACATTTAAAAAAAAAAAAAAAAACATTAATAACAATGAATTATGAATATTTAAAGATTGTTCCATTGAAATGCATTGGAGAGCGCCAGGTAGCGAGAGGTCATACCTGTCGCTGTTCAAGGTCGCTCGCTGGCGCTGTGGGGTGAGGCTGGAATAATGATGAATGATTCGCTATCTGGCGCTCTGGCAGTCGCTAAGCAGGATCGGCTTGATAAATGTGTGATTGCGGAGGGGAGCCGGCGTTCTCGTGGCGGTGACCGTCATTACCGTTCGCTCACCATTCGCTACCTGCCGCTATCCCTTGTTAAATAAGGGCCTGAGCGTCAGGTAATACCTGGTGCTCTGGAAGCTAGAGCGCTGACGCTATACGCTGAGCCGCCTGTAATAATACATGTGACGCTACATGACGCTGTTAGAGTCGCTCACCAGAATTGCTTTCATAAATGTGGTTTAGCATACAGCGCCCGGCGTTCACCAGACGCTGCCTGCCGCTACGAAGCGCTACCTGGCGCTATCCCTTCTTAAATAACCCCCATAATAGAAAAGCAAGTTCCGGGCCTGTGGGCTCCTCTCTGGGGCTGGTGGTGAGGCCCATTGTTGTGTCCTGATCCCATCCCCGGGTGGCGTGCCTCTAGCAATGCTCCTGACCAGCAAGGTGGGGGGTGGGGGGGGGGGATTGTTGGTATCAAGTAATGGAATGTTAAGTAACTGTGACCCAGCGATAACCTCGTGCCCCTTAAAGAAAAATTAAAATGCTAAGCTGCTTTATTCTCCTCGCATACAAATGGCGTTGTATTCAGCGGCGGGGACACGGCGGCCGCACACGGGCTCCAAGCTCACAGATGGCAGCTTCTGAATGCAACGCCGGGATTCCATCTGAAACGCTTACAAAGGAGCCAGAAATTATATGTGCAAATAAAAAAAAAACCCGCAATCGCTCCTCAATACATATGTGTTTGATTAGTTTGATTGTGTGTTACTTATTTTAAAGCAGAACAAAACCCCGGATTTCACTTTCCCAGGTTTTGTTTCTTGCCCTAGGGCATCCCGAATTGGGTCCTGGAGTCTTTTAGAACCCAGGTTTTTACTGGGAATTACTGGGGTATATGTATAATATATATATATATATACAGGGCAGGCATCAGCACTAGGCATACCCAGACAGATGCCGGGGCCCCTGCACCTTGGAGGTGCCCACCTCATTCCCTATACCCTGGGCAGCCCCTATGCAGGACACATGGACGTGCAGTGACCAGGACTAAGGACTATGGCCATTGGGAGAGCCTTTCTTTCGGTCCTATTTTTTGTTTCTTTCCTTCTATTCTTCTTCATTCTTTCTTTCTTTTTTCCATCTATTTTTTGTTTCTTTCTCTCATCTGTTTGTTCTGCTATTCCTTTTCTTTCTTTCTCCTTTTCATTCTTTGTTCCTTTTTTCTCGCTTTTATCTATCTTTCTTTCTTCTTTCCTTCTATTATTTGTTTTTCTGTCAGTCCTTCTTTTCTTTCTTTCCTCCTTTCTCTTCTGTTTTTTTCTCCCATTCCTACTCTCTGTCTTTCCTGTTTTTTCTGTAATTTCTTTCATTCTGATGCTTTAATTCTGTTTATTTCCTTTTTTAAAAAATATTTTATATTCATACATGCAATTTTTATCATCATATAGGGGAAATCATACCACAGCGGCAAGGGGCCCACTGAGACTCTATCGCCCAAGGGCTGCATAAACCTGAAGTTGGCCCTGCATATATATATATATATATATATATATATATATATTTATAATATTTATATATATATTATGAACATATAATACTGGGGTTTCACACAGGGGGGCTTCTGACATTGGAATACCCTGGGCAGAGCGTATCCATCCATCCATGCATCAGGCGGCCCTGGAGTCTTATAGATTCCACCCCTAATGGGTTTTGGTCCATTTTAACAGTGTAGATTTTTAAAAATATTTTAAATTCATACATGCAAATTTTATCACCATATATGGAGAATCATACCACAGCGCCAAGGGGCCCACTGAGACTCTATCGCCCAAGGGCCTGCATAAGCCTGTAGCCGGATATATATATATATATATATATATATATATATATATATATATTTATATATATATATATATATTTATATATATATATATATATATATATATATATATATATATATATATATCCATCCCAGGTTTTGTTTCTTGCCCTGGGACATC
Source organism: Gastrophryne carolinensis (assembly GCA_027917425.1). NCBI lineage: Eukaryota > Metazoa > Chordata > Amphibia > Anura > Microhylidae > Gastrophryne > Gastrophryne carolinensis. The sequence goes on from CM051235.1 coordinate 614,200,988, forward strand.
CCAAATTGTGTCCTGGAGTCTTTTAGAACCCAGGGTCGCCCCCAATCAGTACACAGTGGGGCTTTTGACATTGGAATACCCTGGGCAGAGGGTATCCATCCATCCATCCATGCATTGGGGGGCCCTGGAGGCTTATTGATTCCAGGGCCACCCCTACTGGGTTTTGATCCATTTTTACAGTTTAGATGTGATTTATACATCTCTTACTTTTTCACATCTCCCTAAAAATCAACAGGCTTCTGTGAGTGATAAGTGACTATTTGGGGGGGGGGGGGGTTCCTATCTTTGATACGCTTCTGACCATGGCTGCCATTGCAGGGTGATAAAGAAGTGTTCGAAAACTACTACAGGAAGCAAAGGAAAAAGCAGGCGCGATTGGTTCTCCAGCCGCAGGGAAACATGGTGACTATTTCTTTTTGTGACACTGCTGTGACGTTTGGATGTGGCGTTGCTGTATTCTGATTCTCTTTTTCTTTTTGAAGCACGAGACAGTTGAAGGCTACAGGAAGTACTTCAGCCAGATTGTGGGGTAAGAAACAGGAAATGCCCCCCGGAGGGGAAGGACCAAAACCCCTGGGGGAGTGAACTTTCCAGGTTTTGGTTCACTTTGAGAAACTGGCCTTCAGCATCATTTAATGAAAAGCCCAAACCTTTAGAAAACCTTCTCCAGCATCTAAAGTTAATAGATTTTACGTTTTTAGCCATTTATTATTCTTTCCCCCCACTGGGCTGCAACTCAGAACCATCACATATTGAGGAGAGGAAAGGAGTGAAAAGCACAGGGGGCGGGGTTATAGCTGTGCTTTGCACAGACAGAGCAGAGCTGGGGTCAGGAAAAGGACAGCAATACCAGAATGCAGAGCAGCACAGTCAGAAGACACGTCCTGTTTGCAGGCAGAGACTCCATGTGCCGCCATCTTGGATGTTTTAAGGCTCATAAAATACAGTAGATGCAGGTAGGGTGATTTTTAATGTGGGCAATCTGTATGTACAGCGTGTGGGAAACATATAAGATAGGCTCTTATTCAGGGTGAAGGTCTGGATTAATGTGAGCAATCTGTATGTACAGGGTGTGGGAAACATATAAGATAGGCTCTTATTCAGGGTGAAGGTCCAGATTAATGTGGGCAATCTGTATGTACAGGGGGACGAAACATATAAAATAGGCTCTTATTCAGGGTGAAGGTCCAGATTAATGTGGGCAATCTGTATGTACAGGGTGTGGGAAACATATAAGATAGGCTCTTATTCAGGGTGAAGGTCCAGATTAATGTGAGCAATCTGTATGTACAGGGTGTGGGAAACATATAAAATAGGCTCTTATTCAGGGTGAAGGTCCGGATTAATGTGGGCAATCTGTATGTACAGGGGGACGAAACATATAAGATAGGCTCTTATTCAGGGTGAAGGTCCGGATTAATGTGGGCAATCTGTATGTACAGGGGGACGAAACATATAAGATAGGCTCTTATTCAGGGTGAAGGTCCGGATTAATGTGGGCAATCTGTATGTACAGGGTGTGAGAAACATATAAGATAGGCTCTTATTCAGGGTGAAGGTCCAGATTAATGTGGGCAATCTGTATGTACAGGGTGTGGGAAACATATAAGATAGGCTCTTATTCAGGGTGAAGGTCCAGATTAATGTGAGCAATCTGTATGTACAGGGGAAAACATATAAGATAGGCTCTTATTCATGGTGAAGGTCCAGATTAATGTGGGCAATCTGTATATACAGGGGGGAAACATATAAGATAGGCTCTTATTCAGGGTGAAGGTCCGATTTAAAGGGTCACTAAACCCAAAATGAAACAAAAACAAACAGCAGTCGCGCAGCAGGTCCTGGACGCCCCCTTCCCCCCCCCCCCCCCCCCAGGCCCCCTGTTGAAACCAGGAAGTTTCCGAGTGGCCTGAAGCTTCCCTCCGACCAGCTTCAGGTTGGGTCCCCTTGTTCTATCACTAAAGCGGACCAACAACCTCTGCAGTAAGCGTGTTGGTATCCACTAGTGTCACTGCTCTCTGACAGTCTGAGGGGGGTGGTCTGAGTCTGAGCCCCCCCCCCGCACATAACCCCCCAGGTCGCCTGTAAGCCTTTAACCTCGCTCCCCCGCCAGGAATTCTGCACCATGATTGGCCGTACAACACACACCTGGGCAATGACAGTGCCGCGATTGGCTGCTTTATTCGGCAGAAACGTCGCTGCTCACATGAGTGCAGGGCAGCCAATCATAGTGCGGGATTCCCGGCAGGGGAGCAAGGTTAAGGTAAGGTTTATGGGTGCCCTGGGCATTTATGGTGAATGCTGCCAAAGAATAAAAAGAAGGAATGACAGAATGAAAGAGAAGTAAAGGACAAAGGGCTAGTATGAATGACACAAAAATGCAGAAAAGAACGAGAGAAAGAGAATGGCACTAAAAAATATAAAGAAATATAAAGAATAAACAGGAAGAAACAAAGAAAGGACAAAAGCATAACATGAAAGACAGAAACAAAATGAGAATGACTGATGGAACAAATATGGAATAAAGGAATGACATAAAAAAAAGCTGGAAAGAGAGAGACGAGCGAATGGGAGGAAAGAAAGACTAGAAGGGCTGACAGAAAAAATAAAGAGCAGGAATAATATAATATATAAAATGTATAATATAAAAATATATAATAATCTAACAAATAATACAAGGAAAGAAAACAGAACGAAAAGAAATGGCAGAACGGATGGATGAAGGAAAGAAACAAATAGACGGAAAGAAAGAAAGAAAAAGACTAGAAGGAAAGAAACAAAAAATAGACGGATTGACAGAAATGATAGCGGGAAAGAAAAAAAGGAAAGAAACAAACAAAGAATAGATGGAAAGTTGCCCTGCAACTGGGGCCTTCACCAACCTTTGGGATATGGTCTGGTCTATAAGGCTTTTCAGTCTTTGGTCTGATGGTCTATGGGGCCGGCAAAGAAGCTATTGGCAGCAGTTGAGGCCTTCCGCACCTGGGCAAGCCTTTTTTGTTTCTGCAAAACCACCACAGGGCAGGATGGAGAGTCTAGAGCAGCAAAGCCGCCATCAGTAACGCTACAGTGATGGGTGCAGAGCTGTCACTGCACATAAGCCACCAAGCACAGCCGCTGGCAGCTCAATGCAGGGAACCAGCCGGGCGACTACACTACCCCCCACCCAGAATGGCAAAGCAGGAGTTCCCGAGCAGCACGCACCCGCACAAGGGGGGCACAAGGGACTTCATCTGACCTTCCAGTGAGTAGGCGGGTGCCAGACAACCACCAATCAGGTACTTGGCTGGACTATTATTTTAAAGGGAAAAAAATACTGTATCTGGGGCCTCCACCAGATTTTATACCCAGTGGCCTCCACCACAGTTAATCCGGCGCTGGGTAAGTGTAATATACACATAAGACAGTCACATGATCCATTAACCTTGCTGGTGGCTGCTGGACTCCTGTTCGCGGCTCGTACCTGTGGTGGTGGCATAGCTCCATGTTGTCAGATGTGGTGGTGAGCAGGCCATGGTGGTGGGCAGGAGGCAAATTGGATGGAGTCGAGGTGCATAGCAGAAACTGGCAACATGAAGCACAACGCGAAGCATGGGACATGGTTGGGGCGGAACAGAGTCAGCAGCAAGAATAACAATTTGGGTGTGGCATGGTCAGCAACAAGGATCACAACTTGCACATGGTCAGGATGTAGTCCTGTCAGCAACAAGGATCACAACTTAGACATGGTCAGGACGTAGCAAGGTCAGCAACAAGACTCAAAACTTTGACGTGGTCAGAATGTAGCAAAGGGTCAGCAACAAGGATCACAATGTGCACATGGTCAGGACGTAGCCTTGTCAGCAACAAGGATCACAACTTAGACATGGTCAGGATGTAGGGTCAGGGGCAAGGATCACAACTTGGACATGGACAGGATGTAGCAAGGTCAGCAACAAGACTCAAAACTTTGACGTGGTCAGAATGTAGCAAAGGGTCAGCAACAAGGATCACAATGTGCACATGGTCAGGACGTAGCCTTGTCAGCAACAAGGATCACAACTTAGACATGGTCAGGATGTAGGGTCAGGGGCAAGGATCACAACTTGGACATGGACAGGATGTAGTTAAAAGGCACAAATGGGCATAGGACGTAGCAGGGTCCGCAACCCGAAGCTCGATGTGACTCGGTCACAATATATTGGAGATTTTTTGCCACAAGGATCACAACTCAGATGTGGTAGCAGGGTCAGCAACAAGGCTCACGAATCAAACTTGGTCTGCATGTTGTCGGTCAGCAACAAGTATCATACCTTGATTGTGGTCCACACAAAACTGGGTCAGCGAAAAAAAAAACGCTTGCTACTTGGACATGATCATCGCATAGCAGGGCCAGCATCAAGCAGAACTCAGGCACAGAAGAGTTAGCAACAAGGCTCCCAACTCGGACATGGTCAGGATGTAGACGGGTCAGCAACAAGGATAACAACTTTACATGTGGATGACATAGCAGGTTAAGCAACAAGGCCGACAACTTGACGTGTAGCCTGGCCACAACCTGGATGCAGTCTGGATGTAGCAGAGGGTCAGCAATAATTATCTCAACTAGGACATGGTCACGGCGTAGCCATGTCGGCAACAAGACTCATACTTTGGACACGGCCAGGTTGCAGCAGAGTTAGTAACAAGACTCACAACTAAGACATGGTCAGGATGTAGCAGGGTCAGCAACGAGGCTCACAACAAACATTTGGCCAGGGCGGGGCAGGGTCATCAAGAAGGATCCGCGGGGTGTCAAGACAGGTAAGTGGGCTTTCATTCCGAACAAGCTTGTATGAAGAGCTGGACTTACCTGTTTCCTTCCTTCTGCACAGCCAACCAAATAATTTCATTTGCATTTTACGTGTTTTTTTTTTTCATTGCAGTTTTTTCGTTGTGGAAGATCACATTTCCCATGTGGCTCAGAGCCTGGTAACGCGGACCTACACAAATGACCTGTGGACCATGGCACAGTCTAAGATCATCGCTGCCCTGCGCACACACTCGGTAAGTACGATGGATCCTGGGTCCAGCGTGTTTATCAGTAAACCCCCCCTTTATGTTGGCTGTGAGATCTCTCGGGCCCGCGGCTCGTAGGTGACATATTGCACTGGCTTTCTCAATTCACAATGATTTTGGTGTCTCTGGTTTGAGCCATTGGGGTTCATTCAGAGCCAAATGTGAATTCTCTCTCCTTTTTTAAAGAGAGAGACCTTGGGGCTGAGACCTTGGGGCTGAGACCTTGGGGCTGATTCATGGGCAGGTGAAAATTTACACCCGGTAGACAACTTTCCAGGTTTTTGCACCTCGTGATTGGTGCAGATACATTGATGACGTTTCACACCAGGAACCATAACATCTTTGAAAAACACACAGCAGGTCCAGTTGCCTTAAAGTTGCCTCTTTTTTAAAGAGAGAGACCTTTGGGGCTGATTCATGGCCAGGTGAAAATTTACACACGGTAGACAACTTTCCAGGGAATTGCACCCAGTCATTGGTGCAGATACGTTGACGATGTTCAAGCCAGCAGCATAACGTCTTTGAAAAAAACACAGCTGGTCCAGTTACCTTAAAGCAGGACAAAACCCTGGGATTTTGACTATCCTGAGTTGTGTTCCGTGCCCCAGGGCATTCAGTTTTGGGATGCCCCGCTTTCTTAACCCACCCAGATTGCCCGGTACAACTTGCCAACGGTGCATATACCATTTGCTGTGACTGTGACTGCTCTAATAGGCTTCAATGGGACGTGAGTGAGGCCGCATCCAGAGGCGTAACTTGACGGAGTGCAACTTGACGGAGTGGGGCCCAAAAGGTCAGAGGGGGTCTTTGATTGTTTCCCTCCAGGTTGGGGCAATGGGGTTGAGTCAGAGCCAGATGAGAATTATCTCTCCTTTTTTCAAGAGAGAGACCTTGGGGCTGATTCATGGGCAGGTGAAAATTTACACCCAGTAGACAACTTTCCAGGGAATTGCACCCAGTCATTGGTGCAGTTACGTCTCCTAAAAAATAAGTTAGTACTTGGACATAGTCAAGACGTAGCAGGGTCCGCAACCCGAAGCTTGATGTGACTTGGTCACAATATATCGTGGGATTTAGCAACAAGGATCTAGCTAGCAGGGTCAGCAACAAGGCTCACTAATCAAACTTGGACAGCATGGAGTCATTCAGCAACAAGTATCACAACTCTATTGTGTTCAACACATAGCAGGGTCAGCGTAAAAAGAAAAGCTTGCTACTTAGACATGATCATCACATAGCAGGGCCAGCATCAAGCAGCACAACTCGGACATAGAAGAGTTAGCAACAAGGCTCCCAACTCGGACATGGTCAGGATGTAGACGGGTCAGCAACAAGGACAACGCTTTGCATGTGGTCATGACATAGCAAGTTCAGCTACAAGGCGGCTGACAACTCAGATGTGTAGCCGGGACAGCAACCTGCATCACAACCTGGATGTGGTCTGGATGTAGCAGAGGGTCAGCAATAAGCATAGACAATGAAAGCCAATGGCAGTTTTCTTTCCTAAAAAAAGAAGTGAAAATTCTCATCTGACTCTGAATCGACCCCCATTATGTCCAACTTGTATAAGGAGGAAGCTGAATAAGGGCCCCAACTTTCCAGGGAATTGCACCCAGTCATTGGTCCAGATACGTTGATACGTTGACAAGCCAGCAGCTTAACTTCTTCGAAAAAACTACAGCAGGTCCATTTGCCTTAAAGCAGGACAAAACACAGGATTTTCACTATTCTGGGTTGTTTCACTATTCTGGGATGCAAAACCGTGCATCCGGTTTTGGGATGGCCCACTTTCTGAACCCCCCCCCCCCCCCCCAGATTGCCCAGTATGACCTGCCTCTTCCCTGTCCAACGACGCATTTACCGTTTGTTGTGACTCTTGTCCAGTAAGAGCCGTCTGCCGTGACTTTGTCATTCGGCAAACAGCTCTCATTAATAGGATGGAGAGCATGCGCTAATGTTCGCACTCGGGTTCCATCAGATAGACACCTATCTGATTGGCTGGGGCGGTAGCTCACACACAGCCCTAATAGGCAGGGGAAGTGCCCACTCCCGCTCCTCATTGTAAACAATCAGAAGCACTTGGGAATTTAATAGGCACGGCAAAAGGCTCTGATTGGACAAGAGCTCGTGTATGAGCCATTGGACCGGGAAAAGGTCAGTGAATATCGTCGACCTGGAGGGGTTTTACACAGCAGCCCATTCTAATTTGAAAAAAATAAAAAAACTTGCTACTTAGACATGATCATCACATAGCAGGGCCAGCATCAAGCAACACAACTCGGATATACAAGGATAGACAATGAAAGTCAATTGCAGTTTTCTCTCCTAAAAAAGTGCGAATTCTCACCCGGCTCTAAATCAACTCCATGTGTGGCCAACTTGTATTCGGGGGAAGCCGAATAAAGGCCCCAACTTTCCAGGGAATTGCACCTAGTCATTGGTGCAGATATGTCAACGACGTTCAAGCCAGCAGCATAACTTCTTCGGAAAAACCACAGCAGGTCCAGTTGCCTTAAAGCAGGACAAAACCCTGGGATTTTGAGGTTGGGTTCTGTGCCCCAGGGGAGCATCCTGTTTCTGAACCCACCCCCCAGATTGCCCAGTACAACTCGTCTCTTCCCGGTCCAACTGTGCATGTACCGTTTGCTGTGACTATGACGACTCTGATAGGCTTCAATGGGGGCGTGAGAGAGGCAGCATCCAGGGGCGTAACTTGACAGAGTTCGACTGCACCAGGGACCTGAAGGTCAGAGGGGCCTATGATTGTTTTACCTATATCCAGTCCAGGTCGGCCCAGAAGTAATTACATATGGGTATTCCGCCCCCAGGGGGCGCTCGACTGCAAGATCAAAAGCTGTCGCTCCTCACGGCCCCCTATAAAAGCAGGTGTCTCACTATGATTTCCCCAGTGTTCATCTTGCAGTCTGGCTGCTGAAGATCGTTGGATACTCTCTCCTGGATATTGCAGCTGAGCGGGGCCTCCTGGCCCATCGGCCGCTGCAACCTTATTACCAATGATCCCGTGGACCCACTATTGCCTCCCAGCCATGGCTGATCAGGACGGTGAAGGTAGAGAGAACGCCGGGGTCAGGCGTTGGCAGAGCTAGGCTCTGGGCCGCAGACCCTGTTTAATGGGTAGCCGGCCATAGGCTGATGGTGATCCTATAGGGGGGGTGGAAGCACTTCTGTCCATGGATTTCATACCCTCCCTGCCCCACAAGCTTTATTACTGTGTGGTGTTTTTGTGGACTTTCACTTTATCTTGTGCAGTCATCGTAGTGGCTCCTTGAAGTAGTCCCTTGATGAAATGGTTTATGCACTGTGTTTTTTTGTATTTACCTCCCTCGCTCCCTCGCGTTATCCTGCTCCTCTCTCCCCTCCATCGTTGGCTGCTGCAGTAAATAGTAAAAAAGCACATGAAACACAGATCTTGGTGGAGGTTTTTTCTTGCTCAGGACGCGGCTTCTGGTGCGGAGGTGCAGCCGCGTGCGCACGCCACACGTGCTGGTACTGGGCCCCTCCGTGGGCTGCCCTGGGTCTTGCTACTGCTATTGCTTCGTCCTCCATTTTGGGGGCAGCCGCTCCTTTCGCGCCGTCGGGGGGGGGGCTCACGATGACGCTTTTCGCGTCACTGCTGTGCGGCCCGCCCCTCGAGGAACGCGCCGAGCTGCTGGCTCTGCGCCATCTTCTGCTGCCTTTCCCTGCCACACTGCCTGGAGTCCTCCGTGCTGCTGAGCGCTGTCGGTGTCGTGAGTCCCTCTTGCTAATATCTATTGTTGTGTTTGTATTGCGCATGTGCTGTGGGATACTGATGGCACTTTTCTGCTTGTGTCTTCTAGGTGGGCCCCTTAGATAGATTGAGGGTTGTGGTTCCTCCCGGTCCCCCGCCCCCCCGTGCCCTCTCCCTATTAAGAGGGATCTCAAAAGAGGGACTATTTCAGAGGGCTTATAAGGAGGCTCCTGGGGATATACTGAGCTAGGGGCCCCATCTGGGCGAGTGAAGCTCTGCCCCATGTGCAGTGCCAGCCCTCTGGGCGGACTCAGCGCTGTTTGTGTCACTTGCGCCAGGAGTGTCTTTTTGGAGCATGATCGGGCGGGCTTATCTTCCCCTAGCCCTTTATTGCCTGCGGCCCCTCCAGGTCCCCCACTACTGCACCCAGCGAGGGGGAAGCCAGCAGGGGGTCCCAAGTTGATTTGGCATACCGGGTGGCCAGCCTTGAGAGACAGATCTCGCGCACGGCTCCTAGGAAGGCCACGAGTAAGAAGCGGCACATCGAGCCCGTTTACTCGGATAATGATGAGGATGATGATCTTTTTGGAGGTCTGGGCTCCATGGAGGAAGGCGAGTTGCATGAGGACTCCATTTCCACAGTGGATTATTCTGCCGGCTATAACAGCGGGCCTGGCTCTTCCTCGGGCGAGGATACGTGGCTCCCTGATGATACAGAGAAGTTGCTGGCTTCAGACGTTGCACATTGTCCCTCCAAGGGGAAGCAGGGTGATTTGTTTCGGCCTGAGAGACAGAGGCGTGTCTTTCCTGAACAGGCCCATTTTTCTAACAAGCTACCGTCGGTGCCTAAGGGCCTGGACAGGCGGTATCCCTTTCTGGAGGAGCTGGTCCGCCTATGGTCCCGTCCCTCCGAGGTGGATTCCCCTGTGTCGTGGTTATCCAACACTACGGTTATGCCGTCACCCGATACCGCTTCCTTGCGTGATCCAGCTGACAGGCGCATGGATCAGCTGCTCTGACATGACTTCATCTTTGCTGACGCTTGGTTTCGCCCTGTGTGTGCCGCGGCTCTTGTCTCCTTAGCCATCAGAAAGAAGGTGAGACGGCTTGTTGATATGGCTAAGTCTCGCAAGCGGGCGGAGGAGTATAAAGACCTCCAAGCTTGTGTGGAGTTTATTGCCTTTGTTGTCTCTGTCATAGACGATGGTGTCCGGCTCGGTGCCAGGGTTTCAGCCCTGCTTGTTGCGCTTCGCCGCTCGCTCTGGTTGCGGCAATGGTCGTCTGATGCCGCGGCCAAGAGGTCGCTTACTAGTATCCCCTTCGTGGGGCACAGGTTGTTCGGGGAGCGTCTGGACCTCCTGATTAAGGATGGTAGACACCCTCAATGACGGTAGCCTGCGCGGCCCTTTCGGAGTTCCTCTGCCTATCGCTCCTTTCGGGGAGGAAGAGGCTCTTCATTTTCAGGTGGCCGCAGAGATTTCTGGGGATGAGGTAGGTCCCGCGGCCGACCCAATCCCTCCTGGGGATTCAGGTCCAAGCCCCCTGCCGAGGCTCCTCGGCATGAGGAGGCGCCCTTACCCATTCGGCTTCTGCTATTTGCTCATATCTGGAGACAGCGCGTCTCGGATCGGTGGATTCAGGAGGTGGTGTCCTCCGGTTACACAATAGAGCTGGCATTCAGGCCGCCCGCAAGATTTCTTCAGTCTCGCATATCCCAGAACCTAGTGAAGGCACAGGGCCTGAGAATGGCCGTGCAGCACCTCCTGTGGCTAGGGGTGATTTGCCCTGTACCTCGTCAGGAGCAGGGCCATGGTTCCTACTTCAATCTGTTTTCGGTTCCCAAGAAGGATGGAACGCTGAGGCCTTTCCTGGACCTGAAGGGTCTCAACAGGTTTGTAAGAGTCAGACATTTTCACATGGAAACCTTATGGTCCGCGGTGAGCTCGCTTCGGGCCGGCGACTTCATGACCACGGTAGACATCTGGGATGCCTATTTGCACATTCCGATATTCCAGGGTCATCAGAGGTTCCTGAGATTTGCTCTGGTGGACCAGCATTACCAGTTTGTGGCTCTGCCATTCGGGATATCTTTAGCCCCCCGGGTTTTCACCAAGATGCTGCCGGGCATCTTGGCTATTCTGAGGAACCAGGGCATTCGTGTGCTGCCTTATCTGGACGATTTACTGATTGCGGTTCAGTCCCTTCAGCTGGCCGAGAGCGACACCCGGTCGGTGTTATCCACTCTGGTGAGTCCTTCCTGGGCATGACGTTAGACACCTCTCAGGTCAAGGTGTTCCTGCCACAGCAGAAGGTGGAGGGTCCTCAGACGCATGTGCAAGCCTTGCTGTCCTGACAGCGACCATCGATCCGTCTGGGGATGAAGCTGGTGAGCCTGATGGTGTCATGCTTCGAGGCAGTGCCCTTCGCCCAGTTTCACACGAGACCTCTTCAATTGCACCTGTTGACCGGCTGGGACCAGATGCAGGAGTCGCTGGAACAGGAATTTTCTCTGTCTCCCCTGGCCAGACAGTCCCTCTTGTGGTGGCTGGACCCCAGAAACCTGTTGGTGGGCATGTCCTTTCTGACTCCCCGGTGGGAGCTAGTTACAACGGATGCCAGTCTGACCGGCTGGGGAGGCGTTTGGCAGACGCAGAAGATCCAGGGTCAGTGGGGTCCGCAAGAGAACCACTTGCCCATAAATCTCCTGGAGCTGAGACCGATCCGGTAGGTGCTCCAACACTTGTCTCCCCATTTAGGGGTCGTGCGATCCAGGTTCGCTCGGACAATCATACGGCTGTCGCCTACATCAATCACCAGGGCGGGACTCGGAGCAAGCGAGCCCTCCAGGAGGTGACCCAGATTCTGACTTAGGCAGAGGAGAATGTTCCCTGCATCTCGGCGGTTTACATCCCCGGGGTGGAGAACCAGGAGGCAGACTCCCTGAGCAGGGGCGCCTCTCGTCTGAGGGAATGGTCTCTCAGCAACAAGATCTTTCACGCTCTGTGTCTCCGCTGGGGTCAACCGGATGTGGACCTGTTTGCGTCCAGACACAATCACAAGCTCCCAAGGTTCGTCTCCCTGTCCAGAGATCCTCTGGCCTTCGCCACAGACGCTCTAGCAATTCCTTCGATGGAGTTCAGGCTTCTTAATGCATTCCCTCCGTTTCCACTCCTGGGCCGAGTGCTGCGCAACATAGCCCAGGAAGGAGTTCCAACCACCCTAGTGGCTCCTCGCTTGCCGAGAAGGAGTTGGTTTGCGGACATAGTTCAGATGTCAGTAGATCGCTACATCATGCCCGCCGACCCAGGGCTTCTCACTCAGGGGTCGCTGCGGCACCCCTATTTACAGTCGCTGGCTTTGACGGCCTGGCTATTGAGACCTCAATCCTGATGGAAAAGGGGCTGTCGGCCACGGTTGTGCATACCATGATTCAGGTGTGGAAGAAGTCTTCTTCCATGATATATTACAGAGTCTGGCATGCCTACATTGCTTGGTGTGAATCCAAGAGTCTCCCTTGTCGCACATTCTCTATCTCTAGGATCTTGGAGTTTTTACAACACGGTTTAGACTTGGGTCTCCAGCTGAGCACCCTCAAGGGCCAGGTCTCTGCCTTGGCCATTTTTTTCCAGAGATCCTTTGCCAATCATAGATTGATCAAGACCTTCTTCCAGGGAGTCACCCATGTACGTCCACCGCGTAAGCCTGTATTACCAGTGTGGGACTTGAATTTAGTACTTTCTGCTCTCCAGGGTCCTCCCTTTGGGCCGTTGTGCGATGCTGCATTGTCTATTTTGACCCTCAAGGTGGTCTTTTTGGTGGCGATCACCTCGGTGCGTCGCATGTCAGAACTGGACGCGCTTTCTATGAAGCCTCCCTATTTTGAGCGGCATAAGGATAAGGTGGTCTTTCGCTTTAAACCTGATTGTTTGCCTAAGGTCGTTTCGCCCTTTCATCTTAATGAGGAAGTGGCCTTGCCTTCCTTGTTTCCAGCTCCAGCTAATTCTAAGGAAAGGACCCTCCATGTCTTGGATGTGGTCAGAGCCATTAAAGTGGACCAACACCCAGGATTTTGACTATCCTGGGTTTTGGTCCACTTCAGGGGGGCACCCCTAATCGGGGTGCCCCGCTGTGTAAAACCCCCCAGAAACCCCCAAACTCACCTCACCACGCTCCCACGGACAAGCGGCGGACAAGGCAGCGCGTCCGCCGCCGCCTCCCGCGCGGCCCTCTGACAGAGCGCGCGCCCGCGCCGGCCATTCACAAACGCACGGCTAGAGGAGTGCGCGGGAGGCGGCGGCTGCCGATCAGGTGAGTTCTTTTGGGGTTTTGGGGGGGGTCCCTCACCGCGGGACATCCCGATCTCGGATGTCCCGCGGTGAGGGGGGTGATCGGCCCGGGAATCTTATAGATTCCCGGGCCGATCACCCATGGGTGACGGTCCACTTTAAGTATTACCTGGCTGCGACTGAATCCTTCAGGTAATCGGATTTGCTCTTTGTCCTAACAGAAGGTCATAGGAAGGGCTTGCCTCCAGCCAAGTCCACTCTTAGTAAGTGGATCAGACAGGCGGTGGTGCAAGCATATTCTGCCAAGGGGAAGGAACCCCCTTTTCAAATCACAGCTCATTCTACCAGAGCTATTGGTGCCTCTTGGGCTTTTCTGTTGAACAAGTTTTTAAGGCCGCCACTTGGTCTTCAGTTCTTACCTTTACCAAGTTTTACAATGTTGATGTTCGGGCCTCAGCTGATGCTGTTTTTGGCCGAAATGTGCTTCAGGCGGTAGTGAAATGAACTACATGCTGTTCCGCACTGGGGATCCCGCCCTAATGGACACTGCTTTTGGATGTCCCATATGTCATTACTTCTGGGACGACCTGGACTGGATATAGGGAAAAATACAATTCTGTGATACTCACCTGTAGAATTGTTTTTGAATATATCCAGTCCAGGTCGTCCCACCCCCGCCCTTGTTTTCATTATCTCTTTGCCTGTTATGGTGATTACCATTTTTATATTGGACCGTTGTCCTTTAGTTCTTGTTGAAGAGAGTACATGCTGAAGCTATGTGAAGTAACATGGTTTCTTGGCCTCCCAGCCTGTCTTTTTTTTTTTACTGCTGTTTAACCACTGGGAAATCATAGTGAGACACCTGCTTTTATAGGGCGCCGGAAGGAGCGACCGCTTTTGATTTTGCAGTCGAGCGCCCCCTGGGGGCGGAATACCCACACGTCATTACTTCTGGGACGACCTGGACTGGATATATTCAAAAACAATTCTACAGGTGAGTGTCACAGAATTGGATATTCTCCTTCACCTTGTTTATCTTATTTGTGCTCATTTGGCATCATTTAGAGAAAGGAAGCAGCATATTACATAGCTGCATTCAATTGTGTTAAAACACGGCAAAGAGTTACTGTATGAGCTGTGAAAGGGCCCCATCTAATGTCCGCACCCGAGCCCATCAGATTTAGTTACACCACTGGCTGCATCCCCAGCGGGATTCGCACTCCTATCCCAGCCTATCTTAATGACCGCATGCACGTCCTGAATATGCAGGGGCTGCTCTCACTTCCCATTGTAGACATTCAGAAGCACTTGTGAATTACATAGACACGGCTAAAGGCTCTGATTGGACAAGAGCTTGTGCATGAGCCGTTGGACCGGGGGAAAGGTCAGTGAATACCGACGACCTGGGGTTTTTTACACAGCAGGTCATTCTAATTCGGGATGCCCCGGGTGAAGGCCAGCGGCCACCCCTGGAATCTTTAAAGCAGAACAAAATCTGGGAATTTGAATTTCTCAGGTTTCGTTCAGTTGGCCCGGGGGATCCCCAGTTGGGATGCCTCACTGTGTGAAACCCCCCAGAACGCAGCTATTTACTCACCTCTTCCTTCTTTCACTGGCGCACGTGCAGGCTCTTGTCCGGTGAGAGCCTCCTGCTGTAACTATGCCATTCGGCAAATGGCTCTCATTAACTAGAATGGAGAGCGCGTGGGATGTCCCAGATTTAAGTCCAGCGGCCACCCCTGGAATCTTTAAAGTGGAGCAAAACCCTGGAATTTGACTTTCAAAGGTTTTGTCCTGTTCCCCTATTAGGGTACCCCACTGTGTGAAATCCCCAGAACGCAGCTATTCACTTACCTTTTATTGGTTCCAGTGGTGCATGCACGGCCTGTGTCCAATGGGAGCCATCTGACGTGACCGCATGCGCTCCTTTCTAAATAAAGTGGAACAAAACCCAGGATTTTGACTATCCTGGGTTTTGGTCATTTCCCCCGGGGACAACCCGATTGGGGCTGTCTGAAATCCCCCAGATCGCCGATTGCAACTCACCTTTTCCCGGTCCTACGGCGCATGTGCGGCCACTCGTCCAATCAGCGGGCTCGGAACCACTGGCATTCGTCTAAGGCCAGCGGCTCCGAGCACGCTAGTGGCCGCATCCCCCACTTACCTATAACAGGGAGCGTGCCCACACCGGTCATTCACAAATGCCTGGTGTGGGCACATGCCGTGCTAGAGGGATAGCGAGGATGTGGCCACGGCTCGTGCATGCGCCGTCGGACCAGGAAGCAAAGTAAGTGAATGGGGCTACCTGGGGGGTTTCACACAGCGGGGCATCCCGATTTTGGATGCCCCAGGGGGAGGGAATCGATCAGCACAGAAATCTTATAGATTCCCAGGCCGATTGCACTGGGTTTTGGTCCACTTTAATGAGAGCCATTTGCTGAATAACATATTCATGGAGCGCACGCCTTCCCCATTGACAACAATGAGAGCCGTTGGCCGATTGACATAGTCACGGCAGACGGCTCTCATTGGATGAGAGCCCGCGCATGCGCCGCTGGAGTTAGGAAGGCTGAGTGATCTTTTAGATTCCAGGGCCGGCTTGGGTGGGTTTAGTTCTGCTTTAACTTACCTTTCTATCACAGTGCTTTTTTTTTGTAATTAGAGAGTTGAGAGCGCAGATTTAGGAGGAGACCCTTTTGAGACGGGCTTTTGTTTTTTTTTTTCTCCCCTGTGATGTGAGCTTCAGCGATGGGCCATCTGCATAATCCTGCGGCTGATTTACAAGTGACTGGGGCCCTTTAAGCACACTCCGCGGGGCCGCGCTTTACACTATGCAGAGTTAATCTGATGTTATTATTGCAATCTGTCCTCATTAGTCTCTGCTGACCTCTTCATTAGATCACACTGAATAGATCAGGAACTGGGAGCAGCATCAGGAAACGGTTCCTAATTATCTTCCTATATGGGATGGGCCCCTCTAACCAGCTTAACTGGCCAAGTTGCCGGGTCACTGAGCTGGACTCGGGGGTCAGAGCGGGGTCTCTCTGGGTTGTCGGGGGAGGAAGGGAGCCTTTTAATTAGAATGCAAAAGTAATTTAAGTTAGTTACATAGGAACTTATTTTCTTATCAATATTTGGATGTGAAAACTTTCTCACCTGGCTCTGAATCAACCCCATTGGGGCCAATGGGGCCGAATAAAAACTTACCAGGGAATTGCACCCCGTCATTGGTGCAGATACGTCGACGACGATCAAGCCAGCAACATAATGTCCTCGGAAAAACCACAACAGGTCCAGTTGCCTTAAAGTGGACCAACACCCACGGGTGATCGGCCCGGGAATCTATAAGATTCCCGGGCCGATCACCCCCCAAACACCCCAACTCACCTACCTTATCTTCCGCCGCCGCCTCCCTCGCGCCCCTGTAGGCGTGCGCGCCTCCGCGCCGGCCGTCTGCGAATGGCCGGCGCGGGGGCGCGCGCGTCAAAAGCGACGCGAGGGAGGCGGCGGCGGCCGCCGCCGCTTGGACGTTCCAGATCTTCCCTTGTACGTCGGCGCTGGGAGCGGGGAGAGGTGAGTTTTTCGGGGGGTTAGGGGGGGTTTCACACAGCGGGGCACCCCGATCGGGGGTGCCCCACCGAAGTGGACCAAGACCCAGGATAGTCAAAATCCTGGGTGTTGGTCCACTTTAAAGCAGGACAAAACCCGGGATTTTGACTATCCTGGGTTGTGTTCCGTGCCCTGGGAGGCATCCGGTTTCTGAACCCACCCCTCACATTGTCCAGTAGAACTCGCCTTTTCCCAGTCCAACCGTACCGTTTGCTGTGACTATGACACTATGACTATGCCTCTGATAGGCTTCCATGGGGCGTTCCATGGGGCGTGAGAGAGGCCGCATACAGGGGCGTAACTTGACGGGGTGCGACCACACCGGGGCCCAGAAGGTCACAGGGGGCCTATGATTGTTTCTCCTCCACCTTATTTATCAAATTTGTGCTCACTGACTTGAAGTGGAACAAAACCTGGGATTTTGATTTCTCAGGTTTTGTTCCGTTCCCCAGGGGCATTCCGAATCCCCCCAGAACAGCGCTATTCACTCAACCCTTCCTCGTTCTAAAGCCGCATGTTTGGCCCATGACTATGTCATTAGCCAAACAACTCTCATTGACTAGCCTATCTGACTTTACCGGGTATTGTTCTGTGCCCCTGGAGCCTCCCTAATTGGGATATCTGGGTGTGAACCCCCCCCCCCCCCTCCGTTCACCCAGTAATACTCACCTCTCCTCGGTCTAACAATGAATGTGCAGGCTCTCGTCCAATCAGAGGCCTTTGCCACGTTTACATCCTTCGGCAAAAGGCTATGATTGCCTTCAATAGGGAGAAGGCAGGCTGCTGAAAGAAGGCTCATCGACTTCAATGCGCCGGCGGCTTGCGCACTCCTGCCACAGCCTATCTGAACGACTGGGACAGGAGTGCACGCACGCCGCTGGGAATGCAGGGGATGCGGCAGCACGTGTTCCCAATGAAAACAATTAGAGCCGCTTGCCAAATTACATAGTCACGGCAGACGGCTCTCATTGGACGAGAGCCAACGCTTGCGCCTTTTCACACAGTGCGGCATCCTCATTCAGGATGTCACGGGGGAAAGCTAGCAGCCGTCCGTGGAATCTTTTAGATTTTGCTCCCTTAACTAAGATAGTCAAAATCCTGGGTTTTGGTCCACTTTAAAGTGGCTTGAAACCCAGGGGGGATCGGCCCGGGAATCTATAAGATTACCGGACCGATCAGATCCCTCCTCGCGGGGCATCCGAAATCGGGATGTCCCGCGGGGAGGAACCCCCCAGGAGGCCCACAAACCTTACCTCAGCCCCGTTCCATCGGCGCATGCGCGAGCCGCGGCCGCGTCTTGTGCTTCCCTCTAGCAGGGCGCGCACCCGCGCCGGCCGTTTGTGAATGGCCGGCGCAGGCGCGCTCCCTGTTAGAGGGAAGCGCGAGACGCGGCCTCCAGCGCTCAGAGCTGGAAGCGGCCTTGGACGCGCATACCACAGCGGCTCTGAGCGCTGTGATTGGCTGGAGCGGTCACGTGGGAGCGTGGTGAGGTGAGTGTTTCTGGGCTTTCGGGGGGGTTTCAGACAGCGATTGGGGTGCCCCACCGAAGTGGACCAAAACCCAGGATAGTCAAAATCCTGGGTTTCGGTCCACATTAAAGACTTGCAGGTAGATATACAACAAAGCCTGTTGCCTCTTTCGCTAACATTGGACCAATTAAGGGCCCTAAAACAATGCGGACAAATGTCCTTTCCCTCTATATGTGCTATTTCCCATCTGGGACCCTCCCTCTTCCCGTTTATTCTCCGGCTTGTCCGGCTTTTCTCCCTGTATTAGGCGCTGGCTTCATTGTTCTCGCAGTTGACACATAATTAGCCTTTATCTTGTCCCGGGATTGTTTGCTGTAATTACACCTGTGGGATTGTGTCACAATGCTGCTACATTTGTATCACTCATTGGCTAAACCCCGGCTTACTAAGGTCAATTCAGCACCATGCACCAAGTCCACATGGGCAATCCAGGGCCATTGGACCAGAAAAGAAGGTGAGTTTATGGGCAACCTGGGGGGTTTCACACAGCGGGGCATCCCGATTTTGGATGGGAATCAATCGGCCCTAGAATCTTATAGATTCCTGGGCCGATCTCTGTGGCATTTGGTCCACTTCAAAGCACCATTTTTCAGCTCGCATGACAGTTTACTGAATCACTGTTCACAAGTTTGTAAATGATTTTATTGATAAAAGCTATGCCCGCAATTGCAGCGCGACTTTTTCCAATGAAAGAAGCATGTCAGTTCGCGGAGCCGGAATTTTACTTATGCTTTTAGAAAGTAGGCTCGTAAAAACCCAATTGCGCACCATTTTCCTCTGCAAAACATTCTCTGAGTCACACACAAATTCACTTTTTGAGGCCTAAACCAAACCAAAGTTCTGCTGAATCGGGAGAAAGTAGGGTAAAATGTAAGTCAACTGGTTTTACCATACCTCCCAACTTTTTAGTGTGGGAAAGAGGGACAATTGTTAAATTAGTCCACGCCCCCTCATTGAGGGATGGATAGGAGATAGAATGTAACAGTTACAACAATAGAAACACTTTGAATAGGCAAATAAATCATTTATTGATGCAGATCTACTTGTTACACCTCAAAGAGGGACAATATGTAAATGAGGCCATGTCTCCTCATTGAGGGATGAATGAAGCCACACCCCTTCATTGAGGAATGGATGAAGTCACGCCCCCTCATTGAGGGATGGATGAAGCCACACCCCCTCATTGAGGGATGTATAGGAGATACAGTTACAACAGTTTACAACAATAGAAACACTTTGAATAGACATATGAATCATTTATTGCTGCAGATCTGCATGTTACACATCAAAGAGGGACAAATGAGAACAACGAAGGACATGGACTCAAAAGAGGGACAGTCCCTACAAATCAGGGACACTTGGGAGGTATGTACCCAATCCCACAGTGAGGTCCAAGTAAGAACAACGAGGGGCAGAGGGACATGGACTCAAAAGAGGGACAGTCCCTCCAAATAAGGGACACTTGGGAGGTATGGTTTTACTCATGAAAAACAGTGCACAATTCTGAATGGACCCTGTAGTGCCGGGCCCTTATATAACCACGCAGTCACCTGAGTTGGGCGATCATAGGGTGGAAGTATGATCATAGGGTGATCATAAAAGGGGATGGTGGCTTGTTGTTGTCTGAATGACGGTCACACATAGATGCTGTAACAATAGATGAGTAACAATGACAATGTATTTGCAGTCCTATTGCACAGACCCCGATCTGGTGTTGGAGCTGAAGAATCTGATCGTCGTCTTCGCGGACACTCTGCAGGTCAGTGCAATCTTGTTTCTTTTACTGATAATGGCAGTGAGATCTTCTGTCCTGTGAAGGGAGGTGCTAAGGGTTTGGAAAACAACGTCAAGCTGACGGGCAAGGTGAGTACTGAAAGTGAGGAGGCCCCATGTGTGGTGGTAGAAAGGCCAGGGTGACGGGCAACTGTGAAGGCCTATCATGATAATAGGGCGTAACCCACGCTCAGCCTAGAAACCCGGAATCTAAGGTGATGTTCCCCAGCCGTCTCCTTGAGAGCCACCTACTGCTTATGTTCTGTGGATCTCCAAATAAGGACCAAAACCTAGCCTGACTTTTGATCCCTGCCCCCGGGGTATGCTGATTTGGGATGCCCCGCTTTGTCTAATCCCCAGGTTCTCTGGGTTTCCTCTGCTTCTGTGATCCCATGACTTATGTGCAGGCTTCCTCCAATTAGTTTTATTAAAGAGGAACATCGGAGGGGGTTAAAACCTCCCCAAACCTTCCCGATCTGCTGCCCCCCCCCTCCGGTTTTACTTTTGGCCAGTTACTCACCTCGCTGGGGGATCCATCTTCTGGGTCCCTCGGATTCTGGGCGACCTTCCAACGGGCGACTGTGTGAAACCCCCCAGCTCGCCGAAGCCAACTCACCTCTTCCCGATCCTACAGTGCATGTGTGGCGGCTCGTCCAATCAGCACGCTTGGAGCCGCTGACGTCTAAGCCTTCGTTTAAGGCTAGCAGCTCCAAGCGCCCTGACTCTCGCATCCCCCACTTCCCTCTAACATGGGAGCGTCCCCTGCCGTCCCGGCCATTCACGAATGCCTGGCGCCGGCACGCGTCCTACTAGAGGGATAGCGGGGATGCCGCCGCAGCTCACACATGCTCTGTTGGACTGGGAAACAAGGTAAGTGTATGGGGCGACCTGGGGGGTTTCACACGGTGGCATCCCGATTTTGGATGCCCCCGGGGGGAGGGAATCGATCGGTCCAGGAATCTTATAGATCTTATCGTGGTGGGTTTTGATCCACTTTAAAGTTCATGTCCAGGCAAAAACAACAAACACCACGTGCTCACCTATAATCCTGAGCAGCTCATTCACATGATGGCAGGAGTTTGAAACTTACTGCCTTCGGCGTTCTCGTCCCCGCCATTCCGGTGCCTCCCCTTTGTGTCAATCATGAGCCCGTTATATTCTTTACAATAGTCCTTGACACGCCCCCTCCATTAAAATGAATAGAGCGGGTGTGGCCAGTCATCGTAACTGATGCCTGGAAGAAGGAAGGAGGCAGCAATGCGACTGCGGGCTGTGGTCTTGTTCTGAGGATAAGTTTCAAACTCCTGAAAAAGCGCCACGGGGCTGTACATGAGTATGTGATGTTTTTGCCTGGACGGTCCCTTTAATAAAAGTCTATGGAGGCAGAATGAATGTGTGCAGCAGGCAAACCTTGCGCTGTGCATACTGATGCCACGGTCGTCACCTTCAAACTAGGATCATGTCTTGCTGGCCAGAGCGGCTTAGTCCCCGAAAGGCCAGTTAACTAGGTCGCCCTGAGACTGGATTGCAGGACGGGGCTTTAATGTAAAACCCCGCCCCTATGATGATGTAGTAAGAAAGTACTTCCTCCAGTGGTTGGCAAATGCGAATGCCAACCAAGCTGGCTGACGCCTCCCTCTACGCAGGATGACGTCGCGCCCACCAATGACTGTGAAAGGCGACTGTGAGAGGTAAAGGAAGGCAGAGAACCCTATCCCATCCCATCAGGGAAAGTAGCATGCTGCATTAAAGAGGACCGAGTTCCGGACCCTGACGGGGGGCCCTGCTATGGGGTCCCATGGGTGCTATGTATGCCCCAGCCCTGGAGTCTAAAAGACTTCAGGACTGACCAATTACAGTAGACCAAAAGCGGCCCAGGAGTTTATAAGACTCCAGGGCCACCTCATCCTCACTACCTGGGGCATCCCAATTGTTTGAACCCCTCCTGGATTGCCGGTAAAACTTACCTGAACGCCGATTCAGCGCAGGACGCGCTCTGCTATATCTTTAGCCTGGACATGTGTTAATGGCTGGTGCAGCCACGCCCCCAGATCAAGCATAGCGGGGGGTGCACTTGCCTCAGTTCGGCCCTTAGCCAACAAAGCTCTCAGCTAAGACTAAGAAAAGCCGGCTAAGAAAAGCCGAATGGGGCCAAGTGCACCGATTGGCTGCGCACATGCGCTGTTAAATAGACATTTGTTCAATAAATATCAAGGTTGGCCCAGGACTCTGTCCAAGATTTTTATTTCAGCTCACTGCATATTTGAGCTTGCCACCCCTGCAATAGAGGGATGCAGCCACTTAGTATGTGCGTGCAATGTAACAGCAGGGCATCCCAAATCCGGATGTCTAGCGGACTGGGAATCTGCTGACCCTAGTAGTTATTTGGAACAATGGCCAATGGAAACTTGTGATCAATAAGCTTTAACCATTTAGGCTAGGACAGAGAGGGACGTAAGGTGAGCATTAGTGTTTGTTGTTTTCTGTATGGACTGTCGCCATAATGTCATCTCACCCCTCATTCTCCCCACTCTCTCTCTCTCTCTCTCTCTCTCTCTCTCTCTCTCTCTCTCTCTCTCTCTCTCTCTCTCTCTCTCTCTCTCTCTCTCTCTCTCTCTCTCTCTCTCTATATATATATATATATATATATATATATATATATATCTCAATATTTTTTCTTTTCTTTTGTGAGCTTTGTGCCCACTTACCCCGCTTAACAAATGTAACTATTCGTTATTTCAGGGTTACGGCTATTCTGTGAATCGCTTGTTTGACCTTTTATATGAAGTCCGAGACAAATATAACGAAACGCTGCTGAAGAAATGGGCCGGAGTTTTCAGGTACCTCCCACTCTCATGGCGCTTGGCCTAATCGACTTGTGTCTGCAATTTATATTGTATTAAAGAAGAAGATCAGGGGGAACATCTCATTGGACGAGAGCCCGCACATGCGCCTGAAAGAGCGGAGTGAGAAGCAGCATTCTGAGGGGTGTCTCACAGAATAGATGGAACAAAACCTGGGAATTCTGCTTTAATTTCACTTTAAAGTGGACCAAAACCCAGGATTATCCTGACTATCCTGGGTTTTGATCCTTTCCTCCCGGGCACCCTGATCAGGGGTGCCTTGTTGTGTGAAACCCCACAGATCGCCAAGCGCAACTCACTTTTTCCCGATCCTACGGCGCATGTGCACCACTCGCCCAGTCAGCGTGCTCGGAGCTGCTGAGTCACACCGTCTAGGCCAGCGTCTAAAGCCAGTGGCTCTTGGTGCGCTGGCGTCCGCATCCCGGATGCGGCTGCAGCATGCGCCGTTGGACCGAGATGCAAATTAAGTGAACAGGGCGACCTGGAGGGTATCACACAGTGGGGCATCCCGATTTTGGATGCCCCAGGTGGAGGGAATCAATCGGCCTGAGCCGGTTGCGCTTGGTTTTGGTCCACTTTAAATGACTTGAAGTAGAACGAAACCTGGTATTTTTACTATCCTGGCTTTTGGTTCTTGCTCTGGGGGCATCCCCACTGTGTGAACCCCCAAGTTCACCCCAAAAACGTGCGTTTCTCTGGTCCCACAGTGGATGCGCGGCCTTCTGTCCAATCAGTACTGCATGCCGTGCATATTAGATGATGTCGAATTTTGTGCAGTGATTTAACTATTTAATGTCCTCGGTCATTCTAGGGATATTTTTGATGCAGACAACTACAGCCCAATCCCAGTAGCCAATGAAGAGGAGTACAGGGCGGTGGTCAGCAAGTTTCCTTTCCAAGACCCGGACGGTGACAAGGTGAGTGATGAAAGGTGTGCTGCAGCCAATCAGATGATCCCTAGTGCACCCTGCCTGCGCCTCCTGCTGGCTGCTTATTACGGCTGCGCGCGCCAGTATAGCTATGCTTGGGGTTGGATGCGATTTTGCCAATGGGGCGAACTCAAATGAAGCGCAGAAGGGTGAGTGTTTGCCCCATCTCAGGCTTCAAATTGCCTTTTATCTGAAGTTTTGTTCTAAATCGTGATGGACCTGGGACAAAGGAGTTGAATGCCCCAAGTAATGGAAGTCGGCCACCTGAGTTCAACTCCTGGGGGCATCCCGAATTGGAATGTATGACTGTACAACCCCCCTGGAACACTCACCTTCTCCCAGAGCTGTCGCTGCGGCCGCACTTTTTGAATGGGTAAATGGTGGGTGGGGGATGCGGCTGGTGCCGCCACTCAGCTGCTTAGCTGTCCAGATGGCTTAGCCGTCAGCAGAGCCGAAGGGAGCCGAGCGAAAGAAGCAAGTGCGCTGATTGGCTCGCCGCTCAGCCAAGAAATGCAATGGAGCAAAACCCAGCTTGATCGATTCCCTCCGGGACCCCCCCCGATCGGGGATGCCCTGCTGTGTAAAACCCCCAAGGTTGCCGAAACCAACTCGCCTCTTCCTGGTCCTACAGCGCGCGTGCGCCCGCTCTTCCAATCAGCGGCCTCGAATCCACTGACGTCACGTTGTCTATGCCTTCATCTAAGGGAAGCGGCTCCCAACGCGCTGACGGCCACATCCTCAGGGAGTGTGCCCGCACCGGGCATGTGCCCTGCTAGAGGGGTAGCGGGGGTGCGGCTGCGATTCGCGCAGTATAGTGGGTGCCATCGTATAAGTTTACTGCTGAGCCCATCATTTGGGATGCCCCAGGGGCAGACCAGTGAGGGCCGACCACGCTGCGCAACTTTTGAACCACTTCAATATAATTATTGTGTTTCCATCATGTTTTATGCACGTTCTGCATATTGCAGAGTCTGATTCCATTTTGTTTTGTTTTTTAGCTCTCCTTTCCAAAGAAACTGCCCATGTCTCAGTCAGTTCCACAGATTTATACACAAGTCAAGGAGTTCATTTATGCAAGCCTTAAATTTTCTGAATCGATCCATCGAAGGTAGGTTCCCATCATCCGATCATGGCAATGCCGTTCTGTTTATAGGCCAGAGATTGAATAGGACAGGAAATAGCTGCACCGGCCGCTCTTCATCATCGGCCTCTATCACCGGGCACATGGATAGGCCCCAACTTTCATGCCTGCCACCCCAAACCTCAGCCGGCACAGGAGCAGTGATGTTCACCCCTGTCGGGTACCGCATGCGTCCTTGCCAGCGCAACAGACCCATCGGTTCCGGCCCAAACAATCCTCCAATAGCTCCTCTATGGCCCCTTTCACACCAAGATATGTAGCACAGTGCAGACTATTGAAGATGTTCACAAGCTTAAGGCTGACCTGGACACTTTGAGTGTCTGGGCTCCACTTGGCAAATGAAGTTCAATGTGGGAAAGTGGGGTAAAGTCATGCACTTGGGGTGTAATAACCTGAAGGCCACATATGTCCTCGGGGGAGTAAAACTGGGAGAAACACTTGTTAAGAAGGATCTGAAGGTACTGGTAGACCATGGGCAAAATAACAGCATACAATGCCAAGCAGCTGCTTCCAAGGCCACCAAGATATTACCATGCATTAATAGAGGCCTGGAATTACAGGATAGGTGAGTCATTTTGCCTCTATACAAGGCACTGGCGCGCCCTCACCTGGAATACGCCGTCCAGTTCTGGGCACCCATTCATAGAAAGGACGCTCTGACTATGGAAAGGGTGCAGAGGAGCCACCAAACTAATAAGAGGAATGAAGGATCTGTTTAGTCTTAGGAGGAGATGACTAAAGGGGGGACATAATTAACTTGTATAAATATATAAATGGCCCATACAAAAAATATGGGGAAACACTATTTCAGGTGAAATCCAGGGGGCACACTCTCCGTCTGCAAAAAAAAAAGAGATTAAGTCTGTGGAGGCGACAATCATTTTTTACCATAAGAACTATAAATCTGTGGAATAGCCTCCCACAGAAGCTTGTTACAGCATCAACCGCTGACAGCTTAAAAAAACGAAATGCTTATTTAGAAGAAAAAAACATTAACAGTTACTATTAGCTGTTATCATTAAAAAAAAAAAAAAAAAAATAATAAGAAATAACTTCACCTACCACAACACCCTTGGTTGAGCTTGATGGACATTGGTCTTATTTTAACCATATTGATAGGGCGAGCGCTGCGTGCCCATCTCGCAGCACTCCCCTCGCCTTCGTTGCTGCTCCCGCTGCCCTGGTGAGTGCTGCGCACCCATCTCGCAGCTCTGCCCAGTCCCTCTCCTTACACGCTCCTGCCGGCGGGCCCGTGGCTTCCGGCGAGGTGGCTGGCCGTGCGCCGGCTGCTCCCAGCCGTCTTCCTCCTCCTCCTCCTCGTGCTGCTTCCTCGCATGGTCCGGTGCACGCACGCCCCCGTCCCCTAGAGGGCGCGCGCGCCGGATTCCTGAAATTTAAAGGGCCTGTACACCACTGATTGGTGCCTGGTCATCCAATCCTGCATCCACTTCCCCTATTTAAGGGGCACTTCCTTTTCCATCAGTGCCGGATCTTGGTCTTCCTTTGTATGCAGAAAGTCTGTTGTTTCCAGTATTGCTCACTCGTGTACCGACCTTTGCCTGTCCCTGAACCTGTGCTGCCAGCCCTGACCTCTGCTTGAACTTTTACATCGCCTTTTGCCTGCCTCCTTTGTACCACGCATTACCTTGGCTGACTGTGTGGCTGAGCCGCTGTTGGGGGGTAGCAACCTGGGGGTCACTCGCCGCTGCAAGACCAACCTGCTTTGTGGCGGGCTCTGGTGAATACCGGTGGCCTCTTAGACTCTGCTCCCCTGACACGGTACTCGCTATCAGTATCACAGTCACAGCGGATCCACACCTGTGCCTCCACACCTGTGCCGCCACATCCGGCCATGGATCCCGCTGAGGTGCCACTGCCTGATGCCTCTGAATTACCTGCAATGGTGGCTATGCAGTCTCGCCAAATTAACCAGCTCTCCGCCATGGTTCAGCAGCTCTTATCGATTCAGCAACAGCAATTGCCACCAGCCGCCCCAGTATTGCCGCCACAGCCTCCAGTAGTATCAACTTCTAGAATCCGTCTCTCCTTGCCGGCTAAGTTTGACGGGTATGCCAAGTTATGCCGAGGCTTCCTTACCCAGTGTTCTATGCATTTGGAAATGTTGGCAGACCAATTTCCCACTGAACGTGCTAAGGTGGCCTTTGTTATTAGTCTGCTCTCAGGAAAAGCTCTGGCCTGGGCTACCCCATTATGGGATCGCGAGGACCCAGTCACTTCCAATATACTCGCTTTTGTCTCCGAGTTTCACCAGGTCTTCGAGGAACCAGCCCGGGCCTCGTCTGCAGAGATGGCCCTGTTGAACTTGGTTCAGGGCAACCTGTCCGTTGGTGAATACGCCATTCAGTTCCGTACCCTGGCATCTGAACTGTCTTGGAATAATGAGGCCTTATGTGCCTCCTTCAAGAAGGGACTGTCTAGCAATATTAAAGATGCTCTAGCCGCACGTGATTTGCCTTCATCTTTGACTGATCTCATCCATTTGGCCACACGCGCGAGGAACTCCGCCTGGAAAGAGGCTCTCAGCGCCCTAGGAGCGCATCCCGTTTGGCTCCTGTGTTTCAACATCCTATGACCGCACATGCATCCTCCAGTGAGGAGGCCATGCAGGTGGATCGATCCCGCTTAACCCAGCTGGAGAGAACTCGTAGGAGGAATGAGAATCTTTGTTTGTATTGTGCTGGCTCGGAGTACTTCCTAAAAGACTGTCCTATTCGCCCGCCGCGACAGGGAAATGGGCGCACCTAGTGAATGTGGGAGAGGCCCCCCTAGGTGTGTGTGCCACCTCTCACTTACGGTTCCTGTGCAACTCACCATCTCCTTGAACCTGACTGCCTTTGTGGATTCTGGCTCTGCAGGAAACTTTATCGAGGCCTCCTTGATTAATAAATATAACATCTCCGTGAATTGCCTCGCAAAGCCTCTATTCATCGCTTCGGTTAATGGTATCAGGCTTGATTGCACCGTGCGTTATCGCACAGTACCCCTCCTTTTAAAGATTGGACTTCTTCACCAAGAGAATATTGAGTTCTACGTGCTCCCTCATTGTACCTCTCAGATTCTCCTCGGCCTACCCTGGCTTCAACGTCACTACCCCACTCTTGACTGGAATACAGGCGATATAAAGAGTTGGGGTGCAGGCTGCTACAAGAGGTGTTTAAAGTCCGTTCTGGCCAGACCTGTTCCTGCCTCTGCTCCACTTCCCGGCCTGCCTGCGATTTATCAGGTCTTCTCAGATGTTTTCTGAAAAAAAGCAAGCGGAGGTACTTCTGCCTCATCATGATTGTCCTATCGACCTCTTGCCGGGTACTACTCCACCTCGTGGCAGAATCTATCCTCTCTCGGCTCCTGAGACTCAGGCTATGTCAGAGTATATACAGGAGAATCTCCAAAGAGGCATCATACGGAGATCTTCCTCTCCTGCAGGCGCAGGCTTCTTCTTTGTGGCCCAGAAAGATGGCTCTCTTCGCCCCTGCATTGACTACCGTGGCCTCAACAAGATTACCGTCAAAAATCGTTACCCTTTACTTTTGATTTCTGAATTATTTGATCGACTTCGTGGTGCCAGGATCTTCACTAAACTTGACCTGAGAGGGGCCTATAATCTGATACGTATACGCGAGGGCGATGAGTGGAAGACCGCCTTTAACACCTGCGATGGCCACTTTGAATACCTAGTGATGCCCTTTGGACTTTGCAATACACCCGCCGTATTCCATGAATACGTGAACGACATATTCTGGGACTTGCTTTACTCCTGCGTGGTAGTGTATCTGGATGATATACTCATCTTCTCTGAGATCCTGAAGAACATCACCGCCACGTCCGGCAAGTCCTGTCTCGCCTCCGCCTACATCGTTTAATCGCCAAGTTGGAGAAGTGCATATTTGATCAGACCTCTCTACCATTTCTTGGGTACATAGTTTCTGGTCGTTGTCTCCAGATGGACCCCAGCAAGTTAAAGGCAGTGTTGGACTGGCCTCGTCCTTCTGGCCTACGGGCTGTCTAACGCTTTTTGGGCTTCGCTAATTATTATCTCCAGTTTATTCCCCACATTTCGACTATAGTTGCGCCTATTGTGGCTCTCACGAAGAAGAACGCTAATGCTAAGTCGTGGCCTCCTCAGGCTGAAGAGGCCTTTAATACTCTTAAAAATGCCTTCTCTTCTGCTCCGGTGCTTTCAAGACCAGATCCAGCTAGACCCTTTGCCCTTGAGGTAGATGCCTCCTCCATTGGAGCTGGAGCCGTGCTTACTCAAAAATCTGCTACTGGCAGAACTCTCACCTGCGGTTTCTTTTCGAAAACGTTTTCTCCGGCAGAGAGGAATTACTCCATTGGAGATGGGGAATTACTCGCCATCAAGTGGCGTTGGACTTGCATTGGATGAGTGGAGACATCTCTTGGAAGGTTCTGCCTACCTTGTTTCCATCTTTACCGACCACAATAATCTGTCTTACTTAGAAAGTGCCCAGCGGTTAAACCCTCGACAAGCCCGATGGTCGTTATTTTTCGCCCGTTTCTACTTTCAAATCCACTTCCATCCAGCCGTCAAGAACATCAGGGCGGATGCCCTTTCTGGTTCTTTGGACGTCTCCGGGTCGGAATCCACTCCACAGCATATTAGCCCTCCTGAATGTCTAGTCCACTCTGCTCCCGCAACCCTGGTACAGGCACCACCTGGAAAGACCTTCGTGCCTCCTCGCCAGCGTTGCAGAATATTAAAATGGGGACATTCTTCTCATGTAGCTGGCCATGCAGGTATCAGAAAATCTTGTTCTCTCATTTCCAGATATTATTGGTGGCCCTCCTTAGAGAAGGACTTGACGGAATTCGTTCAGGCTTGTACCATCTGTGCATGGGACAAGACTCCTTGCCAAAGACCTGCAGGCTTACTTCTTCCCCTACCTATTCCAGACACTCCATGGTCACACATTGCTATGGACTTCATTTCTGACCTCCCTCCTTCACATGGCAACACCGTTATTTGGGTGGTAGTAGATAGGTTCTCTAAGATGGCGCATTTTACACCTTTGCCTGGTCTACCTTCGGCTCCTCAGCTGGCGAAACACTTCCTTATGCATATCTTTCGACTTCATGGGCTGCCTACACACATCGTGTCTGACAGAGGAGTGCAATTTGTTTCTAAGTTCTGGAGGGCTCTTTGTAAGCAAATGAAGATTAAATTGGACTTTTCCTCTGCTTATCATCCCCAGTCAAATGGCCAAGTGGAAAGAGTAAACCGAGTCCTCGGCCATTATCTTCGCCATTTTGTTTCCGCCCGTCAAGAGGATTGGGTCGACCTTCTGCCCTGGGTGGAGTTCTCATATAACTTTAAAGATTCTGAATCTACGAGAAAATCCCCGTTCTTTGTGGTGTATAGTCGGCATCCTCTTCCGCCACTGCCCTTGTCCATGTCTTCTGAAGTTCCCGCCGTGGAAGAACTCACACTGGATTTTTCCACCATCTGGCAAGAGACTCAACGTGCTCTTTTTCAAGCTTCCGCTCGTATGAAAATTAGCGCTGATAAAAAGAGAACTCCTCCTGTTTACTCTCCTGGAGATAAGGCGTGGCTTTTGGCGAAATACATCCGCTTCCGAATTCCCAGCTACAAATTGGGTCCCTGCTACCTGGGTCCTTATAAGATCAAGCAACGGATCAATCCGGTTTGCTATAAGCTTCACCTTCCAGCATCTCTTCGTATCCCTAACTCCTTCCACGTCTCTCTTTTGAAGCCAGTAATTTGCAATAGTTTTTCTCCGAAGATCCTGGAGCCAGCTCCAATTTCTGGTACCGCGGATGTTTTCACGGTGAAAGAGATCCTGGCCTCTAAAGTCTCCAGAGGCAAAAGATATTTTTTGGTCGATTGGGAAGGCTGTGGTCCAGAGGAAAGATCTTGGGAACCCGAGGAGAACATTCTGGACCATAGTCTCATCTCAGTTTTCCTTGGTCCCAAGAAGAGGGGGAGACCCAAGGGGGGGGGGGTACTGCGCCCATCTCACAGCACTCCCCAGTCCCTCTCCTTACCCGCTCCTGCCGGCGGGCCGGCGGCTTCCGGCACGGTGGCTGGCCGTGCGCCGGCTGCTCCCAGCCGTCTTCCTCCTCCTCGTGCTGCTTCCTCGCATGGTTCGGTGCGCGCATACCCCTGTCCACTAGAGGGCGCGCGCCGGATTCCTGAAATTTAAAGGGCTTGTACACCACTGAATGATGCCTGGTCATCCAATCCTGCATCCACTTCCCCTATTTAAGGGGCACTTCCTTTTCCATCAGTGCCGGATCTTGGTCTTCCTTGTATGTTGCGGCAGGGCAACCAACATAGTGGGAGTCTCTAAGGGGGCATCGAGAATGACTGGAGCCCCCCTGCGCATAAAACCCCCCGATCCTTACCTGAACCATGATCCTCCTGCGAAATGTGGCCCCGTGATTGGCTGGCAAAGGTCACATTAGCCAATGGGGAGCTCGCGCTGCAGCATACCCTGCATCTTTGCCAGCGTGCGCGCATTCCCGCTCCAGCTATTCTGATAGCCTGCTTGAGCTCACCCTTTGCTGAAGGATGTCAGCAAGGTGAAGGGATCTGATTGGACGACAGTTCGCGTATGCACCTTTGGACTGAAGTGAGTTTTAGTGGGTGAACTAGGGGTTTACACACAGCTGGGGAATTCCAAAATGGCATGGAACAAAACCCAGGAAAGTCAAGTCCTGCTTTAAAGTAGACCAAAACCCACAATTTTGACTATCCTATGTTTTGGTCCTTGTCCCTGGGGCACCCCGATCTGGGATGCCCCGCTGTATGATCAAGGTTGCTGGAACAAACTCACCTCTTTCCGGCATGCGCGACCGCTCGCCCAGTCAGCGCGATCCGCTCCAGCCCCCTTCGTCCAGGAGCTCGTCTAATCTGAGCAGATCCGAGCGCACTGACATTCACAAATGCCTGGCGTGGGCACGTGTCCTGCTAAAGGGATAGCGAGGATGTGCCCGCAGCCCTCGCATGCGCTGTTGGATCGGGAAGGAAGGTGAGTTTATGGGCAACCTGGGGAGTTTCACGCAGCGGGGGAGGGAGTCCAGTGGCGCTGAAATCTTATAAATTTCCTGCTGCCTGGGCTGATGGGGCATGGGATTTTGGTCCTCTTTAAACGCTACTCACCTCTGCTGCCTTGCCACCCCTGAGACCTGCCCCATCGTGTCCATAGTGGGCCACGTTACTTACCAACCTCGTGAAATATTCCTATCAGTGCAGAGTGAAAGAAAGTTTTCCCTATGTTTCGGGCCGCCTGGCCTAATACGAATAGGGCTTTATTCATCAAGGGATAGCGGCAGGTAGTGCCTTGTAAGTGGCAGGTAGCGTCAAGTGAACGCCGGCCACGGCACACAATTCCACATTTATCAAGCCAATTCTGCGAACAGCGCCATGTAGCCAAGGCTCAGCATAGAGCGCCGGCACTGAAGCTTCCCGAACGCCAGGTATTACCTGTCGCTACCTGTCACTCTATCTATATCAATCAATCTATAAGATTCCCGGGCCGATCACCTCCCTCACCGCGGGACATCCGAGATCGGGATGTCCCGCGGTGAGGGACCCCCCCCAAAAAACTCACCTCATCGGCGGCGGCGGCCGCCGCCGCCTCCCGCGCGCCCCGTTTGTGAATGGCCTTTGCGGGTGCGCGCACTGTCAGAGGGGCGCGCGGGAGGTGGCGGCGGACGCGCTGTGTTGTCCGCCGCTGTCACCCGCTTGTCCGTCGGCGGTGATTGGTCAGCGCGGCCACGTGGGAGCGTGGTGAGGTGAGTTTTGGGGGCTTTCTGGGGGGTTTCAAACAGCGGGGTGCCCCCCTGAAGTGGACCAAAACCCAGGATAGGCAAAATCCTGGGTGTTGGTCCACTTTAAATAGGGTTTTCTTTATTTATTTATTTTTAATCAAATCATTGTGTGCCCTTCTCCTGGCCTAGAAAAAGTCATTTTTGAAAATGTTTTTGATTTTTTATATTTTTATGCAGAATTGTCATTACAGGTCTGGCATTAAAGTGTTACTGTCACAATGTAATAACAATGTCATTCCATGTGTTTTCGCTTTGTCACTAGTGGATATGTGTTCAAAACCGGACTTTAAATACACTTTCTGGGGCTCTAGGCTACAGCGAAACAATTTTGAGCGCCGGCGCTGTGTGAGGCTGTTGATGAATATGGTTTGAGTCGCTCACACTGACCAGTCCCTACCGTTCGCTCCTATATAGCGCTGTACTTGTGTTATAGTGACTCACACATCAAATTCATCAATGCCGCCAATGTTACTACAGCGACTGTGGTGCTATGTAATAACGACTCACGGCCGATCAGAGCTACCAGTAGCGGTCGCTCTTAGCGCCGCTGTACAGACGCTCATCGGCAGTTACCTGCCGCTAGTAATGAATTGGCCTGCCTGTCCACATCCTCTGCTCCTCATAGGAGCACTTACACAGTGGCCCGTTTGTTTAGGCCTTGTGTGATTGGCACTTGGGGTAATTGCCCCCCCTGCCCCGGCCTGCTTTCAATCAAGAATAACATTAGAGGGATTAGCGGCCAGAAGCCACCTTGGCCCTTATCTGCTTATCTGTTAATGAATGCAAATGAGCTTCACACATCCTTAACTGATCGCAGCACAATTTACACATAGTAACGAGTCACCTTTTGACCTAACCTGCAAATATTTACTGACAAAGCACTCGTAGAAAATACACTCACTGCTCGTCGCGACCAGACAAACCTCTCCGGAGAGGCGGCCATTATGACGCGTTAATGCGCTAATTATGTGACGCGCGCCCACAACGACGCAGACGCAGCCGAGGCGCCCGGGTGTCGGTTTAAACAAGGTTAAATAAAGACACAAATTGTGTGTGAATACACCAAGCTCCTCCTCCAACGCGTCTCCTATAGCGTAAAGCAAACGCAAATACAAAGCTGGCCAAAACTTGGACAGAGTCTCAGGCCGACCTTGATCCTTATTGGAAAGATCCAAGCAGCCAATCAGCACTCGGCTTTTCTTAGCCATCTTTTCTTAGTCTAACAACTCACCCAATTGTAAGATTAAAGTGGAGCAAAACCCAGGATTTTGACTATCCTGGGTTTTGGTCCTTTCCCACCTGGGACCCCAATCGGGGATGTTCCGCTTTGTGAAACTTACCAGGTCGCCAATGGCAACTCACCTCTTCCCAGCCTCTTTGTCTAAGGCCAGCGGCTCCGAGCACGCTGGTGGTCGCATCCCTGCTTCCCTCTAATTGGGAGCGTGCCCGTGCTGGCCATCCACAAATTCCTGGGACGGGCACGTGCCCTGCTAGAGGGATAGCGGGGATGCGGCCGCAGATCGCGCATGCACCGTTGGACCGGGAAGCAAGGTAAGTGTATGGGTGACCTGGGGGGTTTCACACAGCGGAGCATCCCAGTTTTGGATGCCCCAGGGGAAGGGAATTGTTTGGCCCAGGAATCTTATAGATTCCTGGGCCGATTGCTGTGGGTTTTGGTCCACTTTAAATACATTTATTGACATTGATATAAAAAGGTGGCATCCCGAATTGGGATGCCCCACTGTGTGTACCCCCCAGGTCTCCCTGTTTCCCTAACCTTCCTTCTGCTCCCACGGCGCAGACTCAGACGAGAGCGAATGCGGCGATTGGCTGAGCACATCAGTGCACTCGCTGTCACTCGGCTGCTTTCGCCGCCAGCTGCATCCCCTGCCCACCTTGCAGCTGTGCCATGCCTGTGCCGCCCATTCAGGGAGGCCGACTGCAGGCACGTGCACAGCTAGAGGTGAGCGGGGATGCGGCCACAGCGCACAGATGCAGCAAGGGTTGCAGGAGCGGGTGAGTGTTTTGGGGGTTCGTGGGGGTTTCACACAGCGGGGCATCCCAATTCGGGATGCTCCAAGGACTAGTGCTCGGGAGGCCCAGGAGTCTCCCATTGGTGATGGATCAGTAGATAAGTTGGGATACCCAGCAGTGGCCATATTGTGTCTACATTGGAAGAAGTTTGGGGTTGCCCACCATCCTGCAGCGGCCATATTGGGTCCACACTGGGAAAAGTTTGGGGTTGCCCACCACCCTGCAGCTCCATATTGGGTCCACACTGGAAGAAGTTTGGGGTTGCCCTCCATCCTGCAGCTCCATATTGGGTCCACACTTGGAGGAGTTTGAGGTTGCCCACCATCCTGCATTGGCCATATTGAGTCCACACTGGAATAAGTTTGGGGTTGCCCACCCTCCAGCAGCGGCCATATTGGGTCCACACTGGAAGAAGTTTGGGGTTGCCCACCATCCCACAGTGGTCATATTGGGTCCACACCGGAAGAAGTTTGGGGTTGCCCACCATCCAGCAGAGGCCATATTGCGTCCACACTGGCAGAAGTTTGGGGTTGCCTACCATCCTGCAGCAACCATATTGGGGCCACACTAGAATAAGTTTGGGGTTGCCCATCATCCAGCAGCGGCCATATTGGGTCCACACTGGAAAAAGTTTGGGGTTGCCCACCATCCCACAGTGGCCATATTAGGTCCACACTGGAAGAAGTTTGGGGTTGCCCACCTTCCTGCAGCGGACATATTGCATCCACACTGGAAGAAGTTTGGGGTTGCCCACCATCCTGCAGCGGCCATATTGCGTGGACACTGGAAGAAGTTTGGGGTTGCCCACCTTCCTGCAGCGGACATATTGCATCTACACTGGAATAAGTTTGGGGTTGCCCACCATCCAGCAGCGGCCATATAGGGTCCACACTGGAAGAAGTTTGGGATTGCCCTCCTTCCTGCAGCGGACATATTGCATCTACACTGGGATAAGTTTGGGGTTGCCCACCATCCCGCAGCAGCCATATTGGGTCCACACTGGAATAAGTTTGGGGTTGCCCACCATACTGCAGCGGCCATATTGGGTCCACAATGGAACAAGTTTGGGGTTGCCCACTATCCTACAGCGTCCATCTTGGGTCCACACTGGAATAAGTTTGGGGTTGTTCACCATACTGCAGCGGCCATATTGGGTCCACACTGGAACAAG
This sequence comes from Gastrophryne carolinensis, assembly GCA_027917425.1. Lineage (NCBI taxonomy): Eukaryota > Metazoa > Chordata > Amphibia > Anura > Microhylidae > Gastrophryne > Gastrophryne carolinensis. The sequence continues at coordinate 614,236,921 of CM051235.1, forward strand.
TTTGTGGTTGCCCACCATCCTGCGGCGGCCATATTGCATCTACACTGGAAGAAGTTTGGGGTTGCCCACCATCCTGTAGACGTGTTACCTCTGCTGCCTTTTCACATCTTTGTTTCGACTCTTTTCCAGCTCAACAGAAATTGACGACATGCTTCGGAAATCCACCAATTTGCTCCTCACACGGACCTTAAGCAGCGGATTGCAGAGCCTCATCAAGAAGCCTCATATAGGCCTGACTGAGGTAGGTCTCCTCTGTTATATATCCCAGCAGCCATCAGGGCAGTAGATGTATGGGGCCTAGGTTAGCAAGCTGGTTCAACCAGTATCCAACTGCTAGCAATGAAGTGTCCTGCCATTGCTTCCCCTGCACCATCCAGCAGGAGACCTGAGAACCTCATCTGATGGAGCAGCAAAGTAAAGGTAAGTATATCTGTAATGACAGGCGTAGTGGTAGCAGAAGTTGGTAGGTGGGGAACAAGAACATCCCTGGCAAGAGTTTTCACAGAGGGTTTAGGTCTGCTTCCAGGCCAGGATGTAAGTCTACCTCTTTATGGGGCATCCTGAATTGGCTTTGTGAACCCCCTGAATTGACCACCTAAAAACACCATCTAAAATACTTCAGAGGTGGCCTATTTACTGCCCCTGGGGCAGCACAACTAGGGTGCCCCTCTGTATGAACCCCCTGGGAACCCCAGTGCACACTCACCATTCACAAGGCGTTGGTGGGCCGTGTCTGCATCCCTGGCATTTTCGCAGCACATTAATATGCTCCATAGGAAAGCCACCGAGATATGTATTATGGGGCGGTCGTCAGGATTTCACACAGCGGGGTATCCCAAATCCGGATGCCCCAAGGGTACGGACCAAAACCTGGGCTAGTGGAGATCTTGGGTACTATTATGATTTTAATATTATATTATCAGATAGGATTATAGTATTTATATTAGATTATCATCAGTATCATTGTATCCTGATGGAATTTTATTATCAATATATCATTATAATTTCAGATGAGGCATTATTATAATTTTGTTATTGTTGTTTTTTATTATGTTATATTTATAACAGAATCATTTTATCTTATTGTAATGTTTTATCATTTTAAGATTATCAATATTTCAGCAAAATTTCATTTTAGGAAGGGAAAATTATTATCGTTATCATATGGAATTATAATGTTATATCTAAATTAATATTTATTTGATCTTATTTTAGTGTTATCATATTATTTAGTGCTATCATTATTATGTTATTATGTATTTATAGGATATGTATTATTGTATCCTAATGTAATTTTATTAACAAAAATATTTAAATGCCCTACTGGGGTTATTATGATATCGGATTATGATATTATTCTGATACAATTTATTGGCCAGGAATACACAGGGTACATTATTATTATCAGCTTATTATTTATCGTACGTATAAGTACATATATATATATATATATATATATATATATATATATATATATACTTTGTAATAAGGATATATATATATATATATATATATATATATATATATATATATATTTTGTAATAAGGATATATATATATATATATATTGTTAGGGCGAGCGCTGTGCGCCCATCTCGCAGCACTTCACTTACCTCCATGGCTGCTCCCAGCCGTCTCCCTTCCCCCCCATGCTTCCTCCTCGCATGGTCAGGTGCGCGCACGTCTCCGTCCACTAGAGGGAGCGCCCACCGGATTCCTGAGATTTAAAGGGCCTGTACACCACTGATTGGTGTCTGGTCATCCAATCCTGCATCCACTTCCCCTATTTAAAGGGGCATTTCCTTTCCATCAGTGCCGGATCTTGGTCTTTCCATGCCAGTTGTAAATCAGTTGCTTTTGGAATGCTCACCCGTATACCGTATACTCTGCCTGTCCCCGACTCTGAACCTTGGTTACTCACCTTTACCACGAGCCTGTGCTGCCAGCCCTGACCTCTGCCTGTACTCACTGCGTCTTTTGTCTGCCCCTGTGCACCACACTGAACCTCAGCTAACTGTGGAACTGGGCCGCTGTTGGGGGGTAGCGACCTGGGGATCACTCGCCGCTACAAGACCAACCTGCCTTGCGGTGGGCTCTGGTGAATACCGGTGGCCTCTTAGACTCCGCTCCCCTGACACGGCACTCGCTATCAGTTGCACAGTCAAAGCGGATCCACATCCAAGTCCGCTCCACCCGGTCCGTGACAGTAAGATCCGCCCATGGATCCCGCTGAGGTGCCGTTGCCTGATGCCACTGAATTGCCTGCTATTGTGGCTATGCAGTCCCGCCAAATTAATCAGCTCTCGGCTATGATGCAGCAGTTACTATCGATTCAGCAACAGCAAGTACCACCACCGGCCCCAGCTTTGCCACCATAGACTCCTGTAGCATCTACAGCTAGAATCTGTCTCTCCTTGCCGGCTAAATTTGACTGAGATGCCAAGTTGTGCCGAGGCTTCCTTGCTCAGTGTTCCTTGCATTTGGAGATGTTGGTGGATCAATTCCCCACTGAACGAGCTAAGGTGGCCTTTGTCATCAGTTTGCTTTCTGGAAAGGCTTTGGCCTGGGCCACTCCCTTGTGGGATCGCAATGGCCCAGTCTCTTCCAACATCCACACCTTTGTCTCAGAGTTTCGCCAGGTCTTTGAAGAACCAGCCCGGGCTTCATCTGCTGAATCGGCCCTTTTGAATTTGGTCCAGGGCGAGTTGTCTGCTGGGGAATACGCCATTCGGTTCCGTACTCTCGCAGCCGAGCTGTCTTGGAATAATGAGGCCTTGTGTGCCTGCTTTAAGAAGGGACTTTCCAGCAAAATTAAAGACGCTCTAGCTGCACGCCATTTGCCTTCATCTCTTACCGACCTCATCCATTTGGCTACACACATTGATGTGCGTTTTACTGAAAGGCGTGAGGAACTCCACCAGGATAGAGACTCTCAGCGCTCTAGGAGGGCATTCCGTCTGGCTCCCGTGTTTCAACACCCTTTGTCCGCGCATGTGCCTTCCAGTGAAGAGGCCATGCAGGTCGACCGATCTCGCTTGACCCAGCTAGAGAGAACTCGTAGAAGGAACGAGAACCTTTGCTTGTATTGTGCCAGCTCTGAGCATTTTTTGAAAGACTGCCCTATTCGCCCCCCACGTCAGGGAAACGGGCGCACCTAGTGGATGTGGGAGAGGCGTCCCTGGGTGTATGTGCTTCCTCTCCACGTCTCACGGTTCCTGTGCAACTTACCGTTGCACCTATCACTTCTTTGAATTTGACTGCCTTCTTGGATTTGGGCTCCGCGGGAAACTTTATAGAGGCCTCCTTGATTAATAGATATAATATCTCCGTGAACCGCCTCACCAAACCCTTATTTATCGCCTCGGTCAATGGTGACAGGCTTGACTGTAACGTGCGTTATCGCACCGTTCCCCTCCTTTTAAAGATTGGACTGTTCCATCAAGAGAGTCTTGAGTTTTACGTCCTCCCAAATTGCACCTCTCAGATTCTACTCGCCCTACCCTGGCTTCAATGTCATGATCCCACTCTTGACTGTAACACCGGTGAAATCAAGACTTGGGGTACAGCTTGTTTTAAGAGGTGTTTGAAGTCCGTTCCTGTCCGACCTAATCCTGCTTCTATCTCTCTACCTGGCCTGCCTGCGATCTACCAGGTCTTTTCTGATGTGTTCTGCAAAAAACAAGCAGAGTTACTTCCGCCTCATCGCCCTTACATAGTTACATAGTTAATACGGTTGAAAAAAGACATATGTCCATCAAGTTCAACCAAGGGTGTTGGGGTAGGGGGAAGTTATTTTTTATTTCATAGGGGAAGCTATTTATTTTATTTTTTGTCTTTATTTTTTTTTATTGATAACCACTAGTAGTAACTGTTATTTTCTTCAGTTACTTCAGTTATTTTCTTCAAAATAAGCATCTAATCCTTTTTTGAAGCTGTCAGCGGTTGATGCTGTAACAAGCTTCTGTGGGAGGCTATTCCATAGATTTATAGTTCTTATGGTAAAAAACGATTGTCGCCTCCGGAGACTAAATTTCTTTTTTTCCAATCGAAGGCAGTGCCCCCTTGTCCTTAGAGAGGATTTTACGTGAAATAGTGTTCCCCCATATTTTTTGTATGGTCCATTTATATATTTATACAAGTTAATCATGTCCCCCCGCAATCGCCTCCTCTCAAGACTAAACAGATTTAATTCTCGTAATCTTTCCTCATAACTAAGATCTTTCATTCCCTTTATTAGTTTGGTGGCTCTCCTCTGCACCCTTTCCAGAGTCAGGGCGTCCTTTCTATGAACGGGTGCCCAGAACTGGACGGCATATTCCAGGTGAGGGCGCACCAGTGCCTTGTAAAGAGGCAAAATTACATCTCTATCCCGTGATTCCAGGCCTCTTTTAATGCACGATAGTATCTTGGTGGCCTTGGAAGCAGCTGCTTGGCATTGCATGCGGTTATTTAGTCTGTGATCTACTAGTACCCCCAGATCCTTCTCATCAAGTGACTCTCCCAGTTTTACTCCCCCGAGGACATATGTTGCCTTCGGGTTATTAGACCCCAAGTGCATGACTTTACATTTTTCCACATTGAACTTCATTTGCCAAGTGGATGCCCAGACACTCAATGTGTCCAAGTCAGCCTGAAGCTTGTGAACATCTTCAATAGACTGCACTGTGCTACATATCTTTGTGTCATCTGCAAAAATAGAGACAGTGCTTTTAATTCCATCTTCTATGTCGTTTATAAACAAGTTGAATAATAGTGGGCCCAGCACTGAACCCTGGGGTACACCACTTACAACTGGTAACCATTCAGAGTAGGTATCATTAACCACAACTCTCTGCACACGATCCTTCAGCCAGTTTTCAATCCAGTTACAAACTGCGTTTTCTAATCCTGAAGATCTCAATTTCCCCAATAAGCGTCTATGGGGGACAGTGTCAAATGCTTTTGCAAAATCCAGAAAAACTATATCCACAGCCGCCCTTCTGTCCAGGCTTCTACTTACCTCCTCATAGAAGCCAATCAGGTTAGTTTGGCAGCTTCTGTCCTTAGTAAAACCGTGTTGGTTGTCACTTATAATATTATGGATAGTTACATATTCGTGTATGTTGTCCCTTAATAGTCCCTCAAGCAATTTCCCCACAATGGATGTTAAGCTAACAGGTCTGTAATTGCCCGGAGAAGACCTAGAGCCCTTTTTAAAAATGGGCACCACATTTGCCCTGCGCCAGTCCCTTGGCACTATACCAGTTGCTAGTGAGTCTTTAAAGATCAACAACAGAGGTGACGAGATAACGGAACTGAGTTCTTTGAGAACTTTTGGGTGAAGTCCATCTGGTCCTCCAGTCTTATTCACATTTAAATTATTTTTCTTGGATGATATCCACGTTTAGCTTGTTAATTAGCTTGTTAATTATTATACTCGGGCTATTACTATCAGTGGCATCTCCTGTGTTGGCTCCTTGCGCTTCTCTTGTGTGCACAGCTAAAGAATCCATTTAACCGCTCTGCCTTATCCTCATCCCCAGTGACCATTTCCCCATTATCATTAATTAGGGCACCTACCTGTTCTGATTTAGTTTTCTTCGAATTAATATATTTGAAAAATCGTTTAGGGTTTGTTTTGCTTTCTTTGGCCACATCTCGTTCATTTTGTGCTTTTGCCAACCTTATTTCTTTCTTACACACTTTATTTACTAGTTTATACTGTTCAAGTGTTACAGCTTAGAGTTCAGCCTTGTAATGTTTAAATGCCATTTTTTTGTTCTTTATTGTCCTTTTAACCCGATTGCCCTATTGACCTCTTGCCGGGTACCACTCCACCTCGTGGTCGAATTTACCCCCTCTCGGCTCCGGAGACACAGGCCATGTCGGAGTATATCCAAGAAAACCTTCAAAGAGGGTTCAAAAGATTACCATAAAGAATCGTTACCCCTTACTGTTGATTGCTGGAGAAGTGCCTTTTTGACCGTACCACCTTACCTTTTCTAGGGTACATAGTTTCTGCTCGAGGTCTCCAGATGGACCCCAGCAAATTGAAAGCAGTTTTGGATTGGCCACGTCCTTCCGGCCTTCGGGCTCTTGGGATTCGCCAATAACTATCGACAGTTTATTCCTCACTTTTCTACTGTGGTCGCGCCCATTGTGGCTCTCACGAAGAAGAACGCCAATTCTAAGTCTTGGCCCCCTCAGGCGGAAGAGGCCTTTATTTCCCTAAAAAAGGCCTTCTCCTCCGCTCCAGTGTTGTCTAGGCCTGATCCAGCCAGGCTCTTCGCCCTTGAAGTAGATGCCTCCTTCATTGGAGCGGGAGCTGTGCTCACTCAAATATCTCCTGCTGGCATAATTCTCACCTGCGGATTCTTTTCGAAGACATTTTCTCCGGCAGAGAGGAATTACTCCATTGGTGATTGGGAGCTACTGGCCATCAAGTTGGCCTTAGGGGAGTGGAGACATCTCTTAGAGGGTTCTGCCCATCAGGTGTCCATCTATACGGACCATAAAAATCTGTCCTACTTAGAAACTGCCCAGCGACTGAACCCTCGACAAGCTCGTTGGTCGTTGTTTTTCGCCCGCTTCAACTTCCAAATCTACTCCAAATCTCAGCCGCCAAGAACATCAGGGCGGACGCCCTTTCTCGTTCGTCGGACATCCCTGATGCTATATCCTTTCCACAACATATTATCCCGCCTGAATGCCTTGTCCACTCTGCTATCGCTACACTAGTACAGGCTCCGCCTGGAAAGACCTTTGTGCCATCTCGCCAACGTCGCAAAATATTAAGATGGGGTCATTCTTCAAATGTAGCCGGCCACGCTGGTATCAGAAAATCTTGTTCTCTAATTTCCAGGTATTATTGGTGGCCTGCTCTCGAGAAGGACGTGACGGAATTCATTCAGGCCTGTACCATCTGTGCCCGTGACAAGACTCCCCGCCAAAGACCTGCTGGCCTACTCCTTCCTCTGCCATTCCAGATATCCCATGGACACACATTGCTATGGACTTTATCACTGACCTCCCTTCTTCGTATGGCAATACTGTTATTTGGGTGGTAGTGGATAGGTTTTCTAAGACAGCACATTTTGTACCCTTGCCTGGTCTCCCATCGGCTCCTCAGTTGGCGAAATACTTCCTGATGCATATCTTTTGGCTTCATGGGCTTCCTACACACATTGTGTCTGACAGAGGTGTGCAGTTTGTTTCCAAGTTCTGGAGGGCTCTCTGTAAACAAATGAAAATTAAACCGGACTTTTCCTCTGCTTATCACCCCCAGTCAAACGGCCAGGTGGAAAGAGTTAACCAGATTCTCGGGCACTATCTTCGCCATTTTGTTTCTGCCCGTCAAGACGATCTTCTGCCCTGGGCGGAATTCTCGTATAATTTCAAGGATTCTGAGTCTACGAGGAAGTCCCCGTTCTTGGTGGTATACGGTCGGCATCTTCTTCCGCCTCTGCCCTTGTCCACGTCCTCTGGAGTACCCGCCGTGGATGACATCACACATGATTTCTCTACCATCTGGCAAGAGACCCAACGTGCCCTTTGTCAAGCTTCCGCCCATATGAAAGTTAGTGCTGATAAGAGGAGAAGGGCTCCGCCTGTCTATTCTCCAGGAGATAAGGTGTGGCTGTCAGCGAAATACATCCGCTTTCGAATTCCTAGCTACAAACTGGGCCCCCGTTACCTGGGTCCTTATAAGATCAAACAACAGATCAGTCCAGTTTGCTATAAGCTTCATCTACCCACATCGCTGCAAATCCCCAACTCCTTCCACGTGTCTCTGTTGAAGCCAGTAATTGTCAATCGGTTCTCTCCTAAAACGTTGGTGCCTGCTCCAATCTCTGGTACCGAGGATGCCTTTACGGTAAGAGATTCTGGCCTCTAAGCTCTCCAGAGGTAAAAGATATTTTTTAGTCGACTGGGAAGGCTGTGGACCTGAAGAAAGATCTTGGGAACCCGAAGAGAACATTCTGGACCACAGTCTCATCTCGGATTTTCTTGGTCCCAAGAAGAGGGGGAGACCCAAGGGGGGGGGGGGGTACTGTTAAGGCGAGCGCTGCACGCCCATCTCGCAGCACTTCACTTACCTCCATGGCTGCATCCAGCCGTCATCCATCTCACAGCACTTCCCTCACCTCCATGGCTGCTCCCAGGCGTCTCCTTCCCCCCATGCTTCCTCCTCGCATGGTCAGGTGCGCGCACGTCTCCGTCTACCAGAGGGATCGCGCACCGGATTCCTGAGATTTAAAGGGCCTGTACATCACTGATTGGTGTCTGGTCATCCAATCCTGCATCCACTTCCCCTATTTAAAGGGGCATTTCCTTTCCATCAGTGCCAGATCTTGGTCTTTCCATGCCAGTTGTAAATCAGTTGCTTTTGGATTGCTCACCCGTGTACCGACCTCTGCCTGTCCCCGACTCTGAACCTTTGCTGCCTGCCCACACTGCCTTTACCACGAACCTGTGCTGCCAGCCCTGACCTCACTGTGCTCACTACGTCTTTTGCCTGCCCCTGTGCACCACGCTGAACCTCGGCTAACTGTGGAACTGGGCCGCTGTTGGGGGGTAGCGACCTGGGGGTCACTCACCGCTTCAAGACCAACCTGCCTTGCGGTGGGCTCTGGTGAATACCGGTGGCCTCTTAGACTCCACATCGGATGACATATATAATATATATATATATATATATATATATATATATATATATATATATATCCTGTTTCCCCGATAATAAGACCTACCCCAAAACAAGCTCTAGCATGATTCACACACGTCAAGTAGTCCCATTGGAGTCACGCTACACCTTAGCATATATGAGAGCATTGCGTTATCGGGGGGAGAAAGCTGCTATATATATATGTGTGTATGTATATATATATATATATATATATATATATATATATTCATTTATATACATGTATTCATTTAAAATAAAATATTATTCATTTGAAATATATATATATATATATATATATATATTCATTTAAAATAAAGTATTAAAATATATATATATATATATATATATATATATATATTTATACTGTTTCCCGGAAAATAAGACATGGTCTTAATTGTTGCTCCAAAATATACCTAGTTTTTCTCTCTGATATATATATATATATATATATATGTATATATATATATATATATATATATATATATTATATGATTTTCCTAGAGGTAACTTTTGTTTAACGCTACAGTGATAGGATAGGTTGGCCCCTATATAAATATTTTATATATATATATATATATATATATATATATATATATTAAGGTTGGTAGAGTGGATGACCTTTATTATTCATTGCTCTCCTTCCAGTCTCCACCCATATCTGCCCTCTGGGGTTTGGGGAAGCAGTGCAGGAGGAAGCCCATGAGGATGTCTGGGGGCACTATACAGCCTGCTGGTATCCTGTATGGGGGGTAATTGCGAGTGGGGATGAAGGGGGCGTGCGAGATGCTCACGGCTGTGCTCTGTGCTTTGTAGCTGGTGCAGATCATCATAAACACCACACACCTGGAGCTGGCCTGTAAATACCTGGAGGACTTTATCACCAACATCACAGGCATCTCTCCCGAGACCGTGCACACCACCAGGCTTTACGGCCTGGCCACTTTTAAGGTGAGTCCACCTGTCCCCCGGGCGGCGCGGGGGGGGGGGCGCATTGGGCGAGTGGCTGAACCGGCCGTGCAAGCCGCAGTCACACCTGTCTTATGGTATCTCCCGAAATCTCCATCACACACCTCCTAGCTTTATGACCAGAGAGCTTCATTCTAGGTCTAGATACAGCTATGACCTCATTGTGCATTTTTCCCCATGTTCCCCGGAGGGTCAGGGGCGGGGGGTTAATTAATTAGAGGGGATCTGCATATTGTTTGCAGCACTATTAAATATGAAGTAATTTATTACAATTTGGACCGGAAAAGAGAAAAAGATGTACAGAGCGCAGAAAAGAAAGAGAGACAGAGAGAGATGGGGGAATGCAGAAAAGGGAAACTACAGAAGGATTTTGGAAAAGGGATAGAGATGGAACTAAAATAGAAGAGAAATAGATAGAATGTGAGATAGATAGAAGAGATGGAGGGAAAATAGACGGGAGATATAGAGAATGTGAAAGAGAGAGATGGAGGGAAAATAGAAGAGAGATGGAGGGAAAATAGAAGAGAGATGGAGGGAAAATAGACGGGAGATATAGAGAATGTGAAAGAGAGAGATGGAGGGAAAATAGACGGGAGATATAGAGAATGTGAAAGAGAGAGATGGAGGGAAAATAGTCGGGAGATATAGAGAATGTGAAAGAGAGAGATGGAGGGAAAATAGACGGGAGATAGAGAGAATGTGAAAGAGAGAGATGGAGGGAAAATAGACGGGAGATAGAGAGAATGTGAAAGAGAGAGATGGAGGGAAAATAGACGGGAGATATAGAGAATGTGAAAGAGAGAGATGGAGGGAAAATAGACGGGAGATAGAGAGAATGTGAAAGAGAGAGATGGAGGGAAAATAGACGGGAGATATAGAGAATGTAAAAGAGAGAGATGGAGGAAAAATAGACGGGAGATAGAGAGAATGTAAAAGAGAGAGATGGAGGGAAAATAGACGGGAGATAGAGAGAATGTGAAAGAGAGAGATGGAGGGAAAATAGACGGGAGATAGAGAGAATGTGAAAGAGAGAGATGGAGGGAAAATAGACGGGAGATATAGAGAATGTGAAAGAGAGAGATGGAGGGAAAATAGACGGGAGATATAGAGAATGTGAAAGAGAGAGATGGAGGGAAAATAGACGGGAGATAGAGAGAATGTAAAAGAGAGAGATGGAGGGAAAATAGACGGGAGATAGAGAGAATGTAAAAGAGAGAGATGGAGGGAAAATAGACGGGAGATAGAGAGAATGTAAAAGAGAGAGATGGAGGGAAAATAGACGGGAGATAGAGAGAATGTAAAAGAGAGAGATGGAGGGAAAATAGACGGGAGATAGAGAGAATGTAAAAGAGAGAGATGGAGGGAAAATAGACGGGAGATAGAGAGAATGTAAAAGAGAGAGATGGAGGGAAAATAGACGGGAGATAGAGAGAATGTAAAAGAGAGAGATGGAGGGAAAATAGACGGGAGATAGAGAGAATGTAAAAGAGAGAGATGGAGGGAAAATAGACGGGAGATAGAGAGAATGTAAAAGAGAGAGATGGAGGGAAAATAGACGGGAGATAGAGAGAATGTAAAAGAGAGAGATGGAGGGAAAATAGACGGGAGATAGAGAGAATGTAAAAGAGAGAGATGGAGGGAAAATAGACGGGAGATAGAGAGAATGTAAAAGAGAGAGATGGAGGGAAAATAGACGGGAGATAGAGAGAATGTAAAAGAGAGAGATGGAGGGAAAATAGACAGGAGATAGAGAGAATGTAAAAGAGAGAGATGGAGGGAAAATAGACGGGAGATAGAGAGAATGTGAAAGAGAGAGATGGAGGGAAAATAGACGGGAGATAGAGAGAATGTGAAAGAGAGAGATGGAGGGAAAATAGACGGGAGATATAGAGAATGTGAAAGAGAGAGATAGAGGGAAAATAGACGGGAGATATAGAGAATGTGAAAGAGAGAGATGGAGGGAAAATAGACGGGAGATAGAGAGAATGTGAAAGAGAGAGATGGAGGGAAAATAGACGGGAGATATAGAGAATGTAAAAGAGAGATGAAGGGAAAATAGACGGGAGGTATAGAGAATGTGAAAGAGAGAGATGGAGGGAAAATAGAAGAGAGATGGAGGGAAAATAGACGGGAGATAGAGAGAATGTGAAAGAGAGAGATGGAGGGAAAATAGACGGGAGATATAGAGAATGTGAAAGAGAGAGATGGAGGGAAAATAGTCGGGAGATATAGAGAATGTGAAAGAGAGAGATGAAGGGAAAATAGTCGGGAGATATAGAGAATGTGAAAGAGAGAGATGAAGGGAAAATAGTCGGGAGATATAGAGAATGTGAAAGAGAGAGATGGAGGGAAAATAGACGGGAGATAGAGAGAATGTGAAAGAGAGAGATGGAGGGAAAATAGACGGGAGATATAGAGAATGTAAAAGAGAGATGAAGGGAAAATAGACGGGAGGTATAGAGAATGTGAAAGAGAGAGATGGAGGGAAAATAGAAGAGAGATGGAGGGAAAATAGACGGGAGATAGAGAGAATGTGAAAGAGAGAGATGGAGGGAAAATAGACGGGAGATATAGAGAATGTGAAAGAGAGAGATGGAGGGAAAATAGTCTGGAGATATAGAGAATGTGAAAGAGAGAGATGGAGGAAAAATAGATGGGAGGTATAGAGAATGTGAAAGAGAGAGATGGAGGGAAAATAGTCGGGAGATATAGAGAATGTGAAAGAGAGAGATGAAGGGAAAATAGTCGGGAGATATAGAGAATGTGAAAGAGAGAGATGGAGGGAAAATAGACGGGAGATATAGAGAATGTGAAAGAGAGAGATGGAGGGAAAATAGAAGAGAGATGGAGGGAAAATAGACGGGAGATAGAGAGAATGTAAGACAGAGATGAAGGGAAAATAGACGGGAGATAGAGAGAATGTAAGAGAGAGATGAAGGGAAAATAGACGGGAGATAGAGAGAATGTGAAAGAGGGAGATGGAGGGAAAATAGACAGAAGATATAGAGAATGCAAAAAAGAGAGATGGAGGGAAAATAGACGGGAGATAGAGAGAATGTAAGAGAGAGATGAAGGGAAAATAGACGGGAGATATAGAGAATGTGAAAGAGAGAGATGGAGGGAAAATAGACGGGAGATAGAGAGAATGTAAGAGAGAGATGAAGGGAAAATAGACGGGAGATATAGAGAATGTGAAAGAGAGAGATGGAGGGAAAATAGACAGAAGATAGATAGAACGTATAATAGATAGATGGAGGGAAAATAGACAGAAGATTGATAGAATATAAAATAGAGAGAGATGGAGGGAAAATAGACGGGAGATATAGAGAATGTGAAAGAGAGAGATGGAGGGAAAATCGACAGAAGATAGAACGTATAATAGATAGATGGAGGGAAAATAAACGGGAGATAGAGAGAATGTGAAAGAGAGAGATGGAGGGAAAATAGACGGGAGATAGAGAGAATGTGAAAGAGAGAGATGGAGGGAAAATAGACGGGAGATAGAGAGAATGTGAAAGAGAGAGATGGAGGGAAAATAGACGGGAGATATAGAGAATGTGAAAGAGAGAGATGGAGGGAAAATAGACGGGAGATATAGAGAATGTGAAAGAGAGAGATGGAGGAAAAATAGACGGGAGATAGAGAGAATGTGAAAGAGAGAGATGGAGGGAAAATAGACGGGAGATAGAGAGAATGTGAAAGAGAGAGATGGAGGGAAAATAGACGGGAGATATAGAGAATGTGAAAGAGAGAGATGGAGGGAAAATAGAAGAGAGATGGAGGGAAAATAGACGGGAGATAGAGAGAATGTGAAAGAGAGAGATGGAGGGAATATAGACGGGAGATAGAGAGAATGTGAAAGAGAGAGATGGAGGGAAAATAGACGGGAGATAGAGAGAATGTGAAAGAGAGAGATGGAGGGAAAATAGACGGGAGATAGAGAGAATGTTGTGTTGTGCTCTCTGGTAAAGCATAGGCTGACGGCGCGGTGGTAAGTGAGTTACGGCGGCGGCCATGACACCTTGATAGATGGGCATTAGGGAATCTCTGTGGGCCGGGGGGATGTGTTCTGATTGGCCGGCAGCTCGGCGTAACCTGCGCACTCTTTTTTTATCCAGGACGCCCGGCACTCGGCCGAGGAGGAGATCTACACCAAACTCAACCAAAAAATAGACGAGTTCATCCAGCTGGCCGATTACGAGTGGACCATGGCTGAGCCTGACGGGAGGGCCAGCGGCTACCTGATGGACCTCATCAACTTCCTGCGAAGCACCTTCCAGGTTTTCACCAACCTGCCGGTAAGTTGTCGGCGTGACCCAATTTTGGGCTGTTTAGGAGCTTTTGTTAGCGGATTAAAGTGGACCAAAACCCAGCCTGGAGTCTATGGGTCTCCAGGGCAGGCATACGGAAATCCCCCAGGTCGCCCAAAAACCTTCGCTCCCGGTCCTGCAGCGGTCGCATCCCCGCTATCCCTTTAGCAGAACATGTGGCCGCACTAGGCATTCGTGAATGGCCGGCGCGGGCACGCTCCCTGTTAAAGTGGACCAACACCCAGCAGGATCGGCCGAGGAATCTATAAGATTCCCGGCCCGGTCCAATCCCTCCCCCCGGGGCATCCAAAATCGGGATGCCCCGCTGTGTGAAACCCCCCAGGACACCCGCAAACCTTACCTGAATCCGCGCAGGCCGCGGCTGCATCTCGCGCGTCTCTCTAGCACCGGCCATTTGTGAATGGCCGTTGCGGGCACGCTCCCTGTTAGAGGGAAGAGCGAGATGTGGCCGCCAGCATGCCCTGAACCGCTGAGCTAAGACGTCGCGTAGACGCGCATAGCTCACTGATTGGACGAGCTGCCGCGCGTGCCCTGTAGGTGCGGGGTGAGGTGAGTTGAAGCTAGTGATCTGGGGGGGTTTCACATAGCGGGGCATCCCTGATCGTGTTGCCCCGGGGAAGTGGACCAAAACCTAGGATAGTCAAAATCCTGGGTGTTGGTCCACTTTAAAGGGTAGTGGGGGATGCGGCCCCCCACGAAGGGGTGGGAGCGGATCCGAGCGCGCTGACTGGATGAGAGGCTGCGCATGCCGGGAAGAGGTGAGTGAGATCGGGCGACCTGGAGGGTCTCACACGGGGGCATCCCTGATCAGGGTGCCCCGGGGACAAAGACCAAAACCCAGGATAGTCAAAATCCTGGGTTTGGTCCATTTTAAAACACAGCAGTGGCCGGCCTGAAATCTAAAAGATTCCAGGGCCGGACATTGGGTTTTCCCTGGGACGGCCCAGATCGGGATGCCCCACTGTGAGAACCCCCCTCCCATTTGCCTATAAAAACTCACCTCTCGGCTCATGCGTCGGCTCTCGCACAATGAGTTTGCATTGGGGAATAGGAATACATTCAGATAGGCTGCCGTTTGCGCGCTCCTGCCCTGGCACCTGCTGAATGAGGTAGTCTCTCATTGGACGAGAGCCCACGCATGCAACCTGGATCAACACCCCGGGTTTTGCTCGGAATCCGTGAGAAGCCCTGTTGTCTGCAACCCTAAAGCTGGTCATCCCACGAAGCAGGTGCGGCTCTCCGGCATCCCGCATTTATTAAAGGCCGATGAAGCTGAGGGATCGCCGGCGCGTTGTGTATAACAGCGAACATCAAAATGGAACGCCCCATAGTTGACTAGTTATACGTTGACTTTCTCAGGCTTGTTCCATTCCAGTGGGGCATCCCAAATCGGTATCCCCTGCTCGAATGGGGAGTGCGCGGTGCTGCAAGCACATCCCAGTCCATGTGAATGGCTAGGACAGGACTGTGCGCGTGCGTGCCGCCAGGGATGCGCACTCTCCATTCGCACCAATGAGAGACGTTTGCCGGCAGAAAGCTCTCATTGGACAAGAGCCTGCACATGCACCATTGGACCGGGCAAAGGTAAGTGATTACCGGCGCCCTGGGGGGTTTCACACAGCAGGGCATCCCGATTTGCATCGCTTGGGGGGGAAGGTCGGCGGCCGGCCCTGAAACCTCTTGAATTCCAGGGTCAACCCTGTTCTGCTTTAAGTGAACCAAAACCCAGGATTATCACTATCCTAGTTTTTTGTTTTTGCCATTGGCGCATCCTGATTTGGGATGCCCTGCTGTGCAAAACCCCCTGGTTTATACTAAAACGCCCGCCTTCCTGTGTTCCTACGGAGCACGTGCAGGCTCTGATCCAATCAGCGCTGTGTGCCATGCATATTAAAGAGGTGTGTACCGCCCCAGGTCGCCCTGTTTCACTCACCTTCCTTCCACTCCCATAGCACAGACTGGGGCTGAGAGCGAGTGTACTGATTGGCTGAGCTGTTACGTCACTGATTGGCTGGCTGAGCTGTCGCTGCCACTCGACTCCTCTCAGCGACTAAGTCGCCTGGACGGCGCTGCCAGCCGCATCCCCCGCCCACCTTGCAGCCCTGGCTTGCCTGCGCCGCCCATTCAGGAAGAGCAGGTACGCGCTCGTGCACGGCTAGAGGTGAGCGGGGATGTGGGAGGAGCACACAGATGCAGCCATGGCTCCAGGAGAAGGTGAGTGTTCCAGGCGGTTTCACAAAGCGGAGTGTCCCAATTTGGCATGCCCCAAGAACTAGATCTCAGGAGGCCCTGGAGTCTTTAATGCATGACACACAACATAAAGTGGACCAAAACCAGACCTAGAGTCTATAAGGTTCTATCAGACTCTAGGTCCAGTAAAAGAGAACTAACCACCTTGAACAGCCAGCCCTGGAGCCAGTCCCCCTGGGGCAATCAGATGGGCTGGGCGTAGGAGTGTGGCCAGAGCGCCGACATAGGAAATGGCCACAGCCTTCAACGTGCCCTAATTTTCTAAGGGGCACATGCCACAAAGCTCAATACTGACTGTGTGTGATCCTTCCCCCTCGTCTTCACCCCTCTTCCTTTAGACTGTAAGCTCCTCGGGGGCGGGGCTCGCTCCCCTATTGTATCTTGTACTCAGAATATCCATCGTCAACTCTGTAACACTGCATTTGAAATAGTTTATGTACCGTATGTTTCTACCCTGTCTGTAATTACTACTTTGTAAAGCGCTACGGAAGATGATGGCGCTATATAAATAAACAATAATAATAATAATCCCCAGCCTCCCTGCGGTCTTCGCATCACTCCTATGCCCAGCCCATCTGAATGCCCCTCCAGTTCCTTCATGCATAATAGACAGGCTGGAGAACATTAGCTCCACCCCTCCAGTTATCTTATGCTTGATAGACAGGCTGGAGAACATTAGCTCCACCCCTCCAGTTATCTTATGCTTGATAGACAGGCTGGAGAACCTTAGCTCCACCCCTCCAGTTATCTTATGCTTGATAGACAGGCTGGAGAACATTAGCTCCACCCCTCCAGTTATCTTATGCTTGATAGACAGGCTGGAGAACATTAGCTCCGCCCCTCCAGTTATCTTATGCTTGATAGACAAGCTGGAGAACATTAGCTCCGCCCCTCCAGTTATCTTATGCTTGATAGACAGGCTGGAGAACATTAGCTCCATCCCTCCAGTTATCTTATGCTTGATAGACAGGCTGGAGAACATTAGCTCCACCCCTCCAGTTATCTTATGCTTGATAGACAGGCTGGAGAACATTAGCTCCGCCCCTCCAGTTATCTTATGCTTGATAGACAAGCTGGAGAACATTAGCTCCGCCCCTCCAGTTATCTTATGCTTGATAGACAGGCTGGAAAATATTAGCCCCGCCCCTCCAGTCCCCTCATGCTTGATAGACAGGCTGGAGTATATTAGCCCCGCCCCTCCAGTCTCATGCTTGATAGACAGGCTGGAGAATATTAGCCCCGCCCCTCCAGTCTCCTCATGTTTGATAGACAGGCTGGAGAATATTAGCCCCGCCCCTCCAGTCCCCTCATGCTTGATAGACAGGCTGGAGAATATTAGTCCCGCCCCTCCAGCCTCCTCATGTTTGATAGACAGGCTGGAGAATATTAGCCCCGCCCCTCCAGTCCCCTCATGCTTGGTAGACAGGCTGGAGAATATTAGCCCCGCCCCTCCAGTCCCCTCAGGCTTGATAGACAGGCTAGAGAATATTAGCCCCGCCCCTCCAGTCCCCTCATGCTTGATAGACAGGCTGGAGTATATTAGCCCCGCCCCTCCAGTTCCTTCATGCATAATAGACAGGCTGGAGAACATTAGCTCCGCCCCTCCAGTTATCTTATGCTCGATAGACAGGCTGGAGAACATTAGCTCCACCCCTCCAGTTATCTTATGCTTGATAGACAGGCTGGAGAACATTAGCTCCGCCCCTCCAGTTATCTTATGCTTGATAGACAGGCTGGAGAACATTAGCTCCGCCCCTCCAGTTATCTTATGCTTGATAGACAGGCTGGAGAACATTAGCTCCGCCCCTCCAGTTATCTTATGCTTGATAGACAGGCTGGAGAACATTAGCTCCGCCCCTCCAGTTATCTTATGCTTGATAGACAGGCTGGAGAACATTAGCTCCGCCCCTCCAGTTATCTTATGCTTGATAGACAGGCTGGAGAACATTAGCTCCGCCCCTCCAGTTATCTTATGCTTGATAGACAGGCTGGAGAACATTAGCTCCGCCCCTCCAGTTATCTTATGCTTGATAGACAGGCTGGAGAACATTAGCTCCGCCCCTCCAGTTATCTTATGCTTGATAGACAGGCTGGAGAACATTAGCTCCGCCCCTCCAGTTATCTTATGCTTGATAGACAGGCTGGAGAACATTAGCTCCGCCCCTCCAGTTATCTTATGCTTGATAGACAGGCTGGAGAACATTAGCTCCGCCCCTCCAGTTATCTTATGCTTGATAGACAGGCTGGAGAACATTAGCTCCGCCCCTCCAGTTATCTTATGCTTGATAGACAGGCTGGAGAACATTAGCTCCGCCCCTCCAGTTATCTTATGCTTGATAGACAGGCTGGAGAACATTAGCTCCGCCCCTCCAGTTATCTTATGCTTGATAGACAGGCTGGAGAACATTAGCTCCGCCCCTCCAGTTATCTTATGCTTGATAGACAGGCTGGAGAACATTAGCTCCGCCCCTCCAGTTATCTTATGCTTGATAGACAGGCTGGAGAACATTAGCTCCACCCCTCCAGTTATCTTATGCTTGATAGACAGGCTGGAGAACATTAGCTCCACCCCTCCAGTTATCTTATGCTTGATAGACAGGCTGGAGAACATTAGCTCCACCCCTCCAGTTATCTTATGCTTGATAAACAGGCTGGAGAACATTAGCTCCACCCCTCCAGTTATCTTATGCTTGATAGACAGGCTGGAAAATATTAGCCCCGCCCCTCCAGTCCCCTCATGCTTGATAGACAGGCTGGAGTATATTAGCCCCGCCCCTCCAGTCTCATGCTTGATAGACAGGCTGGAGAATATTAGCCCCGCCCCTCCAGTCTCCTCATGTTTGATAGACAGGCTGGAGAATATTAGCCCCACCCCTCCAGTCCCCTCATGCTTGATAGACAGGCTGGAGAATATTAGTCCCGACCCTCCAGCCTCCTCATGTTTGATAGACAGGCTGGAGAATATTAGCCCCGCCCCTCCAGTCCCCTCATGCTTGGTAGACAGGCTGGAGAATATTAGCCCCGCCCCTCCAGTCCCCTCATGCTTGATAGACAGGCTAGAGAATATTAGCCCCGCCCCTCCAGTCCCCTCATGCTTGATAGACAGGCTGGAGTATATTAGCCCCGCCCCTCCAGTTCCCTCATGCTTGATAGACAGGCTGGAGTATATTAGCCCCGCCCCTCCAGTCCCCTCATGCTTGGTAGACAGGCTGGAGAATATTAGCCCCACCCCTCCAGCCTCCTCATGCTTGGTAGACAGGCTGGAGAATATTAGCCCCGCCCCTCCAGTCCCCTCATGCTTGATAGACAGGCTGGAGTATATTAGCCCCGCCCCTCCAGTTCCCTCATGCTTGATAGACAAGCTGGAGTATATTAGCCCCGCCCCTCCAGTCCCCTCATGCTTGGTAGACAGGCTGGAAAATATTAGCCCCGCCCCTCCAGTCCCCTCATGCTTGATAGACAGGCTGGAGTATATTAGCCCCGCCCCTCCAGTTCCCTCATGCTTGATAGACAGGCTGGAGTATATTAGCCCGCCCCTCCAGTCCCCTCATGCTTGATAGACAGGCTGGAGAATATTAGCCCCGCCCCTCCAGTCTCCTCATGCTTGATAGACAGGCTGGAGAATATTAGCCCCGCCCCTCCAGTCCCCTCATGCTTGATAGACAGGCTGGAGTATATTAGCCCCGCCCCTCCAGTTCCCTCATGCTTGATAGACAGGCTGGAGTATATTAGCCCGCCCCTCCAGTCCCCTCATGCTTGATAGACAGGCTGGAGAATATTAGCCCCGCCCCTCCAGTCTCCTCATGCTTGATAGACAGGCTGGAGAATATTAGCCCCGCCCCTCCAGTTCCCTCATGCTTGATAGACAGGCTGGAGAATATTAGCCCCGCCCCTCCAGTCCCCTCATGCTTGATAGACAGGCTAGAGAATATTAGCCCCGCCCCTCCAGTCCCCTCATGCTTGATAGACAGGCTGTTAGCCCCGCCCCTCCAGTTCCCTCATGCTTGATAGACAGGCTGGAGTATATTAGCCCCGCCCCTCCAGTCCCCTCATGCTTGGTAGACAGGCTGGAGAATATTAGCCCCGCCCCTCCAGCCTCCTCATGCTTGGTAGACAGGCTGGAGAATATTAGCCCCGCCCCTCCAGTCCCCTCATGCTTGATAGACAGGCTGGAGTATATTAGCCCCACCCCTCCAGTTCCCTCATGCTTGATAGACAGGCTGGAGAATATTAGCCCCGCCCCTCCAGCCTCCTCATGCTTGGTAGACAGGCTGGAGTATATTAGCCCCGCCCCTCCAGTCCCCTCATGCTTGGTAGACAGGCTGGAAAATATTAGCCCCGCCCCTCCAGTTCCCTCATGCTTGATAGACAGGCTGGAGTATATTAGCCCGCCCCTCCAGTCCCCTCATGCTTGGTAGACAGGCTGGAGAATATTAGCCCCGCCCCTCCAGTCCCCTCATGCTTGATAGACAGGCTGGAGAATATTAGCCCCGCCCCTCCAGTTCCCTCATGCTTGGTAGACAGGCTGGAGAATATTAGCCCCGCCCCTCCAGTCTCCTCATGCTTGATAGACAGGCTGGAGAATATTAGCCCCGCCCCTCCAGTCTCCTCATGCTTGATAGACAGGCTGGAGAATATTAGCCCCGCCCCTCCAGTTCCCTCATGCTTGATAGACAGGCTGGAGAATATTAGCCCCGCCCCTCCAGTTCCCTCATGCTTGATAGACAGGCTGGAGAATATTAGCCCCGCCCCTCCAGTCCCCTCATGCTTGATAGACAGGCTGGAGAATATTAGCCCCGCCCCTCCAGTCTCCTCATGCTTGATAGACAGACTGGAGTATATTAGCCCCGCCCCTCCAGTCTCCTCATGCTTGATAGACAGGCTGGAGAATATTAGCCCCGCCCCTCCAGTCTCCTCATGCTTGATAGACAGGCTGGAGAATATTAGCCCCGCCCCTCCAGCCTCCTCATGCTTGATAGACAGGCTGGAGAATATTAGCCCCGCCCCTCCAGTTCCCTCATGCTTGATAGAAAGTAGGAAGTGGCCACATCCCAGCCTCCCTGCGAGCCTCGCCGCACTCCTACGCCCAGCCCATCTGAATGCCCCAGGGGGACTGGCTCCAGGGCTGGCCGTGGTCCAAGGTGGGTGGTCCACTTTTACCAGACCTAGAGTCTTTTAGAGCCTTAAAGACTCTAGGTCTGGTTTTGGTCTACTTTATAATTTTTTATTTTGAAAAGAGACTATACAGAAGCTCTGGCTTATTATTGGCTGACGATTAAAGCGCACCTTCACCCTAAATAAGAGCCTATCTTATATGTTTCCCCCCCCCATGTACATACAGATTGCCCACATTAATCCGGCCCCTCACCCTGAATAAGAGCCTATCTTATATGTCCCCCCCCCCTGTAAATACAGATTGCTCACATTAATCCAGACCTTCACCCTGAATAAGAGCCTATCTTATATGTTTCCCACACCCTGTACATACAGATTGCTCACATTAATCCGGACCTTCACCCTGAATAAGAGCCTATCTTATGTTTCCCCCACTCTGTACATACAGATTGCTCACATTAATCCGGACCTTCACCCTGAATAAGAGTCTATCTTATATGTTTCCCACACCCTGTACATACAGATTGCTCACATTAATCCGGACCTTCACCCTGAATAAGAGCCTATCTTATATGTTTCCCACACCCTGTACATACAGATTGCTCACATTAATCCGGACCCTCACCCTGAATAAGAGCCTATCTTGTATGTTCCCCCCCCTGTACATACAGATTGCCCACATTAATCCGGACCTTCACCCTGAATAAGGGCCTATCTTGTATGTTCCCCCCCCCCCTGTAAATACAGATTGCTCACATTAATCCAGACCTTCACCCTGAATAAGAGCCTATCTTATATGTTTCCCACACCCTGTACATACAGATTGCTCACATTAATCCGGACCTTCACCCTGAATAAGAGTCTATCTTATATGTTTCCCCCACGCTGTACATACAGATTGCCCACATTAATGCGGACCTTCACCCTGAATAAGAGCCTATCTTGTATGTTTCCCCCCTGTACATACAGATTGCCCACATTAATCCGGACCTTCACCCTGAATAAGAGCCTATCTTGTATGTTTCCCCCCTGTACATACAGATTGCCCACATTAATGCGGACCTTCACCCTGAATAAGAGCCTATCTTGTATGTTTCCCCCCTGTACATACAGATTGCCCACATTAATCCGGACCTTCACCCTGAATAAGAGCCTATCTTGTATGTTTCCCCCCTGTACATACAGATTGCCCACATTAATCCGGACCTTCACCCTGAATAAGAGCCTATCTTGTATGTTTCCCCCCTGTACATACAGATTGCCCACATTAATCCGGACCTTCACCCTGAATAAGAGCCTATCTTATATGTTTCCCCACCCTGTACATACAGATTGCCCACATTAAAAATCATCCTACCTGCATCTACTGCATTTTCTGAGACTTTAAACATCCAAGATGGCAGCCCATGGAGGTGCAGGCTGCCTGCAAACAGGAAGTGTCTTCTGACTGTCACTCGGCATTCTGGGATTGTTGTCCTTTTCCTGACCCCAGCTCTGCTCTGTCTGTGTAAAGCACAGTTATATAAACGCTGCCTGTACTTTTGACCCCTCTTCTCTCTTCAGTAGATGATACTACTGAGGCAAGATGGCGGCGCCCGTATCCTACAGTGCTGAACAGAGTTGCAGGCCAGTGAGGGAAACAATAAAAAGTAAAGAGAGTAAAAACGTTAAATATATATAATTTTAGATGCTGGGGAATCGTTTTTTAAGGGTTTGGGCTTTTCATGAAATGATGCTGAAGCTCCCGGCGACGCCTACAAATAGAAATAAAGGAACAATACTCACCCATCTGAACAAAGTGCAGTAACAATAAAGCGATCCGGATATTCCGCAATTCCTGATATTCCGCGGCTCGGTTATACGGAGACATATGGGAGTGGGCGCGCTCAGCCAGAACATGGCGAGGAACCTCACAAACACATCTTGAATGTGTCACCACTTGGAAGACTGAATGGAAGTTTAGAAGGAGACCGTGGGCGGAAGCGCAATTAGCGCAGAGCGAGCGCCCGCCCCTCACCCCGCCGCTAATGAGCGCGCTGCCGCCATCAGATCTTCAATGCACAATATCTGGCATCAAGGATTTCTAGGAGATTAAAATGTGACGTAGCGTCACTTTAATCCGGACCTTCACCATGATTTATTGAAAAGCCCAAACCCTTAAAAAACTATTCCCCAGCATCTAAAGTTAATATATTTTACGTTTTTAGTCACTTACTTATTATTCTTTCCCCCCCGAGCTGCAACTCTGTTCAGGACTCTAGGATGCGGGCGCCGCCATCTTGACTCAGAAGCATCACATAATGAGGAAAGGAGAGGGAGATAAACTGCAGGGGGCGGGGTTATAACTGTGCTTTACACAGACAGAGCAGAGCTGGGGTCAGGGAAAGGACAGCAATCCCAGAATGCAGAGCGGCACAGTCAGAAGACACTTCCTGTTTGCAGGCTGCCTGATGCTCCATTCACCGCCATCTTGGATGTTTAAAGACTCGTAACATGCAGTAGGTGCAGGCAGGATGATTTTTAATGTGGGCAATCTGTATGTACAGGGTGGGGGAAACATATAAGATAGGCTCTTATTCAGGGTGAAGGTCCGGATTAATGTGAGCAATCTGTATGTACAGGGTGTGGGAAACATATAAGATAGGCTCTTAATCAGGGTGAAGGTCTGGATTAATGTGGGCAATCTGTATGTACAGGGTGGGGGGAACATATAAGATAGGCTCTTATTCAGGGTAAAGGTCCGGATTAATGTGAGCAATCTGTACAGGGGTGGAAACATATAAGATAGGCTCTTATTCAGGGTGAAGGTCTGGATTAATGTGAGCAATCTGTATGTACAGGGGGGAAACATATAAGATAGGCTCTTATTCAGGGTGAAGGTCCGGATTAATGTGAGCAATCTGTATGTACAGGGTGTGGGAAACATATAAGATAGGCTCTTATTGAGGGTGAGGGTCCGGATTAATGTGGGAAATCTGTATGTACAGGGGGGGAAACATATAAGATAGGCTCTTATTCAGGGTGAAGGTCTGGATTAATGTGAGCAATCTGTATGTACAGGGGGGAAACATATAAGATAGGCTCTTATTCAGGGTGAAGGTCTGGATTAATGTGAGCAATCTGTATGTACAGGGTGTGGGAAACATATAAGATAGGCTCTTATTGAGGGTGAGGGTCTGGATTAATGTGAGCAATCTGTATGTACAGGGTGTGAGAAACATATAAGATAGGCTCTTATTGAGGGTGAGGGTCCGGATTAATGTGGGAAATCTGTATGTACAGGGGGGGAAACATATAAGATAGGCTCTTATTCAGGGTGAAGTTGGGTCTTTTATGCTGAGGGGAATGAAATCTCCTCTTTTAAAGTAAGTTAAAGTGGACCAAAACCCAGGAAGATCAGCCCAGGAATGTATAAGCTTTCTGGGCCGATTGATTCCCTCCCCCCGGGGCATCCAAAATCTGGGTGCTCTGCTGTGTGAAACCCCCAGGTCTCCCATAAACTCACCTTTTTTCCCAGTCCAATGGAGCGTGCAGGAGCCATGGCCGCATCCCCCCATCCCTCTGGCAGGGCAGGCATTTGTGAATGGCCGGTGCAGACGCATTCCTTATTAGAGGGTAGCGGGGGATGCGGCCGTCAGAGCTCGCGGATCAGCGCGTATTACAAGATCTCCTGGATGAAGGGGAGGAAGCGGATCCGAGCGTGCTGATTGGACGAGCGGCCGCGCATACGTCGTTGTTTGGGCAGCTGGGGGGTTTCACACGGCTGTCGGGGGGCTGATCGGGGTGCCCCGGGGGCAAAGGCCCAAAACCCAGGATAGTCTGGTCCACTTTAAAGATGAACTTCGGAGGCCCCGGGGTCTAAATCACTCCTGGGTCGTCCGAGTTCTTGTCCTGGGGCTTCCTGAATCGGGATGGCCCACAGTGTGAAACCCCCCAGATGCCCAGATCCACTCACCTTCTTCTGAGCCCTCGTCGCGTCTTTGCGCTGCGGCCGCATCCCCACACACCTCTAGCCCAGCATGCGCGCGCTCCGGCCTTTGTGAATGAGCGGCACGTCTCGGCTGCAATGTGAGCGGGGGATGCAGCTGGTGGTGCACTCGGGTGCCAAAGGGAGGCAAGTGGCAGCGAGCGTGAAATTCCTAGTGTGTTATTCCTCTTTAAAGCGGAACAAAACCCACCAGCGACCAGCCTGTTCGACCCCCCCCCCTCCCCCGCGTTTGTCCAGTAAATCTCTTTTTCTCGGCCCATCAGCGCATTTAGATTCCAGGCCCTTCCAGGTTTCAACCTCAAGGGGGCGTTTGCGGAGTTCAAGCAATGAAAGAACCTGACATTAAGGTGGACCAACACCCAGGATTTTGACTATCCTGGGTTTTGGTCCACTTCGGCGGGGCACCCCGATCGCTGTGTGAAACCCCCCAGAAACCCCGAAAAACTCACCTCTCCTCGCTCCCACGTGACCACGTCCCACGGACAAAAGAGCGCACCCGCCGCCGCCTCCCGCGCGTCACTCTTACAGGGCGCGCGCCCGCGCCAGCCATTCACAAACAGCCGGCGCGGGTGCGCGTCCTGCTAGAGGGACGCGCGGGAGGCGGCGGCGGGCACCGCTGGATCGTGGATAAGGTAGGGATTTAGGGGTTTCACACAGCGGGGTACCCCCGATCGGGGTGCCCCGCAGTCAGGGGTCTGATCGGTCCGGGAACCTTATAGATTCCCGGGCCGATCATGGGAGGGTGTTGGTCCACTTTAAAGGTAATGTGTACTTTCGTGCACTTTCCAGACAGACCTCAGATCAGGGCTCTAGGCTCCTCTGCTTACCTTCCCCCTAGTCCCCCAGGTAGTGATTGCTGGATGACTCAGTCCATTCTGATTGGCTGACATCATCTGACAATCTATTCTGATTGGAGGCGATCCCGCATATGCATCATGGGATCCCTGGTGATCTCCAAACAAACTCGGGGGACAAAGAATTGGATTTAAAAATACTTCTATCAGACAGTGTAAACCAAATAAGGACGCCCTGGCGATGGGGAATCGGCCGGCCAATAAGGGTTTTGGTCCACTTTATTCAGACCCCAGATTAGAATGCCACCACTGCCTACCTGCATTTGGGATGCCCCACCACCCTGGGATCATCTGTATACTCACCTTGCCGATAATTCCACAACACTTGCCAGGGCTGTGGCCACAACTCGGGTATCTGCTCCGGTGCCGAGGCTAAGGAGCGCGTGCCTGCACAGCATAGGTCGCTGATTGGACGAGAGCACATGCACCTTGGGATCACTGCCAAGGTGATTATACAGGCCATCCAAAATGGAGATGGTCAAAAACACAGGTTTTGGTCAACTCCCTGGGGCATCCGAAATCGGGATGCCCCACTGCGTGATACCCCCCCCAGTCGCAACAAAATGCACCTGCTTCCGGGCTCCCTCGCTGATGTAAACAATAGGTGGCTGTATCCCCTGCATGCTGTGATTGGACAAGAGTCCGCGCATGCGCCATAAGAGCTGGAGGAGGTGATTATACAGACCATCCAAAATGGAGATGGTCAAAAATACAGGTTTTGATCAACTCCCTGGGGCCTTCCCTGGAGCATCCGAAATCGGGATGTCCCTCTCTGTGATACCTCCCCGGGGCGCCGCAAAACGCACCTGCTTCCGGGCTCCCTCACTGATGTAAACAATGGGCTGCCTCATCCACTGAGCCTTATGTGATTGGTCGAGAGTCCGCGCATGTGCCGTAAGAGCGGGAGGAGGTGAGTTTTACTGGGTGATCTGGGGAGTTTCACATACTAATTTTGGGATGCCCGGGGGACAAGGAACAAAACCCGGGAGAGTGTTCCGCTATAGGAAGTCTACCAATGACGACTGCCCCTTTTAATTGGATGTTTTTTCTCTGAAATGTTTTCAATGTATCTCATTTTGATTAAAGTGGATCAAAAGCCAGGATTTTTAATATCCCGGGTTTTGGTCCCAATGGGGGGATGCCCCGCTGTGTGAAACTCCCCCAGATCGCCCTATCTTACTCACCCTTCCCTGGTCCTACGGCGCATGCGCAGCCTCTTGCCCAATCAGCGCGCTCGGATCCACTCCCGCCCCTTCATCTAATAGCTCGTTTAAGGCGAGCGCATCCGAGCGCACTGGCGGCTGCATCCTCCGCTTCCTTTTAACAGCGATCGGGCCCGCGCCGCCCATTCACAAATGCCTGACGCAGGCACGCGCCCTGCTAAAGGGGGATAGCTGGGAGGCAGCCGCAGCTCGCGCATGCACCATTGGTCGGGAAAGAAGGTACGTTTCCGGGCAACCTGGGGGATTTACACAGCGGGGCATCCCAATTCTGGATGCTCCAGGGGGGGAAGTAATCCAGCGCCCCTGGAATCTTATACATTTATAGACGGGTTTCGAGCCACTTAAATCCAACTGATCAATAAAAAGCAGACCTACACTCTCCCTGCTATCTCTGTTCCAGGCCTGGTTCACCCTTTCCTATAAGAGCTCCATCTGATGGGGAGCAGGAAACAGCTGCATATCCATGTGTCAGCTACACCTCCTCCAATGTCATGCTTCCTTGCAGTGCACAGCTGTTTCCAGTCCCCCATCATACAGAGCTTAATGCCTGATTTTTTCAGTGATTGCACACTACCCTCAGTTTTGTTCCTCCTGCCTGGTGCATCCCGATTTGGGATGCCCGGCTGTGTGTACCCTGGGATTGCCCATAAACTCACCTTAAAGTGGACCAAAACCTGACTATGCTGGGTTTTGTTCCACTTTCCCGCTATGTGAAAACCCCCAGATCGCTAGCTTCAAATCATCTCACCCCGCTCCTACGGCGCATGCGCGGCCGCTCGTCCAAACAGCGCGCTCGGAGCTGCTGAACTATGCACGTCTAAGCGACGTCTTAGCTCAGCTCTCCGAGCACGCTGGCTGCCGCATCTCGCGCTTCTCTCTAACAGGGAGTGTGCCTGGCGCAGGCACGCGCCCTGCTAGAAAGAAGCGCGAGGTGCGGCCGCGGCCCGCACATGCGCCATTGGACCAGGATTCAGGTAAGGGTTCTGGGCCTCTCGCTGGCCGCTCCTCTGATGGCTCTCACTGCGTATCTGAATGGCTTCGGTGGGAGCGCGCACACGTCGCCAGGGATGCGGCAGTGCACCCACTGCGTCACCGAACAACGTAGTCACGGCTCTCATTGGACGGGAAGTCGCTCATGCGTCATTGGTGTGCGAAAAGGTGAGTTCTTACGGGCACCCACGGAGTGGTTTACACAGTGAAATGGGATGCCCCGGGGAAAAGGCAGCGACCAGCCCTGGATTCTCTTAGATTCCAGGCTGGCTGCTGGTGGGTTCCGCTTTTAACAAGGGGAAGTCTGTCCACTACCCTGTGGACTGAAAGCTGTAGCACCCACTTCTGGGCTCCCCCCCCCCCCCCTTTAAGGTGGACCAAATGCCAGGTCTTGGGTTTTGGTCCTTTCCTCCGGGGCACCCCGATCTGTGTGGAACTCCCAAGATCCTCAAGCGCAACTCACCTCTTCCTGGTCCTACAACGCATGCGCGGCCGCTCATCCAATCAGCACCCTCGGAGCCGCTGACATCACATCGTCTAAGGCCAGCGGCTCTGAGCGTGCGCTGACGGACGCATCCCCCGCTTCCCTCTAACAGGGAGCGTGTCCGCGCCGGCCATTCACAAATGCCTGGTGCGGGCACGCATACTGCTAGAGGGACAGCGGGGATACGGTCGTGGCTCACACATCCGCCATTGGACCAGGAATCAAGGTAAGTGTATGGGGTGACCTGGGGGGTTTTACACAGCGGGACATCCCGATTTTGGATGCCCCGGGGGGAGGGAATCGACCGGCTTTTGGTCAACTTTAAAGAGGAGCAACACCCCTCTCAAGTCTATAAGACTTTTGTGGGGTTTGCCCCGCCTCTTAATGGAAACCCCCCCAGATCGTACCCCACGCGTAACTCTAGCTGTGGGCACACCCGCGCATGGCGTGAGTGGTGGAGGCACGCACAGATAAAAGCAGGGATAGCGGTGGAGGCGGCAGGCAATCTGAATGGAAGGAGTGCTGCTGATTGGCTGCACGTCCTACACGGGAACCAGAAAAAGGTGAGTTTTTGGGCGATCTATGGAGATACACACAGAGGGGAATCCCTGATCGGGACGCCCCTCTAGGAAGGAAAAACACCCAAGAAAGTCGCTGTACAGAAAACTATTGCTGTATATGTCATGGCAGACATTGCTGATGTTAGTCCAGGGCCGGCGTCAGCACCTAGTAATCTGGGGCAGCTGCCGGGGGCCCCTGCCCTCCGGGAGGCCCACTGATAGGGCAGGCCTCTGGGTGTGTGAAGGCACTTGACCGGCGGCGGACTGGTAGGGCACTGCCACAGCTGGTGCCCACATCTCCTCGAATGGCGAGTTCCCACACAACGGGGCATCTCGATTTAGATTCCAGGGGAGGAAGTGCTGGGTTTTGTTCTGCTTTTAAGTTGCCCCACCCCAGCTGACCCCTATCCCTGGAGCATCCCAATCTGATACCCTACTGTGTGACACCCCCTGGGATCACTGGCATACCCACTATACAAGCAGTTCCATGCTCCATGGGTTTTGGTCTGCTTTACAGGGGCATCTCAATCTGTTTGTGAAAGAACCCCCCTGGTTTGGCCGTTACCTCAAACTGGCGATCCCACAGCGCATGCTCCAGGAAAGTAATGAACAAAGGGGGGGGGGGGGGCACACACAGGGGCATCCAAAATCAGGAGGATCTACATTCGTTTAGACTCCGAGGTCAGGTTTAAAATGCTTCAAAGTAGACCTAAACTAGAGTTTTGGTCCAAATAGCATGATCCTGGGGGGGCATCCAGATGTGGGTGGGACGTCCCTCGGTGATGTGACGCGACTCTTCATCATAAAGGGGCCCACTGAGACCATGCCGCCCAAGGGCCCACATAACCCTGATGCCGGCCCTGCCAGGCGATATGTCCGCCATGCTGGAGGGTGAGGGGTTAACAGCGATTCTGTAATCTGCCAGTGACCGCGCATGCCTCAGGTTATACACAGGGCCGCAGCTTATCTCTCATTAGTTCACCTCTTATAATCTTGGGTGTGAAAGAGGCGCTAATGCTCTCGCATGGTCGCATTAGAGAGCGCGCACGCCCTTCCGCACCGGCCTCACAATGAGTGACCAGGCCGCACATGCGCACCTTAACCCAGGCTAGGCCTGATCCTCAGGAACCAGTTTCTGGGTTGAGCGGGGAAGGCTTTCAGCTACTTAAAATGGAACCAAAAACAGCTCTAGAGTTTAAAAGGCTCTAGGACATGGAAGGTCCCCTAACCACAGGGCATCCCAATTTGAGATGTCCTGATGTGGGAATGCCTTGGGATGTTGTGCGCCATAGGATAGCTGGCAAGGCAAGAATATCGGCCATCCTGGGAGGTTTCGCACATCCGACCATCCGTTCGGGGATTTCATTCTAACATAGAGGAATGTTTAAAGGGGTTTGTTCCGCTTTATTGGTTAAAGCGGACCTTCACCCTGAATAAGAGCCTATCTTGTATGTTTCCCCCAGCCTGTACATACAGATTGCCCACATTAATCCGGACCCTCACCCTGAACAAGAGCCTAACTTATATGTCCCCCCCCCCTGTACATACAGATTGCTCACATTAATCCAGACCTTCACCCAGAATAGGAGTCTATCTTATATGTTTCCCCCACTGTACATACAGATTGCC
The DNA here is from genome assembly GCA_027917425.1 of Gastrophryne carolinensis. Taxonomy (NCBI): domain Eukaryota; kingdom Metazoa; phylum Chordata; class Amphibia; order Anura; family Microhylidae; genus Gastrophryne; species Gastrophryne carolinensis. The sequence continues at coordinate 614,267,975 of CM051235.1, forward strand.
CACATTAATCCGGACCTTCACCCTGAATATGAGTCTATCTTATATGTTTCCCACACCCTGTACATACAGATTGCCCACATTAATCCGGACCTTCACCCTGAATAAAAGCCTATCTTATATGTTTCTCCCATCCTGCACATACAGATTGCCCACATTAATCCAGACCTTCACCCTGAATAGGTGCCTATCTTATATGTTTCCCACACCCTGTACATACAGATTGCTCACATTAAAAATCATCCTACCTGCATCTACTGCATGTTATAAGCCTTTAAACATCCAAGATGGCGGCTCATGGGGCTTCAGGCTGCCTGCAAACAGGAAGTGTCTTCTGACTGTGCCGCTCTGCATTCTGGGATTGATGTCCTTTTCCCTGACCCCAGCTCTGCTCTGTCTGTGCAAAGCACAGCTATAACCCGCCCCCCTGTACTTTTTCCCGCTCTCCTCTCCTCGGTATGTGTAATGCTTCTGAGGCAAGATGGCGGCGCCCGTATCCTAGAGTCCTAAACAGAGTTGCAGCCCAGTGGGGGAAAGAATAATAAGTATGTGACTAAAAACTTACAATATATTAATTTTAGATGCTGGGGAAACATTCCTTAAAGCGGACCTTCACTCTGAATAAGAGCTTATCTTATATGTTTCCCACACCCTGTACATACAGATTGCTCACATTAAAAATCATCCTACCTGCATCTACTGCATGTTATAAGCCTTTAAACATCCAAGATGGCGGCTTATGGAAGCCGCCATTTTATCAGGCAGCCTGCAAACAGGAAGTGCCTGCAAACAGGAAGTGACTGTGCTGCTCTGCATTCTGGGACTGCTGACCTTTCCCTGACCCAAGCTCTGCTCTGTCTGAGCAAAGCACAGCTATAACCTGCCCCCCTGTACCTTATCCCACTCTCCTCTCCTCAGTAAGTGTGATGCTTCTGAGTCAAGATGGCGGCGCCCGTATCCTAAATTCCTGAACAGAGTTGCAGCCCAGTGGGGGAAAGAATAATAAGTTAGTGACTAAAAATGTAAAATATATTAATTTTAGATGCTGGGGAATCATTTTTTAAGAGTTTGGGCTTTTCATGAAATCATGGTGAAGGTCCGGTTTAAGGATTTACGTGCGTGCGCACCCATCACATCCACTCACATAGGTTGGGCGGGAGCGCGCGCACTGCTGGGGATTCGCCCATTGCAGATGGGCTTTCATTTGCCGGGTGACATAGGCATGGCTCTGATTTGGGATGCCCTTGGGGGGAAGGCCGGCCACGTTGGGTTTTGTTTCGCTCGCTCCGGGTTTGCCCTCTCTTTGTGCCTGTGTTGTAGGCTGTACTGCTCACCTGTTCCTGCCTTCTCTCTGCCTCTAACCCTTCTTTGCTTCCTCTTTGTGTTTTTCCTCACTTTGCTGCCTTCTCTTCAGAGTAACAACAACGAGCACGGAGCGATGTCGGTGAGTAATTGCTTACTAATCATCTAAACGTGTCAATAAAGTTGCCCCAAATACTTTCCCTCCAGCACTACTTTATGTGACCATTAGATGGCAGTAGAGAGTCTTGCCAGTGCCATAGACACAGTGGAGTCCCATTATAATGAGCAGTAGCTGATCTCAAGAGCTAGCGGCGTGTGCAGCAGGAGAGCAGCTAAACAGGCTGGGAGGGACTCAATAAGGTGCTGGTAGGTGGTCACAGATATCTGCAGCCATGCTGACTGCAGGGCACCCCACAGCTGCTGGAGGAGCCACACACCATAAAGCTAACATGTGATTAAGGTAGAACAACAGATCCTCAGTTGGGGTTAAGTCTGGGTAATTAGAGGAACAGGGTGATACATGGAAATCTTGGAAATGCTATTCCAACCAATGACAGACATGCTGACTGCAGTGCACCCCACAGCTGCTGGAGGGAGCCATAGACCCAACACGACCTTTGAGGTCCTCCAACAGATGCTCAATCTTGGGAATTAGGGGGGGGGGGGGGGGAGTGGTACTTGGAAGTCTTGGTTCCAACCAATGTCAGACATTGTATCTGCAGCCATGCTGACTGCAATGTACCCCACAGCTGCTGGAGGGAGCCACACACCATAAAGCTAACATGGTGATCAAGGTAGAACAACAGATCCTCAGTTGGGGTCAAGTCTGGGTAATTAGAGGAACAGGGTGATACATGGAAATCTTGGAAATGCTATTCCAGCCAATGACAGACATGCTGACTGCAGTGCACCCCACAGCTGCTGGAGGGAGCCATAGAGCCAACACGACCTTTGAGGTCCTCCAACAGATGCTCAATCTTGGGAATTGGGGGGGGGGGGTGGAGTGGTACTTGGAAGTCTTGGTTCCAACCAATGTCAGACATTGTATCTGCAGCCATGCTGACTGCAATGTACCCCACAGCTGCTGGAGGGAGCCACACACCATAAAGCTAACATGGTGATCAAGGTAGAACAACAGATCCTCAGTTGGGGTCAAGTCTGGGTAATTAGAGGAACAGGGTGATACATGGAAATCTTGGAAATGCTATTTCAGCCAATGACAGACATGCTGACTGCAGTGCACCCCACAGCTGCTGGAGGGAGCCATAGAGCCAACACAACCTTTGAGGTCCTCCAACAGATGCTCAATCTTGGGAATTAGGGGGGGGGGGGTGGAGTGGTACTTGGAAGTCTTGGTTCCAACCAATGTCAGACATTGTATCTGCAGCCATGCTGACTGCAATGTACCCCACAGCTGCTGGAGGGAGCCATAGAGCCAACATGATTATTGAGGTCCTCCTACAGATGCTCAATCTCAGGAATTTGGGGGGGGGGGGGGAACTAGGAAGTCTTGGTTCCAACCAATGCCAGACATTGTATCTGCAGCCACAGCTGCTGAAGGGTGCCATAGAGCCAACACAACCATTGAGGTCCTCCCACTGATGCTCAATCTTTGGTATTGGGGGGGTGGTTCTTGGAAGCCTTGGTTCCAACTAATGTCAGACATTGTATCTGCAGCCATGCTGACTGCAGTGCACCCCACAACTGCTGGAGGAAGCCATAGAGCCAACAAGACCTTTGAGGTCCTCCTACAGATGCTCAATCTTGGGAATTGAGGGTGTGGTACTTGGATGTCTTGGTCAGGCTCTTCCAAGCAATGTCGGACAACCATGTCACATCCCTTCGCTGGAAGATCCCATTCGCCCCAGGGGAGACAATCAGTATGTTTGGTGCTTGTGATCTGCCGGAATGGATTCATATCCAAATCGGGGGAGAGAGGCTTCCACATGGATGAGCCCAGAGAATGCCACCGACACCATCCCTAGACCAGAACACTGCCACCGCCAACTTGTGTTCTCAGGGTGTTCTTTGATGTTTCTCGTCTGATATGCCAATGTCCATCAGATGCTCAATCTTGGGAATTAGGGGGGTGGTACTTGGAAGTCTTGGTTCCAACCAATGTCAGACATTGTACCTGCAGCCATGCTGACTGCAGTGCACCCCACAGCTGCTGGAGGGAGCCATAGAGCCAACATGACCATTGAGGTCCTCCCACAGATGCTCAATCTTGGGAATTGGGGGGGGTGGTACCTGGAAGTCCTTGTTCCAACCAATGTCAGACATTGTATCTGCAGCCATTCTGACTACAGTGCACCACTCAGCTGCTAGAGGGAGCCATAGAGCCAACATGACCATTGAACCAAAGTCAGACATTGTATCTGCAGCCATGCTGACTGCAGGGCACCCCACAGCTACTGGAGGGAGCCATGGAGCCAACTTGACCATTGAGATCCTCCTACAGATGCTCAATCTTGGGAATTGGGGGGGGGGGGGGGGTGGTACTTGGAAGTCTTGGTTCCAACCAATGTCAGACATTGTATCTACAGCCATGCTGACTGCAGTGCACCCCACCGCTGCTGGAGGGAGCCATAGAGCCAACACAACCTTTGAGGTCCTCCCACAGATGCTCAATCTCGGGAATTGGGGGGGGGGGTACTTAGAAGTCTTGGTTACAACCAAGTCAAGACATTGTATCTGCAGCCACAGCTGCTGGAGTGAGCCATAGAGCAAACACAACCTTTGAGGTCCTCCCACAGATGCTCAATCTTGGGAATTTGGAGGGGGGATACTTAGAAGTCTTGGTTACAACCAAGTCAAGACATTGTATCTGCAGCCACAGCTGCTGGAGTGAGCCATAGAGCCAACACGACCATTGAGGTCCTCCAACAGATGCTCAATCTCGGGAATTGGGGGGGGGGGGGGGGTACTTAGAAGTCTTGGTTACAACCAAGTCAAGACATTGTATCTGCAGCCACAGCTGCTGGAGGGAGCCATAGAGCAAACACAACCTTTGAGGTCCTCCCACAGATGCTCAATCTCGGGAATTGGGGAGGGGGGTACTTGGAAGTCTTGGTTACAACCAAGTCAAGACATTGTATCTGCAGCTACAGCTGCTGGAGTGAGCCATAGAGCCAACACGACCATTGAGGTCCTCCAACAGATGCTCAATCTCGGGAATTTGGGGGTGGCCCTTGGAAGTCTCGGTCGGGCTCTTCCAATCAATGTCAGACATTTCTAGCCATGTGACACATCACATGCCGATGTCCGTCAATTGTATAATGCAGAAAACTTACCGGAGAAGGTTCAATTGTAAATTGAAGCCTTTTCTGCTGATGCAACTTGATTAGCAGAGGCGCAGTGACCACCAGTCGGCTTCGGAGGCCCCATCTTGGGCAAAGGTCTGGTAGTCCCCCAGTTCATTTTGGAGGGGGGAGACAGTGTCGCGTCAGAAATAACTGTCACCCTTGGCATAAAAGCCAATAATCCCTGATAAATCGACCCTTTTACTTATGACAGCAGCAAGGGATATGTGTGCAGATATCACACCCCTTATATACCCACCAAACCCCCTCACCACACCCCACGTCCTGCATGAGCTGCCACCTGATGTGTCTATGGCTGTAAGATGAGGGGGCTGCTGCCCATCACTGGTGTAAAGCAGCCACATTTTTAGAGGGTTTGGGTCTGCGTTAACCCCTGTAAGAGGTAAAAAAAAGACTAAATATGACATAAATAATATATATGTGTTATATAGATATACAGTCTATCTCATTGCCATAGCTGATACAATTTCAAAGATCAGATTACAATATTTATGTGCGTGAACCAAATGTTGTTGTGTATTGTTATGCAACTTCAGTTATGTTGTCACATTTCTGGTGCGTTTCATCGGTCTTTGCCGACTTCCTCAGTATTTTACCTCAGTATTTTAAACCGGACCTTCAGCATCATTTAATGAAAAGTCCAAACCCTTAAAAAACTATTTCACAAAATCTAAAGTTTAGACATTTTAAGTTTTTAGTCGCTTACTTATTATTCTTTCCCCCACTGTGCTTCAACTCTGTTCAGGACTCTAGGATACGGGCGCCGCCATCTTGTCTCATCACATACTGAGGCGAGGGGTGAAAAGCACAGAGGGGCGGGGTTATAGCTGTGCTTTGCACAGACAGAGCAGAGCTGGGGTCAGCAAAAGGACAGCAATCCCAGAATGCAGAGCGGCACAGTCAGAAGACACTTTCTGTTTGCAGGCTGCCTGATGTTCCATAAGCCGCCAACTTGGATGTTAAGGCTCAAAAAATGCAGTAGATGCAGGTAGGATGATTTTTGGTGTGAGCAATCTGTATGTACAGGGTGGGGGGAAACATATAAGATAGGCTCTTATTCAGGGTGAAGGTCTGGATTAATGTGAGCAATCTGTATGTACAGGCTGTGGGAAACATATAAGATAGGCTCTTATTCAGGGTGAGGGTTCGGATTAATGTGAGCAATCTGTATGTACAGGGTGGGGGGAAACATATAAGATAGGCTCTTATTCAGGGTGAGGGTTCGGATTAATGTGAGCAATCTGTATGTACAGGGTGGGGGGAAACATATAAGATAGGCTCTTATTCAGGGTGAGGGTTCGGATTAATGTGAGCAATCTGTATGTACAGGGTGGGGGAAACATATAAGATATGCTCTTATTCAGGGTGAGGGTTCGGATTAATGTGAGCAATCTGTATGTACAGGGTGGGGGAAACATATAAGATAGGCTCTTATTCAGGGTGAAGGTCCGGATTAATGTGAGCAATCTGTATGTACAGGCTGTGGGAAACATATAAGATAGGCTCTTATTCAGGGTGAGGGTTCGGATTAATGTGAGCAATCTGTATGTACAGGGTGGGGGGAAACATATAAGATAGGCTCTTATTCAGGGTGAGGGTTCGGATTAATGTGAGCAATCTGTATGTACAGGGTGGGGGGAAACATATAAGATAGGCTCTTATTCAGGGTGAGGGTTCGGATTAATGTGAGCAATCTGTATGTACAGGGTGGGGGGAAACATATAAGATAGGCTCTTATTCAGGGTGAAGGTCCGGATTAATGTGAGCAATCTGTATGTACAGGGTGTGGGAAACATATAAGATAGGCTCTTATTCACAGGTGAAGGTCCACTTTAATTCAGCTCTTTCCCATGCAGTATTTTTCTTGTCGATTGGCGATTAGCGTTTTCAAAGCACTACCACCCCCAGGATTCCTGCTTTCCTGGGTGTTGTTTCTCTGTGGCAGGGCGTCCCGATACGGGATGCCTTGCTGTGTGTTTTCCAATGTATCGCCAGTAGAAACTCACCTTCAGGCGATCTCACAGTGCATGTGCGAGTTGCTGGTCATTCAGAGCTCATGCACTATTTATGGCTTCCTTAGCTGACCTGATGTCAGTTCTTCTAGGATTTGTAAGAGGACAGCTCACTGATGGCGCACCACACTCCTCCATGTATCTGTGCCAGCCATTAAAAAAATCAGTGGGTACCTCAGATAAAGGGTGTAGTGGGGATGCGGCCTGCGCATGTGCCATGCGATCACCAGTTAAGTGATCACGTGGGTTTCACACAGTGGGGCATCCCAAATTGGGATGCCCCAGGGATAGATGAGGTAGCTTTATGACACAATGGAGGTGGTGGGGACCTGGCGGAGGAGGCAACAGCACTGTTAGGACCCTGGCGGAGGAGGCGGCATCATGACATAATGCAGGTGATGGGGACCTGGTGGAGAAGGTGGCAGCACTGTTAGGATCCTGGAGGAGGAGGTCGGCGGCATCATGACACAATGCGGGTGATGGGGACCCGGCAGTGGCGGTGGCAGCACTGTTAGGATGCTGGCAGAGGCGGGCGCAATCAGTGGAGCCTAATAGAGGTGGCCGCAGGATCCCAGCGGAAGAAGTGCTGGACTGGCAGTCTCAGAAGCCGGCGGAGAAGGCGACAGCATCGCATCCCGGTGGAGGAGGTGACGGCATTGGATCCCGGCAGAGGAGGCGGCGGCATCGGAACCCGGTGGAGCATGCGGCATCATGATACAATGGAGGTGGCCGCAGGGACCCGGTGGAGGAAATGCGGGAATGGCAGCATCGGAACCCAGCAGAAGAGATGGCAGCATCATAACACTGTGAGAACCCTGGAGGAGGAGGCGGCATCATGACACAATGGAGGTGGCCACAGGGACCCATGGAGAAATTGCAGGACCAGCAGAGGAGGAGGCGGCATCATGACACAATAGAGGTGGCCGCAGGGACCCATGGAGGAAGTGCAGGACTGGCATCGGGACCTGGTGGAGGAGGTGGCATCATGACACAATGGAGGTGGCCGCAGGGACCCATGGAGAAAGTGAAGGACCGGCAGAGGAGGAGACATCATCTGGAGCCGGTGGAGGAGGCGGCATCATGACACAATGGAGGTGGCCACAGGGACCCGGTGGAGGAAATGCAGAAATGGCAGCATCGGAACCCGGCAGAGGAGACAACGGTATCATGATACTGTTAGGACCCGGAGTAGGAGGCGGCATCATGACACAATGGAGGTGGCCGCAGGGACCCATGGAGGAAGTGCAGGACTGGCATCGGGACCTGGTGGAGGAGGCGGCATCATGACACAATGGAGGTGACCGCAGGGACCCATGGAGGAAGTGCAGGACTGGCAGAGGTGAAGACCTGGTGGAGGAGGCGGCATCATGACACAATGGAGGTGGCCGCAGAGACCCATGGAGGAAGTGCAGGACTGGCATCGGGACCTGGTGGAGGAGGCGGCATCATGACACAATGGAGGTGACCGCAGGGACCCATGGAGGAAGTGCAGGACTGGCAGAGGAGAAGACCTGGTGGAGGAGGCGGCATCATGACACAATGGAGGTTGCCGCAGGGACCCATGGAGGAAGTGCAGGACTGGCAGATGAGGAGACGGCATCGGGACCTGGTGGAGGAGGCGGCATCATGACACAATGGAGGTGGCCGCAGGGACCCATGGAGGAAGTGCAGGACTGGCAGATGAGGAGACGGCATCGGGACCTGGTGGAGGAGGCGGCATCATGACACAATGGAGGTGACCGCAGGGACCCATGGAGGAAGTGCAGGACTGGCAGAGGAGAAGACCTGGTGGAGGAGGCGGCATCATGACACAATGGAGGTGGCCACAGGGACCAATGGAGAAAGTGCAGGACCGGCAGAGGAGGAGACAGCATCTGGAGCCGGTGGAGGAGGCGGCATCATGACACAATGGAGGTGGCCACAGGGACCAATGGAGAAAGTGCAGGACCGGCAGAGGAGGAGACAGCATCGGGAGCTGGTGGAGGAGGCGGCATCATGACACAATGGAGGTGGCCGCAGGGACCCGGTGGAGGAAATGCAGAAATGGCAGCATCGGAACCCGGCAGAGGAGACAACGGTATCATGACACTGTTAGGACCCGGAGTAGGAGGCGGCATCATGACACAATGGAGGTGGCCGCAGGGATCCATGGAGGAAGTGCAGGACTGGCAGATGAGGAGACGGCATCGGGACCTGGTGGAGGAGGCGGCATCATGACACAATGGAGGTTGCCGCAGGGACGTGGTGGAGGAAATGCAGGAATGGCAGCATCAGAGGAGGAGACAACGGCATCATGACATTTTTAGGACCTCGTAATAGGAGGTGGCATCATGACACAATGGAGGTGGCCGCAGGGACCCAGTGGAGTAAATGCAGGGATGGCGGCATCGGAACCCGGCAGAGGAGACAAAGGCATCGTGACACTGTTAGGACCCCGGAGTAGGAGGTGGCATCATGACACAATGAAGGTGGCCACAGGGACCCATGGATGAAGTGCAGGACTGGCAGAGAAGGAAACAACATCAGGACCTGGCGGGGGTCGGGCGGCATCGAGACCTGGTGCAGAAGGCCACGAGCTTTACCAGAGCATCCCATAGCCACCTTCCCTGCTTTTATTGCGATTTATTAATTCTCCAACCCTACTAAAACACAGAGGTGTGAAAGGGGTCTTCTTCTATTTTTTTTTTTTACAAGGCCGCTCTTTTCCCGCAGACACGAATATGGACGCTTAGCCCCTTTCCCTGGGATGGGTTTCATTTGCCGGGAATATAGTAAATGTCACCTGAGTGGAGAATGAATGATGAGGAATACAATGACCTTTCTCTCGCCAGGCTGGGAGTGGGCCCGAGCTCGGGTTTAATATTATCCGCTGATGAGAATGTGATAAAGCCGCTGGTACATATTTTAGGCATGAGCGGAATGAATTACTGGCGCGGCCGATCCTGTCATTACAAATCACTTGCCTGCTTGTGGTTCGTCTAATCTTTCAGAGGCTCGGCATTAGAACCTGGAGGATTTTCCAACCTAATTAGAATGTTTTATTTGCTGAGAACACTATCCCCCCTCCATAAAAGCCGCCCGACGTTTCGAGCAATGCCCAGGAAGCCTTGGCTATGGGGTTAAAAATTTGTCATTGTCGGAATATTGATAAGCTTCATTTTTTGACCCCCCCCGATCTGCCAAGAGCAACATGCGGAGGGTTCGTGTTGCCCCTCTGTGCCAGGCACCCTCGTCAGCATGTGTCTTTAATTTGATTTATATGAATAAACTGCTGTTATTTTAGGCTTGTGTTTCCTGTATTAGGTTCTACCCGTCTAGAAGATAAGGTCATGTCTGTATTAAAGTGGACCAAAACCCAGGATTTTGACTATCCTGGGTTTTGGTCCAGGGTGCCCCGCTATGTGAAACCCCCCAGATTGCCCGGGTCAACTCACCTCACCGCGGTCCTACGGCGCATGTGCGGCATCTTAGCTCAGTGGCTCCAAGCGCACTGACGGACGCATTTTGCTCTTCCATCTAACAGGGAGCATGCCTGCGCTGGCCATTCCCAAATGGCCGGCGCGGGCACGCGCCCTGCAAGAGAGAAGCGCAAGATGCGCCCCGGCCCACACATGCACCGTCGGACCGGGATTAAGGTAAGTGTAGCTGGCGTCCTGGGGGATTTCACACAGCGGAGCATCCTGATTTTGAATGCCCCGCGGGGGGGGGGGGTTCGGGATGGATCTGCCCAGGAATCTTATAGATTCCCGGGCCGATCCAGCTGGGTTTTGGTCCACTTGGCATCCCCAGCACTCCTCTGGCTGATGCAGAGGCTGTGCACAGCATAGGGGAGCTGCCAGTGTGAGACGCCCCAGACCAAATGTGAACCTACCAGTTAAATACCCACCCCTGTGGCATCCCACACCTCCATAATAAGGCGAGTTAGTATTTTGGCCATATCATCCTTTTTCCAAGTGTACAGCACGGCCTGTTTCATTTCAATCATTACTTCTGGGTATTCCACCACAAGGGCGCGCAGTTGACTGCAGAAGATTTGTGGCTCCTCCCGGCCCTATAAAAAGCCAGGAATCGCCCATAGACCCCCAGTGTTTTCTCTGCAGTCATACTGCGAAGACCAGAAGATGGCTCTCTATGTTTTCCCAGGCGAGCGGGGCAACCAAGCCTGCGGCCCTGCAAGCCTATTTCCACCCGCTTCCGGACCCCTTTTGCCTCCCATGCCACCCAGGATCGGGTGATGGTAGGGGAGCACCTGGGTCGTGTGCTCACTGAAGGGTAGCCGGCCATAGGCATATGGTGAGCCTATAGAGGGATGGGAGAAACCACTGCTGACTGTGCGTCCCTGCGTTTTGGGGAGTTTGTGTTTTACTTTGGGGGTCGTTATTGTCCCGGACTCCTCTTCCCTTTTTTCCGCCCTTCTTCCCCCCCGCCCCCTCCCTCTCTGCTCCGCTGATGCCCTTCCCGCCGCCCGTCCCCTCTCCTGTGGCCGTGTCGGGGGGGGGGCGGTCGGGTGACGGTGTGCGCTGTTTCGGGCCTCCTTCCTCACTGCCGCCGCGTGCGTACTACGCTCCGCGGCGGGAGGCGCTATGGAAGTTGCCGGGGGTGCGTCCCTGCTGCTGGGGCCATTCCGCGACTCTGGACGTGCGCCGGGCCCTTCCCGTGGTTCTTCATCCTGTGTATTCCTGTCGCTTCTGCGCACACGGCGCTCGCCTTCACATTGGTCCGTGAGTTCTCTGCGGGGGTTACTTGCTAGTGCATGTGCTGTGGGACACTCATGGTTTTCATGCTTATGTCTTTCAGGGGATAGCAGTGTTGTGGTTTCTCCCGTTCCAATGCTCCCTCCCCCCCTGTCCCTTCTCCGTTGTTCATCCCTTGGGTGCATCCCAGGTGGCTTTTTTTTAGCCCTTACTCTGTGCTGGCCTATTGTACCTTTGATAATCACCATATGGAGGCTTCTGGGGATAGCGAGCTTGGGGGCAGGCTCGGCTGTGTGTCATGTGCGGGGCATCCCCTCTGAGTGGTGGCAGCGCAGTTTGTGTTCCATGTGCCCAAAGTATTATTGTGGAACAGGTTGGGATGGGTGTCTGTCTTTCCAGTCCTGCGCTTTCTACGGCATCCCCTACTTCCCCGCGTCTGCATTTAGTCCCCAGTGAGGGGGAAGCTAGCAGGGCGTCGCAATCAGATCTGGCACTGCGCGTGGCCAGTATTGAGCGACAGCTGGCCCAATCGGCGGCGGGCAAAGCCTCGGGTAAAAAGCATCATTTAGACGCCGCATTGTCCCTCTTTGCAGAGGAGGACGAGGGCCTTGATATGTACGACGGCCGTGACTCCCCGGAGGAGGGGGAGTTGTTCCGTGACTCGGACTCCTCTGGGGATAGTCGGGGTGAGTACGATAGTGATCTAGGGTCCTCCGGATGAGGATACCTGGCTCCCAGATGATACCGACAGACTCTTGTCGGCTGTTTTGACGGCGGAGGAGAATGTTCCTTGCATCTCGGCAGTTTATATTCCGGGGGTGGAGAACCTGGAGGCGGATTCCCTGAGCAGGGGGACGTCTCGTCTGGGGGAAAACAGGGCGAGCTCTTCGTGCAAGCAACGCTTGGAGTTCCCAGAACAGGGCCATTTCTCTAATATGGTTCTTAAGGAGTGGGAACGCCCTAACAGGTTACCCTCGGTGCCCAAGGGGCTAGATAGAAGGTATCCCTTCTCGGCCGACTTGGTTAAGCGCTGGTCGTGCCCACCTGAGGGGGACGCCCCGGTCCTGGGGCTATCTAACACTGCGGTCATGCTGTCCCCCGACACCTCCACACTGCGTGATAGTGCGAACTGCCGTATGGATCAGCTGGCTAGTCATGCTTTCACCTTTGCAGGGGCCGGTCTGCGCCGCGGCTATTGTGGCCATTGCCATTAAAAAGAAGGTCAGGCGTCTTGCTGAGGCCGCCCGTTCTCGTAAGAATATGGAAGATTATAAGGACCTTTTGCTTTGTTCTGACTTTGTTGCCTTTTTGCTGTCTGCCATGGTCGATGCCGTCCGGCTTGGCGGTAGGGCCTCGGCCCTGCTGGTTGCTATGCGTCTGTCCGTTTGGCTGTGTGAGTGGGCAGCTGACACCGCCGCTAGGAAGTCTCTCACTGGGCTTCCCTTCACTGGGCTCCGGTTTTTCGGCGAGCATCTTGATGTTATGACCAAGGATGGTAGGCTCCCCCAGCGTAGAAAGCAGGCTCGGCCCTTTCAGGGATCCTCTTCCTTTCGTCCTTCAAGGGGAGGTTGTGGGGCCTCTTTCTCAGGTAGTCGCAGAGACTCTTGGGGTCGAGGCAGATCCCACGGTCGCCCCAGTCTCTCCTGGGGAACCAAGCCCAAACCCTCTCCCAAGGCCCCTCAGGCATGAGGAGGCGCCCTCACCCGACCGGGTGGGGGGACGGCTTCGGCTTTTTGCTCACGTCGGAAGACTGCACGTCTCAGACCTGTGGATTCAGGAGGTGGTTTCCTCCGGATACAAGATAGAGTTTGCAGCCTGGCCGCCCCCAAGATTCCTCCGATCCGGGATGTCTCTAAACCCCGTGTCGGCTCAGGGACTGTGTCTGGCCGTACAACGTCTGCTGGCGTCCGGAGTCATTTGTCAGGTACCTCGTCAGGTACTCCAGCCTGTTCACGGTGCCCAAGAAGGATGGCTCCCTGAGGCCCATCCTGGGCTTGAAAGGCCTCAACAAATTTGTCAGGTTCAAGCACTTTCGCATGGAGACGTTACGCTCTGCGGCAAGTTCCCTTCGCGGGGCGATTTCATGACCACGGTGGACATCAAGGATGCCTACCTTCATGTGCCGATTTTACCAGGTCACCAGAGGTTCGCTCTGGGGGATCAACACTACCAATTTGTGGCCTTGCAGTTCGGTATCACCTCGGCTCCTCGGGTCTTTACCAAGGTGCTGGCTGGCGTCATGGCTCTCCTGAGGAACCAGGGCATTCGCATCCTCCCATACAGTCGCTTCATCAGGCCGAGAAGGATACTCAGGTGGTGAAGTCCACTCTCGAGTCCTTTGGCTGGGTGATCAACTATCCCAAGTCTCCGTCTTTGGCGAGGTCGTTTCTGGGCATGACGCTGGATACTTCTCTGGTCAAGGTATTTCTACCTCAGCAGAAGGTGGAGGGCATTCAGACGCAGGCGCGGGCCCTGCTGTCGTGTCCTCACCCCTCCATCCGTCAGGGGATGCAGTTGGTGGGCCTCATGGTGTCCTGTTTTGAGGCGGTTCCCTTTGCTCAGTTCCACATGAGACCTCTTCAGTTACATTTCTTATCGGTTTGGGATCGGAATCAGGAGTCCCTGGATCAGGAGTTCGCTCTGTCCCCTCCGGTCAGGCAGTCCCTCTCCTGGTGGCTGGACCCAGGGAATCTTCTAGTGGGCAGGTCCTTTCTGCCTCTGCGCTGGGAGATTGTCACCACGGATGCCAGTCTGACAGGCTGGGGGGGGAGTTTGGCAATCTCTGAAGTTCCAGGGTCAGTGGGGTCCCCAGGAGGCCCACGTGCCCATCAACATCCTAGAGCTGCGGGGGGGGGGGGACGATCAGGTTGGTTCTCTCCCAGTTGACTCCCTCCCTCCCAGCAGGGTCGTGCTGTACAGGTCCGCTCGGACAGTCAGATGGCAGTTGCCTACATCAAGCATCAGGGAGGGACTCGGAGCAAGTGAGCCCTCAAGGAGGTGTCCCTGATCTTGTCTTGGGCGGAGGAGAATGTCCCTTGCATCTCGGAGGTTTACATTCCGGGGGTGGAGAACCTGGAGGCGGATTCCCTGAGCAGGGGGACGTCTCGTCTGGGGGAATAGTCTCTCAGCAATGAGGTGTTTCATGCCTTGTGTCGCCGCTGGGGTCTGCCGGATGTGGACCTGTTTGCGTCCCGTCACAAGCTTCCAAGATTTGTCTCCCTGTCAAAGGATCCTCTGGCTTTCGCCACGGACGCCTTAGCAATTCCCTGGACGGAGTTTCGGCTCCTCTATGTATTTCCTCCCTTTCCTCTGCTGGGCCGGGTGCTGTGCAAGTTAGCCCAGGAGGGGTACCAGCCATTCTGGTGGCCCCCCGCTGGCCGAGGAGGGTATGGTTTGTGGATGTCGTACAGATAGCAGTAGATCGGTTTGTCTTGCCCTACGGTCCAGAGCTTCTCACGCAGGGACAGCTGCGCCATCCCAATTTACAAACGCTGGCTTTAACGGCTTGGCTGAATGGCTGAAACCTCCATCTTGATGGGCAAGGGTTTGCCGGCCTCGGTTGTCGATACCTTGATTCAGGCTCGGAAGAAATCTTCATCTACTATTTACTACAGGGTCTGGCATGCTTATATTGCTTGGTGTCTAAGTCTCTATCTTGTCGTGGCATGGTCTGTATTTGGGCCTTCGACTTAGTACTCTTAAAGGACAGGTTTCGGCTCTGGCAATTTTTTTCCAAAGATCCTTTGCCAATCACAGGCTTCTTAAGACCTTCATCCAGGGAGTTGCTCATGTGCGTCCGCCGTGTAAGCCTCTGCTACCGGTTTGGGACTTAAACTTGTTGTTGTGTTGTCTGCTCTACAGGGTGTTCTCTTTGAGCCCTTGTGCAATGCTGTGCTGTCCATAATGACTCTTAAGGTGGCCTTTTTGGTCGCTATTACTTCGGTGCGTCGAGTCTCTGAGCTGGCGGTGCTTTCCATTAAACCTCCTTATTTTGAGCGGCATCAGGACAAGGTGGTGTTTTGGCTCAAGCCGGATTTCTTGCCCAAGGTTGTGTCTGCCTTCCATCTCAATCAGGACATTGTCTTACCTTCTTTGTGTCCTACCCCTTCTAATTCTAAGGAAAGGACCCTTCATTCTCTGAATGTGGTCAGGGCGCTCAAATTTTATTTGGTCGCCACTGAGTCATTTAGGAAATCTGATGCTCTGTTTGTTCTTCCTGCTGGACCTAGGAAAGGTTTGCCTCCAGCCAAATCCACTATCCGTAAGTGGATTCGACAGGCAGTGATGCAAGCTTACTCTGCTAAAGGGAAGGAACCTCCCTTCCATGTTACTGCTCACTCTACTAGAGCTATTGGTGGTTCCTGGGCTTTTCAGCACCAGGCTTCTGTTGAACAAGTTTGCAAGGCTGCTACTTGGTCTTCTGTTCAAACCTTTTCAAAGTTTTACAAGGTTGCTGTTAGGGCCTCAGCTGATGCTGCTTTTGGCCGAAAGGTTTTGCAGGCGGTAGTGGTTTAAACTGTCTGCTGTTAACTTTGGGGATCCCACCCTACTTTATGGACACTGCTATTGGATGTCCCGATAGTAAGTACTATATCTGGAGCAGGACGTACTGTATACTAAGAATAATACAATTCTGTGATTACTCACCTGTAGAATTGGTATTATGAGTATACAGTACGTCCTACTCCACCCCACCCTTGGTTTGCATTATCTTGGATCTCCTGTATGGTGATTGTTATCATTGTTATAGTTACTAGTTTGGGTTGTTTTAATTCTCCCGGCTTCTCGTTAACTGCTTTTCAATGCTGGGGATTTGTGGGAGGTCCCTGGGTATTTGAGGGGCCGGGAGGAGCCTATTTTCGATGTCTCTGCAGTCCAGGGCCATCTGGTGGAGTAATACCCGATAGTAAGTACTATATCTGGAGCAGGACGTACTGTATACTTATAATACGAATTCTACAGGTGAGCAATCTCAGAATTGTATTTTCTAAGGTTCGAGCTGCAGGATCAGCATTACCAGTTTGTGGCTCTACCCTTCGGTATAACCTCGGGTGTTCACCAAGGTGCTGGCGGGAGTGATGGCGGTGCTAAGGAACCAGGACATCTGCATCATTCCTTACCTGGACAACATCCTTATTGTGGCCGAGTCTTTTCCTCAGGCCGAGCGGGACACTCAAATGGTGATATCCACTCTGGAGTCTTTCGGTTGGGTGATCAACTATCCCAAGTCTTCTCTGTCCCCGTCATTGTTGAGGGCCTCTCTGGGCATGACTCTGGATACCTCTCAGGTCAAGGTGTTCCTTCCTCAGCAGAAGGTGGAGGGTCTTCAGCTGCAGGCTGGGGCTCTGCTGTCGTGTCCTCATCCCTCCATCCGTCAGGGGATGCAGTTGGTGGGCCTGATGGTGTCCTGCTTTGAGGCAGTCCCCTTTGCTCAGTTTCACATGAGACCTCTTCAGTTGCACCTCTTGTCAGTTTGGGATCGGGACCCTGTGTCCCTGGATCAGGAATTTGTTCTGTCTCCCCTGGCCAGACAGTCTCTTTCGTTGTCGCTGGACTCAAGGAACTTCTGGGGGGCAGGTCCTTCCTGCCCCCGTGCTGGGAAACGGTCACCACAGATGCCAGTCTGACCGGCTTTGGAGGCTTCTGGAAGTCCCTGAGGTTCCAGGGTCAGTGGGGCCCACAAGAGGCCCATGCTTCCATCAACCTCCTGGAACTGAGGGCGATCAGGTTGGTTCTTTCTCGCCTATCCACTCACCTTCGGGGTCGGGCTGTTCAGACAACCAGGCGGCGGTGGCCTACCTCAATCATCAGGGAGGGACTTGGAGCAAGCGAGCCTTCAAGGAAATGTCCCTGATTCTTGGGCGGAACAGCATGTTCCCTGCATCTCAGCGGCCTACATGCCAGGGGTGGAGAACCAGGTGGCGGATTCCTTGAGCAGGGGGACGTCTCGTCTGGGGGAGTGGTCTCTCAACAACCAGGTGTTTCTCTCCCTCTGTCACCACTGGGGTCAGCCGGATGTGGACCTGCTTGCGTCCCGTCATAATCACAAACTTCCCAGATTTGTCTCTCTGTCTCAGGATCCTCTGGCCTTCGCCACGGATGCCTTGGCAATACCTTGGACAGAGTTTCAGCTTCTCTATGTGTTCCCTCCGTTTCCTCTCCTGGGCAGGGTCATGCGCAAGATAGCCCAGGAGCGAGTACCAGCCATACTGGTGGCCAAGAATAGTTTGGTTCGCAGACGTTGTGCGGTTGGCAGTAGACCGGCAGGTCTTGCCCAAGGATCCAGTTCTTCTCACCCAGGGGCAGCTGCGCCATCCCAATTTACAAACTCTGGCTTTAACGGCTTGGCTGCTGAAACCTCCATATCGATGGAAAAGGGGTTGCCTGCCTCTGTTGTTGATACCATGATTTGGGCTAGGAAGAAGTCCCCGTACTTTATGTATTACAGGGTCTGACATGCTTACATTGCCTGGTGTGAGTCCAAGTCTCTTCCCTGTCAGGTGTTTTCTATTCCCAGGATTCTGGAATTCTTACAACATGGTTTGAATCTGGGCCTTCAGCTTAGTACCCTAAATGGCCATGTTTCAGCTCTGGCAATTTTTTTCCAAAGATCTTTTGCCAATCACCGGTGGGTAAAATCTTTTTCCAGGTTGTTTCACATGTGCGTCCACCCCGTAAGCATTTGCTACCAGTCTGGGATTTGAATCTGGTGTTGTCTGCTCTGCAAGGGCCTCCCTTTGAGCCTATCCGTGAGGCTGCCTTGTCTATTTTGACTCTTAAGGTAGCCTTTCTGGTGGCTATCACTTCTGTAAGG
Organism: Gastrophryne carolinensis; assembly: GCA_027917425.1. Taxonomy (NCBI): domain Eukaryota; kingdom Metazoa; phylum Chordata; class Amphibia; order Anura; family Microhylidae; genus Gastrophryne; species Gastrophryne carolinensis. The sequence continues at coordinate 614,286,117 of CM051235.1, forward strand.
CGAGTTTCTGAGCTAGCGGCACTTTCCATCAAACCTCCTTATTTTGAGAGACATCAGGATAAGGTGGTGGTTCGGCTCAAGCCGCACTTCCTGCCAAAGGTTGTGTCTGCCTTTCATCTCAATCAGGACATTGTCTTGCCTTCACTGTGTCCTAATCCTGCTAATTCCAAGGAGCGGACTCTGCATTCTCTGGATGTGGTCAGGGCTCTAAAGTTTTATTTGGTCGCTACTGAGACTTTCAGGAAGTCTGATGCTCTTTTTGTTCTCACTTCGGGACCTAGAAAAGGTTTGCCTCCGGCTAAATCCACTATCAGCAAGAGGATCCGTCAGGCTGTGGTTCAAGCCTATTCTGCTAAGGGAAAGGAACCTCCCTTTAGAATTACTGCTCATTCCACTCGTGCTATTGGTGCTTCTTGGGCTTTTCAGCACCAGGCTTCTGTTGAACAAGTTTGCAAGTACGAACAAGTACGAACAAGTTCTGTTCATACTTTTTCAAAGTTTTACAAGGTTGATATTAAGGCCTTAGCTGATGCTGCTTTTGGCCACAAGGTGCTTCAGGCGTTAGTGACTTGAACTACTGGCCGTTACTCTTTGGGGATCCCACCCTACTTTGGACACTGCTTTTGGATGTCCCAACTGTTATGAATACCGAAGCGGGCCGTGCCATGCAATAAAGAAAAAAGCAATTCTGTGAGTACTCACCTGTAGAATTGTTTTTGTTCTTGCATGGCACGGCCCGCTTCGCCCCACCCTTGTTATAGTTATTCTTGGTTGCCTCTTTATGGTGATTGTTCCAAGTTAATTGGGTTTTTTTTTACCTTTTTCACATTTTTTACTTTATTCTCTCCCGGCTTCTTGTCTCATTGCTTGTCTACGCTGGGGACATGCCACAGCTTTCTGCAGTATCACTGCACCACCTTGTGGCGGCATAACCCAACTGTTATGAATACTGAAGTGGGCCGTGCCATGCAATAAAGAAAACAATTCTACAGGTGAGTACTCACAGAATTGCTTTATTGTATTATTATCAATGAAGATTTTGGGGTGGGGAGACTTAAACTTTAAACTGTGCTCTGTGTTCAATGTTTTTTTAATTGTACTTGTGTTTTGATTGTTTCTATGAATAAAGTTTTTCAGATTTTCTTTGTGGTGCTCCTCTTCCTTTGGGGCGGACAAAGAGTAACCTCTTTTGCCACCCCTTTGTTTTTTACATAGCATATGCACCTCGCCAGCCATCCCACGACACATGCGTGGGCCGCAGCGGCATCCCCGGCTTCCCTCCGACTGATGTGGTCACCGGCACCAAGCATATCTGAAAAGCTGAAACTGCTTCGCACAGCCAAAAGGGGTCTGACAGCACCTAGCGCTCTATTCAGCTTTACTAAGGAGCCATTAGGAAAGCTGAATGGAGCACGGTACCGCGCATGTGCCGTGGGATTGATGTCCCCTCATCCTATGGGGCAGCTCATTGTGCCATTGCGGTGTACCCAGGCCTTTGTGGTGCTCCTCTTCCTTTGGAGCAGGCAAAGAGTAACCTCTTGACACCTTTTTGTTTTTTACATAGCATATGCACCTCGCCGCCCATCCCAGGCATGCGTGGGCCGCAGCGGCATCCCCGGCTTCCCTCCGACTGATGTGGTCACTGGTACCAAGCATTTCTTAAAGGCTGAAATGGCTTTGCACAGCCAAAAGGGATCCAGCAGCACCTAGCACTCCATTCAGCTTTACTAAGGAGCCATTTGGAAAGCTGAATGGAGCACAAGGCTACCGCGCATGTGCCGTGGAATTGATGGCGAGGTGAGTAAATGAGGCAGTCGGGAGAATTTCATGCAGTTGGGCATCTCAAATGGGGAGGAACATTCCCCATATGAAGTGACAATCTTTAATGGGAGGCTCTATTGTCATAACAGATTTGTCCAAAAAGTTTTGGATTTGTTTGGCACCCAAACTTTTTGGAAAGTCCTCACCTATGCAGTTTCCTGAATCATTTAGCTTCAACTCTGCTCTGATGGCATAAGAAGTGACCTCAGCATCCGCGAGTGCTTCCTCCATGCAATAGCAGGCTCCCTCGCTGCAGGAGTAAGATGAGTATTTTTTATTATGCACCCCATGGATAAAGCTTTAGAGCCATCCCATGTTTTCTCAATGCCTTTACCCTGTCACAATAGCCAAACACCCAGCTCTTGTGTGTGTGACACCCCCCCGCGGGGCTCCCTGAAGCCCCCTGTCAGTCCTATGCGGATTGCTCGTCTTTAGGCTAAGCTTTTCTTTTACATAATGGCACAATTGTTCTGCTAAGTAAGGATACCGCCTCGTCCTATGGAGCAACTCATTGTGCCAGTACGGTGTATGCAGCGCTGTGTATCCACCTATTCCTCTCTGTAACTATAGGCCCCACTTTAGAACATACACCTCCATAACTAGGCGAGTGAGTATTTTGGCCATATCATCCTTTTTATGCTTTTTTTCCCAAGCTGTAGAACTTATTGGATGGAAGCATGTCAGGTGATGTGTAATGATGGAGGGTGTGTCCTAAGAAAATCCAGATTCTATATCCGGGGGTCAGTAAGTCTTTATTTTAAAGAGGAGAGTCTGTAAGACTCTTGGGGCTTGGTCTGCCTCTTTGGGATGCCCCACTGTGTTAAACCCCCAACATTGTCCAAGCAGCTCAACTCTTCCACAAGCCCGCGCCGCATCTCCGTGCCAGTGCGCACTTTCGCGCTTCAGTGATGCAAAGGAAATCTGAATGAAATGAGCACCGATGATTGGCTGAGTGTCTCGCACATGCAGCGCAGGAGCCGGGAAAATGACAGTTTCTGGGTGAAGCACACAAAGCGGAGAAGAAAGCCAATCTCTTGGGTGTTGTCCCTCTTTAAAGCGGAACAAAACCCACCAGCGGCCGGCCTGGAATCTAAAAGATTCCGGTTCTGGCTGCTGGCTTTTCCCTTCGGGGCTTCCCGATGTGTCCCGGGATGTGGCTGTGTGAACCCCACCCCAGGGTGCCGGTAATCACTTACCTTTCCCCGGTCCGACAGAGCATGCAGGGTTTTTGTCCAATCACAGTCGTTTGCCGCGGGGAGTGCGCACTGCTGCATCCCCGTCGGCGTGCTCCACATTAAAGGTGATCAGAGCCCTTTGCCAAGGGATGTAAACAGGGAAACGGGCTCTGATTGGACGAAAGCCCGCTCATGCACCGTTGGACCGAGGAGAGTTGAGTATGTATGGGCAAACTGGGGGGTTTCACACAGCCAAATTGGGATGCCCCCGGGGCACAAAACAAAACTTTTTCATTGCATGGCACGGCCTGCTTCATGAAGTCATTACATCTGGGTTATTCCGCCACAAGGTGGCGCAGTGTACAGCAGAAGAGTTGTGGCTCCTCCCGGTACCATATAAAAACGGAATTACCATAGACTTACCCAGTGTTCTTCTGCAGTGATTTCTGCGAAGATAGAAGATGGCTCTCTATATTGCGCAGTTGAGCGGGCCAAACAAGCCTGCGGCCCTGCATGGCTATTTCCACCCGTTTCTGGACTTCTCCCAGCCTCGGCTGACGGATCGGGTGAAGGTAGAGGAGCACTAGGGTCAGGTGCTCGAGGAGCGCTGCTCCAAGCCGCAGACCCTGTACCACAAAGGGGAGCCGGCCATAAGCTTTATGGTGAGCCTACTAGGGATGCAGAGTTCCTGTCCTAGCTTCTGAGGGGGTGAGTGTTTTTGGGGACTGTTTACTTTTTCTGGCGTTTTGGGGTCACCCCCCCCCCAATCCTTGGCCGGGCTCTCGCCGCTGCTCACCCGCTTTCCTCTCTCCCTCCTCGTCGTGTGCACGGGGGAGGGGGGGTGGGTGGTAGCGGCGAGGGTGTCTTTCCTTCTGGCTTTTTTTACTATGTGTTTAACTGTTTTTTGCTGCCTCGCAGCGTTGTACTATGCTACGCGGCGGGCAGCGCTATTTGTGTGAGGTGTTTATTTCTACTGTGATGATACCGGCGAGGTCACGTGAGCGCAGTTTTCGCGCTCGTCAAGGTTCCTCTGCCGGTGCCATTTTGCTTCTGCTGCGCATCTGGGGCCCTTCTCATCCCAGAGCTGCGGCGGTGATCTTGGTTTGTTGTCGCTTCCTCCTGTGGTCTGGCGGCTGGTGCCCTTGCCCTACTTGGTCCGTGAGTCCCCATCGGGGTTTTTTGGTTTCCTTAGGGCATGTGCTGCGGGATACTTATGTGTCTTTACTTATGTCTTTCAGGCGGGACAACTGTGGGTTGTGGTTTCTCCCAGTACTACCCCTTACCATCCCTCATCTCCCCTTACTGGCTTCTGGGGGCATCCCGTGGGGGGGCATCCCGGGGGGCTCTTGTTAGCCTTTACCCTGTGCTGGCCTATTGCGCCTTTCTAATCACCATATGGAGGCTTCTGGGGATAGCGTGCTCGGGGGTCCTTCGGGGCAATCCCGGCTGTGTGCCATGTGTGGGGTATCCCCTGTGAGTGACAGTGTCAGGGTGTGCGTACCGTGCGCCCAGAGTGTCCTTGCTCTCCAGGCTGGGCTGCCCGCTTCGCTTCCCTGCTCTGCTCCCCCTTCGGCACCGCCTACCCCCCCGCGCCTGCATTCTGATCTGGCACTGCGTGTGGCCAGTATTGAAAGGCAACTTGCCAGGCCTGTTCCACTTAAGGCCTCTGACAAGAAGCGGCACCTAGTTCCCGTGACATCCCTCTTTCCTTAGGAGGATGAGGGACCTGATTTTGTTGGCCTTTACCCCCTAAAGGAGGGGGAACTCTTTCAGGACTCTGACTCCTCTGGGGACCAGCAGGAGGGTTACGGCAGTGACCATGGGTCTGCGTCTGGGGAGGACTCGTGGTTCCCTGGGGACACTGATAGCCTGTTGGCTCACATTTTTGAAATCTTGCACATTGTCCCCCCTGAGGTGGCTATTACAGCTATTGCTCTTAAGAAACAGCTCAAGCGTCTCCTGGAGGGCGCTACGGCTGGTAACAGGACTATAGTTCTCTTTTGCTTTGCTCTGATTTTATTGCCTTTGTCCTTATTGCCATGGATGATGCGGTACGGATGTGTGGTATGACCTCTGCCCTTTTGGTGGCTATGCGCCGCTCTGTCTGGCTGCGTCAGTGGGTGGCTGATGCTGCTGCTAAGAAGGCTCTCACTGGGCTCCCCTTTACGGGGCTGCGGCTCTTTGGTGAGCGTCTGGACTTTTCTGCCCCCGTGCTGGGAGACTCTCACCACAGATGCCAGTCTGACCGGTTGGGGGGGGCTTTTGGAAGTCTCTGAAGTTCCAGGGTCGGTGGGGCCCCCAGGAGGCCCATGCTCCCATCAATGTCCTGGAGCTGAGGGTGATCAGGTTGGTTCTGTCTCACCACCAGCTGACCACACACCTTCGGGGTCGGGCTGTTCAGATCCGCTCGGACAACCAGACGGCGGTTGCTTACATGAATCATCAGGGAGGGACTCGGAGCAAGGGGGCCCTCCAGGAAGTGTCTCTGATAATGTCTTGGACAGAAGAGAATGTCCCTTGCATCTCGGCGGTTTACATTCCGGGGGTGGAGAACCTGGAGGCAGACTCCCTGAGCAGGGGGACGTCACGGCTGGGGGAATGGTGGCTCAGCAACAAGATTTTTCACTCCTTGTGTCGCTGCTGGGGTCAGCCGGATGTGGACCTGTTTGCGTCCCGCCACAATCACAAGCTTCCCAAGTTTGTCTCCCTGTCACAGGACCCTCTGGCCTTCGCCACGGATGCACTAGCAATGCCTTGGACGGAGTTTCGTCTCCTCTATGTGTTTCCTCCATTCCCTCTGCTGGGCAGGGTGCTGTGCAAGATAGCCCAGGAAGGGGTACCAGCCATTCTGGTGGCCCCCTGTTGGCCAAGGAGGGTGTGGTTCGCAGATGTCGTGCAGTTGGCAGTAGATCAGTATGCCCTGCCCAAGGATCCAGATCTGCTCACTCAAGGACAACTGTGCCATCCCAACTTCCCAAACGCTGGCTTTAACGGCTTGGTTGGTGAAACCTCCATCCTGATGGATAAGGGTTTGCCGGTCTCTGTTGTAAATACCATGATTAGGGCTAGGAAGAAATCCTCGTCCTTTATCTACTACAGGGTCTGGCATGCTTACATTGCCTGGTGTGAGTCCAAGTCTCTTCCTTGTCGGGTGTTTTCTATCGCCAGGATTCTGGAATTTTTGCAACATGGTTTGGATTCGGGCCTTCAACTTAGTACCCTCAAGGGACAGGTGTCAGCTCTGGCAATTTTTTTCCAAAGATCCTTTGCCAATCACCGGTTGATTAAGACTTTTTTCCAGGGAGTTACTCATGTGCGCCCGCCACATAAGCCTATGCTACCGGTTTGGGACCTGAATCTGGTGTTGTCTGCTCTGCAGGGTCCTCCCTTTGACCCTATCCATGGGGCTGCTTTACCCATTCTGACTCTTAAGGTTGCCTTTTTGGTGGCCATTACTTCTGTCAGGTGAGTTTCTGAGCTGGCGGTGCTCTCCATCAAACCTCCTTGTTTTGAAAGGCATCAGGATAAGGTGGTGTTTTGGCTTAACCCGGATTTCTTGCCTAAGGTTGTGTCTGCTTTTCATCTCAATCAGGACATTGTTTTGCCTTCTTTGAGGCCGATTTATTAATAGCGCCAGGTAGCAACAGATGAGCGCCAGTAGCGTGATTTTCACAGCGCCCACTAGTATTCGCTGTGCTTGGCCGTTGTTCGGCTGTTGACAGCGACTCAGTCGGTGTGCAGTAATGTTGAATACGGGGTTAGGAGTCGCTGTTTGACTGGTTCCGCGCTGTATTGGAGCGCATGACAGCGAATGGCCATAGCGAACGGCTCCCAGCATATTCATTAACAAATCACGCTCAAAAAATTCTCGCACTGTGAAATGCATGTTTAAACCCCAGAGCGCTGGCGGCGATGGGTTAAAAGTAGTTTTATAACCCCCAAACAACCATATTTTTGTTAAAAAAAAATAAACATGTTCTTATAAACATTTTGTTATATGAATACATTAATATCAGACCTGTAATATCAATTCTGCACAATTTTTTTTTTTTAAAGTTTATTACCTTAAAAAAAAAAAAAACATTGCAGAAGTGGTCACAGAATTTTTGACATTTAAAAAAAAAACAAAAAACCTTAATATCAATTTATTATGAATATTTAAAGATTTCTCCATTGAAATGCATTGGAGAGCGCCAGGTAGCGAGAGGTCATACCTGGCGCTGTGATGGGATTAGCAGCGGCGCTGTTCGCTGAAGTCTGCAACATGATGAATCCCGCGCTAGCTGACGCTCTCGCCGGCGCTAGCCTCATTTAGCGTGATAAATGCGTGACTGTGTTCGCAGCCTGGCGTTCTGGAGTCGGTAGCCGCCGATAGCTGGCGCTAGTGAGACACTACCTGGTACTATCCCTTGATAAATAAGGCCCTTAGTGTCCTAACCCTGCTAATTCCAAGGAGCGGACCCTTCATTCTTTGGATGTTGTCAGGGCTCTGAAGTTTTATTTGGTTGCTACTGAGTCTTTCAGGAAGTCTGACGCTGTTTTTGTTCTTCCTACTCGTCCTACGAAGGGTTTGCCTCCTGCTAAATCCACTATCAGTAAGTGGATCCATCAGGCGGTGGTACAAGCCTATTCTGCCAGGGGGAAGGTTCCTCCTTTTAGGATTACTGCTCATTCTACTCGTGCTATTGGTGCCTCTTGGGCTTTTCAGCACCAAGCTTCTGTTGAACAAGTTTGTAAGGCCGCAACTTGGTCTTCTGTTCATACTTTTTCCAAGTTTTACAAGGTTGATGTTAAGGCCTCAGCTGATGCTGCTTTTGGCCGCAAGGTACTCCAGGCAGTAGTGGTTTAAATTGCCTGTTTTTACTCTTTGGGGATCCCACCCTACTTTATGGACACTGCTTTTGGAAGTCCCAGATGTAATGACTTCATGGAGCAGGCCTTGCCATGCAATGGAAAAAAAGACAATTCTGTGAGTACTCACCTGTAGAATTGTTTTTACTATGCATGGCACGGCCTGCTTCACCCCACCCTTGTTATCGTTATTCCTGGTTGCCTCTTTATGGTGATTGTTCCAAGGTAGTTGGGGTTCTATTACCTGTTTTACCTTTAATATCTCCCGGTTTCTTGAAATAACTGCTTGTCAACGCTGGATAAGTCTGTGGTAATCCTGTTTTTATATGGTACCGGGAGGAGCCACAACTCTTCTGCAGTACACTGCGCCACCTTGTGGCGGAATAACCCAGATGTAATGACTTCATGAAGCAGGCCGTGCCATGCAATGGCAAAAGCAATTCTACAGGTGAGTACTTACAGAATTGTATTTTTTTTGTGCCGCTTTGAGTTTTGAAGAGGAAATCCATTAATGGGTTAAACCCTGCCCTGCCACCCTCCCGCTTTTTTAAAAAAAGAAACCTACCTTACCTGCAACCAAATGAGCAGCTGACACACAGGCAGTGCACATAGTGGGGATTCCGCCTTATCAAGATGGCTACTCCCAGGACCGGAATTGCCATGGGAATGGTGCCAGTAAAAGGTTGTTTTTTTTGGTTAGAGGGGTTACCCATGAACTTACTTTTTCTTCAATTGGCTCACCTTTGCTCCTTAGAGGCATATACAGGTAGAGAGTATGCATCCTGCCTGCCGGCACTCCAGCCCATAGATTATTTCTGTTGGGTCGGGAACATTTGGACCCGCCGGCATCTCTAATTGCCCATTTCTAATAAACGATTTGCGAACAAATTTAAACAACCAATTGGTTCAACAATCTTATCGGCCATGCCTCATTGGTTTCCTGTAACTCAACAATGGTCGGTGCCAGGGATACCTAAAGAGGAACAGCCACCGACCTAGACTCAATAAGAGTCTAAAGCCAGTCGTTTCCCTCTTTTTGGAACATCCTGATATGAAAGTGAAGTGAAAAGCCTGGGTTTTGGTCCACTTTAAAGAAAAAAAGTGCATTCTCGTGGCCTTAAGTGGTCCACAGTGGGTCCACAGGGGTTTCACACAGTGGGGCATCCCGGGGGAGGGAATCGATCGGCGGGAATCTTATAGATTCCCGAGCCGATTGCGGTAGGTTTTGATTCACTTTAAGGATAAGGTTGGTTGTTGGTCGTAATATATCTACGAAAAAGATTTATTACAGCATAGTTGATGCTGATGCTTAAACTGATGCAAAGCAGCAACTGCAACCTGTTAACATGTAAGTGAATATATATATTTATATATTTGTATATATATTGAGATATATATATATATATATATATATATATATATATATATATATTACATTCTATTTACAAATTTCACTTACATGTTAACAGGTTGCAGTTGCTGCTTTGCATCAGTTCACCAACTATGCTGTAATAAATGTTTTTCGTAGATATAATCCGACCAACAACCAACCTTATCCTTAAAGTGGATCAAAACCCACCGCAATTGGCTTGGGTTGTATTTATTTATATATATATTTATTTATATATATCTAGACACCTATGTCTGACCTTTAAGTTCCCCTGTTATTTCTCCCGGGGTGGGGTGGGGTGGGGGGGTATTAGCATTAGGCCATTCTTCCTTTGATTGGCAGTAATAGCCTTATTTCACAGCTTGTAGTAAAAAGCCAGTGGGTAAATCATGAGCCACCTCGACAAGCTCAATTCAGAGACTGTCAATCAAGCAAAAAGCCCAGAGAATAGAGCTTCTTATTGACCCGGCCGAATGTCGCCCCATGCTGCCCTTGATTGGCACGGTCCGCCAAGGGGAGGATGGATGAATCTGTCGTCAGCCGGTTAATTGTGTTGCCGATTTCGGCCATGCCATCGGGGCCGGGAGCAGCAAGTAGCTCAATGCAAAACAAATTAGCGGACGCTAGTCATATTTCGCATCTATCTGCCTTGACTTTTCTGAATGGGCTCCATAAATCATATTGATTGACACCCTTGTGAATGATGAAAGCGCCTTTTCTTCCAGGCTCGCAAATGCAATCTAGAGAGTGTGGAGAGCGGGAGAGCTTGAAGGTGGCACGGACGGATGCATATGGCTGACCTTTTGGGAATTTTCAAGGGAGCCTAATGTCTCCGGCTAACAATTGTTCAAAGAGTGAAAGCTTTTTTTTTGGTCAGTATAGAAAGGATTCCACATGTCAGCAGATTCTCTTGGTCAGGGACCTTTGAAATCTAAGAAGCTACTCGAAGGGGTTCTTTTCGGGGAAAAAAAAAAACGTAAAGATTTAGAATTAGATTGAGGATCCACAGGATGTGTAGACAGCGTGGAAGCAGGTGGCTGCGATGCATTGTGTTTAGCACGTTATTGTCATTCTATTACCACGCAGTTACCCTTGCAGGGGGCTTTTAGTTAAAGCTGAGCATGTCAAATTTTAAAGCGGAACAAGACTCTGGATTTGGAGCAAAAGACTGTGACTGGACGAGAGCCCCTGGGGGACTGGGGGAAGGTAAGCAGTTAGCAGTTACCAGGGCACTGAATAAGACTCGCACATGCGTCTTTGGACCGGGAAAAAGTAAGCTGTTATTAGTGAACTTAGACCCCTATACCTGTTCCCAGGGCACGAGGAGCTGGCATGTCACCCCACGCCCTATTACCCTGAACTAGAAGCCTCCTACCAGGGCAGCCGTTCCATTCCAAGACTCCACATAGAGGTGGGGGTCCCTATTCAAATAAGTCAGGAGTATATAGTAGTACAACAGAGCCAGGTGTTATAGCAGAGAGAAAGGAGGGGGTTTCCTTCGAACTAGGAGGCTCCTACCACGACACATGGAGGTGGAAGTCTCTATACAAGTGAAGAATAGCTAGTGGTAGAACAGAGGTTAAAGAAACTGAGAAAGGAGGGTGTTGAGCCTTAACTTTGGAGCAAACGACTGGACAAGAGCCCGCACATGCGCCGTTGGACTGGGGGAAGGTGAGCAGTTACCAGCGAACTTGGGGGTTTCACACAGCGGGGCATACCCCAGGGCTGGGAATAAAACCTGCACATGCACCCTTGGATCGGGGAAAGGTAAGCTGTTACCGGTGAACTGAGACCCCTATACCAGTTCACAGGGCAGGAGGGGCTGGCAAGTCACCCCCCCGCCCCATAATCTGCATTCCTGGTCTACCAGCCCCCATAGCTGGTGCCCGGGCTGGGTTTGCTTGGGTAGGGGGGATCCCACACCATTTAAAAAAATTTAGAATGGTTTTACCCTTACACCCTATCCGGTGTAGGGAAGAGACAGTAATGATGGAAAGGAGCCAGAAACCTAAGGACGTGGGAAAGGAGCCTTCTACCCAGGCAGCTCTTCCATTCCAAGGCACCACATGGTGGTGGGAATCCCTATTCAATTAAGTAAAGAGTAGCTAGTGGTGGAACTGAGCCATAGGCCAATTGTAGTGGAAAAGGAGGAGTTCACTCTGAACTAGGAGCCTAATACCCAGGCAGTGATTCCATTCTAAGGCACCACATTCAGATGAGTGCCCCTTTCCAAAGAAGTGAAGGGTAGCTAATGGTGGAATGCAGCCAGAGACTAAAGGTAGTGGGGAAGGAACATCCTACCTAGACAGGTTTTCCATTCCGAGGCACCGCATGTAGGTGGGGTCCCTATCCAAGGAAGTGAAACGTAGCTAATGGTGGAATGGAGCCAGAGGTTAAAGAAATAGAGGGGTTTATCCTGAATAAGAAGCCCCCTACTTAGGCAGCTATTCCACTCCAAGGAGGCACATAAGGGTGGGGGTTTTATCCAAGGAGCCATTCCATTAAAAGGCACCACGTGGAGGTCCCTTTCCGGGGTACGGAAGAGACGCTAATGATTTAAAGGAGCCAGAGACTTGAGGAAGTGGGAAGGGAGCCTTCTACCTAGGCAGCATTTCCATTCCAAGGCACCACATGGTGGTGGGAGTCCCGATTGAATTAAGTAAAGAGTAGCTAGTGGTGGAACTGAGCCATAGGCCAATTGTAGTGGAAAAGGAGGAGTTCACTCTGAACTAGGAGCCTAATACCCAGGCAGTGATTCCATTCTAAGGCACCACATTCAGATGAGTGCCCCTTTCCAAAGAAGTGAAGGGTAGCTAATGGTGGAATGCAGCCAGAGACTAAAGGTAGTGGGAAAGGAACATCCTACCTATGCAGGTTTTCCATTCCGATGCACCGCATGTAGGTGGGGTCCCTATCCAAGGAAGTGAAGCGTGGCTAATGGTGGACCTGAGGGGTGAAAACACAGGGGTTTACCCTAAATTAGGAGCCTCCTACCTAGGCAGCTATTCCACTCCAAAGGGCACATAAGGGGGGGGTCCTATCCAAGGAAGACAAGAGTACAATAGCAAGTGGTGGAATGGAGACAGAGATTAAAGCTACAGGCAAAGCTGCTGTACACTGATTGGTTAATTCAGAAAATCAAAAGTCAGTCTTTCCACCACTGAAGGCTGGTGGCCAGTGCCAGTCAAGAAGACAAATGCAGCATATGAACAACCCCCTTAAAAGTTCTTTAATGGCCTCAACTTTTTTCCTTCCTGATGAAGAATAGACAAACAAATCATTTGTCGGAATTCTTTTGACTGAGCGATTTGTCAGCCTTGTGCCGTGATTGCATTAGCATTGTAGGAGAAACAGGGGGCCGAGCTTATTGGATGGACAGCCGCATTAAAATTAAACGCTCTTGTTGTTCCAATAAATCACACTGGCAAAGTCATTAGACAACGTTACCATATTACCTTGTAATTCAATGAAGTGAGGTCCATCCATTTCTCTTCATCTTCTGTTCTCCAGTTGCATTGATAACGTTTAGCTGGGCGGGATAATGCACATTCCTCTGTGTCATTTCTAGGGCTATTTTGGGGTTGTTTCATTTTTTTTTTCCATTTAAGCTGATCTACAGTGAAAGTCATACACTGGCAGGTCTCCATGCTACAGTGAACCGGAACTGGTCACTTTTTGGAGACCTGGTGGTAAAGTATGCCTGGCTGGGTAGTTATGAGTGTTGAGGTTGGTGACGGAACTGTGCCCCATAGGGACAGACTTCCTAAATAGAATCCAGAATTTAGTCCTCATACTAGGGTTAAAGCAGTCCAAAAGCCTGGATTTTCACCCAAGGTTTTGGTCCAATTTACAAGTGCATGACTATTGGAGGGACTGACAGAGAGGACTGACCTTACCTGCAAAAAGACATTATTCAATTAGAACATATCCAAAGGCAGGCAACAAAAATGGTAAAGGACTTGAACTTAAAACTTATCAGGGGAGACTTAGAGAACTTAATTTGTACAGCCTAGAGGAAAGAAGGAAGAGGGGACATTATGGAGACCTTTAAATATGTGAAAGGATTCAATAAGGTTCAGGAGGGAAGTGTTTTGTTTTTAAGAAAAAACTTAATGATAGAACAAGGGGGCACAACCTGAAGCTAGTCAGGGGGAAAATCAGAAGCAATGTTAGACAATATTATGTTACAGAAAGAGTAGTAGATACTTGGAACAAACTTCCAGCAGAGGTGGTTGAAAAATCAACAGTCACTGAATTTAAACATGCCTGGGATAAGCACAGTATATACATAAGGGCAGACTAGATGGACCGTATGGTCTCCTTCTGCCGTCAGCCTTCCATGTTTCACTAGAGAAGCAAGAGAAGAGATGGGGGTTCAGAAAAGATTGAAGGGGAGCCAATCTGTTTGATGGTACACCACTAAGATGGGTGTTGCAGTAGTCTACTTGGGATAGGATCAGGGCTTGTACTAACATTTTAACGGTGTCAGGCTTGGGGAAGGGATGGGTTCTGTTAGATGTTACTAAGTTGGAGACAGCAGCAGGTGGTCAGGGAGTGAATTGAGGTTTGAATGAAAGTGTGGAGTCCAGTAGAATGCCTAGCCATCGAGCTTAAAGAGGACCTTCACCCTGAATAAGAGCCTATCTTGTTTCCCCCACCCTGTACATACATAATGCTCACATTAAAAACCATCCTACCTGCATCTACTGCATGTTATGAGCCTTTAAACATTGTCAAGCCTCCTGGCTACAACCATGGAAAAGGTAGACTTCTGGAAAATAGTAAGGGCTGGGCGGAGCTCCAGGTGTGGGGCGCAGCAAGGAAATAAAGTTCAATAAGACAAAATAGAGTTCCGGGGCTAGCAAAATCTGATAAACAAATACATAGTCCAGGGGTATCGGCAGACAGGCAAAATCTATTAAACAATCCGGATTCAGAGGCTGGTGGCAAACAGGCAAAGTCCAGTAAACAATCAGAGTTCATGGGCTGGCAGCAGACAAGCAAAGTCTAATAAACAATCCAAAGTTCTAATCGTGTAATCTGTGCAAGGGTTATTCCAGTAGCTGATCTGGAAGCAGGCCAGGTCAATCCAGTCAGGAATTGCAGGTAACAGGAATCACAGCTTCCAGGAACTGAGCTGCATGCAGAGATCAATGGAGCATGCCCAAGTCTCATAGAAGAGCGAGAAAGGCGAGGAGACTGACAAACATCCAATATGGCGGCTCATGGAGCATCAGGCAGCCTGCACGCAGGAAGTGTCTTCTGACTGTGTCGCTCTGCATTCTGGGATTGCTGTCCTTTCCCTGACCCCAGCTCTGCTCTGTCTGTGCAAAGCACAGACACAATAACCTGCCCCCTGCACTTTATCCCCCTCCTCTCCTCAGTATGTAATGCTTTTGAGGCAAGATGGCATCGCCCGTATCCTAGAGTCCTGAACAGAGTTGTTGCCCGTTGGGGAATGAATAATAAGAAAGTGACTAAAAACTCAAAATATATTAATTTTAGATGCTGGGAAATAGTTTTTTAAGGGTTTGGGCTTTTCATTAAATCCTGCTGAAGGTCTGGTTTAACGAGTTGCTGTTCACAGGGATTGTTGTGTTAGAGAGCGGAGGGGAATTGGATGGTGGAAAAAGAACCAGTTGTGTTTTGTCTACAGTTAGTGTGAGGGAGCGTGTTGACATAAATGCAGAGAAAATTATTAAAAGAAGAGGGAAGAGAGTTTTGGCTCAGAAAGATATTTGAGTGCCGTCTGCAAAAAGTGATATAGAGGTTATAAGTTGGCCAAGACCATAAGTATACCATAGATTGCAAAAAGTAGGCGTCCTAGGAAGGAGCCTTGTGGCACACTTAGGAGGGAAAACTGTGCTTTAGTAGGATACACTCATCCATCTGAGAAAGAAAAG
Organism: Gastrophryne carolinensis; assembly: GCA_027917425.1. Lineage (NCBI taxonomy): Eukaryota > Metazoa > Chordata > Amphibia > Anura > Microhylidae > Gastrophryne > Gastrophryne carolinensis. The sequence continues at coordinate 614,301,257 of CM051235.1, forward strand.
AGTATATTGAGAAGCATGGAATAGTCACAGTGTCAAAACCTGAGAATAGTTTGAGGAGAATAAGGATTCAGTACTGGCATTTAGATTTGGCAATTTCTAGCTCGGTGAGGGGGGTGGTTTCATTTAGGGCCGGCACCAACACAGGGCAAACCTGGGCAATTGAGGGGCCTACTGAGGCTTATACTTGGCCATGGTATTATTTTACAGTGGACCTGATTTACAGTGGTCAGCAAATGCCGGAGGTTGTGCGCAGACCTGCTCATGGCTGGCCTCAACAACAGGGCATGGTCGGCAACAATGGAGAAGGTGACACTTGATGGAAGCTCAGAAGGTGGCAAAAACCAGGTGACAACAGACAGCAATGATGGAGTCTTTAGTGGCAGTGGGGCAAGCAGTTAGGGCCGAAGAGGGCTTGGTGGTTATAGGGAAGGCAACAAGGACTAGAGGATGATTGGTGGCTATAGGGAAGGCAAAAAGGACTGGAGGGTGATTGGTGGCTATAGGGAAGGCATTAAGGACTGGAGGGCGATTGGTGGCTATAGGGAAGGCAATAAAGACTGGAGGGCAATTGGTGCCTATAGGGAAGGCAATAAGGACTGGAGGGCGATTGGTGGCTATAGGGAAGGCAATAAGGACTGGAGGGTGATTGGTGGCTATAGGAAAGGCAATAAGGACTGGAGGGTGATTATTGGCTATAGGGAAGGCAATAAGGACTGGAGGGTGATTGGTGGCTATAGGGAAGGCAATAAAGACTGGAGGGTGATTGGTGCCTATAGGGAAGGCAATAAGGACTGGAGGGTGATTGGTGGCTATAGGGAAGGCAATAAGGACTGGAGGGTGATTGGTGGCTATAGGGAAGGCAATAAGGACTGGAGGGTGATTGGTGGCTATAGGGAAGGCAATAAGGACTGGAGGGCGATTGGTGGCTATAAGAAAGGCAATACAGCCTGGAGGGCGATTGGTGGCTATAGGGAAGGCATTAAGGACTGGAGGGTAATTGGTGGCTATAGGGAAGGCAATGAGGGCTGGAGCGTGATTGGTGGCTATAGGGAAAGCAATAAGTACTGGAGGGTGATTGGTGGCTATAGGGAAGGCAATAAGGACTGGAGGATGATTGGTGGCTATAGGGAAGGCAATAAGGACTGGAGGGCGATTGGTGGCTATAGGAAAGGCAATAAGGACTGGAGGGCGATTGGTGGCTATAGGGAAGGCAATAAGGACTGGAGGGCGATTGGTGGCTATAGGAAAGGCAATAAGGACTGGAGGGCGATTGGTGGCTATAGGGAGGGCAATAAGGACTGGAGGGTGATTGGTGGCTATAGGGAAGGCAATAAGGGCTGGAGGGTGATTGGTGGCTATAGGGAAGGCAATAAGGGCTGGAGGGTGATTGGTGGCAATAGGGAAGGCAATAAGGACTGGAGGATGATTGGTGGCTATAGGAAAGGCAATAAGGACTGGAGGATGATTGGTGGCTATAGGGAAGGCAACAAGGACTAGAGGATGATTGGTGGCTATAGGGAAGGCAATAAGGACTGGAGGGTGATCAGCAGCAGAAGATGACCCATTTGTGGCAGCGGAGCTGAAAGGTGACACACTACTTTGACATACCCCCCCCAACTGTCCCTGATTTGGAGGGACTGTCCCTCTTTTAAGTCTATGTCCCCCTGTCCCTCGTTCTCATGTGTCCCTCTTTGAGGTGTAACATGCAGATCTGCATCAATAAATGGTTTATTTGCCTATTTAAAGTGTTTCTATTGTTGTAACTGTTACATCTAATCTCCTATCCATCAATCAATGAGGGGGCGAGGCATAATTTAACAATTGTCCCTTTTTCCCACCATGAAAAGTTGGAAGGTATGCTTTAGGGCCTACTAAGACTCTCTTGCCCAAGGCCCCCCCCCCCCCCCCCCCCACAAACCTAGTGCCGGCCCTGGTTTCAGTACTTTGGATAAAAAAGGGAGCAGAAGGGAACCAAGGACATGGGCATAACTAAACGGGAATGCAAGGAGTGCAACTGCCCTGGGGCCCAGAACGTCAGGGGCCCCTTCATTGTTGCCCATCCTCCTTGTTTATTAGATATGTGCTCACGTGAATTCATATTATGGAAAAAATGCACCATTTGCCTTGGCTGTTTCAGTCTTTAGTTGTGTAATGATCTCCAACAAGTTTAAATAACAGAAAAATGGCACAATATGAGCCATAACAGGGCCCCATCTAATGTCCTCCCAGGGCCCCATCATATTTAGTTACGCCACTGCAAGGACATTGGCTCAGCTCTGGAGATGTGATACAAAGTTGTATCATTGTCACATCATCATCAATGCGATGGCCTTTGGGTGTAAACAGGATTTCAGATCTTGCTCTGTGTGTCATGTTCTTCCAAAGTGTCATTCTTCCCTTTAATGTCTACAATTCAAAGTGAAATCTAAACGTTAATCCCACGTTAGCTGCCTGCAAAAATATCAACGCCTGTTCTTTTCTTCCAGGGGAAAGTTGCACAAACGGCTTGTATGTCGGCGTGCAAGCACCTCTCCACATCCCTGATGCAGATGCTGCTGGACGGGGACCTCAAGCAGATCAGCATGGGCGCTGTCCAGCAATTCAACCTGGACGTCATCCAGTGTGAACGTGAGTCCTTGTGTATTCTTGTTGTTCGTTATATTTGGGCCCTGAATTACTAAAGCTGCTGTGGACCGGGAATTGCCCGGGACAGCAGACACAGCAGTATCAATAAGCTAGTGTTGCCTCTCTGCACTCTGCACACTGAAGGAATTCCATTTTGTTTCTAGCTCTCAGAATGAGAAATAATTCTATATATATTTTTCGTTCTATAAGACGCACTTATATTCCAGCAACAACTGGGTGAAAATGCCCATGCGTCTTATAGGGCAAAGGTGAAGGCTGTAAACCAACCCCCCCATACTATATATATATATATATATATATATATATATATATATATATGTCTTGTAGGGCGAATGTAAAGGCTGCAAACCAACCCCCACCAAATCCCTGTACAACCACTTAGCTGTTTAGTTTAAAAAAAAGACTTTGGTACAGCAGCCTCTGTATGAGCACTGCCAACAAGTATCAATGCTAACCACTGTAGATGGCGAGATGTGCAACTGATGTTATATATATATGGTTGTGGAATATTCCTGCTGTACCCCCTCCCCTTCGTTAGCTCCCCCTTTTTTCTTTATTGCATGGCACGGCCCGCTTCGGTATTCATAACATTTGGGATATTCCGCCACAAGGTGGCGCAGTGGTACTGCAGAAAGCTGTGGCATGTCCCGGCTCCCTATAAAAACAGGTTTAACCATAGAGTTACCCAGTGTCTCCTCTGCAGTGGAACTGCAAAGTTAGAAGATGGCTCCCTCTCTTGCGCAGGTGAGCGGGGCAACCAAGCCTGCGGCCCTGCATGTCTATTTCCATCCGTTTCTGGACCCTCACTGCCTCCCAGCCTCGGCTGACAGATTGGGTGAAGGTAGAAGAGCACTAGGGTCAAGTGCTCCAAGCCGCAGACCCTGTAACACAAAGGGTAGCCGGCCATAGACTTTATGGTGAGCCTACTCTGGCGGATCACCTTATCCAGCGGTCTGTGCCTGGGTGACCCCGCGGTGTCTTTGGTCCATGAGTCCCCCTTGGGGTTTTTTTTTTATTGATTTGGGGTGTATTTGCTGCGGGGTGCTCATGTGTGTTTTTACTTATGTCTTTCAGGCGGGATACCATTGGGTTGTGGTTTCTCCCGGCTCCACTCCTTCCTCCCCCTCATTCCCCCTTAATTGACTTCTGGGGTCATCCTGTGGGAGGGCATCCCGGGTGGCTTCTGTCTTAAGCCTGTAACCACTGCTGGCCTATTGTGCCTGTGTTAATCACCATATGGAGGCTTCTGGGGATAGCGTGCTTGGGGGTCCTTCGGGGCAAGCAAGGCTGTGTTCCATGTGTGGGGTATCCCCTGTGAGTAACAGTGTCACGGTGTGCGTGCCGTGCGCTGAAAGTGTCCTTGCGCTTCAAGCTGGTTTGCCTGCTTTGCTTCCCTCACTCGGCTTTACCTAATCCCCCGCTCCTGCAATTGGGCCCCAGTGAGGGGAATGTTGGCAGGGAGTCGCATTCTGATTTGGCTCTGCGGGTGGCTAACATTGAAAAGCAGCTTGCCAGGACGGTTCCTAGGAAGGCCTCTGGCAAGAAGAGGCCAGGCCTGCTCCCCTTACTGAGATGTATGTGGGGATTGATGAGCTTGGTGACTGTCACCCCCTTGAGATGGGGGAGCTCTCCCAGGTTTCTGACTCCTCTGGGAACCAGTAGGAGGGTTGCGGTAGTGACCCTGGGTCTGCGTCCGGAGAGGAATCATGGTACCCTGAGGACACTGATAATCTGCTGTCACATATTTTTGAAATTTTGCACATTGGTCCCCCTGAGGTAGCTAAAAAAAAGCAGGGGGAGCTTTTTCGCTCTGGTAAACAGTGTCTAGAGTTCCCTGAGCAGGAACATTTTACCACCTTGATGCTTAAAGAATGGGAACGTCCTAAGAAGTTGCCTGCTGTGCCCAATCGTTGTGATAAAAGGTATCCCTTTCCTGTTGATCTTGTTAAGAAGTGGTCCTTTCCTCCTGAAGTGGATGCTCCCGTGCTAGGCTTGTCCAATACTTCGGTCATGCCTTCCCCTGACACTACCACTCTGAGGGACGGTGAGGACCGGCGCATGGATCAAGTGGCCTGCCATGCTTTTACCTGTGTGGGGGCTAGCTTGCGCCCTGTATGTGCTGCCGCCATTACTGCTATTGCCCTTAAGAAACTGCTTAAGCGTCTCCTTGATTGCACAACAGCTGGTAGTGTGGGGGAGGAATATAGGACTCTCTAACTGTGCTCTGATTTTGTGGCCTTTTTCCTTACTGCTATGGATGATGCTGTGCGGCTGTGTGGTAGGACCTCTGCGCTCTTGGTGGCTATGCGCCGCTCTGTCTGGTTGCGCCAGTGGGCAGCTGACGCTGCGGCTAAGAAAGCTCTCACTGGCCTCCCCTTCGTGGGGCTGTGGCTGTTTGGGGAACGTCTTGATGTTCTAGCCAAGGATGGGAGGCTGCCTCAGCGTAGGAGCCAGTCTCGGCCTTTTCGGGGGTCCTCTGCCCCCCTTCCTTCCTTTCGCATTCCCAGAGGGGGCCGTGGGTCCCTCCTCTCCTGTGGTCGCAGAGATTTTTGGGGCCGTGGCAGAACCCGTGGTCGTCCCGGTCTCTCCTGGAATCCTAAGCCCAAACCCTCTCCCAAGCCCCCTCAGGCATGAAGGGGCGCCCCCACCCATCCGGGTGGGGGGACGGCTTCGGCTCTTTGCTCACGTCTGGAGGCTTCATGTTTCAGACCGGTGGATTTAGGAGGTAGTGTCCTCCGGTTACAAAATAGAGTTTGCAGCCTGCCCCCCCCCCAAGATTCATCAGATCCCGGATGTCTTTAGACCCCCTGTCCGCTCAAGGGTTGCTTCTGGCGCTTCATTGCCTGTTAGAGGCCGGAGTCATTTGTTTGGTGCCTCATCAAGAAAGAGGTCAGGGGTACTATTCCAATCTTTTCACGGTCCCCAAAAAGGACGGCTCTCTGAGGCCCATTCTGGATTTGAAGGGCCTCAACAAATTTGTCAGATTCAAGCATTTTCGCATGGAGACACTGCACTCTGCTGTCAGTACCCTTCGCCCGGGCGACTTCATGACCACTGTGGACATCAAGGATGCTTATCTTCATGTGCCTATCTTCCCAGGTCATCAGAGATTTCTAAGGTTCAAGCTGCAGGATCAGCATTACCAGTTTGTGGCTCTATCCTTCGGTATCACCTCGGCGCCTCGGGTGTTCACCAAGGGGCTGCCGGGAGTGATGGCTCTGCTAAGGAACCAGGGCATCTGCATCATTCCTTACCTGGACGACATCCTGATTGGGGCCAAGTCTTTTCCTCAGGCCGAGCAGGACACTCAAATGGTGACATCCACTCTGGAGTCTTTCGGCTGAGTGTTTAACTATCCCAAGTCTTCTCTGTCCCCGTCCTTGGTGAGGTCCTTTCTGGGCATGACTCTGGATACCTCTCAGGTCAAGGTGTTCCTTCCTCAGCAGAAGGTGGAGGGCCTTCAGAAGCAGGCTCGGGCTCTGCTGTCGTGTCATCATCCCTCCATCCGTCAGGGGATGCAGTTGGTGGGCCTGATGGTGTCCTGCTTCGAGGCAGTCCCCTTTGCTCCGTTTCACATGAGACTACTTCAGTTGCACCTTTTGTCAGTTTGGGATCGGGACCCTGTGTCCCTGGATCAGGAATTTGTTCTGTCTCCCCTGGCCGGACAGTCTCTCTCGTGGTGGCTGGACTCAAGGAACCTTCTGGGGGGCAGGTCCTTCCTGCCCCCGTGCTGGGAAACGGTCACCATGGATGCCAGTCTGACCAGCTGGGGAGGCTTCTGGAAGTCCCTGAGGTTCCAGGGTCGGTGGGGCCCACAAGAGGCCCATGCTTCCATCAACGTCCTGGAACTGAGGGCGATCAGGTTGGCTCTTTCTTGCCTATCCACTCACCTTCGGGGTCGGGCTGTTCAGATCCGCTCAGACAACCAGACGGCGGTGGCCTACCTCAATCATCATGGAAGGACTCGGAGCAAGCAAGCCTTCAAGGAAGTGTCCCTGATTCTGTCTTGGGCGGAGCAGCATGTTCCCTACATCTCAGCGGTCTACATGCCAGAAATGGAGAACCAGGTGGCGGACTCCCTGAGCAGGGGGACGTCTCATCTGGGGGAGTGGTCTCTCAGCAACCGGGTTTTTCTCCTCCTCTGTCACCGCTGGGGTCAGCCGGATGTGGACCTTTTTGCGTTCCGTCACAATCACAAACTTCCCAGATTTGTCTCTCTGTCTCAGGATCCTCTGGCCTTCGCTACGGATGACTTGGCAATACCTTGGATGGAGTTTCGGCTCCTCTATGTGTTCCCTCCGTTTCCTCTCCTGGGCAGGGTCATGCGCAAGATAGCCCAGGAGCGGGTACCAACCATACTGGTGGCCCCTTGTTGGCCAAGAAGAGTTTGGTTCGCAGACGTCGTGGGGTTGGCAGTAGATCGGCATGTCTTGCCCAAGGATCCAGATCTTCTCACTCAGGGGCAGCTACGCCATCCCAATTTACAAACTCTGGCTTTAATGGCTTGGCTGCTAAAACCTCCATATTGATGGAAAAGGGGTTGCCTGCCTCTGTTGTTGATACCATGATTCGGGCTAGGAAGAAGTCCTCGTCCTTTATCTATTACAGGGTCTGACATGCTTACATTGCCTGGTGTGAGTCCAAGTCTCTTCCCTGTCGGGTATTTTCTATTCCCAGGATTCTGGAAATCTTGCAACATGGTTTGGATCTGGGCCTTCAACTTAGTACCCTAAAAGGCTATGTTTCAGCTCTGGCAATTTTTTTCCAAAGATCTTTTGCCAATCACCGGTTGGTTAAAACCTTTTTCCAGGGTGTTTCTCATGTGCGTCCACCCTGTAAGCCTTTGCTACCAGTCTGGGATTTGAATCTGGTGTTTGCTCTGCAAGGGCCTCCCTTTGAGCCTATCCGTGAGGCTGCCTTGTCTATTTTGACTCTTAAGGTAGCCTTTCTGGTGGCTATCACTTCTGTAAGGCGAGTTTCGGAGCTAGCTGCACTTTCCATCAAACCTCCTTATTTTGAGAGACATCAGGATAAGGTGGTGTTCCGGCTTATGCCGGATTTCCTGCCAAAGGTTGTGTCTGCCTTTCATCTCAATCAGGACATTGTCTTGCCTTCATTGTGTCCTAATCCTGCTAATTCCAAGGAGCAGACTCTGCATTCTCTGGATGTGGTCAGGGCTCTGAAGTTTCATTTGGTCGCTACTGAGACTTTCAGGAAGTTTGATGCTCTTTTTGTTCTCACTTCTGGACCTAGAAAGGGTTTGCCTCCGGCTAAATCCACTATCAGCAAGTGGATCCGTCAGGCGGTGGTTCAAGCCTATTCTGCTAAGGGAAAGGAACCTCCCTTTAGGATTACTGCTCATTCCACTCGTGCTATTGGTGCCTCTTGGGCTTTTCAGCACCAAGCTTCTGTTGAACAAGTTTGCAAGGTCGCTACTTGGTCTTCTGTTCATACTTTTTCAAAGTTTTACAAGGTTGATGTTAAGGCCTCAGCAGATGCTGCTTTTGGCCGCAAGGTGCTTCAGGCGGTAGTGACTTGAACTACTGGCCGTTACTCTTTGAGGATCCCACCCTACTTTTGGACACTGCTTTTGGATGTCCCAACAGTTATGAATACCGAAGCGGGCCGTGCCATGCAATAAAGAAAAAAGCAATTCTGTGAGTTCTCACCTGTAGAATTGTTTTTGTTCTTGCATGGCACGGCCCGCTTCGCCCCACCCTTGTTATCGTTATTCTTGGTTGCCTCTTTATGGTGATTGTTCCAAGTTAATTGGGTTTTTTTTACCTTTTTCACATTTTTTACTTCATTCTCTCCCGGCTTCTTGTCTCACTGCTTGTCTACGCTGGGGAACTCTATGGTTAAGCCCGTTTTTTTTAGGGAGCCGGGAGATGCCACAGCTTTCTGCAGTACACTGTGCCTGCCACCTTGTGGCGGAATAACCCAACTGTTATGAATACCGAAGCGGGCCGTGCCATGCAAGAACAAAAACAATTCTACAGGTGAGTACTCACAGAATTGCTTTTTTTGCCTTCTGTAACCCCTCAGTACCCCCAATTTACTTTTAAAGCAATAAAATTTGATTATACTAAAAATAGACTTCATACCTGCTCCACAATCCAGAAGAAGCCACCACACTCCGCAGCCAGTGCGCGCCGATGCATCAATGACAGTACACAGATTGGCGCAGCAATATCATTGGTGCATCGGTGCACGCTGGCTGCGGAGAGTGGCGGCTTCCGGATTGCGGTGCAGGTATGAAGATTTTTTTTTTTTTTTACTAACTTGTCTCAGCGGCATTGGGGCGGGGGGTCTGCCACACGGCCCTGTTTTGGGGTGAATTCTGCATGCTGTCTATTATATGGGAAGCGGGGGATTGGGCATGCTGCTTGTTTTTGGGGTTGGGGGGATCTGCCCCTACACTGGTATGGGGGAATTCTGCACGCTGTCTATTATATGAGGAGGGGGGATTCTGCATGCTGCTTGTTTTTGGGGATGGGGGGATTTGCCCCTACACTGGTATGGGGGAATTCTACACGCTGTCTATTATATGAGGAGGGGGGATTCTGCATGCTGCTTGTTTTTGGGGATGGGGGGATTTGCTCCTACACTGGTATGGGGGAATTCTGCACGCTGTCTATTATATGGGGAGGGGGGATTCTGCATGCTGCTTGTTTTTTGGGATGGGGGGATTTGCCCCTACACTGGTATGGGGGAATTCTACACGCTGTCTATTATATGAGGAGGGGGGATTCTGCATGCTGCTTGTTTTTGGGGATGGGGGGATTTGCTCCTACACTGGTATGGGGGAATTCTGCATGCTGTCTATTATATGGGAAGCGGGGGATTCTGCATGCTGCTTGTTTTTGGGGATGGGGGGATTTGCCCCTACACTGGTATGGGGGAATTCTGCACGCTGTCTATTATATGAGGAGGGGGGATTCTGCATGCTGCTTGTTTTTGGGGATGGGGGATTTGCCCCTACACTGGTATGGGGGAATTCTGCATGCTGTCTATTATATGGGGAGGGGGGGATTGTGCATGCTGCTTGTTTTTGGAGTTGGGGGGATCTGCCCCTACACTGGTATGGGGGAATTCTGCACGCTGTCTATTATATGAGGAGGGGGGATTCTGCATGCTGCTTGTTTTTGGGGATGGGGGATTTGCCCCTACACTGGTATGGGGGAATTCTGCATGCTGTCTGTTATATGGGGAGGGGGGATTGTGCATGCCCCTCCAGACATTTAAACACTTATTTTTCTTTTCTTTCTTTCTTTTTTTTTCTCCTAGCTAGTGATGTGAGTGATCTCTCCTGTGCACAACTATGCCTGACTGTGTAAATGAGTAAATATGGCTCTTTCTTGGGCAGCTTAGCGGGTACAGTTTGTTGCCACATCTGTGCTGAATGCCTTTATTTTAATGCTTTTATTGCACAGATGACTAGAAGGGCTGTATACCAGCAATATTTTTAGACTACAGGGCAGTGTTAGCATTGTTGGGCATCTTTAAGAACCTGATATACTTGAACTTTTCTGATTTTGATCATATGTAATTAATAAAGTCCAGACATAAAACAAAAAAAAAGCTATACTCACCTTTTGTCCTTACCGAGGGCGATAGTCCTTTCTTATCCACTTTTCCTTGACCACCATCCAAATGTGGTTGTCTGGCCACCCGCCTCACTCATCGCTCTCCCAGAGTGAGCCCAGCAATCGTGACCACTGTGGCTTGCCAGGCTCGCTCCTGCTGAGCAACAGGGGAGGCTGTGCAAGCACATTTGGAGGTGGTCATGGAGAAATGGAAAGCAAAGGAGGGGCAGACTTTCTACAGTGCTCTGCAGGAAATGGCGGAGGGGCGCATGGGACAGGCTTCACATGAGCTCCTTGATGCCTTATTATTGCCATAACCTGGTATGTCCCGTACAGCGGCCCAACACCTGTTCGGCGGCTCGCGGTGTTGGTCCAGGACCTGACTTAAATTAATTCAGGCAGTGTGGCAGAATCCCCCCCAATCACCCCATAACAGGCAGTGTGCAGAATCTCCACAATTACCCCATAACAGGCAGTGTGCAGATTCCCCCTCAATCACCCCATAACAGGCAGTGTGCAGAATCCCCCCCAATCACCCCATAACAGTCAGTGTGCAGAATCCCCCCCAATCACCTCATAACAGGCAGTGTGCAGAATCCCCCCCAATTACCCCATAACAGGCAGTGTGCAGAATCTCCACAATCACCCCATAACAGGCAGTGTGCAGAATCTCCACAATTTCCCTATTACAGGCAGTGTGCAGAATCCCCCCCCCCCCCCCAATAACCCCATAACAGGCAGTGTGCAGAATCCCCCCAATCACCCCATAACAGGCAGTGTGCAGAATCTACACAATTACACTATTACAGGCAGTGTGCAGAATCCCCCCCCCCATCACCTCATAACAGGCAGTGTGCAGAATCCCCCCCAATCACTCCATAACAGGCAGTGTGCAGAATCTACACAATTACACTATTACAGGCAGTGTGCAGAATCCCCCCCCCCCATCACCTCATAACAGGCAGTGTGCAGAATCCCCCCCAATCACCTCATAACAGGCAGTGTGCAGAATCCCCCCCAATCACCCCATAACAGGCAGTGTGCAGAATCCCCCTCAATCACCCCATAACAGGCAGTGTGCAGAATCCCCCTCAATCACCCCATAACAGTCAGTGTGCAGAATCCCCCCCAATCACCTCATAACAGGCAGTGTGCAGAACCCCCCCCCCCCAATCACCCCATAACAGGCAGTGTGCAGAATCCCCCCCCCAATCACCCCATAACAGGCAGTGTGCAGAATCTACACAATTACACTATTACAGGCAGTGTGCAGAATCCCCCTCAATCACCCCATAGCAGGCAGTGTGCAGAATCCCCCCCAATCACCTCATAACAGGCAGTGTGCAGAATCTACACAATTACACTATTACAGGCAGTGTGCAGAATCCCCCTCAATCACCCCATAGCAGGCAGTGTGCAGAACCCCCCCCAATCACCTCATAACAGGCAGTGTGCAGAATCCCCCCCAATCACCCCATAACAGGCAGTGTGCAGATTCCCCCTCAATCACCCCATAACAGGCAGTGTGCAGAATCTACACAATTACACTATTACAGGCAGTGTGCAGAATCCCCCCCCCCCCCCCCCAATCACCTCATAACAGGCAGTGTGCAGAATCCCCCCAATCACCCCATAACAGGCAGTGTGCAGAATCCCCCCCAATCACCCCATAACAGGCAGTGTGCAGAATCTCCACAATTACACTATTACAGGCAGTGTGCAGAATCCCCCCCCCCCCCCCCCCCAATCACCCCATAACAGGCAGTGTGCAGAATCTCCACAATTACCCTATTACAGGCAGTGTGCAGAATCCCCCCAATCAACAGATAACAGGCAGTGTGCAGAATCCCCCCCAATCACCCCATAACAGGCAGTGTGCAGAATCTCCGCAATTACCCTATTACAGGCAGTGTACAGAACCCCCCCAATCCCCTTATAACAGGCAGCGTTATTGCTAGTCAGCTATTTGTGAACCAACCAAGAAAACAAAGTCTTGCATCCATACACACCGCCGCGCATGCTTTGTCGTGGAAACACGCCCGTCTCACTGCTGACATCACAATAATTGGCTGTGTCACCTAGAAAATGTATCTGCAGCCTGTGGCCGAGCTCGGGGAGTATAAGCTTCAATGGGAGTTTCCTCAGAGGCATTAGCAACCCATCATAACCTTCGCAGCTCCATTCCCCCATCACACTTGTGTTTCCAGACAGCCTGGCGACTCTCGTGGTCAGCGACGGGGGGTTAGAGGCCATTGTTAGTGGGTGGAAGGGGCGTTCAGGGAATATGTTAGATTTCTTTTTTTCTAATACAGGTCCTTGACTTGCCTCATTACTAATGAATAGACACCTATGTTCAGGAAAGGCTGGAAACGCCATGATGAATTGCCTTCCAGGGAAATCAATCAGAGGCTGAACTGATCCCGACTAATATTTGGGCACAAAGAAAGTGGCCGCAGGAACCACCTAACTCTAAGTGCTTGAAAAACATCATCTGCTCCAAACATTTCCAGTTCTTAAAAAAAAAAGTGGCCATTGTCCTCCGTAAACGGATGAAGTGGCTTATAGGAGCACTATCGTGAAATTGTGTAATATTAAAAATACATATAAACACGTCGGCTAATGAGAGGAGGGGTCACTTATACACCCGAACTGAATAAAACTCCTGCCAAGCTTGTGGTTTATTCTCCTGGGAGGAATAAAATCCATGGTTGACAGGTTTAGTCTATATGGGGTGACAGAGCTTGTCACCCCCAATGTCCTCTTCCTTCCATTAAAATAAAAGAAAACAGGCCTGGCTGGATATTTCTTGATGTCGGGTGTATAAGTGACCCCTCCTCCCGCCATCCAGCAAATTTACATAGATTTTTAACATTGGGCCATTTTTCGCTTTAATCGAAAAACTGGAGACCCGACACTGCACTTATGGCTTGTTGCAGGGGGCGCACAATCTTTTTATATCTGAGGCCGCTTTGTTTTATTGTTCCACTTCCAGGGGTAGCAATAAAATTTAATTGATCCTATACCCAGAAAGGAAGTTTAAACTGTCACCTTCTATCCTCAGCCCAGTACCCCAAAACTGCCTGTATTTCTTTTATTCTAAGCAGACAGCACGTCCTGCTCCAGACATAGTCCTTACATGTGGGTATACCTCCGCCTTTAGCGCCGTGCACTGCAGAATCATGAAGAAAACAAGCTCCTCCCGGCCCTACATATACCGAGGGACCTCCCACAAATCCACAGATTTCTCTGCAGTGCTAGAACTGCGAAGACATGAAGTATCACGCTCTCGCAGGCGAGCGGGGCTTGACAGCCCGAGGCCCTGCGGGACTATTTCCACCCGTCCTATCTGTGAAAGAACATGCCTCCCAGCCTGGGCTGCGTTGGTCGGGTGAAGGTAGGCAGCACCTAGTGTGCTTACGGAGCTATGCTCCACCGCAATCCCCATCCATGGGGTAGGCGGTTTAGGCTAATGGTGGTCACGATCCTCCTTCTCCCTGGGTTGCTGTAAGTGCCCTCACGGGCGTTCGTTTATTTTTTCTTCTTGTACTGCGCATGGCTCTGACACCCTCTCTTCTCCTTATGTCTTTCAGATGCCAAGCTTCCAGTGGCTTCTCCCGGCCTGATATATATATATCTCACGGGGTTATATTTAGATTCTCCCACATTCCCAGCGGGTATTGGGGCATCCAGGGTTGCTTACAGCATAAATCCCTACTGGCATATTCCTAGATTAATCACCATATGGAGGCATCTCAGAATTTTGTGTCCGGGGTCCCGCGGGGACAAGACCGGCTGTGTACCATGTGTAGACAACCCCACGGTGACGCTGACAGAGCACGGGTCTGCGGACCGTGTGCTGAACAAGCGCTGGCCCTGCAATCAGGCCTACCAGTAGCTGCACCTCGCTTCAATACTCCTGTCTCCCCGTGCTTAAATCTCACTCCGGATGAGTCACACTCGAGCGGGGATGACCAGCAAGTGGTGCCGCGCAAGCTCCCCACGGCGGAGCAAGTGATATCTGGGCTGGCTGAGCGATTGGGCGCTGGGAAGAAACATTCTCTGACGCCTCCCAGTTATAGGTTTTCCACTGAAACCAAAGAACCTGCTGCTATGCAGGACCTTGATCAGTCCGAGGATGGTGAACTTCTCAGGTTCCAGTTCCTCAGATGAGTTGTCTTGGAACCGTGACGGTTCTGGCCCGGGGTCTTGGGGCCTGTGTGAGACTGATGAGTTACTCATAAAGATCTTTGAAGTGCTGTCCATCTCTCCTCCGGGAGAGTCTCCGGGAGAGTCGCCCAAGAGGGAGAGTTTCCACACGACGACGCCGCGCCTGGAATTCTTGGATCAGGATCACTTCCAGTATCTCATATCTAAGGAATGGGAATCTCCTTGTAAACTCAAAGGGGTTCCGGGGGTTTGGGACTGGAAGTACCCCTTTCCCCATGATTTGGTTGAACGATGGTCAGTTCCCCCAGAGGTGGATGCGCCAATTATTGGGGTTGTTAACCCTCCCTTCATGGCGGCATCCCCTTCTCGTACCCTTCGGGATGCTGAGGACCGGCGCATGGACAGATTGGCCTCCCATGCCTTCTCTAGTGTAGGGACGGCTCTGCGCCCGGTCTGTGCTGCGGCTGTTACCTCGGTGGCCGCCAGGACCCTGTTCAGGAAGATAATTGACCAGCAGCCGGAGGATCTCCCTTGTGAGGTCTTCAATGCAGTGTCCCATTGTGACGTTTTTGTGAGATTTATCCTCTCAGCTATGGATGACACCATTAAAATGTGTGCTAGAACCTCGGCCCTGGTGGTGGCTATTCGTCGCCTGCTTTGGCTGCGACAGTGGGGGGCTGACAATGATACTAAAAAGGTTCTTACTGGTATTCTATTTAGAGGACGACGCTTATTCGGGGCCAGGTTGGAGGTAAGGCGCCTCGCGCAGACGGCTGGCCCGGCAGCCCAGGGGCAGGGACTCCCCGCCCCCTCCTTACGTTAGTGTTAAGCGAGAACCAGAAGTGTGCTTCCAACTTTTTGGAGTGGAAGGCCGTTCCAGGGGAGGCAGGCAACGCCCTGGGACCTCCAGCAGGTCAAAACCAAAGTCCTTGTGGCCTGTCCCTGCTGCTATCCGAGAAGGTCTCGGAACAGGTTGACCCTTCTTGCAGGGTCTGGCTCTGAGTTTGTGAGGTTCTTGCACTCCTTGCGCTTCATTGGTACTGGCTCATTGGCAGTCTTACTGTGTGGGGAGGGTCTTCCCTAGTGCCTCTATGAGCCTACTGGTGGGGGCCGTGGCCCCGTGACTGTTACAGAGACTCTGTCCTGGTGATGGTCCTAATTCTTGCCATGGGTGATTGTCCCAGGACTCTCTGGCCTTGGTCATGGGGACCTAGTATGGTTTTCTGCCGGGTATTCTACCCTTTGTCTGACCCTTATTACACCCTGCTAGGTGGGGTTCTGCACAGGCATGCTGTGACAAGGGTGAACTGTTGCACTGGGGGCCCTGAGTGGCCCTGTGTGTTTTGGTCCACATTTTTTGCTGAATACGGCTGTTCTGTGTGCCCTCTCATGAGGGCTGTTATGCCTAGTTAGGCTTCTTACTACGTCGCTCCCTTACAGGGTTTGGACGATTGTTATTCACCCTATCAGAAGTGTTCCCTCTGGGTGTCTCGTCTTTCTGGAGGGTTGGGGTCTAGATCCCTCCTTGTTATTCTTCTTCCTTTTCTAACAGCTATATTGGGAGATGTCGCCCTAGTTGGATGGCTTGGACTAGCTCTCTCTCTCTCTCCTACGGGATGTGGTTTTGCCCATGGGTCCTAGAGTTCTTATGGCATGGCTGGAGTTGGTCCCCCAACTCAGTTCCTTGAGAAGTTCCAGGGCTCGCCCTGTTTTCCTCTGTAGAGACTAGTTTCAAGCTTCGGCGTTGAGCATTACTCAGGGGTGGCTCAGGCGCGTTCCCCAGGGAATTCTAAGCTCCCTTGGGGGGGGGGGGGGGGGGTTACTTATCCTGTATGACCTGCTAAGGGTTCCCTGGGTCTTATTCAGTTCTTGCCTGAACTGTTCCTTGCCTTCAGACGACTCTTTCGGGGCGGGTGCCTCAGTCTGAGGCGTGCCATAGGAGACGGCTTTTTTAGCCTAATCCTTTTTTATATCTTACAGCTCTTTATATCTGTACACCTTTTGGTGAGGATGTGTCCGCCTTGCATCAAGCTTGAGTCCAGGCGGAAGGGTTGTTCTTCTTTTCTATTCCAGAACCTATGGACTCTGGACTGGTGTTCTGTTTATTCTGAGCTTAAAAGGGATCTGTATCCCTCAATAGGCGTTGGGAACCTCTGGACTGCTTCCTGTCCAGGGTTGGGGTTATGCCCGTTGGGGCTTATAGGCGTCCCCATCCTTCTTGCAGCAGGATCTGGCTACTCCCATGGGTATGGGAGCCTGTTGGACTGGTCTTGCTTTGCTGGTTGCCCTTCTGAGCTCTTGATTATCATTTTGGCTCTTGAGGAGCCTTGTTAGCTCGTGTTCACTATTCTGCTGGTCTAGCTGAGACCAGAGTTCATATTCCCTGACGGGAAAGGTTCTATGGTTGCCATGGCTACCCTGTTGTCGTTAGTAGCATGGTTAGGCTGTTACTCTGGCCTGTTTGTTAAGGGAGATTCATTCTTCTCCCTTGGTTTAGATTTCGTCTACCGGTGCTTGGTTTGGGCCTTCTGCACTTGGTTGGTGAGCAGGCTGACTAGTTCTCTGCTCGTGTTTCATTAGCCTTGTAAGGCTTCATAGTTAAGTTAGAGCTTTGCTCAAGTTGCTCCTGGTAGCAAGGTTACAGGCGCTAGCGCTGTTTTTTGTCGGCTGTGCCTTTTTTCATGGGGATCCCACCCTACTTATGGACACAGCTATTGGATGTCCCACATGTAAGGACTATGTCTGGAGCAGGATGTGCTGTCTGCTTAGAATAATACAACTCTGTGAAGTACTCACCTGTAGAGTTGGTATTATATGCATACAGCACGTCCTGCTCCACCCCACCCTGTTTTCACCTTGTTCTGGATCCCCTGTGTGGTGATTATTATCTTGGATATTATTGCCAGTCTCTGGGTGGTTGTTTTCCTCCTGGCTTCTTCTCTCACTGTTTGTCAATGCTGGGGATTTGTGGGAGGTCCCTCGGTATATGTAGGGCCGGGAGGAGCTTGTTTTCTTCATGATTTTGCAGTGCACGGCGCTGAAGGCGGGGGTATACCCACATGTAAGGACTATGTCTGGAGCAGGACGTGCTGTCTGCATATAATACCAACTCTACAGGTGAGTACTTCACAGAGTTGTATTTTTTTTCCACTAAAGCCTATTCATAAAAACACGAACCAAATGCAGTCTACGGTTCGAATGGTCAGCTATATTGCTCCCTGGTCGTGCAGCCTTATCAGTAAATCTAATGCAGCCTTATCAGTAAATCTAATGCAGCCTTATTAGTAAATCTGGAAGCACTACGAGCTAATATGCCATCGTGTGGTAGTTTAGCTTGTAACTGAATAAATTAGCATATGGCCGCCATCGACAACATACTGCTTCTTGTTAGTGAAAAGCAACAAGAGGATGAACCTGTTCCCCCTATTGTTAGTGAAAAGCAACAAGAGGATGAACCTGTTCCCCCTATATCCCAGCTGTTTACTCCAGGAACCTCGCGTAGAAATGTGTACAGTAAAACAGTGTGATTTTATTCTATATACTTAAAGTGGACCAAAACCCAGGATTTTGACTATCCTGGGTTTTGGTCTTTGCCCCCGGGGCACCCTCCAGATCGCCGACACCAACTCGCCTCTTCCCGGTCCTACGGCATATGTGTAGCCACTCACCAGCGTGATCGGTTCCCTTGCGGGGGAAGAGGATCTCAGTCCCCTGCCCCCATACCCGGCATCCGCCGATCACTCCAGTTTCTGTGCTCACTCCCGCCGCTGGGAGGGGCCTTTTATACCGGCAGAGTGAGATGATGGCATTTAACTTGCTGCATAAAAGGTCCCTCCATGCGGGGGCAGGCGGGTGTTCTCTGCTCTGCTGATGACCCTAGGGGGAATCGGAGGGCCCGAGGGAAAGAGGTGACCCCCAGCACTGGATCCTGACAGAGGTGAGCGTCTTTTTTTTTTTTTATGGGCCCGGGGAAATGCCAGGTGTGTAGATTCTAGAGCTTGGTAGATAAAGTGGACCACAACCCGGGACTTTAACTATTTTGGTGCTTGCCCCTGGAGCACCCTCGATGCGGGATTCCTCAGTATGTGAAACCCTCCAGGTCACCCCCAACAAAACTCACCTTTGCCAGTCCTACGGCGCATGCGCAGCAACTCGTCCAATCAGCATGCTCGTCTGCGCTGAAGTCAAATCTTCTAAGACTCGGCTACAGCCAAACGGAGCCAAGCACTCTGGCATCCTATCCTGGGTTTTGGTCCTTGCCCCTGGAGCACCCTCGATGAGGGATGCCTCGCTGTGTGAAACCTTCCAGGTTGCCCTCAACTAAACTCACCTTTGCCGGTCCTTCGGGACATGCGCAGCAACTCGTCCAATCAGCTTGCTCGACTGTGCTGAAGTCAAATTGCCTAAGCCGAGCAGAGCAGAGCGCGCCGGCATCCTATCCCAGGTTTTGGTCCTTGCCCCTGGAGCACCCTGGATGAGGTATGCCTCGCTGTGTGAAACCCTCCAGGTCACCCCCAACAAAATTGTCACCTTTGGCGGTCCTACGATGCATACGTAGCAACTCGTCCAGTCAGCTCGCTCAACTGCGCTGACGTCAAATCGTCTAAGACTTGTCTCCAGCCAAGCTAAGCGGAGCCAAGCGAGCTGGCATCCTATGCCGGGTTTTGGTCCTTGCCCCGGGGCACCCTCGATGTAGGATGCCTCACTGTATGAAATCCTCCAGGTCACCCCCAACAAAACTCACCTTTGCCATTCCTATGGTGCATGCGCAGCAACTCGTCCAATCAGCTCACTCGACTTCGCTAACGTCAAATCATCTTAAGACTCAGCTACAGGCAAGCCAAGCGTGCCGGCGTCCTATGACGGGTTTTGGTCCTTGCCCCTTGAGCACCCTCGAAGCGGGAAGCCTCACTGTGTGAAACCCTCCAGGTCACCCCCAACAAAACGTACCTTTGCCGGTCCTACGGCACATGCGCAGCTCCTCGTGCAATCCACACGCTCAACTGCACTGACGTCAAATCGTTTAAGACTCAGATGCAGCCAAGCTAAGCGGAGCCAAGCGAGCTGGCGTCCTATGCCGGGTTTTGGTCCTTGCCCCCGGGGCACCCTCGATGTAGGATGCCTCACTGTATGAAACCCTCCAGGTCACCCCCAACAAAACTCACCTTTGCCGTTCCTATGGTGCATGTGCAGCAACTCGTCCAACCAGCTCGCTCGACTGCGCTGACGTCAAATCGCCTAAGACTCGGTTACAGTCAAGCCAAGAGCGCCGGTGTCCTATCCTGGGGTTTGGTTCTTTGCCCTGGAGCACCCTCAATGAGGGATGCCTCGCTGTGTGAAAACCTCCAGGTCGCCCCCAACAAAACTCACCTATGCCGTTCCTATGGCGCTTGCGCAACAGCTCATCCAATCAGCTCGCTCTACTGCGCTGACGTCAAATCGCCTAAGACTCGGTTACAGTCAAGCCAAGCGCGCCGGTGTCCTATCCTGGGGTTTGGTTCTTTTCCTTGGAGCACACTCAATGTGGGATGCCTCGCTGTGTGAAAACCTCCAGGTCGCCCCCAACAAAACTCACCTTTGCCGTTCCTATGGTGCTTGCGCAACAGCTCGTCCAATCAGCTCGCTCGACTGCGCCGACGTCAAATCGTCTTAAGATTTGGCTTTAGAAGGGCCTGTTGTTGTGGGGTATAGCAGGTGGAGGCCGCTGCTCGCACATGCGCCGTTGGATCAGGGAGAAAGTGAGTTTACTGGGCGACCTGGGGGGGGGGATCGAGCCGCTTTTGTTCCACTTTAACGGTGGCAGAAACAACGCAATAGAATCTGCATGTCTGGCGTTTAAACCATTAATGAAGCCAAAAAAACAACAACTCTTTAAGCGACATTCCTGTTGAAAGGCGAAACATGAGTTTTTGCTGTGGCGGCATTTGTCAGGTGGGAGAGAAAATGTGCTTTTGTTGGGGGGATTTCATTCATAAGCTCTGTCAGGGGCCATTCTGTTCCTCCCTGTGTCCCGGGTGATTTATGGCCTCTCCCGTTTGCCTCCTCCAGCTTTCCTCCTTTGACATGTGGGGATTAATGGCTACAGTGGTGACAGTTCCATTAGCACTCAGGGTGCGCAAATAACTCACCAGTGGCAGGTAGCTTCCTACTGTATTGATAAATAGCTTTCTGGGCTTTTACAGACACAGGAGGGGAGGTGTATTCTGCGCTAACGCCGAGCGTTTCATGGTCGCTCAACTCTTTTTATTTAGCTATTTATTTTTTTAACCATTATTTTCTAGTGTGTAAAAACCGTGGGGTGATCTCCAAAGGTTTTCTTACTGATGGAGCTTAACTGTCGCTGCGGCAAAAAAACAGCCCTGGAGTCTGAGACTTCTAGGCTTACTCCCTCCCTCCAGGGCATCCCAAAGTAGTATGCCCCACTATGTGAAACCTGCCCCCAGGGTGCCCAATATTCTTACAAATCCCCAAGCCCAGTTTGATGCTGGCATCCCTTGTTTCTCGTCTAGGCTTACTCCCTCCCTCCAGGGCATCCCGAAGTGCTATACCCCACTAATCGAAGCCCCCCAGGGTGCCCAATTCTTACCGTTCCCCCAAGCCCACTCTGACACCAGCATCACTCGTCTCCCTTCTAGGCTTACTCCCTCCAGGGCATCCCAAAGTGGTACTCCCCACTATGTGAACCCCCCCAGGGTGCCAGATACCCTTATTACCATTCCCCCAAGGCCACAGTGCATGCGCGTCCGACGCCGGCATCACTCGTCTCCCTTCTACGCTTACTCCCTCCCTCCTGGGCATCCCGAAGTGTTATGCCCCACTGTGTGAAACCCCCAAGGGGCCCAATATTCTTACCGTTCCGCCAATGCCCATGGTGCATACGCGTCCGATGCTGGCATCACTCGCCTCCCTTCTAGGCTTACTCCCTCCCTCCAGGGCATCCTGAAGTGTTATGCCCCACTGTGTGAAACCCCCACCAGGGTGCCCAGTGTTCTTACCGTTCCCCCAAGCCCACTCTGACGCCAGCATCACTCGTCTGCCTTCTAGGTTTACTCCCTCCAGGGCATCCCAAAGTGGTATGCCCCACTGAGTGATACCCCCCCCACCCCAGGGCGTCGGATATTATTACCATTCCCCCAAGGCCACAGTGCATGCGCACCCCATGCCGGCATCACTTGTCTCCCTTTTAGGCTTGCTCCCTCCCTCCAGGGCATCCCTAAGTGATATGCCCCACTGTATCAAACCCCCGATGGGGCGGCCAAAATTCTTACCGTTCCCCCAAGCCCACGGTGCATCCGTGTCCTACACCGGCATCACTCATCTCCCTTCTAGATTTACTCCCTCCCTCCAGGGCATCCCGAAGTGATATGCTGCACTGTGTAAAACCCCACAGGGCGCCCGAAATTCTTACCATTTCCATACGTCCCAAAGTGGTATGCCCCACTGTGTGAACCCCCCCCCCCCCCCCAGGGCGCTCGAAATTCTTACCGTTCCTCCAAGCCCACGGTGCATGTGCGTCTCACGCCGGCATCACTCGTCCCCCTTCTAGGCTTACTCCAGGGTATCCCAAAGTGGTATGCCCCACTGTGAGAAACTCACCGGGGTGCCCAATACTCTTACCTTTCCCCCAAGCCCACTCTGACGCTGGCATCACTTGTCTCTTCTTTTCATGCTTACTGCCTCCCTCCAGGGCATCCCGAAATGATGTGCCCCACTAAGTGAAGCCCCCCAGGGCACTCGGTATTCTTACCGTTCCTCCGAACCCACTCTGATGCCGGCATCACTCGTCTCCCTTCTAGGCTTACCCCCTCCCTTTCAGTGCATCTTGAAGTGGTATCTCCCACCGTGTGACCCCCCCAACCCCAGGGTGGCCGATATTCTTACCATTCCCCCAGACCCACAGTGCATCTGCATCCAATGTCGGCATCATTTGTGTTCCTTTTAGACTCCCTCCAGGGTGTGAAACCCACCCAGGACGCCTGATAAGACTAAAGGGAAAGGAAGAAAAAGACTAAAGGGAAAGAAAAAAAGGACTGACAAAAATATTATAAGAAAAGAAGAAAGAAAGAAATGGCAGATGAAAAAAAAGCAAGAAGGAAAACAAGAATAGTTAGAAAGAAAGAAATAAACAAAAGAATAGAAAGAATAGAAGGACTAACAGAAATAATATAAGTAAAGAAAGCAAGGAATGGCTGAAAGAATGAAACAAAGAATAGATAGATAGAAGGAAAAAACTAAAGAATAGAAGGAAAGAATCAAAGGATAGAAGAACTGACAGAAATAATAAAATGAAAGAAGAAAGAAAGGAATGGCAGAAAGAACAGATGAAAGAAAGAAACAAAGAATAGATAGATAGAAGGAAAGAAAAAATGCTCGGCCCTGCATCCTGCATAGGGGCTGGCCAGAGTAGAAAGAACGAGGTGGGCCCTCCCAAGGTGCAGGGGCCCCGGGTACGCCCGGTGGTGACGCCAGCCCTGTAGAGGGAGTAAAAGGGAATGTGGAAACAGATAAAGATGGAAACTCATCCTGCGCACCACCAGGTCTTAGGGGAGGAGGAAGTCCAGAGCCGTACACCACCCCTTGGGCGCTCCCCTGGGCACAGCGTGACAGTTGGCACCTCCTGTGTGACACATAGTATATATATATATATATATATATATATATATATATATATATATATATATATACACATTAGCAATCCCAGCACACAGAGATTGATTTACGAGGTCCCTGGATGGTCCATATATGGGGAGGGAGCTGTGAATAAATTACGCATGGTCATCTGTATAGGAGAAGCCGCGCTCCCGCTAGACGCAGCTGTAATGCGCTTTTGATGCACTTCTGGGTTCCTCGTGTCCTGTAAAATGTCATCGCTCCATTTCCTCGTCCGTCTGCTGCTGATGGTTTTACTGTCACCAAAGAGACGGCTCAACGCAGCGAGCGCATTCACAGGGCTTCATTCAAAAAGGCTCCGATCACATCTGTCTGTGGCGTTTGGCAGCAGAAGTTTTTGCGTTTGCGTCTGTGTTTAAAAAAGAATCCCTGTGTCCCGGTCCTATATCCTGCATTCCTGTCTACTGAATCCTATTAAAATCGATGGGGCCGCAAATGCAAAACCCATGCGGTACCACATCAAAAAACACACTTGCGTTCACGTCCCCGAAGCTTTTAGGCTACGTTCACATCTTTCCGGTTGCGTTTCCAGCATGTCTTTGGCAGCTGGAATTCCATTTTGCGTTCGCGTTTGTATCTTTGGGCCTTATTTAACAAGGGATAGCGCCAGGTAGCGAATGGTGAGCGAACGGTAATGACGGTCACCACCACGAGAACGCCGGCTCCCCTCCGCAATCACACATTTATCAAGCCGATCCTGCTTAGCGACTGACAGAGCGCCAGATAGCGAATCATTCATCATTATTCCAGCCTCACCCCACAGCGCCAGCGAGCGACCTTGAACAGCGCCAGGTATGACCTCTCGCTACCTGGCGCTCTCCAATGCATTTCAATGGAGCAATCTTTAAATATTCATAATTAATTGATATTAATTAATTTTTTTTTTTTTTAAATGTCAAAAATTCTGTGACCACTTCTGCCATGTTAGATATTTTTTTTAAGGTAAAAAAAATAAATAAATTTGTGCAGAATTGATATTACAGGTCTGATATTAATGTATTCATATTGCAAAATGTTTATAAAAACTTGTTTCTTTTTTTTTTCCAAAAATATGGTTGTTTGGGGGTTAAAAAACTACTTTTAACCCATCGCCGCCAGCGCTCTGGGGTTTAAACAAGCATTTCACAGCGTGAGAATTTTTTGAGCGTGATTTGTTAATGAATATGCTGGGAGCCGTTCGCTATGGCCATTAGCTGTCATGCGCTCCCATACAGCGCGGAACCTGTCAAACAGCGACTCCTAACCCCGTATTCCACATTACCGCACACCGACTGAATCGCTGTCAACAACCGAACAACGGGCAAGCACAGCGAATACTAGCGGGTGCTGTGATAATAACGTTACAGCCGCTCATCTGTCGCTACCTGGCGCTATTAATAAATCGGCCTCTTTGTTTAAAAAATAATCCCTGTGTCCCGGCCCTATGTCCTGCCTTCCTGTCTACTGCATCCCATTAAAATCGACACACTTACGTTTGCGTTCGCACCGCCGTAGACTTTAGGCCACGCTCACACCTTTCCGTTTGCAGCATGCGCTTGGCAGCAGGAATTTTGTTTTACGTTTGCGTCTGTATTTAAAAAAAGAATCCCTGTTTTCTTCCTGTCTACTGGATCCCATTAAAATCGATGGGGACGAAAATGCAAAACCCATAGGGTACCGCATTGCGTTTGCGTTCACGTCCCCATAGACTTTAGGCTACATTCACATGTGTCCAGTTGCATTTGCGGCATTCATTTGTGGCAGGGAATTCCATTTTGCGTTTAGTAAAAAAAAAATCCCTGTGTCCCGGTCCTATGCCATGCCTTCGGGTCTATTGAATCCCATTAAAATTGATGGGACCACAAATGCAAAACCCATGCAGTACCACATAAAAAAACACACTTGCGTTTGCATGCCTGTAGACTACGTTCACACCTGCCCAGTCGCATTTTCAGCATGCATTTGTGGTGGGAATTCCATTTTGTGTTAAAATAAAAAATCCCTGTGTCCCAGTCCTTTGTCCTGCCTTTGTGTCTATTAGATCCCATTAAAACTGATCGGCCACAAATGCAAAACGCATGCTGTACCACATGAAAATGTGCGTTTGTGTCCCCACACTTGTGTTTGCGTCCCCGTGGATTTTAAACCGGACCAACACCATTTTTTTCTTTAATGGGTGTTGGTTTCGTAGGCAGCAAATAAGAACAAGCTTGGGGGGGGGGGGGGGGGGGGGGGCATCCAGAAAGTTGGAGCCCCAAAAAATATAACCCCCCAGAACGCCTGATATCCTTACCTTCACTATGAGCCAGCCCCGGAAAAGAAGTCCCGCAATTGGTCACCGGCGCACACATGGGTCATGGTCGTGTCCAAAACCCATAGCCGACGCGGGCGCGCTCCCTGTTAGAGGAAAGCGGGGAGATGTGGCCGACAGCACGCTCGGAGTCGCTGGCCTTAGATGAAGGCTTAGAGGCTGATTTATTAATAGCGCCAGGTAGCGACAGTTGAGCGACTGTAGCAGTATTTTCACAGCGCCCGCTAGTAGTCGCTGTGCTTGGCCGTTGTTCGGTTGTTGATATGGACTCAGTCGGTGTGCAGTAATGTTGAATACAAGGTGATGAGTCGCTATTTGACAGGTTCCGCGCTGTATGGGAGCGCATGATAGCGACTGGCCATAGCGACCGGCTCCCACCATATTCATTAA
This sequence comes from Gastrophryne carolinensis, assembly GCA_027917425.1. NCBI lineage: Eukaryota > Metazoa > Chordata > Amphibia > Anura > Microhylidae > Gastrophryne > Gastrophryne carolinensis. The sequence continues at coordinate 614,327,006 of CM051235.1, forward strand.
CAAATCACGCTCAAAAAATTCTCGCGCTGTGAAATGCTTGTTTAAACCCCAGAGCGCTGGCGGCAATGGGTTAAAAGTTGTTTTTTAACCCCCAAACCACCATATTTTTTGAAACCAAAAAAAACAAGTTTATAAAAACATTTTGTAATATGAATACATTAATATCAGACCTGTAATATCAATTCTGCACTAATTTTTTTTTTTTACCTTAAAAAAATATCTAACATTGCAGAAGTGGTAACAGAAATTTTCACATTAAACAAAAAAAAAATTATTAACAATTAATTATGAATATTTAAAGATTGTTCCATTGAAATGCATTGGAGCGCGCCAGGTAGCGAGAGGTCATACCTGTCGCTGTTCAAGGTCAGACGTTGGCGCTGTGGGCTGAGGCTGGAATAATGATGAATGAGTCGCTATCTGGCGCCATCTCAGTCGCTAAGCAGGATCGGCTTGATAAATGTGTGATTGCGGAGGGGAGCCGCCGTTCTCGTGGCGGTGACCATCATTACCGTTCGCTCACCAGTCGCTACCTGGCGCTATCCCTTGTTAAATTAGGGCCTTAGACGATGTGACGTCAGCGGCTCCGAGCACGCTGCGCCACTGGCTATTAAAAAATAAAAAAGAAGAAATAAAAATAGACAAAAAAAAAGACCACAATTTGCCTCTTCCATTCCTCCGCCCCACACCCCTCCTTAAAGTGGACCAAAACCCAGGATTTTGACTGTCCTGGGTTTTGGTTCTTTCCCCCGCGGAACCCCGATCGTGGGTTCCCGAAACCCCCCAGATTGCCAATGCCATCTCACCTCTTCCCGGTCCTACGGCGCATGCACGGCGGCTCGTCCAATCAGTGTGCTCGTCCAATCTGTCACGCCATCTAAGGCGGGGTCTAAGTCCTGTGGCTTCTCTCTAACATGCCCACACAAATGGCTGGCTAAAACACACTCCCTGCTAGAGGGATACCGGGGATGCGGCATTGGAGCGGGAACAAAGGTAAGTGTATGGGGCGTCCTGGGGGGCTTCACACATCCTGATTTTGGATGCCCCAAGGGGAGGGAATGGATCTTATAGATTCCCGGGGCCGATGGTGCTGGGTTTTGGTCCACTTTAAAGAGAGATTTCAGGCACTTATACTCGCCGCCATATTCGCCTTTTCAAGGACGCGCAGCCGGTGGTTTATTGTCTGGCCGGCGTTTATGATTTTTCCCCTAAGGACTTAAAGAGCCCCAGACCTATAAAAATAAGTTTGGCCCAGACGCTTCACTGGTGACATGTGACTTTGGAGGGAGAGAATAGAATTCCAGGGCAGCGCTTAGAGGCTCGCACCTGATGCCGCCCCCCCGCCAGGCCAGCGCACACCTTTTACGAGTTCCCCCGTAATTGCCGTCTGGCCAGAGGAAGCCTTTATTTATTTTATTGTAACAGAAGCAGATGTTTCACTTACGCTGACAGCTTGGGAATGAGTATCATCCGAAAATCCTCCTGTAATCGTTGCCCTCGGGACATCAATAAGCTCCGCCCCCGCAGCACGGGATTACTGCGCCTTGCGTGTTTTTGAACTTCGAAAAGCTCTTGAAAGTGTTTACAGAGCGAAAGGTGAGCGCAGCGTGTTAACCTGTAGTCATTTCAGTGATATACTAATGCCCTTATTCATCAAGCGATAGCGCCAGGTAGTGTCCGACGAGCGCCAGGTAGCGGCAGCTAACGGCGACTACCGACTCAAGTACGCCCGGCGGCGGTCACAATGACGCATTTATCAAGCAAAATGAGGCTAGCGCCGGCGAGAGCGGCGGCTAGCGCGGCATTCATCATGAAGCCGCCTGGACCGAACAGCGCCGCTGCAAATTGCCTCACAGCGCCAGGTATGAGCTGTCGCTCCCTGGCGATGTCCAATGCATTTCAATGGAGCAATCTATAATTATTCATAATTAATTGGTATTAATTTTTTTTTTTTTTTTTTAATGTCAAAAAATCGGAGACCACTTCTGCAATGTTAGGATTTATTTTTAAGTAAAAAAAAAAATTAAAAAAAATATGTGCAGAATTGATCTAACAGGTCTGAGATTAATGTATTCATATTACAAAATGATTCTAAAAACATGTATAATGTTACATTCAAAAAATATGGTTGTTTAGGGGTTAAAAACTAGTTAATACCCATCGCCGCCAGCGCTCTGGGGTTTAAACAAGGAATGGACAGCGACAGCAAATTCGGAGCGTGATTTGTTGATGAATATGAAGCTAGCCGTTCGCTCTGGCCATTCGTTGTCAGGCGCTCACATACAACGCTGGACCTGTGAAACAGCGACCCCCCAGCCCGTATTCAACATTACCGCACACCGACTGAGTCGCTGTCATCAAGCTAATGCCGGCCAAGCACAGCGAATACTGGCTGGCGCTGAAAAAATCACGCTACAGTCGCTCATCTGCCGCTACCTGGCGCTATTAATGAATCGGCCTCCCCGTACTTTTAGTAAAGCGCACCAAAACCCACATTTTTAACTAGCATCCCCCGAATTGCTCCGCCTATGAAGAACAACTTTTGCCAATTTTCCCTATTCTTGCTTCACTCTAATCCTAGATAATGGCGCCCGTTTTAGCTGTAAAGCTCCGCCTCCTCCATTCATTGCCACTGTTGTGTGTGGTGATGATGTCATTGCCACACCTATGCAATGACTGGTCACCTGACATCTTACAGAGAGGGGCAGCAAAAAAATCAGTGTTACATGATGATTCTGTAGGTGAAAATATCCATTTCTAGGTCTAAACACTGGGAGGCCGATTCATTAATAGCGGCAGGTAGCGACAGTTGAGCGACTGTAGCGGTATTTTCACAGCGCCCGCTAGTAGTCGCTGTGCTTGGCCATTGTTCGGTTGTTGATAGCGACTGAGTTGGTGTGCAGTAATGTTGAATACAAGGTGACGAGTCGCTATTTCACAGGTTCCGCGCTGTATGGGAGCGCATGATAGCGACTGGTCAGAGCGACCGGCTTCCACCATATTCATCAAAAAATCACGCTCAAAAAATTCTCGCGCTGTGAAATGCTTGTTTAAACCCCAGAGCGTTGGCGGCGATGGGTTAAAAGTAGTTTTTTAACCCCCAAACAACCATATTTTTGGAAACCAAAAAAAAAAATTTTTTTATGAATTTAGTAATATGAATACATTAATATCAGACCTGTAATATCAATTCTGCACAATTTTTTTTTTTTTTTTACCTTAAAAAAATTATCTAACATGGCAGAAGTGGTCACAGAATTTTTCACATAGAAAAAAAAAAACAACATTAATAACAATTAATTATTAATATTTAAAGATTGCTCCATTGAAATGCATTGGAGAGCGCCAGGTAGCGAGAGGTCATACCTGTCGCTGTTCAAGGTCGGACGCTGGCGCTGTGGGCTGAGGCTGGAATAATGATGAATGAGTCGCTATATGGCGCTATCTCAGTCGCTAAGCAGGATCGGCTTGATAAATGTGTGATTGTGGTGGGGAGCCGGCGTTCTCGTGGCGGGGCCCGTCATTACCGGCCGCTCACCAGTCGCTACCTGGCGCTATCCCTTGTTAAATAAGGGCCTAAGAAGAGAGTGTCGGCAGGGGCTTTGGCAACATTTATTACACAAGCTCAGTGGGTCTTGGTCCGCTTTGAAGGTATTGACCGCCCATGTAAAAAAAAAAAAGGTACTTACATTTGGTCCCCCCCCCGCAGCTGATTGGTTAGACTCTGGGGGTCTCCTACTTATCCAATCACTGGATCGCATTCCCGCAACGGCCAGGGCACTAAACAGCAGTTGTTAAAGTGGACCAGGATTTTGGCTATCCCGGTTCTTCCCTCTGGTCCAATCAGAGTGCTCGACTGCACTCGTCAAGGCTCGTTTAAAGTGCACCAAAACGCAGGAGTTTGAATATCCTGGGTTTTGGTCCTTTCCCCTGGGGCACCCTAATCGGGGATTCCCCACTGTGTGATCACCAAGTCCAGCTCATCTCTTCCCGGTCCTACGGCGCATGTGCGGCCTCTCATCCAATCAGCGCGCCCGAGCCCACTGGCAGCGCACCCCCTCTTCCCTCTTACAGGGAGTGTTTCTGAACCGGCCATTCACAAATGCCTGGGATGGGCACCGCCCTGCTAGAGGGATAGCGGGATGTGACCGCGGCACGCACATGCGCCGTTGGACCAGAAAACAAGGTAAGTGAATGGGGCGACCTGGGGGTTTCACACAGAGGGGCATCCCAATTTTGGATGCTCCTGGGAAAGGAAATCGATCAGCCCGGGAATGTCGATTGCGCTCAGTTTTGGGCCACTTTAAAGTGGACCAACACCCAGGATTTTGACTATCCTGGGTTTTGGTCCACTTCGGTGGGGCACCCCGATCGGGGGTGCCCCGCTGTCTGAAACCCCCCAGAAAGCCCAAAAAAACTCACCTCTCCCCGCTCCGACGTGACCGCGCCAGCCAATCACAGCGCTCAGAGCCGCTGTGGTATGCGCGTCCAAGGCCGCCTTGACGCGCATACCAGCTCAGCTGGCTCTGAGCGCTGGAGGCCGCGTCTCGCACTTCCCTCTAACAGGGAGCGCACCTGCACCGGCCATTCACAAACGGCCACCCTGCTAGAGGGAAGCGCGAGACGCGGGCGCGGCTCGCGCATGCGCCAATGGAACGGGGCTGAGGTAAGGTTTGTGGGCCTCCTGGGGGGTTCCTCCCCGCGGGACATCCCGATTTCGGATGCCCCGCGGGGAGGGATCTGATCGGCCCGGGAATCTTATAGATTTCCGGGCCGATCCCCCCTGGGTGTTGGTCCACTTTAAAGGGATTGACCACCCATGAAAAAAAAAATTGATCTGACTCCGGGAGTCTGCTACTCACCCAATCACTGGATCGCATCCCACAACGGCCAGGTAAGTGGATTAAGCCAAGGATTTTGACTATCCCGGGCTTTGGTTCTTGCCTCCGGTCCAATCAGTGCGCTCGACTGCACTGACGCAAACTCGTCGAGGCTCATTTAAAGTGGACCTTCACCCTAAATACGTATATGTTATATGTTTACCCTGCCCTGTACATACAGATTGCTCACATTAATCCGGACCTTTACCCTGAATAAGAGCCTATCTTATATGTTTCCCACACCCTGTACATACAGATTGCCTACATTAATCCAGACCTTCACCCTGAATAAGAGCCTATCTTATATGTTTCCCACACCCTGTACATACAGATTGCTCACATTAATCCGGACCTTCACCCTGAATAAGAGTCTATCTTATATGTTTCCCACACCCTGTACATACAGATTGCTCACATTAATCCGGACCTTCACCCTGAATAAGAGCCTATCTTATATGTTTCCCACACCCTGTACATACAGATTGCTCACATTAATCCAGACCTTCACCCTGAATAAGAGCCTATCTTATATGTTTCCCACACCCTGTACATACAGATTGCTCACATTAATCCGGACCTTCACCCTGAATAAGAGTCTCACTTATATGTTTCCCCCACCCTGTACATACAGATTGCTCACATTAAAAATCATCCTACCTGCATCTACTGCATGTTGTGAGCCTTTAAACATCCAAGATGGTGGCCCATGGAGTCTCAGGCTGCCTGCAAACAGGAAGTGTCTTCTCACTGTGCTGCTCTGCATTCTAGGATTGCTGACCTTTTCCTGACCCCAGCTCTGCTCTGTCTGTGCAAAGCACAGCTATAACCCCGCCCCCTGTACTTTTGACCCCTCTCCTCCCCTCAGTATGTGATGCTTCTGAGCCAAGATGGCGGCGCCCGTATCCTAGAGTCCTGAACAGAGTTGCAGGGAAGTGAGGGAAAGAATAATAAGTGACTGAAAACGTTAAATATATTAATTTTAGATGCTGGGGAATAGTTTTTTAAGAGTTTGGGCTTTTCAATAAATGATGCTGAAGGTCCGGTTTAAGGACTCTGCTCCAAGTGTAGCTGAGTGCAGCCGAGCATGCCGGCGGCCATATTTCAGCTGTCCTCTCCACAAATGGCTGGCGAGGGTGCGCGGAACAAAACCCACCTGGCCCTGGCCCTGGAATCTAAGATTCCTGGTCTGGCTCCTGGCCCCTCCCCCAGGGCTTCCTGAATTGGGATACCCCACTGTGTGAGACTTCCCCAGGGCGCCAGTAATCACTCACCTTTCCCTCGGTCCAATGGCGCCTGCACGGGCTGTGAAACCCCACAGATTGGCATGTGCAGAATCACCTCCCGGTTCAGCGGCGCCTGTGCGGGTTCTCGTCCAATCAGATCCACCCGCTGAACTGATGTAATGCAACAAAGCGGCTCTGATTGTTATGAATGGGGAGTGAGAGCTGTCACAGCCGTTCTGATAGGCCGGGGCACAGGGAAGCAGAGGATGCTTGCCGAATGATGTCACTTCAACAGGCTGCTCTGATTGGACGAGAGCACGCACAGGCACTGTTGAACCGGGAGGAGGTGATTCCTCACATGCCGGGTTTCACACAGAGGGGTATCCCAAATCTGTGCAGAAGATTCCAAAAAAGAGAGAGCAGCAGGCAAAGCCTAAATCAAAATCATGTGCACGCTCCTCTGCCACACCAATAACTATAAACTATAAACTATAAACTACCACATAGGCACAGGAAAACCCACTCACAAATGGGCACAGCACAAAATATATAGTAAAAATATAAATCTTTTTTAGTGACTCCACTACATAAAAAACAAATATAGACAATATTAAAAACAATTGCACCAATAGGAAGCCCTATTGCTCTGATAAAAATAAATCAGAGACTTTTGCCCTTATTCATCAAGCGATAGCGCCAGGTAGTGTCTGACGAGCGCCAGGTAGCGGCAGCTAACGGCGACTACCGACTCAAGTACGCCCGGCGGCGGTCACAATGACGCATTTATCAAGCAAAATGAGGCTAGCGCCGGCGAGAGCGACGGCTAGCGCGGCATTCATCATGAAGCCGCCTGGACCGAACAGCGCCGCTGCAAATTCCCTCACAGCGGCAGGTATGAGCTGTCGCTCCCTGGCGATGTCCAATGCATTTCAATGGAGCAATCTATAATTAATCATAATTAATTGGTATTAACTTTTTTTTTTTTTTTTTTAATGTCAAAAATTTGGAGAACACTTCTGCAATGTTAGGATTTATTTTTAAGTAAAAAAAAAATGTAAAAACAAATTTGTGCAGAATTGATCTAACAGGTCTGATATTAATATATTCATATTACAAAATGATTCTAAACACATGTATAATGTTACATTCCAAAAATATGGTTGTTTAGGGGTTAAAAACTAGTTAATACACATCGCCGCCAGCGCTCTGGGGTTTAAACAAGGAATGGACAGCGACAGCACATTCGGAGCGTGATTTGTTAATGAATATGAAGCTAGCCGTTCGCTCTGGCCATTCGTTGTCAGGCGCTCACATACAACGCTGGACCTGTGAAACAGCGACCCCCCAGCCCGTATTCAACATTACCGCACACCGACTGAGTCGCTGTCATCAAGCTAACGCCGGCCAAGCACAGCGAATACTGGCTGGCGCTGAAAAAATCACGCTACAGTCGCTCATCTGTCGCTACCTGGCGCTATTAATGAATCGGCCTCTTAATCACCTCCATACTGGGAATATCACATCAAAAACAAATCTAAATTCATAATGTTACACATATCCTAGATACTAATCCTGTCCAATACAGAAAAGATACAATAAATATAAATGTGACTATATATATATATATATATATATATATATATATCCAACCATGTGCAATAAGCTACATTGAAACCCATATCCTAAATACTAATCATATCCGATACAGAAAAGATACAATAAATATAAATGTGACAATATCTATATATATATATTTTCAACCTCGTGCAATAAGCTACATTGAAACCCATATCCTAAATACTAATCCTATCCAATACAGAAAAGATACAATAAATATAAATGTGACTATATATATATATATATATATATATATATATATATCCAACCATGTGCAATAAGCTACATTGAAGCAAATTGATGAGAGCAGCTCTCCTATTATAAAGTGCAGATGCTGAAATGGCAGCAATACCAGTAATCAAGCTAAATATAAATCCACTTTGTGATCCTACAAAACTTCACCTATACCAAATATTTCCCACATATTTTATAAATACTACTAAAGTGCAATATACTTGGGAAGCAACATGAAAAATAACACAACTTCGGTCAAATAAATGAGCAAAAAGTATATGAGATACTTCCCCTATGGAAATCGTTGTGGAACAAAACCTGGAAAAATAAAAAAAAACCCGGGTTTTGTTCCACTTTAACACTTGCTCATTGCTGATGAGAGGAATACCTACAGTGTCCTGATGTGGTAGATGCGCCATAATTACAGGTATAGTATTAGACTCTAATTCCTATGTGTTATTTTCAGTGTTCGCCAGCTCTGATCCTGTCCCCGGATTCCAGGAGGACACCCTGCAATTAGCGTTCCTGGACCTCAGACAGGTGAGACTTATGTTCCTTATGTATTGCTGCTTAGGAGACCCCATTGTGCTGCCGCCTCTTTTTTTCTGTATCGCGCTTTATGCATTTAGGGCCTGATTTTCTCAAAGAGGAACTTCAGAGGCCCTGGAGCCTTTCCAGTCCTGGGGGCATCCCGAATGCCCTGCTGTGTGAAACCCCCCTGGAACACTCACCCTTTCCTGGGGTCCCTCGCCGCGTCTGTGTGTTCCGGCCGCATCCCCGCTCACCGCTATCCATGCGCACGCCTGCGTCCGGCCTTCCTGAATGGGCGGCGCGGTCACGCCATGGCTGCCAGGGGGGCGGGGAATGAGGCTGGTGGCGCTACTCGGCTCCCTTCCGCGCCACTCGGCTGCTTAGCCGCCCAGACAGCATAGCCGTCCTCGGCGCCAAAGAGAGCCGAGTGACAGCGAACGCGCTGATTGGCTGAGCGAGCGAACAGTAGGTGGCACAACCGAAGAGCGTCCCTCAGTGCTGAAGCCCATATTTAAAGTGGGGCAAAACCCACTGCAATCGGTGGTTCCCTCCACCCGGGGCTTCCAAAATCGGGGTGCCCCGCTGTGTGAAACACCCCCAAGTCACCCATAAACTCACCTTCTTTCCTGTTCCAATGGCGCATGCGCGCTCCCTGGCTGCATCCCCGCTATCCTTCTAGCAGGGCACCTGTCCGCGTCAGGCATTTGTGTATGGCCGGCGCTGGCATGCTCCATGTTAGAAGGTAGTGCGTGATGCGGCCGCCAGCACACTTAGATCCGCTCACCTTAGACTAAGGTTCAGACAAGCTGACTAAGACAGGCCCCTCACCCCCCATATTGGGCTCAGCCATGGGGCGCTCCCTGCTGCTATGGTAGAGGCACAGCATGGCACATACCTGTATGGGACAGCAGCAGCACCATAGGATGGGTGAGGAGGGGGCACTGCCTGCTGCTATGGTAGAGGCACAGCATGGCACATACCTGTATGGGACAGCAGCAGCACCATAGGATGGGTGAGGAGGGGGCACTGCCTGCTGCTATGGTAGAGGCACAGCATGGCACATACCTGTATGGGACAGCAGCAGCACCATAGGATGGGTGAGGAGGGGGCACTGCCTGCTGCTATGGTAGAGGCACAGCATGGCACATACCTGTATGGGACAGCAGCAGCACCATAGGATGGGTGAGGAGGGGGCACTGCCTGCTGCTATGGTAGAGGCACAGCATGGCACATACCTGTATGGGACAGCAGCAGCACCATAGGATGGGTGAGGAGGGGGCACTGCCTGCTGCTATGGTAGAGGCACAGCATGGCACATACCTGTATGGGACAGCAGCAGCACCATAGGATGGGTGAGGAGGGGGCACTGCCTGCTGCTATGGTAGAGGCACAGCATGGCACATACCTGTATGGGGAGCAGCAGCACCATAGGATGGGTGAGGAGGGGGCACTGCCTGCTGCTATGGTAGAGGCACAGCATGGCACATACCTGTATGGGACAGCAGCAGCGCCATAGGATGGGTGAGGAGGGGGCACTGCCTGCTGCTATGGTAGAGGCACAGCATGGCACATACCTGTATGGGGCACAGCACCATAGGATGGGTGAGGAGGGGGCACTGCCTGCTGCTATGGTAGAGGCACAGCATGGCACATACCTGTATGGGACAGCAGCAGCACCATAGGATGGGTGAGGAGGGGGCACTGCCTGCTGCTATGGTAGAGGCACAGCATGGCACATACCTGTATGGGGCAGCAGCAGCATAGGATGGGTGAGGAGGGGGCACTGCCTGCTGCTATGGTACAGGCACAGCATGGCACATACCTGTATGGGGCAGCAGCAGCACCATAGGATGGGTGAGGAGGGGGCACTGCCTGCTGCTATGGTAGAGGCACAGCATGGCACATACCTGTATGGGGCAGCAGCAGCACCATAGGATGGGTGAGGAGGGGGCACTGCCTGCTGCTATGGTACAGGCACAGCATGGCACATACCTGTATGAGGCAGCAGCACCATAGGATGGGTGAGGAGGGGGCGCTGCCTGCTGCTATGGTAGAGGCACAGCATGGCACATCCCTGTATGGGACAGCAGCAGCACCATAGGATGGGTGAGGAGGGGGCACTGCCTGCTGCTATGGTAGAGGCACAGCATGGCACATACCTGTATGGGGCAGCAGCAGCACCATAGGATGGGTGAGGAGGGGGCACTGCCTGCTGCTATGGTAGAGGCACAGCATGGCACATACCTGTATGGGGCAGCAGCAGCACCATAGGATGGGTGAGGAGGGGGCGCTGCCTGCTGCTATGGTAGAGGCACAGCATGGCACATACCTGTATGGGGCAGCAGCAGCACCATAGGATGGGTGAGGAGGGGGCGCTGCCTGCTGCTATGGTAGAGGCACAGCATGGCACATACCTGTATGGGGCAGCAGGACCATAGGATGGATGAGGAGGGGGCATTGTCTGTTGCTATGGTAGAGGCACAGCATGGCACATACCTGTATGGGGCAGCAGCACTGTAGGATGGGTGAGGAGGGGGCATTTTTCCCCTTCCTGTATGTCTAGAAACTTCCCTGGATATATAAAAGCAAAAGGAAAAATGTTTGGTGTGTATCGTCTCAGATTAAATAATTGCCCTGACATTGGATTTATTCATGTCGCTCTTTCTACGTTACCATGTGACTATAAACACATATATAAAATATCGACATCTCACCAGATCTTCTCTGTTCCCAGGATGTAAAGGTCACCCACAATCTTTCTAAGAGATGGAAACTGACTCCGGGGCCTTTAAAAAAAACCATAATACTGCAAACACTTATGTTACATCGTTAGGATCCTCTTGGGTTTTATTGGGTCTCACGTCAGGGCAAGTGAAATTATTCTCATCCCTTGAGCCTTATAATTTCGAAACGAGAAACGCGTTGTTTAGCGGAAAAACCTTTGCAGAGAGGTCAGAGTTTACCAAATGGATCACTTAGCAAGAACAGTCTGCAACTCATCCCTAAATAAGCCTCATTTTTATGCTAAAAAATATCTAGTTGGTGCACGGGCAGAGCTGGCTCCAGGTTTATGCGGGCCCCGCGCTATAGAGTCTCAAGGGGCCCCTTGCTGTGTGGTGTGACTCTATACATGGTAATGTGGAGGCTGATTCATTACTAGTGTTTGGTGTGTGTATAGCGACGCTTAGAGTGACGGGTAAGCGGGTGTAAAATGCCCGCCGTAAGCGGGTATTTGGCGCTGTAACAGAGCGCCTCAGTCGCTGTAGTAACCTGGCCCGCATGATGAATGGGATGTATGTTGGGCACTCTAACATCAATCCAGCACTGCAGCAAGCGAGAGGTAGCGCCAGCTCAGTGCGTCCAGCACTCGGCGCTCCACACCATATTTAACAAAAAACTACACACACACACAGCGTCGGCGCTCTAAATCTGGGCGCTATAGCATAAAGCGCCAGACACTGTGTGATTAAAGTCTGTTTCGAACACATATCCACCAGTAACAAAGCGAAAACACGGGGAGGCCGATTCATTAATAGCGCCAGGTAGCGACAGATGAGCGACAGTAGCGTTATTTTCACAGCGCCCGCTAGTATTCACAGTGCTTGGCCGTTGTTCGGTTGTTGACAGCGACTCAGTCGGTGTGCAGTAATGTTGAATACGGGGTTAGGAGTCGCTGTTTGACAGGTTCCGCGCTGTATGGGAGCGCATGACAGCGAATGGCCATAGCGAACGGCTCCCAGCATATTCATTAACAAATCACGCTCAAAAAATTCTCGCGCTGTGAAATGCTTGTTTAAACCCCAGAGCGCTGGCGGCGATGGGTTAAAAGTAGTTTTTTAACCCCCAAACAACCATATTTTTGGGGAAAAAAAAAAAAAAGTTTTTCAAAACATTTAGTAATATAAATACATTAATATCAGACCTGTAATATCAATTCTGCACAAATTTTTTTTATTTTTTTACCTTAAAAAAAATATCTAACATTGCAGAAGTGGTCACAGAATTTTTGACATTTAAAAAAAAAAAAAAATACATTAATAGCAATTAATTAAGAATATTTAAAGATTGTTCCATTGAAATGCATTGGAGAGCGCCAGGTAGCGAGAGGTCATACCTGTCGCTGTTCAAGGTCGCTCGCTGGCGCTGTGGGGTGAGGCTGGAATAATGATGAATGATTCGCTATCTGGCGCTCTGTCAGTCGCTAAGCAGGATCGGCTTGATAAATGTGTGATTGCGGAGGGGAGCCGGCGTTCTCGTGGCGGTGAGCGTCATTACCGTTCGCTCACCATTCGCTACCTGGCGCTATCCCTTGTTAAATAAGGGCCATAGAATGACATTGTTATAACACTATGACAATAACACTTTAGCGCCAGACCTGTAATGACAATTCTGCATAAAAATATAAAAAGTCAAAAAAAAGTTTCTAAAAGTGTTTGTTTGCAGCCAGGAGACGTCACACAATGATTGGAGCAAAAAAAAAAATGTCAAACACGCTGTTTAAACACAACTAATGAACGGCCATTGAAATGTATGGGAGAGCGACAGTGAGCGAAAGGTAATACCTGTCGCTCTGGAAGCTAGAGCGCCGGAGCTACACGCTGAGCCGCCTGTAATAATACATGTGACGCTACATGGCGCTGTTAAGGGCGCTCTCCAGATTCGCTTTCATAAATGTGGTTTTGCGTACAGCGCCTGGCGTTCACTAGACGCTGCCTGCCGCTACCTGGCGCTATCCCTTCTTAAATAATCCTCAGAGTGTCAGTGCTCATCAGTTAAGCTTAATGACACCAAGGAAAGACGAGCCCAGCGACGGACTGTTAGGAAGGTGGATCAGTAGCGACAAGGCGGATTATTAATGGTGTTTATTCAAATATTTATGACACATTATCAGTAATGTTGTGTCTGATCGCTGGATTAGAACGTGACGGCAGATGTTTCATTGCCTTTGTGTTCTATGCTTTGCTGATGCTCGCAGCCATTTATTCGCCTGTGATGTCGGTGGCCTTTGAAGTCTATAGAAAGTCTGACGAGTCTTCAAAGACAATAATAATGTAGTAAGTGTGTTCTTAGAGAGATTTTCCATGTTTACTTTAAATTGACTTTACCTATTGACCTCACTCCTTTACTGCTTCCAAGCCTTTGGCACCTTTCACAGGGCAGGCGAAGGGCAATGGTGAAGGCTACACCTGGTAGCCATAGTTTTCTAATTGGCCCATAAGCCGATAAATGGAGCGAACGAATGTACAGATTGTATGAGAGCGGAAGATTAGTGATCGGGCGGAAGATTAGTGATCGGGCGGAAGATTAGAAGATTAGTGATCGGGCGGAAGATTAGTGATCGGGCGGAAGATTAGAAGATTAGTGATCGGGCGGAAGATTAGTGATCGGGCGGAAGATTAGAAGATTAGTGATCGGGCGGAAGATTAGTGATCGGGCGGAAGATTAGCGATCGGGCGGAAGATTAGCGATCGGGCGGAAGATTATTGATCGGGCGGAAGATTAGTGATTGGGCGGAAGATTAGTGATCGGGCGGAAGATTAGGTATCGAACGGAAGATTAGTGATCAGGCGTAAGATTAGTGATCGAACGGAAGATTAGTGATCGGGCGGAAGATTAGCGATCGAACGGAAGATTAGCGATCGGGCGGAAGATTAGCGATCGGGCGGAAGATTAGCGATCCGGCGGAAGATTAGTGATCGGGCGGAAGATTAGGGATCGAACGGAAGATTAGTGATCGGGCGGAAGATTAGTGATCGGGCGGAAGATTAGGGATCGAACGGAAGATTAGTGATCGGGCGGAAGATTAGTGATCGGGCGGAAGATTAGTGATCGGGCGGAAGATTAGTGATCGGGCGGAAGATTAGTGATCGGGCGGAAGATTAGTGATCAGGCGTAAGATTAGCGATCGAACGGAAGATTAGTGATCGAACGGAAGATTAGCGATCGGGCGGAAGATTAGCGATCGGGCGGAAGATTAGCGATCGAACGGAAGATTAGTGATCGGGCGGAAGATTATTGATCGGGCGGAAGATTAGTGATCGGGCGGAAGATTAGCGATTGGGGCGGAAGATTAGCGATCGGGCGGAAGATTAGAGATCGAACGGAAGATTAGTGATCGGACGGAAGATTAGTGATCGAACGGAAGATTAGCGATCGGGCAGAAGATTAGTGATCGGGCAGAAGATTAGCGATCGGGCGGAAGATTAGCGATCGGGCGGAAGATTAGCGATCGGGCGGAAGATTAGCGATGGGGCGCAAGATTAGCGATCGGGCGGAAGATTAGCGATGGGGCGGAAGATTAGCGATGGGGCGGAAGATTAGCGAGCGGGCGGAAGATTAGTGATCAGGCGGAAGATTAGCGAGCGGGCGGAAGATTAGTGATCAGGCGGAAGATTAGCGATCAGGCAGAAGATTAGCGATCGGGCGGAAGATTAGGGATCGAACGGAAGATTAGCGATCGGGCGGAAGATTAGCGATCGGGCGGAAGATTAGCGATCAGGCAGAAGATTAGCGATCGGGCGGAAGATTAGCGATCGGGCGGAAGATTAGCGATGGGGCGGAAGATTAGCGATGGGGCGCAAGATTAGCGATCGGGCGGAAGATTAGCGATGGGGCGGAAGATTAGCGATGGGGCGGAAGATTAGCGAGCGGGCGGAAGATTAGCGATCGGGCGGAAGATTAGCGATGGGGCGGAAGATTAGCGATGGGGCGGAAGATTAGCGATGGGGCGGAAGATTAGCGATGGGGCGGGAGATTAGCGATGGGGCGGGAGATTAGCGATCGGGCGGGAGATTAGCGATCGGGCGGAAGATTAGCGATCGGGCGGAAGATTAGTCGGCTAATTGTTTGTTAGAGCGATCGTTATTGAAATCGATTGCGCTGTGCGCACCAAGGGCAGGCGTCAGCACTGGGCGTATCCGGACAGCTGCCAGGGCCCCTGCACCCTGGGAGGGCCCACTTCATTCCAACTACTTCTGAGGCAAGATGGTGGCGCCTGTATCCTAGAGTCCTGAACAGAGTTGCAGCCCAGCGGGATAAAGTGACTAAAACAGTCAAATATATTAACTTTAGATGCTGGGGAATAGTTTTTTAAAGCAGACCTTCACCCTGAATGAGAGTCTTTTTTGTATGTTTCCCCCACCCTGTACATACAGATTGCCCACATTAATCCGGACCCTCACCCTGAATAAGAGCCTATCTTATATGTTTCTCCCACCCTGTACATACAGATTGCTCACATTAATCCGAACCTTCACCCTGAATAAGAGCCTATCTTATATGTTTCTCCCACCCTGTACATACAGATTGCCCACATTAATCCGAACCTTCACCCTGAATAAGAGCCTACCTTATATGTTTCTCCCACCCTGTACATACAGATTGCCCACATTAATCCGAACCTTCACTCTGAATAAGAGCCTATCTTATATGTTTCTCCCACCCTGTACATACAGATTGCCCACATTAATCCGAACCTTCACTCTGAATAAGAGCCTATCTTATATGTTTCTCCCACCCTGTACATACAGATTGCCCACATTAATCCGAACCTTCACCCCGAATAAGAGCCTATGTTATATGTTCCCCCCACCCTGTACATACAGATTGCTCACATTAATCTGGACCTTCACCCCGAATAAGAGCCTATCTTATATGTTTCCCACACCCTGTACATACAGATTGCTCACATTAATCCGAACCTTCACCCTGAAGAAGAGCCTATCTTATATGTTTCTCCCACCCTGTACATACAGATTGCCCACATTAATCCGAACCTTCACTCTGAATAAGAGCCTATCTTATATGTTTCCCACACCCTGTACATACAGATTGCCCACAATAAAAATCATCCTACCTGCATCTACTGCATTTTATGAGCCTTTAAACATCCAAGATGGCGCACATGGAGTCTCAGGCTGCCTGCAAACAGGAAGTGTCTTCTGACTATGCCGCCCTGCATTCTGGGATTGCTGACCTTTTCCTGACCGCAGCTCTGCTCTGTCTGTACGAAGCACAGCTATAACTCATCCTCTCCTCAGTATGTGATGCTTCTGAGGCCAGATGGCGGCGCCGGCGCAGGCACACTGCCTGTTAGAGGGTAGCGGGGGATGCGCCTGCCAGCACGCACTGATTGGACGATCGGCTTAGCATGCATCATAGGACCGGGAAGAGGTGAGTTTGTTCGAGCGACCTGGGGGGTCTCACACAGCGGAGCATCCCCATCGGGGGGCCCCGGGGGAAAGGATCAAAACCCAGGATAGTTACTTTAACTGAAAACATGGCCCTAATCAGCAATGCTGTTAAAGTTGACCAACACCCAGGGGGGATCAGCCTGGGAATCTATAAGATTCCCGGACCAATCAGATCCCTCCCCGCGGGGCATCTGAAATCGGGATGTCCCGCGGGGAGGAACCCCCCAGGAGGCCCACAAACCTTACCTCAGCCCCGTTCCATCGGCGCATGTGCGAGCCGCGGCCATGTCTCGCGCTTCTCTCTAGCGCCGGCCGTCTGTGAATGGCAGGCGCGCTCCCTGTTAGAGGGAAGCGCGAGACGCGGCCTCCAGCGCTCAGAGCCGCTGAGCTGCTATGCGCGTCCAAGCGGCCTTGGACGCGCGCTGTGATTGGCTGGATCGGTCACGTGGGAGCGGGGAGAGGTGAGTTCTTGGGGCGTTCTGGGGGGTTTCACACAGCGGGGCACCCCCGATCGGAGTGCCCCACCGAAGTGGACCAAAACCCAGGATAATCAAAATCCTGGGTGTTGGTCCACTTTAAGCTTTTGGATTCTATGGAATATCGAAAAACTCTTCTACATAAAGTTGTTTCTTTGGATTCGATATATTGTTCTCTTAGGGGGTTATTTAAGACGAGATAGCGCCAGGTAGCGCCTAGTAGCGGCGCTACACAGTGTCTTGCGCTCTATGTTATAGCGCCCAGATTTAGAGCGCCCACGCTGTGTGTGTGTCCTTTTTTGATAGGTATGGTGTGGAGTGCCGGACGCACTGAGCTGGCGCTACCTCTGGCTCGCTGCAGTGTTATACTGTTATTGGAGCGTCCAACATACATCACATTCATCAATGCTGGCCAGGTTACTACAGAGAACGAGACAGCGCCCGATACCCGCTTACAGCATCTACTAGTGGTTGCTCTAAGCGCCGCTATACAGACGCTTATCTGGCAATACCTGGCGTTAGCAGTGAATCAGCCTCCACAATTAATTCACGCTCAGTAAGTTGAATAGCGAGTAAAGGTGTCAAGATCTTTTGAAAAACAACAAGACTCTGTGCAGCCTTAGACTTGCCGTTGATGGTTGTTGAGATAACTGGCTCCCATTACCATGCGTGTGATTGGCAGACCTTTCACAGGTCAAGTATTTTTTAGAATAAAAAGGGCAACCCCGCTGATTCGAGTCTCGGCCGAGGGATCCCAAATCCCCAGCTCAGAATCCGGAACGACGCTAAGCGTCTCCTAAGTAGAAGTCGCTACCTGTCATCAGTTCCTCTGTGTAGAACAGGACACATCAGGCCCCTGACCTTAGGGCGCTGTCCGGGTGGGCAGGTAACCCCTCTGCTGCCGGCCCCACTTCCTTATCTTTCATACGCTAGATTCGTGGCAGAGTATCACGTTCTGCTCAAGAAAACAGAAGCCTGACCTTTCAGAAGAATTGTACAAAAGGAGAAAAAAAGGCTCAGTTACTTTCTAGCAAACACTGGAAAAAGCTGTCATTCAGCGTATAACGCGGGTGCGTGCCGTGAAAACAAACAGCCGGGCTACTGAGGTGAAAGAGCCGAATGATACAGAGATGGTAATCTGCCAAACTGCTGCTTTCCAGGGAGATTACACATAACATTCCTCCACATTCACAGGCCCCGGCGTCAGAAAGGAAGAAGTCACTTCAGGGTACAGTAGTTCTGACCTACAAAACATTTATATATATATATATATATATATATATATATATATATATATACACACACAGGCATCTCTGGAAGTAAACACCTCAAGCTTTCTAGGTGTACCAGGCTTGTTGACGTGGGCGTAGTTTTCTGGAAGTAATCCCTCAATGAATTCTTTGGTTGCACAGGGTTTCCCTAAATAAGAATAAAAAAGAAGGATCAAAGCCACATTTTCCTTAAAAACCTATATGCAAACAAGAAAAAACAAGTTAGATCGGAAATAGGAAGGTCCCCCGAACACAACAATACCCAACATGCATAGCTACTGTCAAGGGAAGAGTTGTCAAACACCCCAAATGAAAGCATGCGCGTAATCTGCCAAACTGCTGCTTTCCAGGGAGATTACACATAACATTCCTCCACATTCACAGCCCCGGCGTCAGAAAGGAAGAAGTCACTTCAGGGTAAGTAGTTCTGACCTACAAACCATATATATATATATATATATATATATATATATGTGTATGTATATATATATATATATATATGTGTGTGTATATATATATATGTGTGTATATATATATATATGTGTGTGTATATATATATATATATATATATATATATATATATATATATATGTATATATATATGTGTGTGTGTATGTATATATATATATATATATATATGTGTATGTATATATATATATATATATATATATATATATATATATATATATTGTTGGCTACTTATTATAAGTGTTGGCACCCCTAACATTTTACATAAAATTAATTTTCTCCCAGAAAATGATTGCGATTACACGTTTTATTGTACACGTTTATTTTCGTGGTGTGTTTTGTAACACAAAAAAAAAGAAAGATCAAAAATGATATAGATTTACTCAATACTCCAAAAAATGGACTGGAAAAATCTAACCCTTTAAGTGCCAGCCTACCTAGAGTTTCTGTCACCCTCTGTTGCCTGACTATGGGGGTTATTTAAGAAGGGATAGCGCCAGGTAGCGGCAGGCACTGTCTGGTGTACGCTAAACCACATTTATGAAAGCGAATCTGGTGAGCGCCTCTAACGGCACAATGTAGCGTCCGATGTATTATTACAGGCGGCTCAGCGTATAGCGCCGGCGCCAGGTATTACTCTTTGCTCAGTGTCGCTCTCCCATACATTTCAATGGCCCTTCATTTAGTTGTGTATAAGCGTGTTTGACAATTTTTTTTTTCCTCAAATCATTGTGTGACGTCTCCTGGCTGCAAACAAACACTTTTATACATTGTTTTGACTTTTTATATTTTTATGCAGAATTGTCATTACAGGTCTGGCACTAAAGTGTTAATGTCACAGTGTTATAACAATGTAATTCCATGTGTTTTCGCTTTGTTACTGGTGGATATGTTTTCAAAAACAAACTTTAATCACACAGCGTCTGGCGCTCTATGCTACAGCGACCAGATCCAGAGCGCCGATGCTCTGTATGTCCTTTTATATGGTATGGTGTGGAGCGCCGCGTGCCGGACGCACTCATCTGCCGATACCTGGCGTTAGTAGTGAATCAGCCTCTATGTTTCACTTTTTTGTGCTACACATGTTCTTCAGCTGTTATTTTTGAAGGAATTTCCCAGGAAAATTATATATTGTTTCAGCTCTGTCTGAGCTTCAACATGAAATGTCTTGTTTGGCCTTTTTCTGTGTATTCTCAAAACCTTTGGGCGAAATATGTGCAAAAAAATAAAAAAATATATATTTTTTACAATTTTGTCAAGTTTGTCAATAAAATCTTATTGCGTGTGAAATCCCAATTTCTCCCGGTTACAGCGGTACCACATATGTATAGGTAGACACCCTTTCCTGCCCAGGAGACTCCCCCAAACTGAAACAGCGCATTAGGAGATTTTCAGATAAAATACAACAGCGCACCTTGCAGTTTTTCAAGAAAAACAACCCTTTACATTTGAAATACCCCCCCCCCCCCCCCCAACTATATATTCTCTGGAAGTACACACCTCAAGCTTTCTAGGCGTACCAGGCTTGTTGACGTGGGTGCAGTTATCTGGAAGTAATTCCTCAATGAATTCTTTGGTTGCACAGAGTTTCCCTAAGTAATAATAAAAAGGAAGAATCAAGCCACATTTTCCTTAAAAACCTATATTCGAACAAGAAAAAACAAGTTGGATCTGAAAAAGGAAGTTCCACCGAACAGAACAATACCCAACATGCATAGGTACTATCAAGGAAAAAGTTGCCAAATGTGAAGTTCCGGATTAATGTGAGCAATCTGTATGTACAGGGTGTGGGAAACATACAAGATAGGCTCTTATTCAGGGTGAAGGTCCAGATTAAGGTGGGTAATCTGTATGTACAGGGTGTGGGAGACATATAAGATAGGCTCTTATTCAGGGTGAAGGTCCAGGTTAATGTGGGCAATCTGTATGTACAGGGTGAGGGAAACATATAAGATATGCTCCTATTCAGGGTGAGGGTCCGGATTAATGTGGGCAATCTGCATGTACGGGGGGGGAACATACAAGATAGGCTCTTATTCAGGGTGAGGGTCCGGATTAATGTGAGCAATCTGTATGTACAAGGTGTGGGAAACATACAAGATATGATCTTATTCAGAGTGAAGGTCCGGATTAATGTGGGCAATCTGTATGTACAGGGCGGGGGAAACATTTAAGATAGACTCCTATTCAGGGCGAAGGTCCGGATTAATGTGGGCAATCTGTATGTACAGGGTGTGGGAAACATATAAGATAGGCTCTTATTCAGGGTGAAGGTCCGGATTAATGTGGGCAATCTGTATGTACAGGGTGTGGGAAACATATAAGATAGGCTCTTATTCAGGGTGAAGGTCCGGATTAATGTGGGCAATCTGTATGTACAGGGGGACATACAAGATAGGCTCTTATTCAGAGTGAAGGTCCGGATTAATGTTGGCAATCTGTATGTACAGGGGGGGAACATATAAGATAGGCTCTTATTCAGGGTGAAGGTCCTGATTAATGTGAGCAATCTGTATGTACAGGGGGGGAAACATATAAGATAGACTCTTATTCAGGGTGAAGGTCCGGATTAATGTTGGCAATCTGTATGTACAGGGGGGGAACATATAAGATAGGCTCTTATTCAGGGTGAAGGTCCTGAATAATGTGAGCAATCTGTATGTACATGGGGGGAACATATAAGATAGGCTCTTATTCAGGGTGAAGGTCCAGATTAATGTGGGCAATCTGCATGTACGGGGGGGGGGGGGGGACATACAAGATAGGCTCTTATTCAGAGTGAAGGTCCGGATTAATGTGAGTAATCTGTATGTACAGGGTGTGGGAAACATGTAAGATAGGCTCTTATTCAGGGTGAAGGTCCTGATTAATGTGAGCGATCTGTATGTACAGGGGGGAATCATATAAGATAGGCTCTTATTCAGGGTGAAGGTCCTGATTAATGTGAGCAATCTGTATGTACATGGGGGGAACATATAAGATAGGCTCTTATTCAGGGTGAAGGTCCAGATTAATGTGGGCAATCTGTATGTACAGGGGGGAACATACAAGATAGGCTCTTATTCATGGTGAAGGTCCGGATTAATGTGGGCAATCTGTATGTGCAGGGTGGGGGAACATATAAGATAGGCTCTTATTCAGGGTGAAGGTCCAGATTAATGTGGGCAATCTGTATGTACAGGGTGTGGGAAACATATAAGATAGGCTCTTATTCAGGGTGAGGGTCCAGATTAATGTTGGCAATCTGTATGTACAGGGTGTGGGAAACATATAAGATAGGCTCTTATTCAGGGTGAAGGTCCGGATTAATGTGGACAATCTGTATGTACAGGGTGAGGAAAACATAGAAGATAGGCTCTTATTCAGGGTGAAGGTCCGGATTAATGTGGGCAATCTGTATATACAGGGTGGCGGAAACATATAAGATAGACTCTTATTCAGGGTGAAGGTCCGGATTAATGTGGGCAATCTTTATGTACAGGGTGTGGGAAACATAAGATAGGCTCTTATTCATGGTGAAGGTCCGGATTAATGTGGGCAATCTGTATGTGCAGGGTGGGGGAAACATATAAGATAGGCTCTTATTCAGGGTGAAGGTCCACTTTAAATGTATTCATTTTAGATGCCGTGGAATCATTTTTTAAGCGTTTGAGCTTTTCATTAAATGACGCTGACTAAGGCCTCGATTCAATAAAGGTAGAAAAAAATTCTCATGGTAGTAAAAAATTCAATTCATGAGAAAAAAGCCTGAGAATGTCACTGTTACTGAATCACTAGATAAAAAGACAATGAAAGTCAATGGCAGCTTTTTACTCCTAAGAAAAGTAGAGAACTGTTTCCTCCTTTCTACACTTTAGTAAAAGCTGCCATTGACTTTCATTGTCTTTTTATCTAGTGATTCAGTAACAGTGACATTCTCAGGCTTTTTTCTCATGAATTGAATTTTTTACTACCATGAGAATTTTTTTCTACCTTTATTGAATCGAGGCCTAAGAGGCAGTTTTAGAAGTTGAGAACTGATATAAAAGTTTTGCTAACTAATCTCCAGGACATGATCTGTACGCTGTGACATATGGGAAATATGAAGGAAGCCAGTAAATAAGCAGAGAGCAGTAAAGCGGCCTCTGCCGACGGGCGCGCGGCTTTTATAAGGCACTGGCGGCGGTGCAGCCGTTATATTGGAACGCCGCGTCTTCCATTAGCGGGTCTAAGCGCTTGGCGGAGTATTCATGAGTTTTCCCGACACAAACTGCTGAAAAGGCAAAGAGATGACAATAGAGATTGTTTTATTACCAATGTTTTTATGTTGCCGTCCTTACCGACCGAGTTGTGTAAAGTTCAGGCACCGGCACTCGGGGAGGTTTGGGGACTTCCTGGTGTCAGGATTGGCACAGGAAACAGAGCAGAAGCCAGCTCCTCCCTAGAAGCCATAGATATGGTCACTAGTAGAGGTCTCTGGGAAACCACAGGCCCCAACCAGGAACCTGAAAACGGGAGTACTGTCATGCCCAGGTGAGCATTCCGGGAGGTGTGGGGACTTCCTGGTGTCAGGACTGGCATGGGAAATGGAGACCAGAAGCCAGCTCCTCCCTAGAAGCT
Organism: Gastrophryne carolinensis; assembly: GCA_027917425.1. Lineage (NCBI taxonomy): Eukaryota > Metazoa > Chordata > Amphibia > Anura > Microhylidae > Gastrophryne > Gastrophryne carolinensis. The sequence goes on from CM051235.1 coordinate 614,350,497, forward strand.
ATAGATATGGTCACTACAAGTGGTCTTTGGGAAACCACAGGCCCAAACCAGGAACCTGAAAACAGAAGTACTGCCATGCCCAGGTGAGCATTCCGGGAGGTTTGGGGATTTCCTGGTATCAGAAATGGGCACAGGAAACACAGATCAGAGGCCAGCTCCTCCCTAGAAGCTATAGATATGGTCACTACTAGAGGTCTCTGGGAAACCACAGGCCCCAACCAGGAGCCCAAAAACAGAGGTACTGTCATGCACAGGTCAGCATTCTGAGAGGTTTGGGGACTTCCTGGTGTCCTTGGCACAGGAAACAGACCAGAAGCCAGATCCTCCCTAGAAGCCATAGCTATGGTCACTACTAGAGGTCTCTGGGAAACCACAGGCCCCAACCAAGAGCCTGAAAACAGAAGTACTGCCATGCCCAGGTGAGCATTCCGGGAGGTTTGGGGATTTCCTGGTATCAGAAATTGGCACAGGAAACACAGATCAGAGGCCAGCTCCTCCCTAGAAGCTATAGATATGGTCACTACAAGTGGTCTCTGGGAAACCACAGGCCCAAACCAGGAGCCTGAAAACAGGAGCGCAGACCAAAAACAGAGGTACTGTCATGCCCAGGTGAGCATTCTGAGAGGTTTGGGGACTTCCTGGTGTCAGGAATTGGCATGGAAAACAGAGACCAGAGGCCTGTTCCTCCTTAAATGCCATAGATATGGTCACTACTAGAGGTCTCTGGGAAACCACAGGCCCCAACCAGGAGGTACTGTCATGCCCAGGTGAGCATTCCGGGAGGTTTGGGAATTCTTTGGTGTGGGGATCAGGACACAGAGCGGAGTAACAGACTAGAAACGTGAAGACACGTGACAATACAACCCATCTGCACCACCAAAAAGGCAGGCTGCCGGCTACCCGGGGCGTGGGAGGTCTGGTACTCAATGTAGTTCCCGTAGCCTACCCAGGTATACTAGCCACCCCAAAAAGGAGGAGAGTACACAGGCCCCGGTATGGTGCGATGGTCGCAGACCTGGGAAACACAGAGCAGAGGTACACAGTAATACAGACTATGGATAGTGTGGACCCAGAGCAGGCAATGGAGGGTTTGGGCCCCAGAGCAGGCAATGGAGGGTTTGGATCCCAGAGCAGACAATGGAGGGTTTGGATCCCAGAGCAGACAATGGAGGGTTTGGATCCCAGAGCAGGCAATGGAGGGTTAGGGACCTCAGAGCAGGCAATGGAGGGTTAGGGACCTCAGAGCAGGCAATGGAGGGTTTGGATCCCAGAGCAGACAATGGAGGGTTTGGATCCCAGAGCAGGCAATGGAGGGTTTGGATCCCAGAGCAGGCAATGGAGGGTTTGGACCCCAGAGCAGGCAATGGAGGGTTTGAAACCCAGAGCAGGCAATGGAGGGTTAGGGACCCCAGAGCAGACAATGGAGGGTTTGGGCCTAAGGTTGCTACCTGGTCCTTTGTTTTTTTTACTTTACTGGTGGTTATATTTATTTTTTAAATGGTAATTGAGGATGGGAAAAGTACTCCCACAATTAAAATTACCAGTAAAAAAAACAAATATCGTCACCACCAGGCCAGTTGCCAGTAAAGTAAAAAAATAATACCGGCTAGGTGGCAACACTATTTGGCCCCAGTGCAAGCAATGGTGGATCTGGACCCTGGTACCCACAATGGAGGGACTGGGCCCTGGTGCAGGCAATGGGGCACAGATAATAAAGAGCCATGGACCCCGGTGCAGACACAGCACAGACAATGGTGGGCCCTGGTGCAGATGACAGCACAGGCAATTACCAGTAAAAAAGAAGAAATGTTGGCACCGCCAGGCCAGTGGCTGGTAAAATAAAACAAAAATACCTGCCAGGTGGCAACGCTATTTGAGCCTCAGTGCAGACAATGGTGGATCTGGGCCCTGGTAACTACAATGGAGGGACTGAGCCCTGGTGCGGGCAATGGGGCACAGATAATAGAGGGCCGTGGGCCCCGGTGCAGACAGCACAGACAATGGTGGGTCGTGGGCCTTGGTACAGACAAGGAAGGGCGTGAGCCCCAATACAAGATGGAAGGCAAGGTAGAACTCCGGAGAGACGAGGCAATGATCCGAAACGGGGGCGGGGCCAGGCGGGGCCAGGAACATGTATTTATAGGAAAGCCAACAGGATGATAAAAGGGAAAACAAGGGAGATTTAGGGCCCACCGACCCAGCGGACACGCACCAGCACCACCTCAAATAGCACAATGAAACCATGATAGATGGCAAATTGCTGGTCCAAGACCCCCGACCATCCTGATGGGTGCAGAGTAAAGAGTGGATAGTGAGTGGTTTTGGTCCACTTTGAAGTAGAACAAACATAGGAAAACTCATATTATGGGTTTGATTCAGAGCCAGGGGAGAATTCTCACTCCTTTTTTAGGAGAGACAACTGCCATTCACTTTTATTATCTACCTGTAGACTGATTCAACAACCAGATGTAAATTTTCACCTGGTGTTGAATCAGCCCCAAGGTAGACAATGACAGTAAATGGCAGTTTTCTCTCCTAAAAAAGGAGTGAGTTTTCTCATACGGCTCTGAATCAACCCCATTGGCCCTATTTTTCCCTAGGGGTATCCTGATTTGGGATGCCCCACCGTATGAAACCCTCTTGGTTTCCCTGGATTCCCTGATTTCATGGCATCCCAAATTGGTAAACCCCCTAGGACAGAGAATCACCTGATTGTAGACCGTAGGGCCAGGAAAAACTGCTGCTCTTTAAAGTGGCCCAAAACCCCGGCCAGATGACCCTGGAATCTATAAGATTCCAGGGCCGCTTGATTCCCCCCCCCCTGGGGCATGCAGACAGGAAATCGCCTGATCGTAGACCGTAGGGCCGTGTAAAACCGGTGTCGCTACTCTTTAAATTAGACCCAAACCCAGGCCAGATGAACATGGAATCTATAAGGTCTGTTTGATTCCCTCACCCTGGGCATCCAGATTCGGGATGCCCCGCTGTGTGAAACCCTCCTGGTCATCCGGTAAACTCACCTCCATTGATCCAACAGTGCGTGCGCGAAGAGCGGCCGCTCCCTGCTATACCTTTGCAGGACGCACAGCAACCAGAGATTTGTGAATGCCCTGTGTGGGCACGCTCCCAACTAGAGGGTAGCAGGGACGCGGCCGCCGTTGCACTTGGCTTAGATAAGCCTAAATGAGGTCACGTGAGTGCAGTCAAGTGCGTTGATTGGACCGGAGGCCATACATGCGCCATAGGACCTGGGAAAGGTGCCCTCGGGGCATTCAGAATCGGTATGCCCCGCTGTGTGAAACCCTCCAGGTCGTCTAGTAAACTCACCTTCTCCCTCGATCCAACAGCGCATGCGCCAGCAGCGGCGGCTCCCTGCCCTGTGCGGTTACAGTCCCTGCAAGTAGGTAGCGGGGATGCGGCAGCACTCGGCTTAGACAAGACTAAAGAAGGTTGTGTCAGTGCAGTCGAGTGCACTGATTGGACCGGGGAAAGGTGCCCCCCCCCCGGGGTCCATAGTCCAGGGCTGCTTGATTCCCTCCTCCCGGGGCATCCAGATTCGGGATGCCCCGCTGTGTGAAACCCTCCTGGTCATCCGGTAAACTCACCTCCATTGATCCAACAGCGCGTGCGCAAAGAGCGGCCGCTCCCTGCTATACCTTTGCAGGACGCACACCCATACCAGAGATTTGTGAATGCCCTGTGTGGGCACGCTCCCAGCTAGAGGGTAGCGGGGACGCGGCCGCCGTTGCACTTGGCTTAGATAAGCCTAAATGAGGTCACGTCAGTGCAGTCAAGGTGCCCCCCCGGCCCCCCCCCCCCCCCCCGGGGTCCAAAGCCCAGTCCTGACAGACCTGGAATCCATAATTCCAGGGCTGCTTAATTCCCTCTTCCCGGGGCATCTAGATTTGTGATGCCCCGCTGTGTGAAACCCTCCAGGTCGCCTGGTCCCTCGATCCATTGGCGCATGCGCGAGCAGCGGACACTCCCTGCTATTCCTTTAGTATATTGTGAGTGCCCTGTGCAGGCACGCTCCCTGCTAAAGGATAGCGCCGATGCGGCCACTGTTGCGTTCGGTGGCACTCTGCTTAGACGAGCCTAAACGAGGTCACGTCAGTACAGTCGAGCACTCTGATTGGACCGAAGAGCACACATGCGCCGTAGGACAGGGGAAAGGTGTCCCCCCCCCCCCCCCCCCCCCTGGGCAACCAGAATCAGGATGCCCCGCTGTGTGAAAGCCTCCAGGTCACCCGGTAAACTCGCCCTCGATCCAAAAGCGCATGCGCGAGCAGCGGCCGCTCCCTGCTATTCCTTTAGTATATCGTGAATGCCCTGTGCGGGCACGCTCCCTGCTAGAGGGTAGCGGGGATGTGGCCACCTTCGCTCTCGGCGGCACTCGGCTTAGACGAGCTTGCGTAAGAGCAGTCAATCTTACTGATTGGACCGGAGGGCACCTTTCCCTGGTCCTATGACGCATGTGTGGCCTCCGGTCCAATCAGTAAGATTTACTGCTCTTACGCAAGCTCGTCTAAGCCGAGTGCCGCCGAGAGCGAAGGTGGCCACATCCCCGCTACCCTCTAGCAGGGAGCATGCCCGTACAGGGCATTCACGATATACTAAAGGAATAACAGGGAGCGGCCGCTGCTCGCGCATGCGCTTTTGGATCGAGGGTGCCCAGCTTTGTGAAACCCTCCTGGTCACTCAGTAAACTCACCTTCTCCCTCGATCCATTGGCGCATGTGCAAGCAGCGGCCGCTCCCTGCTATTCCTTTAGTATATTGTGAATGCCCTGTACGGGCACAATCCCCACTTGTGGGTAGTGGGGATGCGGCCGCCAAGCCTAAACGAAGTCGCGTCCACTCATTTGAGCGCGCTGATTGGCCACACATGCACCGTAGGACGAGGGAAATGGGAGTTGGATTTAGTTTCATACAGTGGGCATCCCGCTTGGGGGGGGGGGCAAGGACCAAAACCCAGGATAGTCAAAATCCCAGGTTTTGGTCCACTTTAAGACAGATGGGGCATCAGCTCATGATCCTTGGCCTCGGAGGCCAGTGCACTTTTTTGGTGTACCTGTATTATTTCCTCACTGTCTCATTGCAGTGTTTGTACGGAAACAAGACCTTCCCGAGAAGCGGCGCGCTCCTGTAGACGGGATCCCGGGAGATGCCGCGGGCCCGCTAATCTCTTTTCCTAATCTAGATTAGGAAATGATGGGCGGCAGGGCAGGGTAGGGATGGCTCAGGGGCAACTTTCTCTGGGCTTTTATCGGCTTATTGTATCTAAACGATAAACAAATCATTAGGCCTTGTTCACACCTTTTTTTTTTTTTTAGCTAATTGATATTGGTTTGTGATGCAGCTAAAAGGGCCTCAATATGCTGCACGATAAGTGTCACTAGCCCCTAAAAATACATTATTTATTTAATAATATGTTATATAAAAATATATTATTTATTAAGAATGACATAGGCCTGTCTAAAAGACCATAAAATATCTTTATGATTCAGCACGGTTTGTAAAAAGTGATTTTGGGAGGAAAATTTAAAGCGAAGCAAAACCCAGGATGACCGGCACTGGAATCTTGGGCCCTTATTTATGAAGGGATAGCGACAGGTAGCGACTGGTGAGCGGCCGGTAATGACGGGCCCCGCCACGAGAACGCCGGCTCCCCACCACAATCACACATTTATCAAGCCAATCCTGCTTAGCGACTGAGATAGCGCCATATAGCGACTCATTCATCATTATTCCAGCCTCAGCCCACAGCGCCAGCGTCCGACCTTGAACAGCGACAGGTATGACCTCTCGCTACCTGGCGCTCTCCAATGCATTTCAATGGAACAATCTTTAAATATTCATAATTAATTGTTATTGTTTTTTTTTTTTTTTTTAAATGTGAAAAATTCTGCCATTTTAGATAATTTTTTTAAGGTAAAAAAAAAAAAAAAACAGAATTCATATTACAGGTCTGATATTAATGTATTCATATTACTAAATTATTTTACAAACTTGTTTTTTTTTGGTTTCCAAAAATATGGTTGTTTGGGGGTTAAAAAACTACTTTTAATCCATCGCCGCCAGCGCTCTGGGGTTTAAACATGCATTTCACAGCGCGAGAATTTTTTGAGCGTGATTTTTTAATGAATATGGTGGGAGCCGGTCGCTCTGACCAGTGGCTATCATGCGCTCCCATACAGCGCGGAACCTGTCAAATAGCGACTCCTCACCCAATATTCAACATTACGGCAAACCGACTGAGTCGCTATCAACTACCGAACAATGGCCAAGCACAGCGACTACTAGCGGGTGCTCTGAAAATGGCGCTACAGTCGCTCAACTGTCGCTACCTGCCGCTATTAATGAATCGGCCTCTAAAAGACCCCCCCCCCCCCCCACAGAATTGGGCTGCCCTGCTGTGTGAAACCTCCCAGATTGCCAGTGTTCACTCACCTCTCCCCGGTCCAACGGCGCATGCGTTCCAGTCAGATCCGTTTGCCGTGCCTATGGCGCTGGTTGTTTGCAATGGGGAGCGGGCGCATTCCCCGGCATATTTCATCTGGGTGAACGCTCCTGCCCCAGCCATTCAGATAGGCTGGGACAGGAAAGCACTCACCCGCTGGGGATTGGCGCTCCCCAGTGAAGTCTGGGGCCTTTTGCTGAATGGCGCAGAAAACAGCTCTGATCGGATGAGCAGCCGCACATGCACCGTAGGACCGGGAAGAGGTGAGTTGCACTCGGCGATCTGGGGGGGTTTCACACAGTGGGGTGCCCCGATCGCCTAGTGGCCCCAGGGGGAAAAGACCTGGGTTTTGGTCCAACTTGAGAAGCGATCCCAAAGCGCATGCATTTCATGTAAAACAAACGTGTGCCCTCCAACAATCGTGTATGCTCTTAATGAAAAACATTTCAGCCTTAAAATACAGAAAGCTTCCAGCAATGGCTAATATTGAGGCCAGGCTTAGGACATTATACCAAAATGCCACAATACAGAGGCAACTTCACATGCGGTTAAAGGAGCAGTATTGCGAAATTTGCATTAAAAAAATAAATAATTAAATAGCCACACAATAGCTTCTAACATGTGTATAAATAATGTGACGATAGAAAAAGGAAAAAATATCTGCCTTTCTTTTAAATTGTATAATGCCAATGGCTCAGTCCATTTGCTGAATAGGGGGATCTGCCGGGTTGTATTTAGTGAGCTGCTTCATTTAGCCCACTGGTCTCCTAGCAACACTTTACCTCAGAGGCTGACACTGTAATCAGTGGTAACGGCTGTGTGTGTGTGAGGTGCTGCTTTTGTTATGAGACCAGGTGACTCAAATGTGTAAAATCTATACAAAATAAACTAAACTGACTGAAAATGACTGAAATTCTTCTTTGAATAACTGTGCAGGAAAATCTAAAGGTATTAAAGTGGAACAAAACCCTGAGTGGCCGACCCTGAAGTCTATAAGACCCGGCCATTGACCTTCCCCCTTGGGCATTCTAAATCGGGATGCCCCACTGTGTGAAACGACCCCTGGATAACCACAGATCCCCCCCATTTTTCTTGCGTGCTCATGCAGATAGTCATTTAGACAGGCCGGGCGACCAGGAAGGTTACTGCTCAGGCTCCCCATCTGCGTGCAAACAGCGCTGATTGGATGAGAGCCCGCGCATGCGCTGTGGGACAGGGAAAGTACGTTTTCACAGGCGAACTTGGGGATTTCACATATCAGGGCATCCCAAGTCAGGATGCCCCTAGGGGCACAAAACAAAACTCCAGATAGTGAAAATCCTGGGTTGGGCTTTGCTCAAAACACACAAAGCTGAAAGAAAGATCATATGGAAAAATAAGAATATGAAAGAGAAAATGGTAAACTGAAAGATTCTGCAGCAGAGCCAACATGAAGGGAAAACTGTCAAAATCAGCTAAATGACTTCTAGAGCTTTTCTCTCTGTTTTAGATATATAAGTTCTGGCCAGGTAATGTTGCAATGTTGTTATCTTATGCTGGACGGCTGCCAGCACTGAACAGCTGATAATTTGATACATTGTTTCACCCCTCTCCTCAGCATGGAACAGGCCAGAGTGTCGGGCCCGACACTCAGAAGACATAAACATGAGCTATTAGTCTCCAGCTGCTCAACACACACATCATTTTTTTCTAAATTTGTAATTCTTACTCCAACACTTACCTACATTCAAAGTACCATTTAAATATAAGTCACCAAGAAAAGTTTGCGATACTGCTCCTTTAAGCGTGCAAAATAAAGGGCACAGAAAAGAAGGAATCTAACGTAATTCCGTTTAAAATATAATTACTTTACTAGTCCCAAGAAATGCACTTACAAACATACAGTTGAATAGAAGCTTAAACCGGACCATCAGCAATATTTAATGAAAAGTTCAAAACCTTAAAAAACTATTCCCCAGCATCTAATTATTAATATCATTTATGCTTTTAGCCACTTACTTATTCTTTTCCCCACTGGGCTGCAACTCTGTTCAGAACACTAGGATACGGGTGCCGCCATCTTGGTTCGGTAGCATCACATACTGAGGAGAGGAAAGGGGGGCAAAACTGCAGGGGGTGGGGTTATAGCTGTGCTTTGCACAGACAGAGCAGAGCTGGGGTCAGGAAAAGGTCAGCAATCCCAGAATGCAGAGCGACACAGTCAATGACACTTCCTGTCTGCAGGCAGCCTGAGATTCCATGGGCCGCCATCTTGGATGTTTAAGGGCTCAGAAAATGCAGTAGATGCAGGTAGGATGATTTTTAATGTGAGCAATCTGTGTGTACAGGGTGTGGAAAACATATAAGATGGGCTCTTATTCAGGGTGATGGTCCAGATTAATGTGGGCAATCTGTACGTACAGGGTGTGGGAAACATATAAGATATGCTCTTATTCAGGGTGAAGGTCCGGATTAATGTGGGCAATCTGTATGTACAGGGTGTGGGAAACATATAAGATAGGCTCTTATTCAGGGTGAGGGTCTGGATTAATGTGGGCAATCTGTATGTACAGGGTGGGGAAACATATAAGATAGGCTCTTATTCAGGGTGAGGGTCTGGATTAATGTGGGCAATCTGTATGTACAGGGTGGGGGAAACATATAAGATAGGCTCTTATTCAGGGTGAAGGTCCGGATTAATGTGGGCAATCTGTATGTACAGGGTTTGGGAGACATATAAGATAGGCTCTTATTCAGGGTGAAGGTCCGGATTAATGTGAGCAATCTGTATGTACAGGGTGAGGAAAACATACAAGATATGATCTTATTCAGAGTGAAGGTCCGGATTAATGTGGGCAATCTGTATGTACAGGGTGTGGGAAACATATAAGATATGCTCTTATTCAGGGTGAAGGTCCAGATTAATGTGGGCAATCTGTATGTACAGGGTGGGGAAACATATAAGATAGGCTCTTATTCAGGGTGAGGGTCTGGATTAATGTGGGCAATCTGTATGTACAGGGTGGGGGAAACATATAAGATAGGCTCTTATTCAGGGTGAAGGTCCGGATTAATGTGGGCAATCTGTATGTACAGGGTTTGGGAGACATATAAGATAGGCTCTTATTCAGGGTGAAGGTCCGGATTAATGTGGGCAATCTGTATGTACAGGGTGTGGGAAACATATAAGATATGATCTTATTCAGGGTGAAGGTCCGGATTAATGTGGGCAATCTGTATGTACAGGGTGTGGGAAACATATAAGATATGCTCTTATTCAGGGTGAAGGTCCGGATTAATGTGGGCAATCTGTATGTACAGGGTGTGGGAAACATATAAGATATGATCTTATTCAGGGTGAAGGTCCGGATTAATGTGGGCAATCTGTATGTACATGGTGTGGGAAACATATAAGATAGACTCTTATTCAGGGTGAAGGTCATGTTTAAAACATAATAGGTAAGCAGGCAGCTCTCACCGGCTTCACAAACCACTACGGCCGCTCGTGGAAAGAAGTTAGGTGAGTAATCCCGAAATGTGCAAAAAGATCCAAGTTGAAGAACCGCCAGCGCCCCCTGCAACGCGTTTCGTTTCAGTAAGTGACTTTTTTCAAGGCATTTTGGTATAATGTCCTAAACCTGGCCTAAATATTAGCCATTGCCGGAAGCTTTCTTGCCATGTGAACCCACATTTTTAACTAGCATCCCCTGAATTGCTTCCCCCATGAGGATCACCTTTTGCCAATTTTCATTGCTCCTGCTTTACTGTAATCCCAGATAATGGCGCCTGTTTTAGCTGTAAAGCTCCGCCTCCTCCATTCATTGTCACTGTTGTGTGTAGCGATGATGTCATCGCCACACCTAAGCAATGACTGATCTCCTGCCATCTTACAGAGAGGGACAGCGAAACAATCAGTGCTCCAGGACGATTCAAAAAGCGAAAATATCCCTTTCTAGTTCTACGCCCCAATAGGAGAAGATTGGCAGGCGCTTTGGCCAAATGTATTTCACAAGTTTGGTGGGTTTTGGTCCGCTTTAAGTATTTTCCGCTATCTGGTAAGAGCATACACAATGGGTGGCGGGCACACACGTGTTTTACACTTTGCACTTTGGGGTCGCCGCTCAACTTTGGAGCTTTGGACTTTTCTTCGTAAAACGTATTTGCTCTGTGCTTTTTATCGCAATTTCCTTATTTCGGACTGTTTTGGAATGAGCGGTCCAGCACGTTGAACATTATCCTAGTGATATCTGATAGTTTTATAGGATATCCTTTAAGTGCAGTGTTTAAAATTTACAGTTGTTTCATTTAGTGAAGCAAGTTTAACTTTTTTAACATACAAAAAAGTTCCCCAAAAAGTTTTTTTTTTTGTTCTAGTTTTTCCTCCAAATATCACCTGAACCTGCGATGGAGAATTTTATGGGCTATGCTAAAATATTCGCTGATGGGCACAAACTTACCTCATTGGAGGTACCTCATCCGTAGAACTGCCCTTTTGGAGGTGAAGATGATTAGAATTTTATTGCACTTTTATGTGTCTTAAAGTGGACCAATACCCAGGATTTTCACTAGCCTGGGTTTTAGTCCACTTCCGTGAAACCCCCCCAATCGCCCTAAATAACTCACCTCACCCCGCTCCTACGCGAGCGGTCCAATCAGAGCGCTCAGAGCCGATGTAGTATGTACGGACAAGCGACGGACAACCACAGTGGCTCTGAGCACGCATCTCGCGCTTCCTTCTAACAGGGAGCGCGCCCGCGCTGGACATTCACAAACGCCCGCCCTGCTAGAGAGAAGGGATATGCAAAAAAGAAAACGACACAAGACCGCACTGACTTGCTATACTGTGTGAGTGTGCAACACAAGGGGTAGGTATGGCTACATGAACCAAAGCACAGCAACGCTGGGGACCCACCCCCCCCCCTCCCCAGAAAACCCAATCCCCAAAAACCCAGTGGCACCACTAAATCTTTCAATACAAGTATCCAAACTTTATTCTCAATTCATGTATATACAAAGCGACAAAAGACTAGTTAAAACCAATTAAAAAACACCCAGACACAATGAATGATCAGAGGGAGGGCTAAGAGAGGGAACAAAAAAGGAGGGAACAATTCGATGGAACATATAGTGCTGTATGGTGTCTTTTAAAATCACAAATATATAATTAATAAGTGCCTGAGAATGCCATAAAAAATAATATAATTATTTATCAACATGTGAAACTATCCCAAAAGACACATCCTAAACATATATACCCGCGTTGCGTGACGTCACCGCGTCACTTTTTCGGGGGGGCGTGAAAAAGTGACGCGGTGACGTCACGCAACGCGTCGGCGTGGAGGCGGGTCGGAGAGGGACTGTGCTGTCGGTACATTGTGGATCTGTGAGATTTTTCTGTTATGTGTGGTGTGTCTGTTTGTCCTTTACCCGGCTGGTCTTTTGGATATTAAAGAATGTTGTTTGTATAGTATTCACTTGATTGAGTATAGGTCATCATATGTGGTCTGGAGTAGCATTATGCACTTTATGTAGTTGATTTGTTGTTATTATGAAAGGTTCTGATTAGCACTTTATCGATTCCCGGGCTGATTCCCCCTGGGTGTTGGTCCACTTTAAAGCGGACCAACACATGTGCGGGTGTTGGTACTGCCGTTATAAGACAGTCTGGGAGGGCATCCAAAATGCTGGAGCCCCCCCCCCCCGCACTTATCCCCCCAGAACGCCCACAATCCTTACTTTAACCTCGACCCTCCGATGGAAATACAACTCCACAATTGGCCGCCGACACTCAGCTGGGCGGGGCTTTCCAGCTGCTGAGACACCACTACCCACATGAGCGTGGGGCAGCCAATCGTGGTGCTACGAATCGAGGCTAAGGTAAGGATTATGGGCACTTCTGGGGGGGGGGGGGGGGCTCCAGCATTCTGGATATTATAGCATCTGTAGCAACACCTGCACGCCTGTTGGTCCGCTTTAAAGTCCATGTCCAGACAGAATCTAAAAAGATTACACTCTCCTCTTGTCCCCCACAGCTCCTCCATACAGCGCCATCATCTTCTTACTGATGAATTGAGTGGGCGTGCTATGGGTCCATCCCGACATCCAGCTCACGGCGGCGTCCATCAGGCTGCCTTCATGCCCCAATAACACGCCTACTCAATTCATGGCAATGTTGGGGGTGTGGCTGAACATACCTAGGCAAACCCCCTCCACTGCAATTAATGGAGTAGACCTGAAGGGGGGGGGGGGGGACAATGCTGCCAGGATGCAGCCATAAAAACCGCCGCTGGGTCCCCAACCTCGCTAAGTATGAAAACACCGGCACTGGTTGGAGGAGCTGCGCGGGCACATCGGACCTACACAGAGGAGCTGTAGGGGACAAAGGGTGAGTATTGGCTTTTTTTCCCTTCTAGTCTGGACATTAAAATTAAAGTAAGAGACTTAGGCCCTTATTTAACAAGGGATAGCGCCAGGTAGCGAATGGTGAGCGAACGGTAATGACGCTCACCGCCACGAGAACGCTGGCTCCCCTCCGCAATCACACATTTATCAAGCCGATCCTGCTTAGCGACTGACAGAGCGCCAGATAGCGAATCATTCATCATTATTCCAGCCTCACCCCACAGCGCCAGCGAGCGACCTTGAACAGCGACAGGTATGACCTCTCGCTACCTGGCGCTCTCCAATGCATTTCAATGGAGCAATCTTTAAATATTCTTAATTAATTGCTATTAATGTTTTTTTTTTTTTTTTTTTTAACCCCCTTGGCGGCGATCCCGAGCGTGACTCGGGGTCAATTTGCGCTGTAAGTGGCGGTGACCCCGAGTCACGCTCGGGATCGATTTGGGAGCAAGAGCGGGCGGCGCAGCCTCCTTACCTTCTCCCTGCGATCCAGCGATGTCTCCGCCGCGATCGCAGGTGAGAGCCGCGGCTGCGGCGTCCCTCTCCGCTTCCGGGTTCCGTCTCTGTGAGCCGCAGAGGCTCATGGGGGCGGAGCCGTGCGTGAGAGACAAATGCAATGGCAACGCTTTCGTTGCCATTGCATTTGTCTATATCGCAACGCCAGGAAGGTTAAATGTCAAAAATTCTGTGACCACTTCTGCAATGTTAGATATTTTTTTTAAGGTAAAAAAAAAAAAATAAATTTGTGCAGAATTGATATTACAGGTCTGATATTAATGTATTCATATTACAAAATGTTTTGGAAAACATGTTTTTTTTTAAATATGGTTGTTTGGGGGTTAAAAAACTACTTTTAAGCCATCGCCGCCAGCGCTCTGGGGTTTAAACAAGCATTTCACAGCGCGAGAATTTTTTGAGCGTGATTTGTTAATGAATATGCTGGGAGCCGTTCGCTATGGCCATTCGCTGTCATGCGCTCCCATACAGCGCGGAACCTGTCAAACAGCGACTCATAACCCCGTATTCAACATTACTGCACACCGACTGAGTCGCTGTCAACAGCCGAACAACGGCCAAGCACAGCGAATACTATCGTGTGCTGTGAAAATAACGCTACTGTCGCTCATCTGTCGCTACCTGGCGCTATTAATGAATCGGCCTCTTAGATGTAAGTTTCAGTCTACACCCAAAGCTAAACGTGCCTCCCTCAAATATTAACACGACCCCCCCCCCCCCCCCCCACCTACCTGCCTACCTAGGGGACAAATCTGCACCAGGTTTCAAAAGAGCACCATTTTATTTTTTCCTCGTCGTCTGCTTTTGTTTATTGCACGTGATCCCCTGACAGAGAAGCTCGTATTTCCGCAGGTTGAGCAGACAGACTCATCATTTTCTGACGGACATTTTTGACAAGCCGTGAGGCTGGAGAAACTGAAACGTGTAAAGCGCTTCTTTGATATGCGCTGCGTAATGCCGGCGAGCTGTCCCGCAGTCGTCACCTCACAAGTATCCGGTCGCCTTCAAGGCGTCCTCTCTAGCGGCCGAGGGGGAGATTATCTCTTCGGGGCAGGTCTGCGGGGGAACATCTGGACGTTCGTCAGTGACTTAAGAGACTTCCGGGAACGTATCGTACTAAAATCTGCCACATCCAGGGAGATCCTCCGAGTGGGTATCTTTGATGTGTCTGCTTGATGTCATGGGCTTGAAAGGCTGAGGTCATTTATAAATAATATTGATTAGATGGTGTTATGGGGGGGGGGGGGGGGGGTAGAATCGATTAAAGTGGACCAAAACCAAGGATTTTGACTGTCCTGGGTTTTGGTCCTTTCCCCCGGAGCATGTGGGAAACCACCCAGATCGCCAAAAGTAACTCACCTCTTCCCAGTCCTACGGCACATGCGCGGCCGCTCGTCCAAGCAGCGCGCTCTGACCCGCTGACGTCACATCGTCTAAGGCCAGCGGCTCCGAGCATGCTGGCAGCCGCATCCCCCGCTTCCCTCTAACAGGGAGCATGCCCGCGCCGGCCATTCACAAATGCCTGGTGCGGGTACAAACCCTGCTACAGGGATAGCGGGGATGGGACTGCTAATGCATGCATTGTTGGACCAGAAAGCAAGGTAAGTGTATGGGGCGACCTGGGGGGTTTCACACAGGGGGTCATTCCGATTTTGGATGCTCGGGGGGGAGGGAATCCGTCAGCCTGGGAATCTTATAGATTCCCTGGCCGATCGCTGTGGGTTTTTGTCCACTTTAACCTGCATATATTCAGGAATGCACATTCAATAGCACAAGGGATAAAGTGGGCGTATTGCTGACACCGCACACAATGGAATTTATACACCTTCAGGTTGGAATGATAATTATCAGCATCATAGTCCCTGTCTACTCAGTTTAGTTCTGGGTGACTCTATAATCTGACTATTTAACTAGCTGCTGTATCTAGCAGGGGGGGTAGATCCGGGAGAATTCCCAATTTGGGGCCGACTTCAACACCCCATCCAATCCCTGCCTCCTTAGTCTCTCACCCAGCCCCCCTGTGCCGGGCCTAATGTACCCCCCAGCCAAGAAGCCACATGTTCTGCCCCCCAATGCTATAGCCCCGGCATTATGCCAGTGGGTGCCATACCCACCCCTGCCACAGTATCTGCCCCTACAATACTAAGTTTTAATAACAGGATATGAGGAGGCTCCAAATCCAATCCGCCCATGACCAATGTTAAGCCCCCCGTGGGACACCTGCCTTCAGGTGAGTCCGCAAACCCCAATCTCCGCTGCTGCTTCTGCCTATAGACAAGCCGGGGCATTTGCCGGGATGCTGGCTACACCTCACCGGACACGGTTGCCCCCAGGATGGGTACTTACAGGGTGAAGGCAAATGAACCAGGGACAAGGCTGGGCAGAGGTCGGCCTGGCTGGGGTCATACATGGGAATAACAGTCCTCCCGATTCGGGGTTCCAAGGAGATACACAGGAGGATGGTCAAGGGTGAAGGCCAGGGGTCAAGCAGAGCAGTCAGAGGGTTCATGGTACAAATGAGTAGTCAAGCTCGAGGTCAGACAGGCAGGTGCCAGTCCAGGCAGCGATCAGAGGAGGGTCAGACAAAGCGAAAGTCAGCAACAGGTAATCAGAATCCAGCTAACAGTGGTACTATAACACCCAGCAAAAAGCTATAACGGGCAATGCATGCTGGGACAGGCCTGGTTTTATGTGGCCATTGACCAATCAGGACATGAGGCCAGAGCCAGCCCACCACCTTAACCCCAGTAATACACGTGGGGAAGCTGACCAGCAAAACCCGGGAGGCGCAGCCATATTGACAGCCAGAGCTCACAGAGAAAGCGATTAACCAGCATATGGGGATCTGAAAGCCTGACAACCGGTCGTGGCAATGCAATACCGTTAGCCATGGAACGCATTAGTTGACCAGGGCAAGATTATGGAGCACTTACTCCAGGCCCTTGTGACAGGCACAAGATAGAAAGAGACAGTGCAAGGCTGGAAGAAACAGATAAAATCGAGAGGGAGAGAAACAGAGAAGGGGAGAGAGAGACAGAAAAACAGGACAGAGAGAGAGAGAAAGGGAGAGAAAAATGATAGAAAGAAATACACGAGAGAGTGGCATAGTAAAGGTAGAGAAAGCCATAAGTAACAGACACATCAAAGGGAGAGAGAGAGAATGAGAAACAGGAGAGAAGGACAAAGAAGAAAGGGAGGGATATGGGAAAAGCAGAAAGAAGCTGAAGACACACACAGGCAAGAGAGAGAAACAAGAGAAATCCCAGAAAATGCCAGGTATGTGTGAGGGGTGGTGGAGGGGTAACAAAAAACTTCCCCATGCCACAGATGCTCTGTATCTGGCTTTGTTGTTGACTGGCTGGAAACCACATTGGCAGGGGTCAGAATAGATATCACAGGTGGGTCATGGGCTGGCTGGGGGCCGGTAAAGCCCCAGGCTGATTGTTAGCACCTTCCTGGGCACTCCCAAGAGCCAGGGTGCAGGACCTTCGTACGTTACAGCTTTTTGCCTCTTATACACACGCACATCAATAGCTGCAATTATGCTGATGTCCAAGCAGTCATCCGTTGAGCATGCTCTTGAGCTTTTAAATGGCGGCCCAGTCTGAGCCACAGTTTCAGCTGGGGAACTCGTGTTTCCCGAACAAGTAATTCTCTGTGAGCGATGACCAGACTGTTTGACTGTACATCTCTTGTGCTGATCTTTGGTATGACCCTGGTTTGGATTTTTACTCTGCTGCCCATTTGTCTGCCCTGTTTTCAACCTTTGCTGGCTGCCTCTGACTTTGGCTTACTGTTGTTACTTGTTTCTGCTCCAATACACTGCTTAAGTCCAACTAAACGAAACAGGAACTCAAGGCTACCAGGAAATAGGAGACCTGGGCTTTAGCAGGGTAGCGGTAAAAACACACTTCAGCAGGTGTCACATACATGCATCGTTTGCTTCTATTTTTATCTGGTCCCATGTGTTGTTCATCACCTTCAGTTCCCTATCAGCTGTTCTTCTCCTGGTTTCTCTTGGTCTCCCTCTTGTCCGCTGGCCTTAGTTGACCTAAAAGCGGAAGCCTTTAAGAGAATAGTTCTGTTATAGAAAGTTATATCAATTCTATGGAAGCAAACCAAAAAATGTTAACGGTTCTGTGGATTCCTACCAGCAAGTTAGACCTGTTCTGAAGGTCACTAGTGAGAATGTGCCCTCAAAGCGGTCAGGTGAACCCTTCAATAGACCACATGCCCATGGGACAAGGACACGGAGCGTATACCAGTGGGGCCAGTGGATGAACTAAGCAGAAAACATTTGGAAGTCTATCCTTGGTTCCTTGGTTCTATGGATTCCTACCAGCAAGTTAGGTCTGTTCTGAAGGTCACTAGTGAGAATGTGCCCTCAAAGCGGTCTGATGAACCCTTCAATAAACCACATTCCCATGGGACAAGGTCAAGGAGCGTATCCCAGTGGGGCCAGTGGATGAACAAAACAGAAAACATTTGGAAGTCTATGCTTTTACATGCAACTGCTGTGTCAAAACTTATCAGGAACTTAAGGCTACCAAAAAAATAAGAGATTTGGGCTTTAGTGGTCCAGCAGTAAATACTTCCAGCCTCTAACCTCGGCTTACCCTTTGACCTTGTTTCTGCTCCAATACACAACTTGGACTTTTGTGTATGCCCTACTAAACAGGAAGTCAAGACTACTAGAAAATAGGCGACCTGGGCTTTAGCAGGCCAGCAGTAAAAACACACCATGGTTGGCCCAACATTGGAAGCCTACCAGAAAATAGACCCTTTATTGAAATCCTACCAGAAAGTTATATCAGTTACTTGGAAGACTACCAGACAATTACAACGGTTCCATGGAATCATACCAGCAAATTAGAATGGTTCTGTGGAATCCTACCAGCAAATTAGACCTTTACTGAAGGTTACAAGCTTTCAGGAGAACCCTTCAATAAACCATGTGCCAATGGGACAAGGATAAAATCCAGGGGCGGACTGAACATAGGGAGACCTGGGAGAATTTATGGTGGGCCACTATGATCTGGGGCTGGTTGAGCTGCTTCTTACACACCCATCCAATTTCTTACATCCTATTTGCACTCCATGCCCTCTCTTTACTGGCTCAACTGTACACCTTAATCTCATCTGTTTCTCAATTTATGAACCTTTACTGCCAGCCTCTAACCTCGGCTTACCCTTCGACCTCGTTTCTGCTCCAATACACAGCTTGGATTTTTGCCTAGGTCCTACTAAACAGGAAGTCAAGACAAGAAAATAGGCGACCTGGGCTTTAGAAGGGCAGCAGTAAAACACACCTTGGTTGGCCAAACAGTGGAAGCCTACCATAAAATAGACCCGTTTTTGAAATCCTACCAGCAAATTAGACCTTTTCTGAAGGTTACACGCGAGAACATTCCCTCAAAGCTGTCAGGAGAACCCTTCAATAAGCCATGTGCCAATGGGACAAGAACATGGAGTGTATACCAGTGCGGCCAGTGGATGAACAAAACAGAAAACATTTGGAAGTCTATGCTTTTACACACAACTACTGTGCCAAAACTTAACAGGAACTCAAGACTCATAGACTAAATGGAAACTCAAGGCTACCAATAAAATAGACCTGGGCTTTAGCAGGGCAGCAGTAAAGACACAGTAAAGACACACCTTGGTTGGCCGAACAGTGGAAGCCTACCAGAAAATAGACCCTTTATTGAAATCCTACCAGAACGTTATATCGGTTATTTGGAAGCCTACCAGACAATTAGAATGGTTCAATGGAATCATACCAGCAAATTAGAACAGTTCTGTGAAGTCGATCTAGCAAATTACACCTTTTCTGAAGGTTACAAGCTTCCATGAGAACCCTTCAATAAACCATGTGCCAATGGGACAAGGACAAAATCCAGGCGTAGACTGGCCATAGGGAGACCTGAGTGAATTCCTGATGGGCCACAATGATTTGGGGATGGTTGGGCTGCTGCTTCTTACACCATCCCATCCAATTTCTGCCATCCTATTCGCACTTTAAGCCCTCCCTTTACCTGGTCTAACTGTACACCTTTATCTGAACTGTTTCTCCTCTAACCTCTGCTTACTCTTCAGCCTTGTTTCTGCTCCAATACACAGCTTGGACTTTTGCCTGGGCATTACTAAACAGAAAATATGAGAGGGGCAGCAGTAAAAACACACCTTGGTTGGCCCAACAGTGGAAGCTGGAGGTCTACTAGAAAATGTGAACAGTTCTGTGGAATTCTACCAGCAAATTAGACCTTTTCTGAAGGTTACAAGTGAGAATGTTCCCTCAAAGCTGTCAGGAGAACCCTTCAATAAGCCATGTGCCGATGGAACAAGGACATGGAGTATATCCCAGTGGTGCCAGTGGATGTACAAAACAGAAAACATTTCAAAGGCTATGCTTTTACACGCAGCTGCTGTGTCAAAACTAAACAGGAACTCAAGAATTCCAGTAAATAGGAGACCTGGGCTTTAGCAGGACAGCAGTAAAAACACACTTTGTTTGGCCCAACAGTGGAAGCCTACCAGAAAATAGATCTGTTTTTGAAATCCTTCCAGAAGTCTACTAGAAAATGCAAATGGTTCTGTGGAATCCTACCAGCAAATTGACTTGTTTTTGAAATCCTACCAGAATATTGTTTTGAAACTGGAACGATTCTGTGGAAACCTACCAGCAAATTAGACCAGCAGCTTAGTTGGCCCAACAGTGGAAGCCTACCAGAAAATTTACCTGTTTTTGAAATCCTACCAGAATGTTGTTTTGAAACTGGAATGGCTCTGTGGAAACCTACCAGCAAATTAGACCTTTTCTGAAGGTTACAATTAAGAATGTAAAGAAAACTGTCAGGAGAACCCTTCAATAAACCATGTGCCAATGGGACAAGGACATGGAGCATATGTCAATGGGTAGAGTGGGTGATCAAAAACAGAAAGCGCTGAAGAATTGCCAATGTCGCAGTGTACAGGTGTCCCCCTCTTATTCTAGCTCTTGATGGTTAGTAAATTAATGTGGTACCCCGCACATAATAAACGCTCCGTTAGGGACTTGGAGGCCAACGTATTTAAATTCATGTTGGGAGTACAAATGAAGCAATTATGTCAGTTTGAAAGATGCGTGCGGGTCTGTATTCCGAACACAGGACTCTAGCCTATAGGAGTAAATTACATGTCAGTGCCAGGCAGCGCACTTGTAAGTAGCTGGGGATGGATATTGTCGTAGCCCTGATTAAATATGCAGCGCATGTTACGCCACTGGAGAGCAGTAAAAGTGTGCTCTCAGAAGTAAATCATCCGGCTGAGGAGCAGTTTTAAATCACTATGAAACACAAGCTCCTTGTAAACTGATAAAATTAACGACAAAGCAAAAAGGAGCTGCGTTGGAGACTTAGAGATAAAATATATCGGGGTCGATGTGCTCACTAAGCAAGCTGTAGAGCATCGCCGAGTGGCCCTATACTGCTGAAAACTGGTCCTCCACAATGTTAGAATATATTAAGGTGAGGAAATATCTCTCACGAGGAGCTTAAATTATACTTAGACGATAGAAGGGTTTGCCTCATTTCTTCGCTTTTCTCGATGCTTAACATGGTACAGCTTCCAATTCACTGTTGTAGTTTTTCGTGGCAGCTCCACATTTTTAACTGTTGGGCAATGTTAACATTGCAAAATCCAGGGGTGGAGTGGCCATAGGAACACTTGGCAGAATTCCCAGTGGGCCACAATGCTTTGGGGCTGGTTGGGGTACTGCTTCTTACATGCCCATCTAATTTCCGGCTATTCGCACTTCAAGAAGTCCTTTTACCTGGCCCAACTGTACCCCTCTATTTGATGTCCTGCCTCTAATGCTATATAGCCTCAGCATATTGGTGGTGGGATGGGATTTTACCCACCCATGCTACAAAAATAAATCTTCAGTACCATTGAGCTGGACATACCCACCCTAGCCATGACCTGTACATGCAATGCCATAGCCTCAGCCTTGGAACACGATAGTTGACTGACCAGGGAGAACATTGTAGGGGGTTGAGGGGGCAAGCCCAATAGGGGATGTAATGGACTGGTCCTACGCTGACTAGGCAGGTAAATTCCCGGTCTGATTTTTGGCCCCAGTCCGCCACTGGCAGAATCCCTGAAATCTGGAAGAGCGCCCTAAAGCTATTGAATTATTTTATCTTATCAGTGATGCTTTGTTAAATGGTCAGTTTCCACAAACTGATAAATAGACCATTTGCTGAGTACGCGAACAACCAAACAACTTATGAAAATGAACGATTTTTACGGCTATTGTTCGAATATACCAGTGGTGGTACTTGAGATCCTGTCAGGTGGTACTAAACAAGACTGAAGAATTATTCCGTACACCAACCTGATTTGCTGCCATCTATACTTATATGCCATCTATACTTACGGTATATGCCATCTATTCTTATACTCTATATTCAAGCCTAATTGGTATAAAAATGCTCCAAAAGTTGGCAAAAACTATTCCTGTGCTTTTTATGCACCCTAAAATGTTTTTTGGGGCGTTACTAAAACATTTTGAGGTGACTGACAACCCATACATGCCACCAAAGCGGTACTTGATTAGAAAATAGATGGTGGAACTTTACGAACCTCTGGTGTCGATTTTTGTTTCCAGTGATAACAGGTCAATCGAGACATTTTATGCCATCCAAAATGATAGGATGTTTGACCATTGAGTGAATTATCGTTAATCCCAGCGGTCATTTTTGTTTGCATTTTCTGTTTCGCAAATTGTTCCGTGGAGATGGACCAAAAGAACCTTGTATGTAAAAGAGCCAAGGAGTCATAGTGCTAATACAAGTACTAGAAAGAGCACTATCCTAGGATTTAAAGAAGAATTCATCAAAATATAGTGAGTGTCACAGTTTCAGCTTCCCTACATGCTGGTTAATCACCTTCCCTGTCAGTATCTCTGTGTATCCCCAGCATACCTTTAGGCATTCAGTCTCCTTCTATGGCTGTGCCTTGCTAGTTATTGCAGGTCAGCATTTCCGCAGGTATTGCTGGGGTTAAGATGACTCTGGTCTCCTATTCCGATTGGCTGATGACCACATAAAACCAGGCCTCTCCCAGCATTCATTGCCTGTGATAGCGTTCCTTGCTTGGGTTTGACTCCCGTGTTAATATGGCTTATCTGCTGCCGACTTCAGTTCCACTTGATCATCCATTGCCTGCTGCTTGGATCAATGCTTGCCTGCCTGACTCCAAGCTTCTCGACCTCTCTGGATACCGCAGACCATCTGGCTTTGACCCTTTTGGCTTAACCCCCGACCATCCATCTGCTCTACTTAGAAGCTTGAAGAACTGATATCCTGTGTATGACCCCGGTGAGTCTGGACTCTTCTCTTAGCGTGCCCTCGGTTCATCTGCCTTCGCCCTGTCAGTTGACATCCTTTGCGCTAAAGTAAGACCTGGACCGTGTGTGGTGAGATCTGCTTGCGTCCCGGCAAATGGGGGCTTGTTGCCAACTGACCTGAAGGCAGGTGTCCTGCGGGGGATTACAGTGAGTTGGGCAACTTCAACATCTGTCTAATCCTAGCCCTAACTAACTTATTAACCCAACTTCTCTGACCAAGACTCTTCCAAGTGGTGTCTCCACATTATCACTTAACCTTCTACACACATTGCTTGGCCTTACACCCTATACCAGTGTTCCCCAAACCTCTTCTCGAGATCCACCAGCAGCTCAAGTTTTGTAAATATGGTGAAAGCTACCCTACACCATGGGTTCCCAACCAGTGGTACTGGCACCACCAGTGGTACTCTGGTCTTATTAGTTTATACTCAACAAGGCAGCAGACTGACAGTTTTTTAAATCCTACTAGAAGGTTCCTGGAAGTCTACTAGAAAATGTGAATGGTTCTGTGGAATCCTACCAGCAAATTAGACCTTTTCTGTCAGGAGAACCCTTCAATAAGCCATGTGCCAATGGGACAAGGACATGGAGTGTATCCCAGTGGTGCCAGTAGATGTACAAAACAGAAAACATTTTGAAAAGCTATGTTTTTACATGCAACTGCTGTGTCAAAACTAAATAGGAACTCAAGAATTCCAGTAAATAGGAGACCTGGGCTTTAGCAGGGCAACAGTAAAAACACACCTTGGTTGGCCCAACAGCTAAAAAAACAGACCTGTTTTTGAAATCCTACCAGAAGGTTTTTGGAAGTCTACAAGAAAATGCGAACGTTTCTGTGGAATCCTAGCAGAAAATTAGACCAGCATCTTGGTTGGCCCAACATTAGAAGCCTACCAGAAAATTAACCTGTTTTTGAAATCCTACCAGAATGTTGTATCGGTTTTGAAATCATATCAGAAAATTAGAATGGTTCTGTGGAATCCTACCAGCCAATTTAACGTCTTCTTGAGAGCTACCAACAGCTCATGCTTTGAACATGTGGGGAACACTACGCTACACCATGGGTTCCCAACCACTGGTACTCAACATCCTATTAGCTGATACTCAACAAGGCTGCAGACTGACCCTCAAACTGATCTATACTTCACCCAAGCTCAATTTGCTCCAAAAGTACAAAACTGCTCCACAATGGTGATTACACCGATTTCTGTGAGTTTTAGGCGACTGACAACCCATACAATCCATACTCACCACCCAAACTGGAAAATGGAAAGTCACTGTTTCTCAACCTCTTCCACCCATAATCCCCAACCTGGGGTTAGCCTTTTCCTTCTGTGCACATTAGGGCTTTGTATTCGGCCAGTCATGTATGCCATGCCTTTCTTTTTCTATTATTGAATAACCAGATGGGTGTTTGGGTCCATGCGCCTTATTGAGCTCCTCAGTCTATTTTGACAGACATCTCTCATCGGCGGTTATATTTTTGGTCAACGTGGGAAGTCAGGCTGTGACGTAACCGAAGCCTGGTACTAGTTAACCTCTTGCTACTCGGCAGAGCATCGGTCGTGTCTCTGAACGGTGTAAATTCCCAGCTCAGCAGGTGAAGTCTTCACTTCTTGCAAGTCACTGAATGAGGTGTCAAGTGTGTTTTTTAGATCTTCCGGAGGGATGGATTTGGCAGGAAAATATTCCAGCAATGTTCTTTGACAGTCCCTTGTAGTGGAGGAAGCCTGGTTTTGATATTGCTGGATGATTTTTTTTTTCCTGTTTCAGTCTTTTTTTTTTTGGAAAATTAAACTTAACTAACCAGCTTCCATAGATACGTCATTGTATATAAGACATTAGTAGTCAAGCTTATTCACAAGTAACAACACTGATACTAAAAAAACAGGGAGTCCCCAATATTAGGCTTCCAGTGCACTGCCCTTATTCACAAGTACATAAATATCGCCTAACATTGCTCTCCAATCATTACACGTCTATTTATTATACAATGGGTAAATTAAATATTTTGACTACCCTGGGTTTTGTTCTGTGCCCCTGGGTCATCCCAAATTGGGATGCCCTGCTGTGTGAAACCCCAGTCGCCCAGTAACACTTACTTCTCCTTGGTCCAGCGTCAGATGCGCAGGCTCTTATCCATTCAGAGCCCTTTGCCCTATATATTCGTTATATTCGGCGAAGGGTTCTCATTGACTTCATTGGGGAATGAAAGCGACTGCATCCCCAGCTGTGCGCGCTCCAGCCCAAACCCATCTGAATCCGAGAATGCAGGGGATTCAGTAGATCACATTCCCTATTGAAAACAATCAAAGCTGTTTGCTGAAAGGCAAACGGCTCTGATTGGATGAGAGCCTGGGCATGCACTATTGGACCAGGTAAAGGTGAGTGATTGCACACATCAGAGCATCCCAATTCAGGATGTCCATGGGGGAAAAGCAGCAGCCAGCCCTGGAATATTTTCAATTGTTTTGCTTTAAGTATTGAACACGTCACCAAGTTTCTAATAAATCTATGCACCTGGTGGGCTTTCAGAGCTAGCCCACCTTTATATCCCCATATAGCAGGCTGGCTATATGGGGATATAAAGATGGGCTAGCTCTGAAAGCCCACCAGGTGCATAGATTAAGTTACAATGTTGGCCCCATAGGCTAGCACCGATAGTAATTAACAGAAGCTGTGCATACCCAGAGGTAGAGTTGAAGTTTCTAATAAATAATATTTCTAAAGGTGCTATTGACATAAAATTCTCAGATCCAATCCACACATGCGAAGAAATCAAACAATCAAACCATCAATTAAGTTATGTGTAATAATGAGAAAATACCGAGGGAAAAAGTATTGAACATAAAGAAAAAGAATTGCAAAAAAGCACATGGAAAGTCTTAACACCCACTGCAGTAATTAGAAACCAACGTGTCACTTGAAGAGGAACATCGGATCTGAAATAAAAAGGGTTCCCCGACCCCCCCCCCCCCCCCCCCCCCCCCCCATCATCAGCAGCTACTTGCCTTTTGGACGTCCGGCTTATTTAAGGCCCGATCCTCGTCAATGTCCCACGGCGATATCGAAGCCTTACGGGATTTCGGGCGGCCCCATTGCATCCCATTTATGACCACTTCGCAGGTGCAATATCGGGGGCCGCGCCCAGTGCCTGATGGGATGCAAGATGGCGCCAAGGAGTTAAGATAGGGGAAGACATTTTTTATTTCTTTTCACGGATAACAGCTAATAGTAACTGTTAATGTTATGCTCAAACCTGGCAATGAGTTTGGCACTCAGACATAACAACGGCTGACAGACGACAGAGTAGATGGACGTTGACAGAGCTGGAATACCATGGCAGCCAGGCGTTGACAGAGCTGGAATAGCATGGCAGCCAGACATTGACAGAGCTGGAATAGCATGGCAGCCAGGTGTTGACAGAGCTGGAATAGCATGGCAGCCAGGCATTGGCAGAGCTGGAATAGCATGGCAGCCAGGCATTGACAGAGCTGGAATAGCATGGCAGCCAGGCGTTGACAGAACTGGAATAGCATGGCAGCCAGGCGTTGACAGAACTGGAATAGCATGGCAGCCAGGCATTGACAGAGCTGGAATAACATGGCAGCCAGGCGTTGACAGAGCTGGAATAGCATGGCAGCCAGGCGTTGACAGAGCTGGAATAGCATGGCAGCCAGGCATTGACAGAGCTGGAATAGCATGGCAGCCAGGCGTTGACAGAGCTGGAATAGCATGGCAGCCAGGCATTGACAGAGCTGGAATAGCATGGCAGCCAGGCGTTGACAGAGCTGGAATAGCATGGCAGCCAGGCATTGACAGAGCTGGAATAGAATGGCAGCCAGGCGTTAACAGAGCTGGAATAGCATGGCAGCCAGGCATTGACAGAGCTGGAATAGCATGGCAGCCAGGCGTTGACAGAGCTGGAATAGCATGGCAGCCAGGCATTGACAGAGCTGGAATAGCATGGCAGCCAGGCATTGACAGAGCTGGAATAGCATGGCAGCCAGGCGTTGACAGAGCTGGAATAGCATGGCAGCCAGGCATTGACAGAGCTGGAATAGCATGGCAGCCAGGCGTTGACAGAGCTGGAATAACATGGCAGCCAGGCATTGACAGAGCTGGAATAGCATGGCAGCCAGGCATTGACAGAGCTGGAATAGCATGGCAGCCAGGCATTGACAGAGCTGGAATAACATGGCAGCCAGGCATTGACAGAGCTGGAATAACATGGCAGCCAGGCATTGACAGAGCTGGAATAGCATGGCAGCCAGGCATTGACAGAGCTGGAATAGCATGGCAGCCAGGCATTGACAGAGCTGGAATAGCATGGCAGCCAGGCATTGACAGAGCTGGAATAGCATGGCAGCCAGGCGTTGACAGAGCTGGAATAGCATGGCAGCCAGGCATTGACAGAGCTGGAATAGCATGGCAGCCAGGCGATACAGTTGGCACTTTTTCTGTTCCAGGAGGCGCCTTTTGAATAAGCCCCCAACCCCTTTGTGAGCCACCAACGAGTCATGGTTTGTGGACCTCCACATAGCCGGTTCTATAGCTCTGTCTAATGCACCAATGATGCACTTCACCTGTGCATCTGATCTTAAAATGTAGCCCTTGAGGAGAAGATTAGGACTTCCATCCATCAGCTAGGATACCCAGCATTCCCTATTGCTAGCCAGGGGGGGCGCCGGTTGCATAACTCACAACTGTCGCTCATTTGGAGGGATTGTCCCTCTTTGTTTTCCATGTCCCCCCGTCCCTCGTTGTTCTCATTTGTCCCTCTTTGAGGTGTATCATGCAGATCTGCAGCAATAAATTCTTAATTTGCCTATTCAAGGTGTTTATATTGATTTAACTATTACAACCTACTTCCTGTCCATCCATCAATGAGGGGGTGCGGCTTAATTTAAAAATCGTTTGAAAATTTGGAAGGTATGGGATTGCCCTAGGGGGTGACATGTTGTGCGTCGCACATCAGCAGGCCCGGATTAAAGTGGACGAACACCCTGCAGGATGCGCGGGCCCCAGCCGCATCTCACGCTTCTCTCTAGCAGGGCGCATGCACACGCCGGCCATTTGTGAATAGGAGAGGGAAGCGCGAGAGGGATGCGCCATAGGAGCGGGGTGAGGTGAGTGGAAGCTAGCGATCTGGGGGGGTTTCACATACCAGGGAAGTGGACCGAAACCCAAGATAGTCAAAATCCTGGGTGTTGGTCCACTTTAAGTGTGGTGGAGGCCCCAGATACAGTATAAAATAATAGTCCAGCCAAGTAACTGATTGGTGGTTGCCTGGCACCCGCTTACTTACTGGAACATCAGATGGAGTCCCTTGTGCCCCCCTTGTGCGGGTGCGTGCTGCTCAGGAACTCCTGCTTTGCCATTCTGGGTGGGGGGTAGTGTAGTCGCCCGGCTGGTTCCCTGCATTGAGCTGCCAGCGGCTGTGCTTGGTGGCTTATGTGCAGTGACAGCTCTGCACCCATCACTGTAGCGTTGCTGGCGGCGGCTTTGCTGCTCTAGACTCTCCGTCCTGCCCTGTGGTGGCTTTGGCTGCCCAGACGTGGAGGGCCCCAACTGCCACCGATAGCTTTGTTGCAGACCAAACACTGAAAAGCCTCCTGGACCAGACCATAACCCAAAAGATAGTGGAGGCCCCGTTTGCAGGGCACGTGGTGGAGGCCCCTCATAATCCGGCCCTGCGTATCAGAGTGCGTCCAGTGTAAAATGCTTGTCTAACACAAGTTGCTGCACGGCGTCACCCGACCACCAGTATATATATTTATATACTCTTGATGTGGATCCCCTCCAATCCTTTCTCTGGTTGCCCGTCGTGCTCCCGTGATTTTATTAAGGGTGTAAGCAATTTGGTGAGCATTAGTAACGTGAGGCTGGTATTAACTGATAGTCATCAGATGAAAAAAATAAAATGGAGCCATCGGTATCCCCGGCAGTGTTAGCGCCGCTTTGTCATCTACATTGCTATGGGCTGAGCTCCGGCGTCTTTAGCTGATAATCCGTATGCATGAAAATTGAACCATGAGCCTTTTCTTTTAGTCAGGGTTCCCTTTATCTTAATGCCATCAGATCATTATCCGCAGGAAAACTCCATTTTATGACCAGCAGAGCATCGAGCAGGAATGTCTTGATTTAAGGAATTTGCCTTTTATCCGCCATACTCCGGCACTGCAGGGGCTCTAAATCCAGCCCTGTGAAAAGCCAAAGGCGCTATTGATCATATAAACACCCGGGACGCTACGCTTTCTTAAGAAGATTTAATGTCACTCTGTCTGTTTACATCTTCCTCTAGATTGCAATACCATCTAATACCATCTTTCACTATCGGGAAATTTTGTAATATTAAAGTGGACCAACACCCGATATATAAGATTCCCGGGCCGATCAGCATCGGGCCTTTGGGGCACCCGGGATCGGGGGTGCCCCGTTGTGTGAAACCCCCCAGAAAGCCCCGAAATCCCTACCTGCTCCCCGATCCAGCGGCGCATGCGCGAGTCGCAGCCACCGCTCGCGCATCCCTCTAGCAGGACGCGTTTGTGAATGGCGGGCGCGCTCCCTGTAAGAGTGACGTGCGGGAGGCGGCGGCGGGCGCGCTCGCTTGTCCGTTGACGGACCTCGCTTGTCCGTCGGTGGGGATTGGCTGCAGCGGTCACGTGGGAGCGGGGACAGGTGAGATTTTGGGGCTTTCTGGGGGTTTTCGGGGTGCCCCGCCGAAGTGGACCAAAACCCAGGATAGTCAAAATCCTGGGTGTTGGTCCACTTTAAAAATCCATATAAACACCTCGGCTAAAGAGAGGAGGGGTCACTTATACGCCCGAACTGAATAAAACTGCGGCCAAGCTTGTTAGTTTCTTTATATGGTAAGAATAATATCCAGGGGTGACAGGTTTAGTCCATCACGGGGGGACAGATGGGCAGACTGATTCATTACTAGCGCCAGCTACCGGCAGATGAGCGTCTGTACAGAGGCGCTAAGAACGACCGCTAGTATACGCTTTGATCGGCTACCGGGCGCTGTAACCGAGCACTTCAGTTGCTGCAGTAACCTGGCCGGCACTGATGAATGAGATGTATGTTGGGCGCTCTAACACCAGTACAGCGCTGCAGAGAGCCAGAGGTAGCACCAGCTCATTGCGACCGACTCTTGGCGCTCCACACCATATTCAACAAAAAAAAAACACACACAGCATCGGCGCTCTGGATCTGGGCGCCATAGCATAGAGCGCCAGACGCTGGGTGATTAAAGTCTGTTTTTGAACACATATCCACCAGTAACAAAGCGAAAACACATGGAATGACATTGTTATAACACTGTGACAATAACACTTTAGTGCCAGACCTGTAATGACAATTCTGCGTAAAAATATAAAAAAATCAAAAAAGTTGTAAAAATTTTTGAAAAAAGTCAAAAATTGACTCTTTCTAGGCCAGGAGAAGGTCACACAATTATTTGAGAGAAAAAAATAAATAAAAACAAAAAACCCTGTTTAAACAGAAGAAAAAGAGCATCCATTGAAATGTATGGGAGAGCGACAGGTAGTGACAGGTAATACCTGGTGCTCTGGAAGCTAGAGCGCTGGCGCTATACGCTGAGCCGCCTGTAACGATGAACCGGACGCTACCAGAATCCCCTTCATAAATGTGGTTTCCCGTACAGCGCCCGGTGTTCACCGGATGCTGCCTGCCTCTATGAGGCGCTACCTGGCGCTATCCCTTCATAAATAGACCTCTTAGTCTATCAGGGGTGACAGAGCCTGTCACCCCTGATGTCCCTTTCCTTCCATTAAAATAAAAAAAAACAAGCCTGGCTGAATATTTCCAGATGCTGGGTGTATAAGTGAATGAGTGTCCAGCATACTTATATCGGCTCTGCCCCCGCCCGCCCCCCTCGCACTCCCGACCGTCTCCATGTATGCACGCCGTCATGCGGCGTTGCTGTGTGGGGCGTGTCGGGGGTGTGGTCTGGGGGGCGTGCGGGGGCATGGCTCTGACGCCCTGTCCATCTGCGGGGGGGAGGAGAATGGAGCGTGTACCTGCGCCGCTCCTCTTTCGGTGTGGGCGCGGCTGGGGATGTTGCGCGCTTCCGGGGGGGGATGTGGGCACGTGGTGGCGCGCTTTTTCTCCTGGACTATAAAGGTAGGGGCACTGGCTGCACTAGCTGTGGCACCTTGACAAAGTGACGGTTGGTCACGGAATGCGTGGGTGAATTGTATACTTTGCTCAGCAGGAGGGGGGTGAAGTTTTCTTAGGTAGTTTTTATCTTTTCATATATATATGTATATTTGATCTGTACATTCATTTGATTTGCTTCGCACTTATGACACATTGGCACAATTTTTGATAGGGCATATATATGTTGAATATGAGGAATGATGTAGGTATAATGTAATTAATGGGGATTGATTAGGTCACTCCAGCTGTGGCTGGTTTTGTATATGTTTTTTAAATGTCTGTAGTAATGTTGTATTGTTTTTAATGTGGTTTTAAGAAAAAAAATTTTTAGATGAATTAAATAGATGGATATCAAGCTTTAATGGTGTTATTGAATTATTATTAGGGTGAGAGTGGTGCCTTCTTGGTATTAGTCCCCTTTCTGCGGATTGCTGGAACCGCAGAAGCTTTTTGGTGTATTGTTGTATCAATGTGGGATGCCGGTATTGGCACACTCTTAGTTCCCTGGGTATATATTCTTTTGGGGGTTGTGCCTAACAGTATATATTGTGTATGGAGCATACTTATATAGATTTTTATCATTGGGCCATTTTTCGTGATGGTGCACCTAAAGCCAACACAAAGATTTCGGGGATTTTTACCTCTTGCTTTTTTAGCTAAAGCAGGGCTCCTTAACCTCCTCCTGAAGGGCCACCAACAGGCCAGGTTTTGCAGATCTTCACACAGACACACTGGCCATAGGAAGACCCGGGACAATGCCCGGTGGGCTGCATTGCCTTCGGGCCAGTTGGGCTGCTGCTTTTTACACCCACATTAAATCCCTGTCCCCTTAGTCTCCCTCTCGGCCCCCTTGTACCCAGCCCCCCTATACCTACAAGCCAAGGAACCCCAGCCCCTAATGCTATAGCCCCGGCATCATGGTTGGGGGGGGGGGGGCTCAGTAGGGATGTCTTGGGTTGGCCAGGGGCTGGTAAAATCCATGGCTGGTTTTTGGCCCCAGTCCACCACTGCACAAAGGTGCTTAAGTGGATCTATAAGATTCCCGGGCCGATCACCTCACACACCGCGGGACATCCGAGATCGGGATGTCCCGTGGGGTGAACCCCCCCTGAACACCCCAAATCCACCTACCTGGCCTCCCTCGCGCCCCTCTAGGCGTGCGCGTGCACACGCCGGCCGTCTCTGAATGGCCGTCGCGGGCGCGCACACGTCAAGAGTGACGCGCGGGAGGCGCCGACGGGCAAGCTGCTTGTACGTTGCTGTCAATCAGCTTGTCCGTCGGCGCCGATTGGACGGCGCGGCCACGTGGGAGCGGGGAGAGGTGAGTTTTGGGGGCTTTCTGGGGGGTTTCACACAGCGGGGCACCCCCGATCGGGGTGCCCCGGGGAAGTGGACCAATACCCAGGATAGTCAAAATCCTGGGTGTTGGTCCACTTTAAAGCGGACCAAAACCCACATTTTTAACTAGCATTCCCTGAATTCCTCCCCGCATGAGGACTACCATTTGCCAATTTTTAGTGCTTCTGTTTCACTCTAATCCCAGATAATGGCGCCTGTTTTTGCTGTAAAGCTCCGCCTCCTCTATTTATTGCCACTGTTGTGTGTGGCGATGATGTCATTGCCACACCTATGCAATGGATGACTGCCTGCCATCTTACAGAGAGGGTCAGCAAGAAAACAGTGTGCCTGGACGATTCGAAAAGCGAAAATATCCATTTCTAGTTCTACACCCTAAGAAGGGAATATCGGCAGAGGCTTTGGCCAAATGTATTTCACAAGTTTGGTGGGTTTTGGTCTGCGTTAATGCTCAGAGAGTGCTATATGGAGACCCACAAAACATGACCTGTTGGTGGCACTTGAGGAGGACATTTAGGGACCCCTGAACTAAAGGCGCTGGCTAGGTCAGTGTTCCTCAACCCTTTCCTGGAGAGTCACCAATAGGTCGTATTTTGTGGATCCTCCCCCCACAAATGTCTATTTAGCACTGCTGATGCACTAAATACTTTACCTGTCCATCTTGGTGGAGATCTACAAAACATGGCCTGTTCCTGGCTCTCGAAGAGAGGGTTGGGGAACAATGGATGAGAAAAAAAGCGATACTCCCCTGCAATCTTCTGAAGCAGTTTCTGCTTCTGCTTTTAAAACCCACATTAATTCCCTGCCCCCTTAGTCTCCCTCTCAGGCCCCTTATACCCATCCCTACTGTACCCACAAGCTTGGGAACCCCAGCCACCAATGCTATAGTCCCAGCATCACGGTTGGGGGGGAGACCTCAGCAAGGATGTCTCGGGCCGCCCATGGGCTGGTAAAATCTAGGGCTGATTTTTGGCCCCAGTCCGCCACTGCACACAGGTGATTAATGCTCAGACAGGGCTATGTGGAGACCCACAAAACATGACCTGTTGGTGGCCCTTGAGGAGGACATTTGGGGACCCCTGAGCTCAAGGGGCCGGCTAGGTCAGTGTTCCCCAACCCTTTCCTGGAGAGCCAACCAACAGGTCGTATTTTGTGGCTCCTCCCCCCACAAATGTCTATTTAGCACTACTGATGCACTAAATACTTTACCTGTTGATGATCAGTCATTGCATAGGTGGGCCAATGACATTGTACATCATACAACAATGGCAATGAATGGAGAAGGCGGAGCTTTACAGCTAAAACTGGCGCCAATATCTTAAGTAGGGGCAGTGAAAAGTGGCAAAAGGTACTCTTCATGGGGGTAGCAATTCAGGGGATGCTAGTAAAAAATGTGGGTTTTGGTCCACTTTAAGTGTTCAGAGACAGTGACCCATGTTGCACTAAATAGAGTTGGGTGTGCTCCAGGCGCTGTGACATGGGGAGGGGGGAGGCACATCCACCATTTTGTAGAAAAAGTGAAGCCAGCCAGCGTTTGTTTTTAAAAGTCCTTCAAGCATTTTATTGTCTTCTTTTAAAAGGTAATAATCCAACAGGTCAAAACATCCATCAAAGTATACATGAAAGGCCAACGCGTTTCGGACAGCTAGTCCTTAATCATTTTGCCTTTTACCACCATTTTGCCTATTACCAGTGGACACATGTCCAAGAAATCCCGGGGGACACGTGCAGGCCATGTGGCTGAATCCCAGAAAGAGATATGTCCTATTACAGGAGTAGCCAGACACGCCATGCATAAACCATCCTGCATGCCACGCAGTCATCATTCACAGAAAGCCAACACAGGGCTACTTGTTACACCAGGTCTGTTAAAGGACTCTAAGCTCACATGTTGCTCATTCAAAGACTAGATAAAGGAGAATTAAATTAATGTCCTGTCCTTAAAGTGGACAAAAACCCACCCTGGGATCTATGAGACTCCAGGGCAGGCTTACTCCCTCCCTCTGGGGCATCCCGAATTGGGTTGCCTTACTGTGTGAAACACCCCAGGGCGCCCAGTGCCTTTCCCTCGAGCGCATGTGCAGCCGGTGCCAACAGGGCCAGGTTCACTCACCTCCTTCCTTGGCTGTGCCCCGTCCAATGGAGCTGAATGGGCGTGGCTGTGTACGAAGGGAGGATGTGATGGCCACGCCTCTTGTAAGTGCCATTCAGCTTCTCTAGTCGCATATTAATATGATTGGACGCACAACCGCGTCTGTGTCGTGGGCTTGAGGACAGGTGAGGTGTTGTTGAGCATTTGGGGAGCTGGATAACATGATCCAGATCATTGGGCCACTGAAGTAAACTACAGAAGTAAGCAAACTCTCTCAGGCAAGGCTGTGTTGAGTTTTGTTGGATGCACAGCAGGAGTTAGAAAAAGGTCAATTCATGTTTATGTGCAGCAATCGTGGGACGCGTGGTCTGGTTCAGGTCATTTTTGACTGTTGGTCGGCTTCAATGCCTGGTTTTGGCTTCATAAAAATCTTTAAAGTGGACCAAAACCCATGCTGATCGGCCTGGGAATCTATAAGATTCCTGGGCCAATCGACCCCCCCCCCCCCTCAAGGGCATCCAAAATCAGGATGGCCCGCTGTGTTAAACCCCCCCAGATCGCCCCATACACTTAGCTTGTTTCCCGGTCCAACGGCGCATGCACGAGCCGTGACCGCATCCCCGCTATCCCTCTAGCAGGGCCAGGCATTTGTGAATGGTTGGCGCAGGCACGCTTCCTGTTAGAGGGAAGCGTGGGATGCGGCCCCCAGCGCGCTCAGAGCCGTTCGCCTTAGACGAAGGCTCAGCCGAAGTGACGTCAGCGGTTCTGAGCGCACTGATTGGACGTGCAGCCGTGCATGCGCCGTACGACCAGGACCAGGAAGAGGTCAGTTGGCATCGACGATCTGGGGGGTTTCACACAGCGGGGCATCCTGATCGGGGTGCCCCGGGGGAAAGGACCGCAAACCCAGGAGAGTCAAAATCCACTACAACTGTAGAGACATCCCAAACTTGGATGCCCCAAGGATGAGAGTGTTACAAGTGACATAAAGTCATTTTTGTTGGTCAACTTTAACCAGTCTCCTACCAATGTGTGTATATATGTATATATATATATATATATATATATATTCTCCTCTGTGCACGCATCTCCATCTTTTGTAGCGGGTGATTATGGGAGATAGTATTAAACGGTTTAGCAAACTCAACAGGCTCCATATAGAAATCAAAGGAGGGGAATGTTCACTTGGGGGGTTATTCATCAAGGGATAGCGCCAGGTAGCGCCTCGTACCAACAGGCAGCGTCTGGTAAACGCCGGGCGCTGTACGGGAAACCACATTTATGACGGTGATTCTGGTGAGCGACTCTAACAGCGCCATGTAGCGTCCAATTCATCATTACAGGCGGCTCAGCGTATAGCGCCGGCGCTCTAGCTTACAGAGCACCAGGTATTACCTGTCGCTACATGTCGCTCTCCCATACATTTCAATGGACTTTCCTTTTCTTCTGTTTAAACAGGGTTTTTTGTTTTTAATTTTTTTTTTTTTCTCTTAAATAATTGTGTGACGTCTCCTGGCCTAGAAAGAGTCCTTTTTGAAAACTTTTTTGGTTTTTTATATTTTTATGCAAAATTGTCATTACAGGTCTGGTATTAAAGTATTAATGTGACAGTGTTATAACAATGTCATTCATGTGTTTTCGCTTTGTTACTGGTGGATATGTGTTCAAAAACAGACTTTAATCACACAGCGTCTGGCGCTCTATGCTACAGCGCCCAGATCCAGAGCGCCGTGTCTGTTTTTTTGTTGAATATGGTGTGAGTCGCTGAGAGTCGGTCGCTATGAGCTGGCGCTACCTCTCGCTCGCTGCACACGCGCTGTACAGGTGTTAGAACGCCCAACATACATCTCATTCATCAATGCTGGCCAGGTTACTACAGCGACTGAGGCACTCTATTACAGCGATAGCCGACAACGTCTACTAGCGGTCGCTCTAAACGCCGCTATACAGCCGATACCTGGCGCTAGTCATGAATCAGCCTGCCTCTTTGGGATTGAGGGCGATGACAATGAAGACGGGTGCGTTTTGGGATTGTATTAATGTCATCCCTATGTTGGTGTCTATGGTCCTTATTTAACAAGGGATAGCGCCAGGTAGCGAATGGTGAGCGAATGGTAATGACGCTCACCGCCACAAGAACGCCGGCTCCCCTCCGCAATCACACATTTATCAAGCCGATCCTGCTTAGCGACTGACAGAGCGCCAGATAGTGACTCATTCATCATTATTCCAGCCTCACCCCACAGCGCCTGCGAGCGACCTTGAACAGCGACAGGTATGACCTGTCGCTACCTGGCGCTCTCCAATGCATTTCAATGGAGCAATCTTTAAATATTCATAATTAATTGATATTAATGATTTTTTTTTTTTTTTTTAATGTCAAAAATTCTGTGACCACTTCTGCAATGTTAGATATTTTTTTTAAGGTAAAAAAAAAAAAAAAAAATTTGTGCAGAATTGATATTACAGGTCTGATATTAATGTATTCATATTACAAAATGTTTTGAAAAACATGTTTTTTTTTTCTTCAAAAAATATGGTTGTTTGGGGGTTAAAAAACTACTTTTAACCCATCGCCGCCAGCGCTCTGGGGTTTAAACAAGCATTTCACAGCGCGAGAATTTTTTGAGCGTGATTTGTTAATGAATATGCTGGGAGCCGTTCGCTATGGCCATTCGCTGTCATGCGCTCCCATACAGCGCGGAACCTGTCAAACAGCGACTCCTAATCCCGTATTCAACATTACCGCACACCGACGGGGTCGCTGTCAACAGCCGAACAACGGCCAAGCACAGCGAATACTAGCGGGCGCTGTGAAAATAATGCTACTGTCGCTCATCTGTCGCTACCTGGCGCTATTAATGAATCGGCCTCCCTATTGTGTCCAATATGGAGACCTGTGTCCCGCATACAGCATGGCTGCATTTTGCAGGCTACACCAATAAACGCTCTATAGAACCCTCATATTCGGTTGAATATTAGCTGAGCGTCGCAAACGCTTTGAGCTTTTTAACTCCGCCTCCCTTTTATTCCCTGAAATCCTCCCCTATAAAAATAATAGGGAGTTAATAGCCCCCCAGACCCAGTTTTAAGGTGCTTATGCATAGTGTCAGTAGGAGCAATTGGCCTAAACAGTGTGACGGCTAATCTCCCGCTCGGGTTATCCGGAGGTCAGAAAGGGATTTTCATTTTTTTCCTGTTTTGTACCCCCCTATGTGTTTTTATTAGAGCTTTTTTTCCCTGTGATAATGATGCCCCTGGGCCGGGCCGGGGGAGTTGGGGGGGGGGGCATTTATCCGCTTACACAGAACGCCGGCAAAGTGTTCTAACGCGTTTATCAAGTCAATGGCACCTTACAATAAGGTCATTACAGCCACAATCAAATGCAGGGGGAGCTGCCTGATTAGGGCTTAATAACGCGTTAGCATATGAAGCGCTCCGCTTGTACGAAAGGAAAGTTTGTTTTAGGCTATTACCGGAAGCTTCTAATGAAAATGGCCACCGGAATGTTTTGTAAACAGCCGAGGCTTTAAGCTGCACACAATGTGGGGCTTTATGGAATGGCCGCCGTGGATCAACTTAGAGGCCGATCCATTAACAGCGGCAGGTAGCGACAGTTGAGCGACTGTAGCGGCATTTTCAGAGCGCCCGCTAGTAGTCGCTGTGCTTGGCCGTTGTTCGGTTGTTGACAGCGACTCAGTCGGTGTGCAGTAATGTTGAATATTGGGTGAGGAGTCGCTATTTAACAGGTTCCGCGCTGTATGGGAGCGCATGATAGCGACTGGCCATAGCGACCGGCTCCCACCATATTCGCTATTTGACAGGTTCCGCGCTGTATGGGAGCGCATAATAGCGACTGGCCCTAGCACCCGGCTCCCACCATATTCGCTATTTGACAGGTTCCGCGCTGTATGGGAGCGCATGATAGCGACTGGCCATAGCGACCGGCTCCCACCATATTCGCTATTTGACAGGTTCCGCGCTGTATGGGAGCGCATGATAGCGACTGGCCCTAGCGACCGGCTCCCACCATATTCATTAACAAATCACGCTCAAAAAATTCTCGCGCTGTGAAATGCTTGTTTAAACCCCAGAGCGCTGGCGGCGATGGGTTAAAAGTAGTTTTTTAACCCCCAAACAACCATATTTTTGCAAACCAAAAAAAAACAAGTTTTTAAAATAATTTAGTAATATGAATACATTAATATCAGACCTGTAATATCAATTCTGCACATTTTTTTATTTTTATTTTTTTTAACTTAAAAAAATTATTTAAAATGGCAGAAGTGGTCACAGAATTTTTCACATTTAAAATAAAAAAAATTAATAATTAATTATGAATATTTAAAGATTGTTCCATTGAAATGCATTGGAGAGCGGCAGGTAGCGAGAGGTCATAACTGTCGCTGTTCCAAGGTCGGACGCTGGCGCTGTGGGCTGAGGCTGGAATAATGATGAATGAGTCGCTATATGGCGCTATCTCAGTCGCTAAGCAGGATTGGCTTGATAAATGTGTGATTGTGGTGGGGAGCCGGCGTTCTCGTGGCGGGGCCCGTCATTACCGGCCGCTCACCAGTCGCTACCTGTCGCTACCCCTTGTTAAATAAGGGCCTTAGCTTTAACTCACATTATAAGCAAGCGACAGTGTTGGATATCCCTGGATCAATAGGGCGGCGCGGGCCCACAAAAATAAGACCTATACTGGGTTCTCTGTGGTGTCAGGTACAACATCATAGAAACGGGCAGGCCCATTCATTACTAGCGCCAGCTAACGGCAGATGAGCGTCTGTACAGAGGCGCTAAGAGCGACCGCTAGTATACGCTGTGATCGGCTATCAGGCGCTGTAACAGAGCACTCAGTCACTGCAGTAACCTGGCCCGCATTGATGAATGAGATGTATGTTGGGCGCTCTAGCACCAGTAGGTAGCGCCAGCTCAGTGCGTCCGATTCTCAGCGATGGATCTGGTCGCTGTAGCATAGAGCGCCAGACACTGCGTGATTAAAGTCTGTTTTTGAACACATATCCACTAGTAACAAAGCGAAAAACATATGGAATTGTTATTACATTGTGACATTAACACCTGTAATGACAATTCTGCATATAAATATAAAAAATCAAAAATGTTTTCAAAAAATACTCTTTCTAGGCCAGGAGAGGTCACACAATTATTTGAGAGAAAAAAAATATTAAAAACAAAAAAACCTGTTTAAACAGAAGAAAAGTAATGTCCATTGAAATGTATGGGAGAGCGACAGGTAGCAACAGGTAACACCTGGCACTCTGGAAGCTAGAGCGCCGGTGCTATACGCTGAGCCGCCTGTAATGATGAATCGGACGCTACATGGCGCTGTTAGATTCGCTCACCGGAATCGCTTTCATAAATGTGGTTTTGCGTACAGCGCCCAGCGTTCACCAGATGCTGCCTGTCGCTACCTGGCGCTATCCCTTGATGAATAAACCCCATAGAAACATAGAAGGTTGACAGCAGAAGGAGACCATACGGCCCATCTAGTCTGCCCTTATGTATATACTGTATGTTTCTTTATCTTAGGATAGATGGAGGCTTATCCTAGGCATGTTTAAATTCTCTGACTGTTGATTGGAAGTTTGTTCCCGGCATCTACTACTCTTTCTGTAAAATAATATTTTCTAACATTGCTCCTGATCTTCCCCCCCCCCCGACTAGCTTCAGGTTTGGCCCTTTGTTCTATCATTACATTTCTTCTTAAAAACACTTCCCTCCTGAACCTTATTCCCTCCTGTCACATATATAAAGGTCTCAATCATTTCCCCCTCTCCCTTCTTTCCCCTAGATTGTACAGATTAAGTTCTTTAAGTCTCTCCTTATAAGTTTTAAGTTTAGGTCCACGGCTGACGGTTCGGGTGAAGGTAGGACAGCACTAGGGTCAGGTGCTGAAGGAGCGTTGCGCCGGGCCGCAATACCCTGTACCAAAGGGTAGTCGGCGATAGGCTTTCTATGGTGAGCCTCATTGGGATGCCCCCAGCCCCTTCTCTCAGGATATTTATCCCTCCCCCCCCCCCCTCCCTTTTCACGCTGTTGGTTGTGCAGGACCCCCTCATTGCATTCCACGTGATCAGCAGGGGACGCCCGGGGAGTACACTCTGGTGTTTTTACTACTGTGTTTTTGTCACTTGTGTTTGCTGTGTGTGGAGGCCGTGGCCGGCGCTTTTGATGTCTTTTTGTTTAACTGTCATGGCGCCGGCGCGTCACGTGGTCTTGTTTTCGCGCTCTTCGGGGGGGGCGGGTACCGCGGTTTGACGCGTTCCACGTCATGCGCCCGCCCCTCTAGGTACTGCTGTCGGCACCATTTTGTGGCCCTTCCATTGCGGTGCTGCGACGCGGTTGGTGATCGGCTTATCTGGGCGCCTGCCGGCTTGGTCCGTGAGTCCCTTACCGGGGTTTTATCTTTGGTATTATTGTATGGCTAGGGATGCTTATGGTGTACATTATTGTGTCTTGCAGGCGGGTCCCTTGACTGTGGCTCTCTCGGCCCTGCCTATTGCCAATCTCCCACTTCCCCTAGGGGGTTTCGGGGGGCATCCCAAATAGGGTGGCTGTTTAGCTGTGTCCCTGTTCTGATTATTGTGCATACTTTTGTAAAAATCACCATATAGAGGCTTCTGGGGATAATGTGCTTGGGGTTCCTTCGGGACATGCCCAGCTGTGTGTTGCGTGTGGGGTTTCCCCTATAGTGAAGATGTCAGGGTATGTGTAATCTGCGCCCAGCAGGTACTTGCGCTGCAGTCTGGGTCACCTGCTACGAGCCCTGGTACGGCGCTCCCTCTGGCTTCACCTACCCCCCCCCCACGCTTGCATTTGACCCCCAGCGAGGCTGGACGGGTGGCCAGCATTGAAAAGCATATTGCTGGGTCGGGCCCGCGTAAGACCTCTGCCAAGAAGCGGCATCTATCCCCCGCTGTTTCCCTCTTCCCTGTTGAGGCTGAGGAATTTTTTGACATCTCGGGTTATGGTCCCTTTGAGGAGGGGGAACTATTCTCTGATTCAGAATCATCTGAGGAACAACCTAGGGTGTATGGTGATACCGAGTCTGCCTTGGAGAAGACCAATGGTCCTCAGATGACAGTGACAGGTTGTTGTCTCACATTTTTGAAGTGCTTTGTATTTCCCCTCCTGCAGTGGCTCCGCAGCAGCAGGGTGAGCTTTTTCATACAGTGAAGCCACACTTGGAGTTCCCTGAGCAGACTCACTTTAATAATCTGGTGCTCAAGGAATGGGAACGGCCTAGCAAGCTACCTGGGGTGCCCAAGAGTTGGGACAAGAGGTATCCCTTTCCTGCTGATGTGATTAAGCGTTGGTCATGTCCTCCCGAGGTGGACGCGCCCGTTCTGGGGTTGTCAAATACATCTGTCGTGCATTCTCCTGACACTACTACCCTGCGGGATGGTGAGGACCGGCGAATGGACCAGCTCGTGTGTCATGCCTTTGCCTGTGTGGGGACTGCGCTGCGCACGGTTTGTGCCTCTGCCATTACAGCTATTGCTGTTAAAGGGCTGCTTAAGAGTCTTTTAGATGGGGCTTCTGATGTTGTGGGAGGAGAGGAGTATAGATCTCTCCTGCTTTGCTATGAATTTGTTTCATATGTTATATCTTCTATGGATGATGCCATTAGAATGTGTGGGCGGACGTTAGTGGCTATACGTCGTGGCTATATGTCGCTCTGTCTGGCTGTGTCAGTGGGTAACTGTAACGCTGCTAAGAAGGCTCTCACTGGTTTTC
Source organism: Gastrophryne carolinensis (assembly GCA_027917425.1). NCBI lineage: Eukaryota > Metazoa > Chordata > Amphibia > Anura > Microhylidae > Gastrophryne > Gastrophryne carolinensis. The sequence goes on from CM051235.1 coordinate 614,392,634, forward strand.
CCTTTAAGGGGCTGCACCTTTTTGGTGAACGCTTGGACTTGTTTGCCAGGGGTGGTAGGTTACCTCAACGTAGGAGGCCTTCTCGGCCCTTTGGGGGACTGGTGCCTCTCTCCCCTCCTTCCGCGCTTCCAGGGCTGGTCGAGGAGCTTCCTTTGCTGGAGCATGTGGAGATTATTGGGGCAGGGGCAGAGGACGTGGCCACTCCGGCCTCTCCTGGGGTCCCAAGCCCAAATCCTCCCCTAAGCCCCCTCCCCTAAGCCCCCCTCTTTGCTCACGTCTGGAGGCGACGTGTAGCAGACAGATGGATCCAGGAGGTGGTTTCCTCTGGTTCCAAGATAGAGTTTGCAGCCTGCCGCCCCCAAGATTCCTCAGATCCCGGATGGCTCGAAACCCCCGGTCAGCTCAGGGCCTGCGCCTTGCGGTCCAAAACCTTCTGGAGTTGGGGGTCATCTGCCCTGTACCTTTCAGGGAAAGGGGCAGAGGCTTCTACTCCAATCTCTTCACGGTCCCCGAAAAGGACGGGTCCCTCAGGCCCATCTTGGATTTAAAGTGTCTCAACAAGTTTGTCAGATTCAAGCATTTTCGCATGAAGACCCTGCGCTCAGCAGTCAATTCACTGCGCCCAGGCGACTTCATGACCTCTGTAGACATCAAGGACACTTACCTTCATGTACCAATCTTTCCAGGTCATCAGAAATTCCTCATGTTTGCTCTGGGAGATCAGCATTATCAATTTGTGGCACTGCCTTTTGGTATCACCTCGGTTCCCAGGGTATTCACCAAGGTGCTGGCGGGCGTGATGGCTCTGCTAAAAGATCAGGGCATTCGCATTCTCCCTTATTTGGACGACATTCTGACCTTGTCCCAGTCCTTCCATCAGGCAGGGTTGGATACCCAGGTGGTGGTGACCACACTAGAGTCATTCCGCTGGGTGATCAACCATCCCAAGTCTTCTCTGTTACCGTCTCTGGTGAGGTCCTTTCTGGGCATGACTCTGGATTCATCTCAGGTCAAGGTTTTTCTCCCCCAACAGAAGGTGGAGAGTCTTCAAGGTCAGGCCCAGTTTCTTTTTTCTTGTCCTCATCCCTCCATCCGGCAGGGGATGCAACTGGTGGGCCTGATGGTGTCTTGCTTCGAGGCGGTGCCCTATGCTCAGTTTCACATGAGACCTCTGCAGCTGCACCTCTTATCAGTGTGGGATCGGGACCCTGTGTCCCTGGATCAGGTGTTTGCTCTGTCCCCCCTGGCCAGATGGTCCCTCTCGTGGTGGCTGGACTCAAGGAACCTCTTGGTGGGCAGAACCTTTCGGTCCCCTTGCTGGGAGACTGTAACCACAGATGCCAGTCTGACGGGTTGGGGGGGTTTCTGGAAGTCCTTGAAATTCCAGGGTCAGTGGGGCCCCCAGGAGGCCCATACTCCTATCAACATTCTGGAACTGAGGGCGGTACGGTTCTCAACTTCGGGGTCGGGCTGTTCAGATCCGCTCGGACAACCAAACGGCGGTTGCCTACATCAATCATCAGGGAGGGACCCGGAGCAAGAGGGCCCTCAAGGAGGTGTCTCTGATTCTGTCATGGGAGGAGGAGAATGTTCCCTGCAATTCGGCAGTGTATATCCGGGGGTGGAAAATCTGGAGGCGGACTCCCTGAGCAGGGGCACTTCTCGTCTGGGAGAATGGTCCCTCAGCAGCAGGGTGTTTCGCTCTCTGTGTACCTGCTGGGGTCAGCCGGATGTGGATCTGTTTGTGTCCCGCCACAATCACAAGCTTCCAGTCTTGTCTCTCTGTCCCAGGACCCTCTGGCCTTGGCCATGGATGCACTAGCATTGTCTTGGAGGAGCTTTCAGCTTCTCTATCTGTTCCCTCCGTTTCCTCTGCTGGGCAGGGTGCTTCGCAAGATAGCCCAGGAAGGGGTGTCAGCCATCCTGGTGGCCCCCTGTTGGCCAAGAAGGGTGTGGTTCGCAGACATCGTGCAGTTGGCAGTAGATCAGTACACCCTGCCCAAAGATCCAGGCCTGCTCACTCAGGGGCAGCTGTGCCATCCCAATTTACAAACGCTGGCTTTGACAGCTTGGCTGCTGAAACCTCCATCTTGATGGAAAAGGGGCTGCCTGCCTCTGTGGTTGACACCATAATTAGGGCTAGGAAGAAGTCCTCGTCCTTTATCTATTACAGGGTCTGGCATGCTTACCTGCCTGGTGTGAGTCTAAGTCTTTTCCCTGTAGGGTGTTTTCTATTCCCAGGATCCTGGAATTCTTGCAGCATGGTTTAGATTTGGGCCTTCAACTTAGTACCCTCAAGGGCCATGTTTCAGCCTTGGCTATTTTCTTCCAAAGATCTTTTGCCAACCACTGTTTGGTTAAGACTTTTTTCCAGGGGGTTACTCACGTGCGCCCGCCAAATAAGCCTTTGTTACCAGTCTGGGATTTGAATTTAGTTTTATCTGCCATGCAGGGTTCTCCTTTTGAGCCTATTCGTGAGGCTGCCTTGCCTATTTTGACTCTTAAGGTAGTCTTTTTGGTGGCTATCACTTCTGTTAGGCGTGTTTCTGAGTTGGCGGCGCTTTCCATTGAACCTCCTTACTTTGAGAGACACCAGGACAAGGTGGTGTTTCGGTTCAAGCCAGATTTCTTGCCTAAGGTTGTGTCTGCATTTCATCTCAATCAGGACATTGTCTTGCCTTTGTGTCCTAATCCTAGTAACCCTAAAGAGAGGGTATTACATTCTCTGGACGTGGTTAGGACTTTAAAATTTTATCTGGTAGCTACTGAATCCTTCAGGAAGTCTGATGCTCTTTTTGTTATTCTAAATCCACCATCAGTAAGTGGATTCGACAGGCGGTGATACAAGCCTATTCTGCTAAGTGGAAGGAGCCTCCCTTCTGCCTTACTGCTCTTTCTACTCGTGCTATTGGTGCCTCTTGGGCTTTTCAGCACCAGGCTTCTGTTGAACAAGTTTGCAAGGCCGCTACTTGGTCTTCTGTTCATACTTTTTCTAAGTTTTACAAGGGCTGATGTTAGGGCCTCAGCGGATGCTGCTTTTGGCCGCAAAGTTCTGCAGGCGGCAGTGGTTTAAACTGTCCACTGTTACTTTTGGGGATCCCTACCTTACGGACACTTTGCTTTTGGATGTCCCATGTCTAAGGATTATTCTGGAATAGGACGTGCTGTATACTTGGAATAATACAATTCTGTGAGTACTCACCTGTAGAATTGGTATTATAAGTATACAGCACGTCCTGTTCCACCCTGCCCCTTGTTATCATTGTTCTTGGTTACCTCTGTATGGTGATTGTTCATTTGGATTCTTATTCATTTTTGATTCTCCCGACTTCTTGTTAACTGCTTGTCAATACTGGGAATTAGTGGGAGGTTCCTGGCTATTTAAGGGGCCGGGAGTGGCCACAAGTCTTTTTCTGCAGTCCAGTGCCATCTTGTGGATGTATAACCCATGTGTAAGGATTATTCTGGAACAGGACGTGCTGTATACTTATAATACCAATTCTACAGGTGAGTACTCACAGAATTGTATTTTTTGTTGCCGGCCTTTGGATCCCTTCTATTTGAATAATGTCTTTTTGCAGGTAAGGTCTCCAGAACTGCACACAGTATTCTAGCTGTGGCCTCACCAGGGCTCTATACAGCGGCATCACAACCTCCCTCTTCCTACTGATGAGCTATGCAGCCTGCTTGATTTTCGCACTGTCTGGCTAAACTGTCCACTCATCTTGCAGCTATCAGTAATCAGTATCCCTAAATCTTTCTCCTCCGAGGTCCTGGATAACACAGTTCTGCCCATACAGTGCTCAGAGCAGGGATTCCTTCTACCCAAGTGCAGGATTTTACATTTAGAGACATTCAACTCTAGTTTCCACAGTTTTGACCCTTTATCCAGTAAAGCTAAATCATTCTCCATGTTGCAGACACCTCCAGTCTAACCAACCACTGTAGGTAGTCTCGAAAAGCTCACCTTAAAATATTCTAATATCCTAGATATCGGGCAGGTGCAGTTATTGTGCAGTTGTTAGATATTGTGGTGTTAGAGACGCTATTTCAGCTGCAGGAGGACAGAGGTCTCCTGTTTTTTACAGACTGGCTTCCCATTGGGTGAAGGCCTTTCTAATGTCACTTAGAAGGAAGTATTTACATTATTTAGGAAACTGAAGTTCAAACAAGGGCCCACCATCACATTATAGGTTATGAGGGGCTGAGATACAGGGCTTGCTCTCTCTGTAACATATATATATAATGGTTAGGCCCCGGTATTTAGACTATTTAGGAAATTGGAGTTCAGACTAGGGCCCTAGCCATTATGTTATAGGTTATGGGGGGCCCAGAAACAAGTCTTGGCCCCTCTGTAACCTATATATGCCGACTGGGCTCCAGTATTCAGGAATGTGAAGTTCAAAATAGGCCCCTAACCATTACATATACGTAAGACATGCACTGCGTAGAGTCTGCCTCCCTATTACCTATATGTAACGGCTAGGCCCCTTGTTACCGGAAGCTTCTCATGAAAATGGCCACCGGAATGTTTTGTAAAAAGCAGAGGCTATAGGCTGCACACAATGTGGGGCTTTACGGAATGTCCGCCGCGGGTCAACTTAGCTTTAACTCACATTCTAAGCAAGCAACGGTGTTGGATATCCCTGGATCAATAGGGCTGCGCAGGCCCACAAAAATAAGACCTATACTGTGTTCTCTGCGGTGTCATGTCTAACCAACCACTGTAGGTAGTCTAGAAAATCTCACCTTAAAATTCTAATATCCTAGATATCGGGCTTGGGAGTTATTGTGCAGTTGTTAGAGATTGTGGTGTTATAGACGCTATTTCAGTTGCAGGAGGACTGTTTTTTTACAGACTGGCTTCACATAGGGTGAAGGCCTTGCTAATGTCACTTGGAAGGAAGTATTTATGTTATTTAGGAAACTGAAGGGCCCACCATCACATTATAGGTTATAGGGGCCGAGATATCCCTGGATCAATAGGGCTGTGCAAGCCCACAAAATAAGACCTGCACTGTGATCTATGTGGTGTCAGAGACAACATCATGTCTAACCAACCATTGTAGGTAGTCTCGATAAGCTCGCCATCATGTCTAACCAACCATTGTAGGTAGTCTCGAAAAGCTTGCCATCATGTCTAACCAACCATTGTAGGTAGTCTCGAAAAGCTCGCCATCATGTCTAACCAACCATTGTAGGTAGTCTCGAAAAAACTCGCCATCATGTCTAACCAACCATTGTAGGTAGTCTCGAAAAGCTCGCCATCATGTCTAACCAACCATTGTAGGTAGTCTCGAAAAGCTTGCCATCATGTCTAACCAACCATTGTAGGTAGTCTCGAAAAGCTCGCCATCATGTCTAACCAACCATTGTAGGTAGTCTCGAAAAGCTTGCCATCATGTCTAACCAACCATTGTAGGTAGTCTCGAAAAGCTTGCCATCATGTCTAACCAACCATTGTAGGTAGTCTCGAAAAGCTCGCCATCATGTCTAACCAACCATTGTAGGTAGTCTCGAAAAGCTCACCATCATGTCTAACCAACCATTGTAGGTAGTCTCGAAAAGCTCGCCATCATGTCTAACCAACCATTGTAGGTAGTCTCCAAAAGCTCACCTTCTAATTCTAATATCCTAGATATCAGGCAGGTGCAGTTATTGTGCAGTTGTTAGAGATTGTGGTATTCTTAAGCATTTCAGACACTCCAGATACCCCTATATATTCTGAGACCCCTCTAATGCCAAGTGTGTTTTCAGGAAGTTCTCATATTTCGTGCTAAAGAATTCTGCCACAGCAGTTCGTCGGCATTCTCCAAAATGCTTTTCAATGTAAATACCTTTTTGCTTACTTGAGGATCTATCACGCGTGCGGCGCACGCCCGGCGAACATACTTTTATGTTGAACTTTAGCAAACATAGTAAATCACCCCTGTTATATTTTGGCTGCGTGTTCTGCTCATGCTTCATGGGAATGAGGAAAAAAATTGGTTCTTGGCCGATCCTGGAGGGTACACACAGCAGGGCATCCCAAATCTGTATACTCCACCAGAGAAGAACAAAACCCAATAATGGGGGTCACTTATTAGTTTGTTTTGTGGATTTTTTTGTCAGCATTGCTTAATATATCTAGACCCCAATTCTCTGTGGTGTCCGGTACAACATTATGTCTAACCAACCACTGTAGGTAGTCTTGAAAAGCTCACCTTAAAATATTATAATAGCCTAGATATCAGGCAGTTGCAGTTATTGTACAGTTGTTAGAGATTGTGGAGAGGGGAGACGAGTTACATGGTGGGAAAGTTACCAGATCTGTTTGGTCCATGTATAGAGACTGATTCACTACTAACGCCAGGTATCGCAGATGAGCGTCTGTATAGCGGCGCTTAGAACGACCGCTCGTAGCTCGTTACGAACGCTGTAAGCAGGTATCGGGCGCTGTACCAGAGCGTCTCGGTCGCTGTAGTAACCTGGCCGGCATTGATGATTGTGATGTATGTTGGACACCTGTACAGCGCTGCAGGGAGCGAGAGGTAGCGACTGACTCTTGGCGCTCCACATCACAAAAGGAGACACACACAGCGTGGGCGATCTGAATCTGGTCGCTATAGCATAGAGCGCCAGACGCTGTGAGATTAAAGTCTGTTTTTGAACACATATCCACCAGTAACAAAGTGAAAACACAATTGTTTTAACACTGGGACACTAACACTTTAGTTGCCAGACCTGTAATGACAATTCTGCATAAAAATATAAAAAGTCAAAAAAGTTTCTAAAAGTGTTTGTTTGCAGCCAGGAGACGTCACACAATGATTGGAGCAAAAAAAAAAAATGTCAAAAACGCTATTCATACACAAGCAAATGAACAGCCATTGAAATGTATGGGAGAGCGACACTGAGCAACAGGTAATACCTGGAGCGCTGGAAGCTAGAGAGCCGCTATACACTGAGCCTTCTGTAATAATACATGTGACGCTACATGGCGCTGTTAGAGGCGCTCACTAGATTCGCTTTCATAAATGTGGTTTTGCGTACAGCGCCCGGCGTTCACCAGACGCTGCCTGCCGCTACGAGGAGCTTCCTGGCGCTATCCCTTCTTAAATAACCCCCATAGATTGAAGGAACGAGAGGACATAAAGGAGGATGTAGCTAGGCAGTGAGAGAGGAGAGATTTGGATCAGAGATATATATTTGTATATTGAGGTTATTTTGCAAAACGATTTGCCGCGTATCCGCCAAGTTTACGCACTTGCCAAGTGAAATTTTCCCTGTTCCGCTGCCGATGGTGATCCATGATCCATGTTTTTTGGATTTACTTCTACGTCAGTTTGGCTCGGCGAAGGTTGGCGAATACTTTTGCATGCAAACCTTTTAGTGGCGAACCCCATAGGAATCAATATTATTTAGGGAGAGATTGGTGCTTTAGTGTTTTTTTAGCATCTTTAACTTATTTTTTGAGCGTGAACATTATAAAGTTTCCCAGTATGTGACAAACAGCTAATAATGTTTTTACACGACTTTTATATTTTCAAATAAACTTTTATTCTTAAAGTTGACTGGACGAGAGGCTGCGCATGTGCCGTAGGACTGGGGAAGGGTGAGTGAGATCGGGCGGTCTGGGGGGGTTTCACACAGCGGGGCATCCCCGATTGGGGACCAAGGATAGTAAAAATCCTGGGTTTTAGTCGACTTTAATATGGACCCCGAGCAATAGTGTGGCAAGCCAGCAAGCCATGGCTGCCATCAGGGCCCCTCGACCTACTGGGTCCCATACTGGAGTCCTGGCTGCCCTGCCCTGGATCCGCTTTAATATGGCAGGCAGCCTCTATGCAGTGTAAATTGTTTCTAGGGCCCCCCATAAAGTATAATGTAATGGCTAGGAACTTCCCTAAATAGTTTAAAGTGGACCAACACCCGATGCTGATCTATAAGATTCCCGGGCCGATCAGCATCGGGCCTGCGGGGCATCCAGATCGGGGGTGCCCCGCTGTGTGAAACCCCCCAGAAAGCCCCGAAATCCCTACCGCTCGCGCATCCTTCTAGCAGGGCGCGCACCCGCGCCGGCCGTTTGTGAATGGCGCTTGTCCGTCGGCGGGGATTGGCTGCAGCGGTCACGTGGGAGCGGGGTGAGGTGAGTTTTGGGGCTTTCTGGGGAGTTTCACATAGCGGGGCACCCCCGATCGGGGTGCCCCACCGAAGTGGACCAAAACCCAGGATAGTCAAAATCCTGGGTGTTGGTCCATTTTAAATACCAGGGCCCAAATAGGAAATATAGGTTACATAGGGGGTGCCCGAATTAACTCACCTCCTTCTGGTCCCTCGGTGCATGCACGACCGCTCGTCCAATCTGCCCGCTCAGATGGAGACTGAGGGGGGTTATTTATAAAGCCATAGCGCCAGGTCGCCGGGCACTGTACGCAATACCACATTTATAAATTCCGGTGAGCGACTATAACAGCGCCATGTAGCGTCCGATTCATCATTACAGGTGGCTCAGTGTATAGCGCCGGAGCTCTAGCTTCCAGAGCATCAGGTGTTACCTGTCGCTCTCCCATACATTGCAATGGACGTTACTTTTCTTCTCTTTAAACAGGGTTTTCTTTTCTTTTCTTTTTTTTTTTTTTTAATCAAATCATCGTGTGACCTCTCCTGGCCTATTAAATGTCATTTTTGAAAACTTTTTTGATTTTTTCATATTTTTATGCAGAATTGTCATTACAGGTCTGGCATTAAAGTATTAATGTCACAATTTAATAGCAATGTCATTTCATATATTTTCGCTTTGTTACTGGTGGATATGTGTTCAAATACAGACTTTAATCACACAGCTTCTGGCGCTCTGGGCTACAGCGCCCAGATCCAGAGCGTCAACGCTGTATGAGGCTGTTTTTTTTTTTATGAATATGGTTTGAGTCGCTCACACTGACCAGTTGCTACCGTTCGCTCCCATATAGCCCTGTACTGGTGTTATAGCGGCTCACACATCAAATTCATCAATGCCGGCCAGCGACTGAGGCGCTCGGTAACGGCGAACCATAGCCGATCACAGCGACTACTAGCGGTCGCTCTTAGCGCCTCGCTACAGACGCTCATCTGCCGATACCTGGAGCTAGTAATGAATCAGCCTCCATGATGAAGGGGCGGGAGCGGATCCGAGCGCTCTGGCGGCTGCATCCCCGCTACCCTCTGACAGGGAGCGTGCCTGCGCCGTGCTAAAGGGAGAACGGGGATGTGGCCGCTGATCGCGCATGAGCGGTTGGACCGGGAAAGAAGATTCGTTTTTGGGCGACCTGGGGGGGGGCATCACGATTGTGGGTGCCCTGGGGGGAGGGAATCTGGCGGCCCTGGAATCTTATAGATTCCCGGGGCGATCTCTGTGGGTTTTGGGCCACTTTAATACAGATACTAATTGCACAACAGGTATAAACCAGAGGTGCTATTGGAATGGGAAGCTCGGATGTAGAGTTCGGGTGGGCTTTGCCCAGAATCAGGGATATAGAAGATACAAATCTGTCTTCAGGAGCGTTATCCCACCTTCTCCTTCTCTCAGAAAAGCAAACGAAGCAAAGAGAGAAACTTGGGCCCTTATTCATCAAGCGATAGCGCCAGGTAGTGTATGACGAGCGCCAGGTAGCGGCAGCTAACGGCGACTACCGACTCAAGTACGCCCGGCGGCGGTCACAATGACGCATTTATCAAGCAAAATGAGGCTAGCGCCGGCGAGAGCGACGGCTAGCGCGGCATTCATCATGAAGCCGCCTGGACCGAACAGCGCCGCTGCAAATTCCCTCACAGCGCCAGGTATGAGCTGTCGCTCCCTGGCGATGTCCAATGCATTTCAATGGAGCAATCTATAATTATTCATAATTAATTGGTATTTTTTTTTTTTAATTTTTTTAATGTCAAAAAATCGGAGACCACTTCTGCAATGTTAGGATTTATTTTTAAGTAAAAAAAAAATTAAAAAAAAATATGTGCAGAATTGATCTAACAGGTCTGAGATTAATGTATTCATATTACAAAATGATTCTAACAACATGTATAATGTTACATTCAAAAAATATGGTTGTTTAGGGGTTAAAAAGCAGTTAATACAGATCGCCGCCAGCGCTCTGGGGTTTAAACAAGGAATGGACAGCGACAGCACATTCGGAGCGTGATTTGTTGATGAATATGAAGCTAGCCGTTCGCTCTGGCCATTCGTTGTCAGGCGCTCACATACAACGCTGGACCTGTGAAACAGCGACCCCCCAGCCCGTATTCAACATTACCGCACACCGACTGTGTCGCTGTCATCAAGCTAACGCCGGCCAAGCACAGCGAATACTGGCTGGCGCTGAAAAAATCACGCTACAGTCGCTCATCTGTCGCTACCTGGCGCTATTAATGAATCGGCCTCCCCGAACCAATCTTAAAGGGGACCAACACCCACCGCTGATCTATAAGATTCCCGGGCCGATCAGCTCCCTCCCCGCGGGGCATCCGAAATGTGTGAAACCCCCCCGGACGCCCACAAACCTTACCTTCTCCGCCGCCTCTCGTGCGTCCCTCTAGCAGGGCGCGCACTTGCGCCGGCCGTTTGTGAATGGCCGGCGCGGGCGCCTCCGTGTAAGAGGGACGTGCGAGAGGTGGCCTCCAGCGGCCTCAGCTTGTCCGTCGGCGGTGAGGTGAGTTTTTTGGGGCTTTTTGGGAGGTTTCACACAGCGATCGGGGTGCCCCGCGGAAGTGGACCAGCACCCAGGATAGTTAAAATCAATCGACACACAATGACATAATGGCCGCCGCGACACACAATCGCGGCGGCCATTAACGGATCCTGGTGCAGCTCGGTGACCGCCGAGCCCCTGAAGGTCTCCCCTCAAGTGAGATGGATGGGCCGGGCGAGCTGCCCATTGATCACTTTCAGTTTTGAGGATGAGAGGAGAGATTAGCCCGGTGCAGAAAGGCATCCATCAGCACTGCGCTCACTCATAGAACAATTCTGCTTCCGGGGGGTCTGCTGGGCATTGTGATGCGGCCGAGCCTCCGGGCGGAGGGGGGGGGGGTGCTAAGCGGGTCGTATAGACCAGACAGTGTTAGAGGGTTGCCGGCCCGTCATTTTTTCTACATTGATTTCCATACTGGGCTAGAGGAGAGTCTCTCTTTTTTCAGGCTGTCTCGGCCTGGGCTGTTCCTGGAAAGCTCCACCGGAAAATAATAATAATATTAATCTCTTTCCTATTGTATCTTGTATTCAGAATATCCATTGTAAACTCTGTAACACTGCACCTGTAATAGTCTATGTACTGTATGTTTCTACCCTGTCTGTCATTACTGCTTTGTACAGCGCTGCGGAAGATGATGGCGCTATATAAATAATAATAATAATAATAATTAAGAATAATAAAATAATATTAAACAATACAGGATTGTATTCACAAATTAAATTTCCCACAATGCACTGCTCCAAATTATTCTGCACAACAGAGCGTCGGTACATTTTATAGGATGTAAAGAAGTGAAAATGGTCATGTGATGAATGTGTCATGTCACGTGATGATGTCACATTTACTGACATCGAAAACTTTTTTTCCATCCAAAGCATCCTAACAGGCAATGGTGACACAGGAGCCCTTCTTTAAAGTGGACCATAACCGAGTGCAATCTATAAGATTCCTGGTTCCCCCCCCCCCCCCTGATTTTGGATGCCCCGCTGTGTGAAACCCCCCAGGTCGCCCCGTTTACTTACCTTGCTTCCGGTCCAACGGCGCAAGCCACATCCCGCTATCCCTCTAGCAGGGTGCGTGCCCGGCCCAGGCATTTCTGAATGGCCAGTGTGGACACGCTCCCTGTTAGAGGGAAGCGGGGGATGCGGCCGCCAGCGCACTCGGAGCCGCTGGCCTTAAACGCCGTCTTAGATGGCGTGAAATCACCTGCTCCGATCGCACTGATTTGACGAGCGGTCATGCATGCGCCGTAGACCCGGGAAGATCGGGCGATCTGGGGGGTTTCACACAGTGATCGGGGTGCCCCAGGGGAGAGGATCAAAACCCACGATACTCAAAATCCTGGGTTTTGGTCCACTTTAATATCACCTTCGCAATTCTGCCATCCATTGGACTTGTGAGTTGAATTTCTTTGTAGGATGTCAAAATATCCTCCCAAAGTTACTGTTTGGATAGAAACTGCCTCCCACTTTTTTTCTTGGGGATACTCCAAAGATTCTCAGTAAGGTTGGGGTCAGGGGAGGATGGCGGATCTCCTTTTATGCCCATAGCAGCCAATGACTGGATGACCGGCATGAAGAGGATTTGGCTACGGAAGGTGCGGTTCTTCTCCTTGTACCATGGAAGAAAGCGGTCAGTCAGAAACTTTAAAGTGGACCAACACCCAGGATTTTGACTACCCTGGGTTTTGGTCCACTTCGGTGGGGCACCCCGATCGTGGGTGCCTCGCTGTGTGAAACCCCCCAGAAAGCCCCGAAAACTCACCTCACCCTGCTCTCACGTGACCGCTGCAGCCAATCCCCGCCGACGGACAAGGAGAGGCAGCGCCGGACAAGCAGAGTGCGTCCGCCGCCGCCTTCCGCGCGTTTCTTACAGGGAGCGCACCCGCGCCAGCCATTCACAAACGGCCGGCGCGGGAGCGCGCCCTGCTAGAGGGACGCGCGGTAGGCAGCGGCGGCGGACGTGCATGCGCCGCTGGAATGTGGAAAAGCTAGGATTGTGGGCTTCGCGCCCTGTCAGAGCGACGTGCGGGAGGCGGCGGCGGGCGCACTGTCTTGTCCGCCGCTTGTCCGTGAGCGTGGTGAGGTGAGTTTTTCGGGGTTCTGGGGGGTTTTACACAGCGGGACACCCCTAATTGGGGTGCCCCCCTGAAGTGGACCAAAACCCAGGATAGTCAAAATCCTGGGTGTTGGTCCACTTTAATGTGGGCAATCTGTATGTACAGGGTGAGGGAAACATATAAGGTAGACTCCTATTCAGGGTGAAGGTCCACTTTAATGTGGGCAATCTGTATGTACAGGGTGTGGGAAACATATAAGATAGGCTCTTATTCAGGGTGAAGGTCCAGATTAATGTGGGCAATCTGTATGTACAGGGTGAGGGAAACATATAAGATAGGCTCTTATTCAGGGTGAGGGTCTGGATTAATGTGGGCAATCTGTATGTTCCAGGTGGGGGAAACATATGAGATAGACTATTATTTAGGGTGAAGGTTCGGATTAATGTTGGCAACATATAAGATAGGCTCTTATTCAGGGTAAAGGTCAGCTTTAAGTTTAATAATATATATATATATATATATATATATATAATTGGTTCTTAACTGGGGCAATTTTAATGTTCGGCTGCAGAGCTGATGTTGAAGCTGCAGTAAATGTTCATTGAATTGGACATTGATAAAGATAACAGCCTGGGGCTCTTAACCTATACAAATTGATCTATTAGTGGCCTTTGGGTCAGGCTAGTGGTATCCTGCTTCCCTACTCAGTGCTTACCATTTCCAGTAATGCCTTGAAAAGTCTGGTGTTTCCATTTCCTAATTCGCGAGTGCCATCTAATGGGTGAAAAGGTGGGGCTAAATGAGCCGTGGGTGGGGCTAACATAGTGAGAAACATCTACCTGTATGCTATTGGATGAATCCCCAGAAAGAGTAGTAATATTGCTGTAACTGCCAGCATTGGAAAGTTTAAAGAAAAAATGTTTATGCTGACATTTCCATATCCAACAAGTCTTGATGATGATGTCATTTTTTGTCCTTTTCCTCTCTCAGTATTGAGCAGTGTCATAGTTAGGGAATGTCGGGGGTAGAAGTGGCTTGAAATGGCTGGTCAGTAACTGGCGTGACCAGTGGCACCACGGGCCCTGGTGCGAACATTAAACTGGGTCCTTTCAATGCTCATACTATAAACTTTTTTCTGTGTTCTAACTGGTTTCAGCCAATTCTGCTCCTGTTCCCAATATCAGTGATGTCACAATCACTGCAGCTCCCCGATATCTGTGTGTTATACCGGACTCATCCCTCTCATCACATCTCACAGTCACTAGCCGTCATCTCCAACTCAGCTCCTGCGTCCGTCCCTTCCTCTCATCTGGCACCACTAACATTCTAGTGCTGCCCTAATCATGGCGCATATGGGGATGGGGTGTGTCTGATGGCAAAGCATAGGGGTTGTTGGAAGATGTCTGCAGGCCCCACTTGTGTTACCCTTCTCTGTCTTCTACCAAAAGAAAACATATCCATGACCGCTATAATACATTTATTTTACAAATACAGATATAATGTGAAAGTGTAACCTTTGAATTTTCATTTCAATTTATTCAAAATGGCCTCATCAGCATCAGAAAAGCTAATTGTGTGCTGGAATATGCAAAAACTTCCAACCACAACCATTGACTGACACATTTCCGGGCCAAATCTGCCACAAAATCACCTCAGCATCACAACATCACAAGGTGGGGGTGACAGTTTGGGGAGTATGGAGGAGTTTCCAATAGCGAAAGCACTGGACGACCATCCGTCAAAAAACAAAATAGCGGAAAGATTTTGTGGGACCTAAAAGGTTTACAGAAAGTCCACAGAAATCAAAGTAACATTCCGCAAGCAACAGTATGACGCGTGTTACACAAGTGTCTGCAGTTTAAGCCCTACAAAGTTCAAATGGTACAAGTGAAAGAAAATGTGGAACAAACCAACAAAAAATGTGGAACAAACCAAAACAGAGTTCTCGCCAGCTTCTCCTCTGCCACTGACGGGTCCGCCACTGTTATCGATTGTCCTGAGGTGACTAGAATTCCGCTTTAAGCCTTATAAAGTTTAAATGGTACAAGTGCAAAAAATTCAGTCAAACTAGAACAGCGTTCTCGTCAGCTTCTCCACTGCCACTGAAGTTCTTCTTGGCTTTGCAAGCCCAGCTGGTGGGAGATGGTTCCACCGACACACTTGCGTTCACTGACATGTATCGCTCATGTCGTAAAGTAAACAGGCATAATGTGAGATTTTGGGGCATGGAGAATCGGCAAGCCGCACTGGAGCATGAACGTGATTCTCCGAGGATAAAACGTTATCAGCACAGTGGTTTTGGGCCTTATTTCTTCAGTGGAATTCACCCTTACCGGATTCAGTGACCTCAACTTGTTGCCCCAGTTGGAAGAAGAGGGACCTTACTTCATTTTGCAGCAAGACGTTGACCTGACATACTGGTGTAAGGCTCGACCCTCGATGCACAGCCCAGTTTAGAGGGAAATTGCCCAAACTTCTCTACGGCTTCATCCTTAGTGGACAAGCCCCCGTTTTTCGGGATGCTGGACACGCGTACCTGGGTACGCTGGCCCCCAAGGTCTTAAGTTGCAAGCGATATCCTCTAAGTTCTGGGACCAGAAGGCAGCGGACACTCTTGGGAGGGTTAAACAGGTATTACAGCGGTAGCAGGAACACAGTCGAAACTAAAGTCTAGGCTAAATCAAGATCTGAGAGGAGAGCTGAGGGTCATACACACAAGGAAACCAGAGGATGTACCAGGGGAGTAACAAATAAAGTCAGCAAGAGGTCAAGTCATAGGTAAACTACTAGAAACACAGGCCAACGTACAAAGATACCCAAACTAACACTATAAGGGGCATCAGCACAATGGGCTAGGTCAGTTTTATAGTGTTACGATCCAATGGGCTGGGGGTTTAGGAGAAGTGGGCTATTGACTGAAACAGGGCAACACAAAAAGGGACTGAGAAGCATACTAATAACATTGGAATTTGCCTCTGACGGCTGCGTTGCTCGTTGCTGGCAGCATACAACCCCCGAAGAGCTTGTGTACACATGGGCAGGAAAGTGAGGCCAAGCATCAGTCAGAAGAGAGAAGCCGCTGGGACAAGGAGCAGGTAAGGAAAGTCTTCTTACAAATGGCATAGACATGTACGCTGTTACTTCCACCAGATTCTTCTGGGTTGCCCATGACGTGTTGAAGGATGTGCCACTGATTTTCTGGTCCCCCGAGGTCACCCGATCTAACATCTTGTGATTATTTTGGGGTTTATACCCCCAGTTCCACAGAACTTCCAGCAGTTAAAGCATTTTGACTGTGTTGCCTATCTGTATCCAGGGCCGGATTATGAGGAGGGTGCAAGAGGAGTGTGCCCTGGTGACTCCACCACTTGCCCCGCAAAGGAGACCTCCACCAACCTTTGGTTATGATCTGGTCCAGGAGGCTTTTAAGTCTTTGGTCTGAAGGGCCAGCAACAAAGCTATCGGCAGAAGTTGGGGCCCCCTGCATCTGGCCAAGCCTTTTTTTGTTTTTGCAAACCTGCAGCCAAAGCCACCACAGGGCAGGATGGTGAGTGTAGAGCAGCAAAGCCGCCGCCAGCAACGCTACAGTGATGGGTGCAGAGCTGTCACTGCACATAAGCCACCAAGCACAGCCGCTGGCAGCTCAATGCAGGGAACCAGCCGGGCGACTACACTACCCCCCACCCAGAATGGCAAAGCAGGAGTTCCCCAGCAGCACGCACCCGCACAAGGGGGGCACAAGGGACTCCATCTGACCTTCCAGTAAGTAGGCGGGTGCCAGACAACCACCAATCAGTTACTTGGCTGGACTATTATTTTAAAGGAAAAAAAAATACTGCATCTGGGGCCTCCGTCAGATTATGTGCCCAGGGGCCTCCACCACACTTACTCCGACCCTGTCTGTATCCTGTGGACATCTGTCATGTCACAAAGGGCGCCCACATCCATCTTTGAATGTCCGTAGAAACATAAATGCGGACCAACAATCAAAACTGAATTAAATCAGACCAAAACAATAAACAGTGCTCACATGCATCCTTCCCCGGGGCAATTCAGATTGCTGCACATAAAAAATAATTTACCTTTTTATTATGCCTGCTGGGATAAATTTTTAAAACAAGATGGCCGCTCATGGTCTTGCAGGCCACCTGCAAACAGGAAGTCATGATGGGCTTCCTGTTACTGTGCATTTCAGTTATATCAGTTGGGAGAGGAAGCGCCAAAATGGCCGCTACCTTTCTTTTTCAACTGTGCCAGGCTGTTGGTCCGGTTTTAAGAGTCAGTATTTGTGAAACATCCATAACAGCAGTTGTTGGTATGTTTTCTTGAATTGTTTTTGAATTACCCGGTAGAACCGGAGGCAGCAAAGGTTTAGCAAAACTTGGGGTGGTCGGATGCCACCATATAACCTACAGAGGCCTCCTTTCTGAAACTCCTCCGAGACCGCTACCGAGAACATCGCCTCTGTTCTTTTCTTAAAGGCACTGCCGTGTTTTTGTCCTGTTTGTGCAAGAAAGTATTTCTTCAACCCGAGCCGTCAGTAAGGATTTCAGGAAATAATAAAATTGTACTCTTTGATTGACACTGAAAGACAGCTAACTGTTTTATGGAGAAAGGCAGCATGGGCCAGAAGGGGGTCTATTGTGTCTATGGAAGGATTGATCACATAGTCACAGCAGGAGCCCCTCCATTCAGTCCACTTGAATCCATCTTTCTCCTGCAAAACCTATTGAGGACAGATGGACCCCTCACCCTCACTCAAAGCTTTCTCCAAATGCTTCTTTACTTCAATGAAATATGTCTCCTGAGTTACATATTACATCCCTGTGTGGCTGACGCAGCGCCGGAGGAAGAGCAATAACCCCTACACTAAATGTCAGATAAATTAGATAGGCATTAGAATTTACATTGGGGTCACCATATAAATACACATAGACCTTCAATACTGTCGAGTTGCCTTCAGTCCATAAATCTCAGTTTTATTACTCTTTTGACCTCAGAGCTCCCCAGATTTTTTACCTAATTAAAGTGATAGACTTGATGAGTGTTCATGCATTTCTGAACGAAGGTGGTATAAACATTTTCAGCCCTGTGTATCGTTCGGGGGGTTTTCAGAATAACGTAAATTTGGTTTGAGGGAAAGTAAAATTAGTGACGTAGTATAATTAGAGTTAGAAGTGATTATCTTCAAAGAAGGGTTGTTGAAGGTCTTCTTTGGGGAAGGTTCCTAGCCTTTAAGGTTAACAGACATTGTCGGATGCAAAATTACATTTGTATAGCTTAAACCTTATCGAACAAAAATGATCCCAACCCGACACTCCTTTTGCTCTTCGAACCTGTTTCTCATGGTGCTGAAGATCGATAACCTAACAGTGAGGTTGGCCATAGTTAGGGAGATGTCTCACTCAGAAAGAAACAACCAAATCAAAATGTTTTCTCGGTAATAGTTTTGATTTCTTCTAGATTTTGAATAGAACATAGCTTCTGCATTCTCATATATATCAGAAGGAACCTTATGTATAGGACTTGAACCTTATCTAACAAAAATGGTCCTAGACCAACACTTTGCCACGTAGAACACGTTTCGGATGATGCTATAGGACGATAACCTAATAGTGAGGTTGGCCATAGTTAGGGAGATGTCTCACTGAGAAAACAACTAAATCAAACTGTGTTCACGGTAGCCTAACACTTTGGCACTTAGAACATGTTTTGGATGGTGCTGAAAAACGATAACAGTGAGGTTGGCCATAATTAGAGAGATGTCTCACTGAGAAAGAAACAACCAAATCAAAATGTGTTCACGGTAATAGTTTTGATTCCAGTCAGATTCAAATAGAACAGAGCTTCTACATTCTCATATACATCAGAAGGAACCTTATGTATAGGGCTTGAACCTTATCGAACAAAAATGGTCCTAGCCCAACACTTTGGCACTTAGAACATATTTCTGATGATGCTGAAGGACGATAACCTAATAGTGAGGATGGCCATAGTAAGGGAGATGCCTCACTGAGAAAGAAACAACCAAATCAAAATGTGTTCACGGTAATAGTTTTGATTTTAGATATCAAATAGAACGGAGCTTCTACATCCTCATATATCTCAGAAGGAACCTCATGTATAGGGCTTGAACCTTATCAAATAAAAATGGTCCTAGCCCAACACTTTGGCACTTAGAACATGTTTCGGATTGTGTTTGCATTTATATTTGTGTTCGCGCCTGTGTGTTATAATATCCCTGTTTCAAGGGATGCGTTTGTAACCAGGACGCAGCAAGCAGGACACATTTTTCCCCCTCTTTGCCGCACTGGAGAGGTGTGAAAGGGGCCATAGAGGTGCCACTGAAATATTTTTTTTACGGTACCACTGAATCTGTGGCAAACGCAGAAACGCATGCGGGACCCGACAGGTGTGAACGAGGGCTTAGGGTTTTTGCGTTTTTCATTTTAGTCAGATTTCATATGGGACATAACTTCTACATTCTCTTATCTTTCAGAAGGAACCTCCGAAAATTCTATTTTTATAGGGCATGAACCTTTTCGGATCTAAATTATCCAAACCCTACTGTCCTTTTGCACTTAGAGCACATTTATGATGGTGCCGAAGTGTTTGAAACTCAAGAAGAAAAACTAACAGTTGGGTTGCCCATAGTCAGGGAGATGTCTCACTGAGAAAGAAACAACAACATTTGGGGTGTTCGCAATAATGGTTTTGATTACAGTGGGATTTCTAGTAGAACAGAGCTTCTACATTCCCTTAAGTATCAGAAGGAACCCTGACAATTATATTTGTATGGGGCCTGAACCTTATTGAACAAATGATCCCAACTCAACACTTTGTTGGAACTTAAAAAAACTTTCCTCGTGCTAAACCAAACAAGTGTTTCAAACGCAGGAAGGTAAACTAACAGTGAGGTTGCCCTCCCCTGTTTGGTTTGCATATTAATGCTTAATAATTTACTATCTTTTTGTTTTTGCTAAACTTTGGGGCCCAATATCCACATTTTTGTTGTTTGGACCTTAATTTTTGTGATTCTGGACACCTTTTTATCATTTTTTTTTTTTAATCCCTAAAAATATCTTTCATTGTCAAAAAGATACTTTCATTGTCACGCTACCGCCATGGGTTTTTGGAATAAAATAAGTTGGCTTCTAATAGTGATGTATTCGGCGATCCCCTGAAGCCCCACCCCCCACAATATTTTGGTTAAGATGTTCTTACTGCAGACAACCTAAATGGGTGGAAAGAAAAACACATCAAAGATATAACAGAACCAAAGCAAAAACCTGGGACACCCGTGATTATTTTTTAGAGGAGCTTAGAGGCCGATTCATTAATAGTGCCAGGTAGCGCCAGATGAGCGACTGTAGCGTGATTTTTTCAGCGCCAGCCAGTATTCGCTGTGCTTGGCCGGCGTTAGCTTGATGACAGCGACTCAGTCGGTGTGCGGTAATGTTGAATACGGGCTGGGGGGTCGCTGTTTCACAGGTCCAGCGTTGTATGTGAGCGCCTGACAACGAATGGCCAGAGCGAACGGCTAGCTTCATATTCATTAACAAATCACGCTCCGAATGTGCTGTCGCTGTCCATTCCTTGTTTAAACCCCAGAGCGCTGGCGGCGATGTGTATTAACTAGTTTTTAACCCCTAAACAACCATATTTTTTGAATGTAACATTATACATGTTTTTAGAATCATTTTGTAATATGAATACATTAATCTCAGACCTGTTAGAGCAATTCTGCACAAATTTTTTTTAAATTTTTGTTTTACTTAAAAATAAATCCTAGCATTGCAGAAGTGGTCTCCGATTTTTTGACATTAAAAAAAAAAAAGAAAATTAATAACAATTAATTATGAATAATTATAGATTGCTCCATTGAAATGCATTGGACATCGCCAGGGAGCGACAGCTCATACCTGGCGCTGTGAGGGAATTTGCAGCGGCGCTGTTCGGTCCAGGCGGCTTCATGATGAATGCCGCGCTAGCCGTCGCTCTCGCCGGCGCTAGCCTCATATTGCTTGATAAATGCGTCATTGTGACCGCCGCCGGGCGTACTTGAGTCGGTAGTCGCCGTTAGCTGCCGCTACCTGGAGCTCGTCAGACACTACCTGGCGCTATCGCTTGATGAATAAGGGCATTAGTGTCGATTGAACATAGGGTAGAATTGCCAGAGACTCAAAGAGCACCACTAAAAAGTTTAAAAAATTAATTAAAAATCTTTATTAGCCAAAGCAGACAATACATATAGACAATGCTAAAATCAATAAAAAACATATTTGACCGTGATGGCACAAAGAACAGGGGAGCGTTGCCACTTTACCCCCATAGCTCATTTAAGGTTGTTAATATGAATCCCTTTAAATAAAAGGGAATAAAAGGCATTTATATTAACAACCTTGAATGGGCTTTTTGGTGGTGATGTTTGAGTCTGGCAATTTTCCTTGGGGGGGGGGGGGTTTGGGCACCCCCCACTAATTCTGATTATTCATGTATATATGTTTAGTCATGGATATATATATATTCATGTATGTTATTTTCATCTGTATTATTGTATAATTGGAATATTATACTATAGATTTACATAGTTACTCCCGTTAATGCGGTTGAAAAAGTTCAACCAAGGGTGTTGGGGTAAGGGAAGTTATTTTTGAATAAAAAAAAAAAATTTAAGTTATTTTCTTCTAAATAAGCATCTAATACTTTTTTGAAGCTGTCAGCGGTTGATGCTGTAGCAAGCTTCTGTGGGAGGCTATTCCACAGATTTATAGTTCTTCATCTTACTCTTATATATTATTATGAGCCTGATTTATCAAGTGGCAGCACCTGTTAATACCACAGCGTGCGATTTACCAAATCAAAAAAATGTCAGCGCCGATGTGGTCGCCAGCATGCATCTAATTTAACACTAGCGCCGTGTAGGTTGCAGCGACAGACACTCTGATTGAAGATGCGCCAGTTTATAGTGGTGCTGTAGCTTAAGATCCCATAGAGCACAATGGGCAGAACTGGATTCCATTTGTTATAATTAAAATTACACACATTTATTTGTACAGAACTTGCATTGGGACTTGTCAATAATAGAAATGTAGGGTTATTAAAATAATTAATTAATTAATTATAATAGCTTCTTTTGCTTAACAATGTGTAATTTGGACACCAACAACTAAAACGCAGCTGAAACGCACTGTAAAGTTTGTCCCCAGCAGTGATTTCTTGTAACTGTAATAATGGAACGCCGACCAGCGCCGGGAAAATGCAGCTCCAAAGATTTCAAGGAGTAAAAAAGTATGATGGAATGTTATATTATTTAAGATAATTAGCATAATAATATAATATATATTCCTTTATATTATTATTTTATCTGAGGCCCTTATTCATGTAGGGATAGCGTCAGGTAGTGCCTTGTAAATGACAGGTGAACGCCGGACACGGCACGCAATTACACATTTATCAAGCAGAATCTGTTGAGCGACTGGGATAGCGCAATGTAGCGTCCGATTCATCATTATCCCAGCCTCAGCAGCGCCGGCGTTCAGCCTTGCAGAGCGCCAGGTATGACCTCTCGCTACTTGTCGCTCTCCTACACATTTCAATGGACATTCTTTTATTTCTTTTTAAACAGGGTTTTTGTTAATTTTTTTTTTTTAAATCTCAAATAATGTTGTGACCTCTTCTGGCCTAGAAAAAGGCATTTAAAAAAAAAATGTTTCTTGTTTAATATATTTATGCAGAATTGACATTACAGGTCTGCCATTAATGTGTTCATGTTACAATGTAATAACAATGTAATTCCATATGTTTTCGCTTTGTTACTGGTGGATACATGCTGAAAAACAGACTTTAATCACACAGCCTCCGGCGCTCTGGGCTTCTGAGAAGCTTTTTTGAGCGCCGGAGTTGTGTGAGACTGTTTTTTTCATGAATATGTTGTGAGTCGATCGCTAACATGCGCTCTCATACAGCGCTGTACTGGTTAAATAGCGACTCCTCACAATGTATTCATCATTGCTGCACAGCGACTGAGTCGCTAAGAACTAGCGACCCACGGCCGAGCACAGTGACTACTAGCGGGTGCTCTGAAAATGCCTGCTACAGACGCTCCTCTGTCGCTACATGGCGTTAGTGATGAATCAGCCTGCCCTTATATTCCTTTATATTACATTGTAATTTTCTTTTAAATATAGTTATAAAAGTTTACATAATATTATTATGGGATGCTATATAGTATAAGTATATATTCCTATGCATTATTATTTTATTTTATTATATTACATTGTCATATTCTTTAAAATATCTTTATATTTTATATAATATTATTATGATATGTTATATAGTATGAGCATATTATTTATTTCTGTATATTATTCTTTTATCTTATTATATTCCTTCATATTAAATTGTCACATTGTTTAAAATATTGTTATATTATTTTATATAGTATTATTATTGTATGTTATATAGTATGAGCATATTATAGTTGACATTTATATTATTCTTGTATCTTAATATATTCCTTTATATTACATCATCATATTCTTTATAATATTGTCCTATTATTTTATAATATATTATTATGGTGTGTTATATTAAATAGTATAATAAGCAGATTGTAGAGTATACGGTATTTCTTTATATCACATCATACTATATATTCTTTTATATTATTATTTTATCTTAATATATTCCTTTATATTACATTGTCTTATTCTTTATAATATTGTCATAATTTTTTATAGTATATTATTATGGTGTGTTATATCATATAGTATAATACGCATATTGTAGTATATATTCCTTTATATCATATCATAGTATATATTCTTTTATGTTATTATTTTATCTTAATATATTCCTTCACATGACATATGACATATTCTTGATAATATTGTTATATTCTTTTAGAATATATTATCACAGTATGTTATGTTGATATGTTATGTTATTCTATATCATTATATTGTTATATTATATCCTTTTTTATTATATAATGATGCTATGTTATATAATATTATAGTCTTTGTGACATTCATATAATGATGCCATGTTATATAATATTATAGTCTTTGTGACGTCCAGATTTGAGTGCATTTTTGATCCCAGCCCCGTCAGGCCTCGGCAAACCCGGCAAAGTTTGTAAGCGCGGCATTTAAGTGTTACAAATAATTCTAAACGGGATAGGAAGTGGGCTTAGAACGGCTTAAAGGGATTACAGATTTAAAGCTGAATAAACGCTCGGCTGTTTTAGTTCAGACACATTAGCTTTTAAAAGATTACTTGTATATTGACCAACAACCTCTGCAGCAGATCTTACAATAACGATGGGAGCTGAGGGGGTATCATTTTATTTGTGTTTTGGAGGGAGGGAATCCCTGGAGTCCTGCCGAAGCTTCTGAGCTTTCTCAGCCAGGCATTCCCTGCTCAGGATAATCTGGGAAGAGGAGGGGGGGATTTGCTTTAATGCACTTAATTAGACCTAGCCTAAGATCTTGTTTAAATTAGCTCGGAATTCCCGGCACCCCGCCCTATAGCTGACGCAGCAGCGGGAAACGGAGGCCTTACAAATGGCAGCACGCTAATGGGAACTCGTATGGTATGGATCAGGGCTGGCTCCAGGTTTATGTGGGCCCTTGGGCGACAAGCGTCTCAGCCCCTTTGTGTAGTGTCGCGACACACATGGCAGAAAAGCTGCAGGTGCGGATGATTTTGCCCCTTTTTGAAGATCAATATTCCATAAGTCGACTTTCCTCCTAGTCCATAAGTCGACTTTCCTCCTATTCCATAAGTCGACTTTCCTCCTATTCCATAAGTCGACTTTCCTCCTATTCCATAAATCGACTTTCCTCCTATTCCATAAGTCGACTTTCCTCCTATTCCATAAGTCGACTTTCCTCCTATTCCATAAATCGACTTTCCTCCTATTCCATAAGTCGACTTTCCTCCTATTCCATAAGTCGACTTTCCTCCTATTCCATAAGTCGACTTTCCTCCTATTCCATAAGTCGACTTTCCTCCTATTCCATAAGTCGACTTTCCTCCTAGTCCATAAGTCGACTTTCCTCCTATTCCATAAGTCGACTTTCCTCCTATTCCATAAGTCGACTTTCCTCCTATTCCATAAGTCGACTTTCCTCCTATTCCATAAGTCGACTTTCCTCCTATTCCATAAGTCGACTTTCCTTCTATTCCATAAGTCGACTTTCCTCCTATTCCATAAGTCGACTTTCCTCCTATTCCATAAGTCGACTTTCCTCCTATTCCATAAGTCGACTTTCCTCCTATTCCATAAGTCGACTTTCCTCCTATTCCATAAGTCGACTTTCCTCCTATTCCATAAGTCGACTTTCCTCCTATTCCATAAGTCGACTTTCCTCCTATTCCATAAGTCGACTTTCCTCCTATTCCATAAGTCGACTTTCCTCCTATTCCATAAGTCGACTTTCCTCCTATTCCATAAGTCGACTTTCCTCCTATTCCATAAGTCGACTTTCCTCCTATTCCATAAGTCGACTTTCCTCCTATTCCATAAGTCGACTTTCCTCCTGTTCCATAAGTCGACTTTCCTCCTATTCCATAAGTCGACTTTCCTCCTATTCCATAAGTCGACTTTCCTCCTATTCCATAAGTCGACTTTCCTCCTATTCCATAAGTCGACTTTCCTTCTATTCCATAAGTCGACTTTCCTCCTATTCCATAAGTCGACTTTCCTCCTATTCCATAAGTCGACTTTCCTCCTATTCCATAAGTCGACTTTCCTCCTATTCCATAAGTCGACTTTCCTCCTATTCCATAAGTCGACTTTCCTCCTATTCCATAAGTCGACTTTCCTCCTATTCCATAAGTCGACTTTCCTTCTATTCCATAAGTCGACTTTCCTCCTGTTCCATAAGTCGACTTTCTTCCTATTCCATAAGTCAACTTTCCAACGGAAGAACGCTAATTGCGTGCTTTCGGTTCATACTATATGAACCAATGATGGGGACGGAAGACAGAATACACTGAAGAAGCTGTCATAGCGAAACGCGTCTGCACCAAAATCACTTGCTACAATCGGGGACACTGCACCTTTAACGGATATCTTGCTACAAACCGGGGTATCAAGAAAAGGACTTTATGGGAATGTAGAAGTACCCAGGCACCTTCTTTCCCCAGAACAATACCACTAGGATTGTTCATGAATATTGACATAATTGATTGTACTAACCTTTTTTCTTATGCAACCTGTACATAATATTTTTTCTTGCTATACCACACTAAAATAGTAAATACACTGATACTGATCACTAACATATTGGTAGAGGGAGGGAATAGGCACAGCAGCCATTTCCCAAAGACCTGACCAGAGGGTATAAGATACAAACCTCGGGGTCAGGCGTGGGAAGGTTAACCTCAACCCCCAGAATATTTCCTCAAAGACCTTTAGAGCAGAGAGTAGCAACAGACAGGAGACCCGTTAAGCTGCCACCTCTCTGCTCTGAGTTCTTGAACTTATATGTAAATAATTCCGTCAAAATGCAAAAACTTGTCACCTAAGAAGCTCGAGGTTTCAGTCCCTGACCCTGTCATTGCTGCTCTGCCTGCCAAAGAAAGGAAGAATGTAAAAAAAAAGGAATGGATGTAATCAATTAAATAAAGAAAGGCAGTAAAAAATAAGGATAGACATAGTGAGAAATAAAGGAAGGATAGAAAGAATGACAAAGGGGGAAGAAAGAATAGAAGGAATGATGCAGAAAGGAAGAAAAGAAGGAATGACAGACAGAGAGAGAGAACAGGAGGAATGACAGAGAGAATAGAAGGAATGACAAAGGAGGAGGAAAGAATAGAAGCAATGACAGACAGGCCACTCACAGATGCCTGACACATAAAGGTATAGCGGGGATGCGCCTGCTATTCGTGTATGCGCCTTTGGCCCGAGAAAGAAAATACGTTTCCGGGTGACCTGGGGGATTTACACAGTGGGGGCATCCCAACTCTGGATGCCCCAGGGGGAACGAGTATGTAAGTAGATGTAAAATGTTAAGCTGTTTGGAACTTTGTAGAAGGTGTTGTAATCGGTGAACATCTCTGATCCCATAATCACCAAGATCCTGCTTTGTGTCTTTCAGCTGCTTGACTTGTTCATGATTTGGGACTGGTCTACTTACCTGGCGGATTATGGTCAACCCAGCTCGAAATACCTAAGGGTGAACCCCAGCACAGCGCTCATTCTGCTGGAGAAGTGAGTATCTCTCACTATATATATATATATATATTTATTGATATATACAGTATATATATATATATATATATATATATATATATATATATATATATATACAGTAATATATATATATATATATATATATATATAAAGTATATATATTGGCATATATATATATATGTATATAGATATATATATATATTTATTGATATATGAAGTATATATATATATAATATATTTGTATAATATTTTTATATATAATATATTTGTATATATATATATATATATATATATATATATATATATATATATATATATATGAAGCACCTGTCTCATACCTCCCATCATATGGATATGACATCTACAGACAGGCAGGTGTCGGTTACACAAGGGATCTCTCCCTGGCTTTCCTCATTTTGTCTTTATCACAAGTTTCTAATCATAGCAACATTCAAACTGGTAGTTTTTGGGTTAAGGTTTAGGTATTGGGTTAAAGCACCACTTTTTTTTAGCAATGTACTCACCTACCCTTCTGCTGTCTCGAGTCATAGTAGTCCTGGGTTCTGCAGTTCGGCCGTATCCTTGCTACCAGCGCCGAAGCTGAGAGCATCTGTCTGGCCCTTTGGTGTCCAATGCTGATAGATCATATGAGTGATGGATGCTCTGATAGGTCATGTGATTTGCCTCTGGTTATGGGTTAGACCAGGTATAGGCAGGTTATGGGTAAGGCTTAGAGGTTAGGTATTGGGTTAAAGTCATTGTCCAGGCACAATCAAAAAGTATTACCATTCTATAGGGTTCAACAGGGAAATGGTTTACAGTTTGACCATATGATTTTTCTTGTGAAGTAATTGGGCGTAGCCCTTGGAGCTGGGATTCTGCATAATAATCAGCGGGGTCTGTGAGAGCTTTAGATCCTGCTTCAGACACCCTGGCTCCCACTCTCCCTGTTGCGACATTGGGCACCTAGAGAAGCACTCTCATACACGCTTGCACACACTCCCATTGTATAGGGTTACACAGAGCCATGTTCTCATTCTTTTTTTAAGTAGTTATAAAATAAGGTTTTACCTCATGTGATGGGAGTGTCAGTGGGAGTACAAGCACACTGTGTGCATTGCAGTGGAGTGAGCTGGGATTGAGTGACAGTATGGGGGACTCCATTCTAGCCTATCACCAAGAGAGGGGAAGTTAGCTTGGCACGAGCCTCGGAATCGGTCAGGTTTAGCGGGCTGCGCTGGAGGCGGATGAAGAGAAAGAAGAAATTCTCGTTCCATCCTGTGACCAAAGCAAAACAAAGTGTGGGGAGCTGCCAGGCAAACGGATTTAAAGTTTGCCTGGCCAGTCCCTTTAAGGATTAATGGTTTGGTTAAGTATTGGGTTAAGATTTAATGGTTAGCTTAGGTAATGGGTCAAGGTATGGAGGTCGATTCAGAACCTGGTGAGAAAACTCACTTCTTGATTAGGAGAGAATTTGGCATTCACTTTCATTGTCTACCTTGGGGCTGATTCAGAGCCAGGTGAAAATTTACACCTGATAGACAATGGAAGTGAATGGCAGTTTTCTCTACTAAAAAAAGGAATTCTCACCAGGCTCTGAATCAGCCCCTTAATAGTTTAGGTATTTGGTGGAGGTTTTATGATTAGATTAGGTATTGGGTTAGAATTTAATGTTTAGGTTAGGTATTGGGTTAGGGTTTGATGCTTCAGCTAGGTAGCTGGTTAGGTTAGTTTAGATTAAGTATTGGATCAAGGTTTCATGGTTCGGTTATGTATTGTCTGATGACTAGGTTAGGTATTGGGTTAATGTTTGATGGTTAAGTTAGGTATTGGCTTAAAGATTATTAGGTTAAGTATTGGGTTAAGGTTTGATGGTTGGGTTAGGTATTGGGTTAGGATTTATTGGTTAGGTTAGGTTTTGGATTAGGGTTTGATGGTTGGGTTATGTATTGGATTAGGGTTTGATGGTTGGGTTAGATATTGGGTTGGGGTTTGATGGTTGGGTTATGTATTGGATTAGGGTTTGATGGTTGGGTTATGTATTGGATTAGGGTTTGATGGTTGGGTTATGTATTGGATTAGGGTTTGATGGTTGGGTTAGATATTGGGTTGGGGTTTGATGGTTGGGTTAGGCATTGGGTTAAGGTTTGATGGTTGGGTTAGATATTGGGTTGTGGTTTTTAATGGTTCAGTTAGGTATTGGGTTTGGGTTTATTGGTTAGGTTAGGAACTGGATTAGGGTTTGATGGTTGGATTAGATATTGGGTTGGAGTTGGATGGTTGGGTTAGATATTGGGTTTGGGTTTGATGATTGGGTTAGATATTGGGTTGGGGTTTGATGGTTGGGTTAGGTATTGGGTTAGGGTTTATTGGTTAGGTTAGATATTGGATTAGGGTTTGATGTTTGGATTAGGTATTGGGTTGGGGTTTGATGGTTGGGTTAGGTATTGAGTTTATTAGTTAGGGTTTCACCGTTAGGTCAGAAATTGGGAAAACTTAGCTTAAGTATTGGATTAGGGTTTGATAGTTAGGTTTGGTACTGGGTTAAGATTTTAGTTAGGTTAGTTTTTAGGTTAGGGTTTGATGGTTATGTTAGGTATTGGATTAAGGTTTAATGTTTAGGTTGGGTGTTGGGTTAGGGTTTATTGGTTAGGTTAGGTATTGGATTAGGGTTTATTGGTTCAGTTAGGTATTGGGTTAGCTTTTGATTTAGCTTTTGGTTAGATATTCAGCTAAGGTTTATTAGGTTTGTATTCTGTTTAGATTTTTTAGTTAGGTATAACATTAAGGATTAACTTTTAGGTTTGGTATTGGATTAGGGTCTGTTAGTTAGGTTAGGTATTGTATTAGGATTTGATGTTTGGGTTAGGTTTTAGATTAGGGTTTGATGTTTGGGTTAGGTATTGGGTTAGGGTTTGATGGTTGGGTTAGGTATTGAGTTTGGTACTGGGTTAAGTTTTATTAATTAGATTAGGTTTTAGATTAGGGCTTGATGGTTATGTTAGGTATTGGATTAGGGTTTAATGTTTAGGTTGGGTGTTGGGTTAGGGTTTATTGGTTAGGTTAGGTATTGGATTATGGTTTATTGGTTCGGTTAGGTATTGGGTTAGCTTTTGATGGGTTAGGTATTGAGATAAGGTTTATTAGGTTAGGTATTCTGTTTAGATTTTTTTAGTTCGGTTAGGTATTAGTTTAAGGATTAACGTTTAGGTTTGGTATTGGATTAGAGTCTGATAGGTTATGTTTTGGGTTTGGATTCTTTGGTTAGATTAGGTATTAGATTAAGGATTAATGTTTAGGTTTGGTATTGGATTAGGGTCTGATAGTTAGGTTAGGTATTGGGTTTGGATTTTTTGGTTAGGTTAGGTTTTAGATTAAGGTTTAACATTTAGGTTTGGTATTAGATTAGGTTCTGATAGTTAGGTTAGGTTTTAGGATAAGCCATATTAGTAATGTTAGGTATTGGTAAAGGGGTTATTGGTTAGGTTAGGTATTGGGTCAAGCTTTAGAGGCTAAAACTTAACAGGATGTAGTATTTTGATTGGCTGTCACATGATATGCTAAACTAACCCACTTCAAATCCAGCAATGATGACAGACTGACAGGCTGTCCCTTTCTCCGCTGCAGAATGAAGGACATCAATAAGAAGAATAACATCTTTGCCCAGTTCCGGAAGAATGATCGGGACCGACAGAAGCTGATCGACACGGTGGTGAAGCAGCTGCGCAGTCTGGTGAATGGCATGTCGCAGCACTCCTAGTGCCGAGCCTTGTGCAGAGGATGTCGGGGGCAGCCATGTTTTTAGCCATTTTTATATACTCTGCTGTGTACAAAAGAGGGGGCGCGCATCCTGTATTTTCTATATTGCTGCTATGTGTTCCTGTAAATAGCCAATTTATTCTTCTTTGGGAATAAAGAAAAAAGAATGTTGAAGAAATCTCGGAGTAGATGTTTATGAAAGTATTAACACCGACCTACCTGTGGGGATGGGCCATTCTGAATGTCACGTATACCTGATAACGTGCGTCCGTACTTACCCGCTCTTCTGACGCCCCAATAGACATAACTGGCTCACCAACCCACATGGCAACCGGGGGTAAGTATCATTGCCTGGTATTGGTATCGAGCTTCCAGAGAGGATATGCACAGCTGGGTATCTATCTATCTATCTATCTATCTATCTATCTATCTATCTATCTCATATCTATCTATCTATCTATCTCATATCTATCTATCATCTATCTATCTATCTATCTCATATCTATCTATCTATCTATCTATCTATCTATCATCTATCTATCTATCTATCTATCTATCTATCTATCTATCTATCTCATATCTATCTATCTATCTATCTATCTATCTCATATCTATCTATCTATCTATCTATCTATCTCATATCTATCTATCTATCTATCTATCTATCTATCTATCTCATATCTATCTATCTATCTATCTATCTATCTATCTCATATCTATCTATCTATCTATCATCTATCTATCTATCTCATATCTATCTATCTCCTATCTATCTATCTATCTATCTATCTATCTATCTATCTCATATCTATCTATCTCATATCTATCTATCTATCATCTATCTATCATCTATCTATCTATCTATCTATCTATCTATCTATCTATCTATCTATCTATCTCATATCTATCTATCTCATATCTATCTATCTCATATCTATCTATCTATCTATCTATCTATCTATCATCTATCTATCTATCTATCTATCTCATATCTATCTATCTATCTATCTATCTATCCCATATCTATCTATCTATCACCTATCTATCTATCATCTATCTATCTATCTATCTATCTATCTATCATCTATCTATCTATCTATCTATCTATCTATCTATCTATCTCATATCTATGTATCTATCTATCTATCTATCTCATATCTATCTATCTATCTATCTCATATCTATCTATCTATCTATCTATCTATCTATCTATCTATCTATCCCATATCTATCTATCTATCTATCTATCTATCTATCTATCTATCTATCTATCTCATATCTATGTATCTATCTATCTATCTATCTCCTATCTATCTATCTATCTATCTATCTATCTATCTATCTATCTATCTATCTCTCTCATATCTATCTATCTATCTATCTATCAATTCAATTCAATTCAAAAGAGCTTTATTGGCAGGTCCAAAAAAACATTTAGCATTGCCAAAGCAAAAGAGAATAACAAATGGGGGGGGGGTGTTGGGTTATAGGGGCAGGATTGGGTGTATATCGGTCCAGTGATGGTGGGAGTTGGAGAGGTATAGAGGCAGTAGGGGGTTGGGCGGGATTAAGGGGCAGTATATGGGTTTGAAATCCATAGATTCTAATTGTCCTTTTAGTTGGAGCAGTATAGAGGTGGGGTATAGGGGGCAGTATAGGGGTATATCAGTCCATGTCCTCTTATGTTCCTCTTAGTTGATGGTAGGTGGAGACATATAGGGGGCAGTATAGAGGTGGGGTATATGGGCAGTATAGGGGTATATCAGTCCATGGTCTCTTATGTTCCTCTCAGTTGATGGCAGGTGGAGACATATAGGGGGCAGTATAGAGGTGGGGTATAGGGGCAGTATAGGGGTATATCAGTCCATGGTCTCTTATGTTCCTCTCAGTTGGTGGCAGGTGGAGACATATTGGGCGGCTATTTGCAGGGTGGGCTCCTCTTCTCCCAGCAGGATGTGGAGTTTCCTCTCATCATCTATGGAGGTGAAGTCCGGGATGAGGGTGGAGAGTCTCTGGAAGTAAGTGTCCCTGGTGGATGAATATTTGCTGCAGTGTAGCAGGAAGTGGGCCTCATCCTCCAGGGCCCCCTGCTCACAGTGCCGGCACAGTCGGCTCTCCCGTGGCTTGTATGTCTGCCTGTGCCGTCCCGTCTCCATCTCCAGGCTGTGGGCGCTCAGTCTATAGAGACTCAGGGTCTGCCTGTGTTTGGGGTGGTGCAGCCTCTCCAGGTATGGGGCCATGGTGTAGTTCCTCTTTAGTGATTGGTAGATGGTAAGTTTCTGGGAGTTACTTATTTCTTTCTTCCAATCCTCTATATATTGCTCCTGGCAGCTCTCTATCGCCCCCTTTATTTGGGCTTTTGTCAGGACATGTCGGGGGTTTTGGCTGGACAGGTGACTGACACTCAGTTGGAGGGCACAGGGTTTGTTCTGGGCCCCATGGCTCAGGGAGGCTTTGTGGTGGTAGGAGTCGGGGCTGCTGCTCTGTATGTGCCCCCAGAATGACAGCGCCCTCTTCTGCACATGGAACCATAGTGGGAACTTGCCCAGCTCTGCCCGGCACGCCATGTTGGAGGTGCTGCGATGGACCTGGAGGAGGTACTTGCAGAACTCCAGATGAAAGGTCTCTGTTG
The DNA here is from genome assembly GCA_027917425.1 of Gastrophryne carolinensis. Taxonomy (NCBI): domain Eukaryota; kingdom Metazoa; phylum Chordata; class Amphibia; order Anura; family Microhylidae; genus Gastrophryne; species Gastrophryne carolinensis. The sequence goes on from CM051235.1 coordinate 614,425,990, forward strand.
GGCTTGGGTCCCATTTGGACTGGTCTGGGTAGGTGATTGGGACCCAAACCTCACTGCCATAAAGTAGGATTGGGGCAATGACCCCATCAAAGATCTTCATCCAGACCCTCACTGGTGGTTTGAGGTGGTACAGTCGCTTTCTGATGGCGTAGAAAGCTCTGCAGGCTTTTCCTTTCATCTCCTTTCCTTTCTATCTATCTATCTATCTATCTATCTATCTATCTATCTATCTATCTATCCCATATCTATCTATCTATCTCATATCTATCTCATATCTATCTATCTATCCCATATCTATCTATCTATCTATCTATCTATCTATCTATCTATCTATCTATCTATCTATCCCATATCTATCTATCTATCTATCATCTATCTATCTATCCCATATCTATCTATCTATCTATCTATCTATCTATCTATCTATCTATCTATCTATCATCTATCTATCTATCTATCTATCTATCTATCTATCTATTATCTATCTATCTATCCCATATCTATCTATCTATCTCATATCTATCTCATATCTATCTATCTATCCCATATCTATCTATCTATCTATCTATCTATCCCATATCTATCTATCTATCTATCATCTATCTATCTATCCCATATCTATCTATCTATCTATCTATCTATCTATCTATCTATCATCTATCTATCTATCTATCTATCTATCTATCTATCTCATATCTATCTATCTATCTATCTATCTATCCCATATCTATCTATCTCATATCTATCTATCTATCTATCTATCTATCTATCTATCTATCTCATATCTATCTATCTATCTATCTATCTATCCCATATCTATCTATCTCATATCTATCTATCTATCTATCTATCTATCTATCTATCCCATATCTATCTATCATCTATCTATCTATCTATCTATCTATCTATCTCATATCTATCTATCTATCTATCTCATATCTATCTATCTATCTATCTATCTATCTATCTATCCCATATCTATCTATCTATCTATCTATCTATCTATCTATCTCCTATCTATCTATCTATCTATCTATCTATCTATCTCTCTCATATCTATCTATCTATCTATCTCTCTCATATCTATCTGTCTATCTATCTATCTATCTATCTATCTATCTATCTATCCTATATCTATCTATCTATCTATCTATCTATCTCATATCTATCTATCTATCTATCTATCCCATATCTATCTATCTATCTATCTATCTATCTATCTATCTATCTCATATCTATCTATCTATCTCATATCTATCTATCTATCTATCTATCTATCTATCTATCTATCTATCTATCTCTATTTATCTATCTAACTATTATCTATCTATCTATCTATCTATCTATCTATCTATCTATCTATCTATCTATCTATCTATCTCTATTTATCTATCTATCTATCATCTATCTATCTATCTATCTATCTATCTATCTCATATCTATCTATCTATCTATCTATCTATCTATCTATCTATCTATCTATTATCTATCTATCTATCTATCTATCTATCTATCTATCATCTATCTATCTATCTATTATCTATCTATCTATCTATTATCTATCTATCTATCTATCTGGGTGTCAGGAGCTGATTGGTGGTTCCTTTATCCTCCATAGGAGCGGCTCTGATCACTTAGCGCTGGGCCATGTTGGGCAGCAGATGAGCTCCGGCGCGGTGTGGGGGGGGTTGCGCTGCTTTTATGACAGTTTGTGTTGGGGGATTGCGCTTCATGGGAGAGACATTTGGAGCCATAAATAATGGGAGAGTGGCTCCAAGTCCAGCGAGATTTATAGTGATGGCGCTATAAATTATATGCGGTGTATTTCATGTGTGCGCGGGGGACTTGTGTATATCGATTGTGTGCACATGCCACAGACCTGGCTCGGGGGCCTTTCTATTGGCTGATACAGTTAACCCTTACCACCAAGCTCACAGGAATGTGGGAGAACATTATGGGCCCCATACAGGCCCTCCTTACAATTACCCATTGGCAGAGCACCCCTCTATACCACCCTGCCTATACAGTCCGGGGTCCCCTTATACCCTGCAGCTGCCTCCCATAGAGGATGGAACACCCGGGGTGTTGGCCATTCTGAAACAAACAATACAATCTCTAGCTGGGCCCCAATCACTGCATACAACTGTCTGGGCCCCATTCACTGTATACACCTGTCTGGGCCCCATTCACTGTATACACCTGTCTGGGCCCCATTCACTGTATACACCTGTCTGGGCCCCATTCACTGTATACACCTGTCTGGGCCCCAATCACTGCATACACCTGTCTGGGCCCCATTCACTGTATACAACTGTCTGGGCCCCATTCACTGCATACACCTGTCTGGGCCCCAATCACTGCATACACCTGTCTGGGCCCCATTCACTGTATACACCTGTCTGGGCCCCATTCACTGCATACAACTGTCTGGGCCCCATTCACTGCATACACCTGTCTGGGCCCCATTCACTGCATACACCTGTCTGGGCCCCAATCACTGTATACAACTGTCTGGGCCCCATTCACTGCATACACCTGTCTGGGCCCCAATCACTGTATACAACTGTCTGGGCCCCATTCACTGCATACAACTGTCTGGGCCCCATTCACTGCATACACCTGTCTGGGCCCCATTCACTGCATACACCTGTCTGGGCCCCAATCACTGTATACAACTGTCTGGGCCCCATTCACTGCATACACCTGTCTGGGCCCCAATCACTGCATACAACTGTCTGGGCCCCATTCACTGCATACACCTGTCTGGGCCCCAATCACTGTATACAACTGTCTGGGCCCCATTCACTGCATACACCTGTCTGGGCCCCAATCACTGCATACAACTGTCTGGGCCCCATTCACTGCATACACCTGTCTGGGCCCCAATCACTGTATACAACTGTCTGGGCCCCATTCACTGCATACAACTGTCTGGGCCCCATTCACTGCATACACCTGTCTGGGCCCCATTCACTGTATACACCTGTCTGGGCCCCATTCACTGCATACAACTGTCTGGGCCCCATTCACTGCATACACCTGTCTGGGCCCCATTCACTGCATACACCTGTCTGGGCCCCAATCACTGTATACAACTGTCTGGGCCCCATTCACTGCATACACCTGTCTGGGCCCCAATCACTGCATACAACTGTCTGGGCCCCATTCACTGCATACACCTGTCTGGGCCCCATTCACTGCATACACCTGTCTGGGCCCCAATCACTGTATACAACTGTCTGGGCCCCATTCACTGCATACACCTGTCTGGGCCCCAATCACTGCATACACCTGTCTGGGCCCCATTCACTGCATACACCTGTCTGGGCCCCAATCACTGTATACACCTGTCTGGGCCCCAATCACTGCATACAACTGTCTGGGCCCCATTCACTGCATACAACTGTCTGGGCCCCATTCACTGTATACAACTGTCTGGGCCCCAATCACTGCATACAACTGTCTGGGCCCCAATCACTGTATACACCTGTCTGGGCCCCATTCACTGCATACACCTGTCTGGGCCCCATTCACTGTATACACCTGTCTGGGCCCCATTCACTGCATACAACTGTCTGGGCCCCATTCACTGCATACACCTGTCTGGGCCCCATTCACTGTATTCAACTGTCTGGGCCCCATTCACTGCATACAACTGTCTGGGCCCCATTCACTGCATACACCTGTCTGGGCCCCATTCACTGTATACACCTGTCTGGGCCCCATTCACTGTATACACCTGTCTGGGCCCCATTCACTGCATACACCTGTCTGGGCCCCATTCACTGTATACACCTGTCTGGGCCCCATTCACTGCATACACCTGTCTGGGCCCCATTCACTGCATACAACTGTCTGGGCCCCATTCACTGCATACAACTGTCTGGGCCCCATTCACTGCATACACCTGTCTGGGCCCCATTCACTGTATACCCAACCTGACCCCCAGCCCCATTCATCTGTGCCCCAACCGGACCTGCAGTGATGTACATGGCCATGGTATGGGATGCCCCTTTACCCCCTGAGATTCTTAGTTACCCTACATGTGACCCCCCCAGCGCCCCCTGAATCCCCCCCCCCAGTCTGGCATTTCCTGCAGAGACAGACACAGGTTTGTAGTGATGCCGGGGACAAGCGATCGCAGGAACTGCATGTGCCAAGGACCAAACCCAGATCCCATCCCAGAGGACGGCCGCACCCCCATCCTCCCCCCCCCATCCTGCCCCCATCCTCCCCTCATCCTCCCCCTATCCTCCCCCCCATCCTCCCCCCCATCCTCCCCCCCATCCTCCCTCCATCCTCCCCCCCCATCCTCCCCCCCATCCTCCCCCCATCCTCCCCCCCATCCTCCCCCCATCCTCCCCCCATCCTCCCTCCATCCTCCCCCCCATCCTCCCCCCCATCCTCCCCCCATCCTCCCCCATCCTCGCCCCCATCCTCCCTCCATCCTCCCCCCCCATCCTGCCCCCATCCTCCCCTCATTCTCCCCCTATCCTCCCCCCCATCCTCGCCCCCATCCTCCCCCCCATCCTCCCTCCATCCTCCCCCCCCATCCTCCCCCCCATCCTCCCCCCATCCTCCCTCCATCCTCCCCCCCATCCTCCCCCCATCCTCCCCCCCATCCTCCCCCCCATCCTCCCCCCATCCTCCCCCCATCCTCCCCCATCCTCGCCCCCATCCTCCCTCCATCCTCCCCCCCATCCTCGCCCCCATCCTCCCTCCATCCTGCCCCCATCCTCGCCCCCATCCTCCCCCCCATCCTCCCCCCATCCTCCCCCCATCCTCGCCCCCATCCTCCCCCCCATCCTCCCCCCATCCTCCCCCCATCCTCGCCCCCATCCTCCCCCCATCCTCGCCCCCATCCTCCCCCCATCCTCGCCCCCATCCTCCCCCCATCCTCCCCCCCATCCTCCCCCCATCCTCCCTCCATCCTCCCCCCCATCCTCCCCCCATCCTCGCCCCCATCCTCCCCCCATCCTCGCCCCCATCCTCCCCCCATCCTCCCCCCATCCTCGCCCCCATCCTCCCCCATCCTCGCCCCCATCCTCCCCCCATCCTCCCTCCATCCTCCCCCCCATCCTCCCCCCATCCTCGCCCCCATCCTCCCCCCATCCTCGCCCCCATCCTCCCCCCATCCTCGCCCCCATCCTCCCCTCATCCTCCCCCCATCCTCCCCCCATCCTCCCCCCATCCTCGCCCCCATCCTCCCCCCATCCTCGCCCCCATCCTCCCCCCATCCTCGCTCCCATCCTCCCCCCATCCTCCCCCCATCCTCGCCCCCATCCTCCCCCCATCCTCGCCCCCATCCTCCCCCATCCTCCCCCCATCCTCCCCCCCATCCTCGCCCCCATCCTCGCCCCCATCCTCCCCCCATCCTCCCCCCATCCTCCCCCCCATCCTCCCCCCATCCTCCCCCCATCCTCCCCTCATCCTCCCCTCATCCTCCCCCCATCCTCCCCTCATCCTCCCCCCATCCTCCCCTCATCCTCCCCCCATCCTCCCCCCATCCTCCCCCCACCTCCCCCCATCCTCCCCCCATCCTCCCCTCATCCTCCCCCCATCCTCCCCTCATCCTCCCCTCATCCTCCCCCCATCCTCCCCCCATCCTCCCCCATCCTCCCCCCATCCTCCCCCCATCCTCCCCCCATCCTCCCCCATCCTCCCCCCATCCTCCCCCCACTCCCCTCATCCTCCCCCCCATCCTCCCCCCATCCTCCCCCCATCCTCCCCCCCATCCTCCCTCCATTCTCCCCCCATCCTCCCCCCATCCTCCCCCCCATCCTCCCCCCCATCCTCCCCCCATCCTCCCCCCATCCTCGCCCCCATCCTCCCCCCATCTCCCCCCATCATCCTCCCCCCCATTCTCCCCCCATCCTCCCCCCATCCTCCCCTCATCCTCCCCCCATCCTCCCCCCCATCCTCCCCTCATTCTCCCCCCATCCTCCCCTCATCCTCCCCCCATCCTCCCCTCATCCTCCCCCCATCCTCCCCTCATCCTCCCCCCATCCTCGCCCCCATCCTCGCCCCCATCCTCCCCTCATCCTCCCCCCATCCTCCCCCCCATCCTCCCCTCATTCTCCCCCCATCCTCCCCCCCATCCTCCCCCCATCCTCCCCTCATCCTCCCCCCATCCTCCCCCCATCCTCCCCCCATCCTCCCCTCATTCTCCCCCCATCCTCCCCCCATCCTCCCCTCATCCTCCCCCCATCCTCCCCTCATCCTCCCCCCATCCTCCCCTCATCCTCCCCCCATCCTCCCCTCATCCTCCCCCCATCCTCCCCCCCATCCTCGCCCCCATCCTCCCCCCATCCTCCCCCCATCCTCCCCCCATCCTCCCCCCCATCCTCGCCCCCATCCTCGCCCCCATCCTCGCCCCCATCCTCCCCCCATCCTCGCCCCCATCCTCCCCCCATCCTCCCCCCATCCTCGCCCCATCCTCCCCCCATCCTCGCCCCCATCCTCGCCCCCATCCTCCCCCCATCCTCGCCCCCATCCTCCCCCCATCCTCCCCCCATCCTCCCCCCATCCTCGCCCCCATCCTCCCCCCATCCTCCCCCCCATCCTCCCCCCATCCTCCCTCCATCCTCCCCCCCATCCTCCCCCCATCCTCCCCCCATCCTCGCCCCCATCCTCCCCCCATCCTCGCCCCCATCCTCCCCCCATCCTCCCCCCATCCTCCCCCCATCCTCCCTCCATCCTCCCCCCCATCCTCCCCCCATCCTCGCCCCCATCCTCCCCCCATCCTCGCCCCCATCCTCCCCCCATCCTCGCCCCATCCTCCCCCTATCCTCCCCCCATCCTCGCCCCCATCCTCCCCCCATCCTCCCCCCATCCTCCCTCCATCCTCCCCCCCATCCTCCCCCCCATCCTCCCCCCATCCTCGCCCCCATCCTCCCCCCATCCTCCCCCCATCCTCCCCCCATCCTCCCCTCATCCTCCCCCCATCCTCCCCCCATCCTCCCCCCATCCTCGCCCCCATCCTCCCCCCATCCTCCCCCCATCCTCGCCCCCATCCTCCCCCCATCCTCCCCTCATCCTCCCCCCATCCTCCCCTCATCCTCCCCCCCATCCTCCCCCCATCCTCCCCCATCCTCCCCCCCATCCTCCCCTCATTCTCCCCCCATCCTCCCCTCATCCTCCCCCCCATCCTCCCCTCATTCTCCCCCATCCTCCCCCCATCCTCCCCCCATCCTCCCCCCCATCCTCCCCTCATTCTCCCCCCATCCTCCCCCCATCCTCCCCCCATCCTCCCCTCATCCTCCCCCCATCCTCCCCCCATCCTCCCTCATTCTCCCCCCATCCTCCCCTCATCCTCCCCCCATCCTCCCCCCATCCTCCCCTCATTCTCCCCCCATCCTCCCCTCATCCTCCCCCCATCCTCCCCCCCATCCTCCCCTCATTCTCCCCCCATCCTCCCCCCATCCTCCCCCCATCCTCCCCTCATCCTCCCCCCATCCTCCCCCCCATCCTCCCCTCATTCTCCCCCCATTCTCCCCTCATCCTCCCCCCATCCTCCCCCCCATCCTCCCCTCATTCTCCCCCCCATCCTTCCCTCATTCTCCCCCCATCCTCCCCCCATCCTCCCCCCCATCCTCCCCTCATTCTCCCCCCCATCCTTCCCTCATTCTCCCCCCATCCTCCCCCCATCCTCCCCTCATCCTCCCCCCATCCTCCCCTCATCCTCCCCCCATCCTCCCCTCATCCTCCCCCCATCCTCCCCTCATCCTCCCCCCATCCTCCCCCCCATCCTCCCCCCATCCTCCCCCATCCTCGCCCCCATCCTCCCCCCATCCTCCCCCCATCCTCCCCCATCCTCCCCCCATCCTCCCCTCATCCTCGCCACCCAGCTCGGGATGCCCTTCCTCTTGCAATACAGACAGAAACTCACCGTTGTACCAGCTGACCATCAGCAGATAAAGGGGACCTATAGGTCTGATGACCATTTGTGGACCATTTCTGGGTTTGGATCCACTTTATGAGTAAAGCGTGGTCATACAAAACTTTATATTATATTTACTTCACTTGGTTATTTGTCGCGCTGGGGATTCGTCTCTCCCGACAGCAAAAGTGACGGCAGAGGCTGGACACTGATGAGGATGAATAGAGAGCAAGCTCTGCGGCCAATTACACACAGGCAGCTTATAGACTATAAATGGTGTCTGCTCCAATACACAACTCCCACCATCGCACAACTACAACTCCCAGTATGATAAAAGAACCAGCGCTGAATGAACTACAACTCCCAGCCTGACCAGTGCAGAATGAACTACAACTCCCAGCCTGACCAGTGCAGAATGAACTACAACTCCCAGCCTGACCAGTGCAGAATGACCTACAACTCCCAGCCTGACCAGTGCAAAATGAACTACAACTCCCAGCCTGACCAGTGCAGAATGAACTACAACTCCCAGCCTGACCGGTGCAGAATGAACTACAACTCCCAGCCTGACCAATGCAGAATGACCTACAACTCCCAGCCTGACCAGTGAAAATGAACTACAACTCCCAGCCTGACCAGTGCAGAATGAACTACAACTCCCAGCCTAACCAGTGCAGAATGAACTACAACTCCCAGCCTGACCAGTGCAGAATGAACTACAACTCCCAGCCTGACCAGTGCAGAATGAACTACAACTCCCAGTCTAATCAGTGCAGAATGAACTACAACTCCCAGCCTGACCAGTGCAGAATGAACTACAACTCCCAGCCTGACCGGTGCAGAATGAACTACAACTCCCAGCCTGACCAATGCAGAATGACCTACAACTCCCAGCCTGACCAGTGCAGAATGAACTACAACTCCCAGCCTGACCAGTGCAGAATGAACTACAACTCCCAGCCTAACCAGTGCAGAATGAACTACAACTCCCAGCCTGACCAGTGCAGAATGAACTACAACTCCCAGCCTGACCAGTGCAGAATGAACTACAACTCCCAGTCTAATCAGTGCAGAATGAACTACAACTCCCAGCCTGACCAGTGCACAATGAACTACAACTCCCAGCCTGACCAGTGCAGAATGAACTACAACTCCCAGCCTGACCAGTGCAGAATGAACTACAACTCCCAGCCTGACCAGTGCAGAATGAACTACAACTCCCAGTCTAATCAGTGCAGAATGAACTACAACTCCCAGCCTGACCAGTGCAGAATGAACTACAACTCCCAGCCTGACCAGTGCAGAATGAACTACAACTCCAGTCTAATCAGTGCAGAATGAACTACAACTCCCAGCCTGACCAGTGCACAATGAACTACAACTCCCAGCCTGGCCAGTGCAGAATGACCTACAACTCCCAGCCTGACCAGTGCAGAATGAACTACAACTCCCAGCCTGACCAGTGCAGAATGAACTACAACTCCCAGCCTGACCAGTGCAGAATGACCTACAACTCCCAGCCTGACCAGTGCAGAATGAACTACAACTCCCAGCCTGACCAGTGCAGAATGACCTACAACTCCCAGCCTGACCAGTGCAGAATGAACTACAACTCCCAGCCTGACCAGTGCAGAATGACCTACAACTCCCAGCCTGACCAGTGCAGAATGAACTACAACTCCCAGCCTGACCAGTGCAGAATGAACTACAACTCCCAGCCTGACCAGTGCAGAATGAACTACAACTCCCAGCCTGACCAGTGCAGAATGAACTACAACTCCCAGCCTGACCAGTGCAGAATGAACTACAACTCCCAGCCTGACCAGTGCAGAATGAACTACAACTCCCAGCCTGACCAGTGCATAATGACCTACAACTCCCGGTCTAATCAGTGCAGAATGAACTACAACTCCCAGCCTGACCAGTGCACAATGAACTACAACTCCCAGCCTGACCAGTGCAGAATGAACTACAACTCCCAGCCTGACCAGTGCAGAATGAACTACAACTCCCAGCCTGACCAGTGCAGAATGAAACTACAACTCCCAGCCTGACCAGTGCAGAATGAACTACAACTCCCAGCCTGACCAGTGCAGAATAACCTACAACTCCCAGCCTGACCAGTGCAGAATGACCTACAACTCACAGACTGACCAGTGCAGAATGAACTACAACTCCCAGCCTGACCAGTGCAGAATGAACTACAACTCCCAGCCTGACCAGTGCAGAATGAACTACAACTCCCAGTCTAATCAGTGCAGAATGAACTACAACTCCCAGCCTGACCAGTGCAGAATGAACTACAACTCCCAGTCTAATCAGTGCAGAATGAACTACAACTCCCAGCCTGACCAGTGCAGAATGAACTACAACTCCCAGCCTGACCAGTGCAGAATGACCTACAACTCCCAGCCTGACCAGTGCAGAATGAACTACAACTCCCAGCCTGACCGGTGCAGAATGAACTACAACTCCCAGCCTGACCAGTGCAGAATGAACTACAACTCCCAGCCTGACCGGTGCAGAATGAACTACAACTCCCAGCCTTACCAGTGCAGAATGACCTACAACTCCCAGCCTGAGAAGTGCTGAGCAATCTATAAGTCACAGCTAGATCAGTGCTGAATGAACTACAACTCCCAGCCTGAGAAGTGCTGAGCAATCTATAAGTCACAGCTAGATCAGTGCTGAATGAACTACAACTCCCAGCCTGAGAAGTGCTGAACGATCTATTAGTCCCAGTCAGATCAGTGCTGAATGAACTATAACTCCCAGCCTGAGAAGTGCTGAATGATCTGTAAGTCCCAGCCAGATCAGTGCTGGATGAAGTACAAGTCCCAGTTCTCCAAATCCTACAACTTCCACCCTAACCAGACCTGACCCATTTTGAATGAACTGAAAATTCCAGTTCTCCACGAACTATTGAGTTCCAGTTTTGGATGAACTACAAGTCACAGCATGCATAAAGAGGATGAACTATAACTCCCAGCCTGAACAGTGCTAAATAATCTATAAGTCCTGGTCAGATCTGTAATAAATAAGCTGCCTGTTCTCCGTTCACTAAAAACTACCCACTCCAGCCAGGTCTGAGCACAGCTGAAAGAACTACAACCCCCAGCCTAGCCAGTTGTAAATGAACTACAATTCCTTAGCTCTAAATAATTTACAGCTTCCACGCTGACCAGTTCTGAAAAGATTACCAGTCCCAGTTCTGAATGAACTGACCAGTGGAGAATGAACTACAACTCCCAGACCGGCCAGTTTAGAGAGATCTACAACTATCTCCTGGTTCTGGAGGAACTACATCTCCCAGCCTGGCCAGCTGTAAACAAACGACAAGTCCCAGTTCTGTAAGTACTACAAATACCATAGTGAGCAGAGCTGGGTGAACTACAACTCCCAGCCTGATCTCTGTGCGGAATGAACTACAAGTTCTAAAACTGCAGCTCCCAGACTGACAGGTTCTGAATAAACTATAACTCCCAGCATGACCAATTGTGAATGAACTGCAAGTCCCAGTTCTCTATATAGTGCTAAGTCCCACCCTAACCAGTTCTGAATGAACTACAAGTCCCAGCCTGAGCAGTGCTAAATGAACTACAACTCTCTGCCTAACCAGTTCTGAATGAACTACAAGTCCCAGCCTGAGCAGTGCTAAATAAACTACAACTCTGTCTAGCCAGTTCTGAATGAACTACAACTTCCAGTCTGAGGAGTGCTGAATGAACCACAACTCCCAGCCTGACCAGTTCTAAAAAAAAATTACCAGTTATGAGTGAACTACAAATCCCAGCCTGGCCAATGCTAAGTGAACTACAACTTCCAGCCTGGCCAGTGCAGAATGAACCCCAACTCAGCCTAATCGGTGATGAAAGGACTACAACTCCCAGCCTGAGCAGTGCTGAAAGATCTATAACTAACTTCTGGTTCCGAAAGAACTACAACTCCCAGTCTGACCAGTTCTGAATGAACTACAAGTCCCAGCTTGGCCAGTGCTAAGTAAGCCACGACTCCCAGCCTGGCCAGTACAGAATGAACCACAAATACCAGCCTAACCAGTTCTGAATGAACGACAACTCCCAGTCTGCCCATTGCTGAATGATCTACAACTCTCAGATCAGTAATGATCTGCAAGTTCCCAGGTCAAATCCCAACCAGTTCTGAGCACGGCAGAAAGAACTACAACTCCCAGGCTGACTAGTTCTCAATAAATGACCAGTCCCAGTTCTGGCTGAACTATAAATATCAGCCTACCCTGCAATAGAGCCTAAAGGAGGGGGTGCTCCTGGTCCCAGTGTGTGGTCGGTCCTGGAGGCTCCTCTCTCAGGCAGCTCCTGACTTTCCTCGAATCAATCCCATCACCTACCCAAGTGGCCAATGGCAGCCCTCTCCCAGCTACTTAACTATGCAGAAAACCACGTCACCCCCTGAAGGTGGAACATCTATGACGCCAATATGTCTATAAATGTGGCTGGGAGGCGGCTCAGCTCTGGGGAGCCATTGAGGACATCGATCATTGTGCTGGAGATCAGCTTTGGTGAGGAGCTCTGAGCCGCTGCTGCTGGTGCTGGTGGTGAGTAGCCCCTCTCCTGCCTCCCCTGTCATCACCCCCATCCTCCTCATCATCATCATCACCCCCATCCTCCTCCTCATCATCATCATCAACCCCATCCTCCTCCTCATCATCATCACCACCTGTCAGTAAAGTTTTGGCCAGTCCTGCCCTTGCTTGGATCCCTGGTTGGGCTCTTCTCCTCCTGGTTGGGAGTGATGAGGAAGCAGCAGGGTGGTCATTAAAGTGGAAATGGCTGTAGGTAGCCCCCGGGCATCCCCCTTTCTCCTGCTGGAAGCATGAATGCATCCTTCTGCTGGCACGCCTGATTTATCATAGGAGCGTGAAAGCTGCAATTTTAGCCTCCTCATTGCTGGCTCTTCCTTCCTAGGAGCAGCTTTGGTGGGGAGGGGGCTCCCATACATCACCCGAAGTGAGGAACTTTGCCTGAACATTCTTTTGCAGGGGGAAGATCGGTGAAGGAGACTTGATGGATTTCGTTCTGTCCGTGAAAATCTGAGGAAGCCTCCATGGAATCACCCAAGTGACCCTCAAGACCATCAACAACTCACACAGCGGTCACTGACCTCATCCTCCAGCCTGAAGACCCCTCTTCTCTCAAAACATGTTGCTGAGTCTGGACCTCAACTACCTCTCCTTCCTGGAGGCCACATTCACGTCGGTGCTGTCCCTGGTGCTCCTCCTGGCAGTGTCCCACCAGCTTTGGTCCCTCAGGTGGCACAGCACCAGGGATAGGTCCAGCAAGCTGCCTCTGCCCAAGGGATCCATGGGATGGCCCTTCTTTGGGAGAAACTTTACACTGGCTTGTGCAGGTGAGCATTGGGTCCATGTCTTTTTAGTCTGTGTGTTGCATCAAATATATCTCGGGATTTATGGGTTTTTTAAGACATCTAAGGTCTTTGCAGGGTCCAGGTATTAGGTTCTGGCTCCCCAGACCACTACCCTGGTGGGGTATTTAAGATTTGCTCTATTGGACAGGTTATGGGCAGATCGTGGGTGGACGGACTGCCTTGGCATCACTGGGCCCTCCCAAGTCTGGTTGGTGTTGATGGACTTTAGGGTGTCAGGGGTTGAGTAGGTGGGTGTTTGGGCATTGGCCAGAGAAGGGCAACAAGCTGTTGTTTTATAGGTCTGCTAGAGAGACCACTGAGAAGATGCCTCTGCCCTATACAGAGCCGTTGTGGCTGTCTTCTCTAGGTTATGTGGACAAGGCTGATGTCTTCTCTGGGACATGGGGTTATAAGTGATGTCTTCTGTAGGGCAGTGGGCTATTACTGACGTCTTCTCTAGGGTATGGGGCTATTACTATTACTCTTTGGGATAGGGGGATGTTGTTGATGTCCTCTGTACGGTAGGGAACTATTACTGGTGTCTTATCTAGGGTAGGGTATAATTACAGCAGTATTCTCTAGGGTAGGGTATTATTTCAGCAGTATTCTCTAGGGTAGGGGGCTATGACTGATATCTTCTGTATGGTAGGATGCTTTTACTTAAGTCTTCTGTAGGGTATGGGGCGTTTAGTAATGACTTCCCCAGGGCATGGGGCTTTTACTAATGCCTTCCCTAGAATATGGGGCTTTTAGTAAAGACTTCCCCAGGGTACGGGGCTATTACTGATGTCTTCTGTAGGATAGAGGCTTTTACGTATGCCTTCTCTAGGGTACCGGACTATTACAAATGTCTTCTCTATGGTGGGGGACTATTACTGATGTATTCTCTATGGTATGGGGCTATTAATGATGTCTTCTCTAGAGTAGGGGCTTTTACTGGTACCTTCTGTAGGGTAGGGGCTTTTACTTATGTCTCCTCTAGGGGAGGGGGCTATTACTGATGACTCTTTACAGTAGGGGGCTATTGCTGAAGTCTTCTCTAGGGTATGGGGCTATTGCTGAAGTCTTCTCTAGGGTATGGGGCTATTACTGATGTCTTATCTAGAGTAGGGGGCTTTTACTGATGTCTTCTCCAGGTTAAGGGGTTTTTATCGATGTTATCCCTAGAGCAGGGGGCTATTACTAATGTCTCCTCTAGGGGAGGGGGCTATTACTGATAAATCTCTAGAGTAGGGGGACTATTACTGATGTCTACTATAGCTATAGCTGATGGCTTCTATAGGGTAGGGGGCTTTTACTGATGACTCTCTTGAGTAGGGGTCTATTACTATTGTTAACGCTACATTCGGGGGATACTGTTGTCTTTCATAGGGCAAGGGGTATAACATGTTTTCTTCAGGATAGGGGGCTATTTATGTTGCCTTCAAAGAGGTACTCTTTTGGGCATGGGGCATTATGTCTTCTCAAAGACAGGGGGGTATTAGTAATGGCATATTCAGGGCACGGGGCTGTTATGTCCTTTCTATGACAGGGAGGTATTTTCATCTACTTTTTAGGGCAGGGGGTCATTACTGAGGTTCTTTCCTTGGTATGTTGGGTTTTATGGCTTCTCTTGGACAGGGGGTATTACTGATATAATATTCAGGACAGGGGGCTATTATGTCCATTGTATGGTGTATTACTCACCAGCTTTGTAGGGCAGAGGGTTCTACTGATGTCTTATCTAGTACAGGGGGCATTATGTCTTATCTGGTGGGGGTATTAAAGATGTCTTTGTACTGTAGGAATAAAACCAAGGTAACTAGATTATTTTCATGAAGACTTTTAGCTAGTCCCCCCGCAAATAGCTAAATTTTTGAGTCGGGTCAGTGGCAAATATCTTCCAAGAAAATAAAACAGTAAGTCCAGTTAATTGGATTTATTACTACAAATATATCATTAGCTGGATAAATAAGAGCATTTATATTCTCCGGGGCAGGGCTGGGGGCAATTACCCATGTCCATGTTGGAGTATGGAGGTATTATTGATGCCTTTATTCTCTAGGATTTGGTCTATTAATTATGTCCTATGTAGGTGCAGAGTCGGGGTGGGGGGCTATAACCAAATTTTCTTTTCGGGCAGGGGGTACTGTGGTACTGTGGCTAATAATAAGGACTGGTGTAAGTGTAGAGGCAATTTCCATGTCCTGCCTATGGCAGAGGGGCTGTCACTGATGTGCTTTTCAGGGCAGAGGGCTATTAGTTTAGGGGATCTTTCTATCTAGGGCAGGGGGGGCATTAATGATGCCCTGTCTAGGGGCGATGAGGGGGTATTAGTGATGTTCTCTCCAGGACAGGTGGGATGACAACATAGGCTGTGGCGTCTTGCATGTCCCTGGCTGAGGTCGGGTGATGTCAGCAGGTGACGTGTCTCCTCTCCGGTACCGGCAGGGCTCAGACTTCCACAGCTCGCGGCGGGAACGATACGGGAATGTCTTCAAGACTCACCTGCTGGGGAAGCCGCTGATCCGGGTGACGGGAGCCGAGAATATTCGCCGCATCCTGCTGGGCGAGCACCACCTGGTCAGCACCCAGTGGCCCCAGAGCACCCAGATCATCCTGGGCCCCAACACCCTGCTCAACACCACCGGGGAGCTGCACCGACACAAGAGGAAGGTGAGGAGACAGACCCCCGAGCTTACCGACTAGGACCATGCCAAGCTAATACCCGACCACCGACCCTGCCAAGCTCATGCCCGACCACCGACCCTGCCAAGCTCATGCCCGACCACCGACCTGCCAAGCTCCTACCCGACCACTGACCCTGCCAAGCTCCTACCCGACCCTGCCAAGCTCCTGCCCGACCCCCGACCCTGCCAAGCTCCTACCCGACCCCCGACCCTGCCAAGCTCCTACCCGACTTCCGACCCTGCCAAGCTCCTACCCGACCCCCGATCCTGCCAAGCTCATGCCCGACCACCGACCCTGCCATGTTCCTGCCCGATCCTGACCCTGCCAAGCTCCTACCCGACCCCTGACCCTGCTAAACTCCTACCCGACCCCTGACCCTGCCAAGCTCCTACCCGACCCCCGACCCTGCCAAGCGCCTACCCGACCCCCGACCCTGCCAAGCTCCTGCCCGACCACCGACCCTGCCAAGCTCATGCCCGACCACCGACCCTGCCAAGCTCCTACCCGACCCCCGACCTGCCAAGCTCATGCCCGACCCCCGACCCTGCCAAGTTCCTGCCCGACCACCGACCCTGCCAAGTTCCTGCCCGACCCCCGACCCTGCCAAGCTCCTACCCGACCCCCGACCCTGCTAAGCTCCTGCCCGACCACCGACCCTGCCAAGCTCATGCCCGACCCCCGACCCTGCCAAGCTCCTGCCCGACCCCCGACCCTGCCAAGCTCCTGCCCGACCACCGACCCTGCCAAGCTCATACCCGACCTCCGACCCTGCCAAGCTCCTACCCGACCCCCGACCCTGCCAAGCTCCTGCCCGACCACCGACCCTGCCAAGCTCATACCCGACCCCCGACCCTGCCAAGCTCCTACCCGACCTCCGACCCTGCCAAGCTCCTACCCGACCTCCGACCCTGCCAAGCTCCTGCCCGACCCCCGACCCTGCCAAGCTTCTACCCGACCTCCGACCCTGCCAAGCTCCTACCAGACCTCCGACCCTGCCAAGTTCCTACCCGACCTCCGACCCTGCCAAGCTCCTACCCGACCCCCGACCCTGCCAAGCTCCTGCCCGACCACCGACCCTGCCAAGCTCCTGCCCGACCCCCGACCCTGCCAAGCTCCTACCCGACCTCCGACCCTGCCAAGCTCCTGCCCGACCCCCGACCCTGCCAAGCTCCTGCCCGACCCCCGACCCTGCCAAGCTCCTACCCGACCCCCGACCCTGCCAAGCTCCTACCCGACCTCCGACCCTGCCAAGCTCCTACCCGACCTCCGACCCTGCCAAGCTCCTGCCCGACCCCCGACCCTGCCAAGCTCCTGCCCGACCCCCGACCCTGCCAAGCTCCTACCCGACCTCCGACCCTGCCAAGCTCCTGCCCGACCCCCGACCCTGCCAAGCTCCTACCCGACCTCCGACCCTGCCAAGCTTCTGCCCGACCCCCGACCCTGCCAAGCTCCTAACCGACCTCCGACCCTGCCAAGCTCCTGCCCGACCACCGACCCTGCCAAGCTCCTACCCGACCCTGCCAAGCTCCTACCCGACCCCCGACCCTGCCAAGCTCCTACCCGAGCCCCGACCCTGCCAAGCTCCTACCCGACCTCCGACCCTGCCAAGCTCATGCCCGACCACCGACCCTGCCAAGCTCCTACCCGACCCCCGACCCTGCCAAGCTCCTACCCGAGCCCCGACCCTGCCAAGCTCCTGCCCGACCCCTGACCCTGCCAAGCTCCTGCCCGACCACCGACCCTGCCAATGGATCTATCTATCTCTCCATCCCATATCTATCTATCTATCTATCTATCTATCTATCTATCTATCTATCTATCTATCTCTCCATCCCATATCTATCTATCTATCTATCTCTCCATCCCATATCTATCTATCTATCTATCTATCTATCTATCTATCTATCTATCTATATATCCCATATCTATCTATTTATCTATCTATCTATCTCTCCATCCCATATCTATCTATCTATCTATCTATCTATCTATCTATCTATCTATCTATCTCATATCTATCTATCTATCCATTATCTATCTATCTATCTATCTATCTATCTATCTATCTATCATCTATCTATCTATCTCTCCATCCCATATCTATCTATCTATCTATCTATCTATCTTATATCTATCCATCACCTATCTATCTATCTATCTATCTATCTATCTATCTATCTATCTATCTCTCCATCCCATATCTATCTATCTATCTATCTATCTATCTATCTATCTATCTATCTTATATCTATCTATCCATCACCTATCTATCTATCTATCTATCTATCTCTCCATCCCATATCTATCTATCTATCTATCTATCTATCTATCTATCTATCTATCTTATATCTATCCATCACCTATCTATCTATCTATCTATCTATCTATCTATCTCTCCATCCCATATCTATCTATCTATCTATCTATCTATCTATCTATCTATCTATCTATCTATCTATCTATCTTATATCTATCTATCTATCTATCTATCTATCTATCTATCTATCTATCATCTATCTATCCATCCTCCCAATCCACTGATCTCTTCCTTTCTAATTTCTCTCCGTATCTGTTCATTTATTAATATCACACACCCCTCTTTTTCCCCGTCAGGTGATGGCCAGGGTATTTGGGCACCGTGCTCTGGAGAGTTACGTGCCCCGCATCCAGGCGGCGGTGAGTCGGGAACTTCAGGGGTGGTGCTCGCGCTCCGCTCCAGTGTCGGTCTTCCCCGCCTCCAAGGCGCTCACCTTCCGCATCGCTGCCCGCATCCTGCTGGGCCTCAGCTTGGCCGAGGAGCAGTTCAGTCAGCTTTCCGGGGTCTTCGAGCAGCTGGTGGAAAACCTCTTCTCTCTGCCCCTGGACATCCCCTTCAGTGGACTCCGCAAGGTAAGTCCTGCCTGTAACTGGTTACAGAGGTGAGACTAGCTGATGGGGAATACTTGCTGAGGGTCCCTGCTCCCTGATTTTATAACCTCAGAGAAGTACAAGGGGGTGCCATGAGCCCTGATCCTAATGTGATGGTTTGATGACGACTCCAAACTTACCCCAACTCCTAACCTGATTGCTAAAGGTACCCCTAACTCTCTGCACCTTGGGTGGCTGTATCTGCTACATGAAGCCTTAGAAGCCAAAGGGGCTGAGAGCCAAACTCACCAGGTGAATAGATCACCACTTTAAAGGTCTGCAGGATAATAGACAAGTATAGCCACTGCCATAGCGCTAACTACTGAACTTCCAGTTCCACTCCAAATGAGCTGGAGAAGGCATGGAAAGAGCAACAGAGACAGCTGGAGAGGGGATGCAGAGTCATGCAATTTCTTTTAACTAATTCCACTTTCCGCAGGGTATTAAGGCACGGAACATCTTACACCAGTACATGGAGGAGGCCATAAAGGACAAGATTACCAGGAGAGACCCTGAGGTGTGCCAGGACGCTCTGGACTACTTGATAGACAGCGCCAAGGAGAGCGGCAAGGAGCTGGACATGCAGGAGTTAAAGGTAGGAGAGCGCATTAAGCCCCGCCATTGGTGCTTTATCCCCAGGTCATGTCATGAGACACATTATTATATTTATTATGATATTTTAAATACTTTATATACACTGTTGTATACTGGTATATATTTACATACTTTTTATACTCTATATATACTTTATATAGACTTATATACTGTGTTATATGTTAGACACTTTATATATAATGTTATATACTTATGCTGTTATATGCTTCATATAAACTGTTATATACTTATACTGTTATATGGACTTAATATATGCTATATAATTTATATAGACTGTTATATATTTATACTGTTATATAATTTATCTACTTTATTTAGACCGTTATATACACATATACTGTTATAAACTTTATGTAAAATAATATACTTGTACTGTTATATATTATTTATTTTAAATAGACTGTTATATTGTTATATAACTTAAATATGCTATAAAGACTGTTATATATATATTATAATGTTATATACCATATACTTTATGTAGACTGTTGTACACTTATACTGTTATATACTTTATATAGAGATACTTTGTACTGGTATATTTTTACTTTAAACAGATTGTTATATACTGGTACTTATATATGTTACATACTTTATTATAGACATGAACATTGCAGGTACCTATAGCAACCAATCACAGCTCAGCTTAGATAATGGGCAGAGGGACATATGGTATCTCACGGGAAGGGAAGACAACGAACAGGAGGACACATAGTATCTCACTGCAAAGGGAGGCAAAGGGCAGAGGAACATATAGTATATTAAAGGAAATGAAAGGGAATAGCAGAGGGACACATAGTATCAGGGCTGTATTAAGTGTGGTGGAGGCCCCAGATACAGTATATAATAATAGTCCAGCGAAGTAAGTGATTGGTGGTTGTCTGGCACCCGCCTACTTACTGGAAGGTCAGATGGAGTCCCTTGTGCCCCCCTTGTGCGGGTGCGTGCTGCTCGGGAACTCCTGCTTTGCCATTCTGGGTGGGGGGTAGTGTAGTCGCCCGGCTGGTTCCCTGCATTGAGCTGCCAGCGGCTGTGCTTGGTGGCTTATGTGCAGTGACAGCTCTGCACCCATCACTGTAGCGTTGCTGGCGGTGGCTTTGCTGCTCTAGACTCTCCATCTTGCCCTGTGGTGGCTTTGGCTGCCCAGGCGCGGAGGGGCCCCACTACCACCAATAGCTTTGTTGCCATCTCCGCGGCCCATCAGACCAAAGACTGCAAAGCATTCTGGACCAGACCATAACCCAAAGGTTGGTGGAGGCCCCATTTGCAGGGCAAGTGGTGGAGGCCCCTGGGCGCATGCCCCTTGCGCCCCTCTCATAATCCGGGCTTGAGTATATTACTAGAAGGGAAAGTCTGGAGTGACCTGCTCCCTAGTGGTAACTCACCGCATCTCACGCAAGGAAGGAAACGGAGAGAGACACATAATATTTAACTAGAAGAGAAGAGAATAGGCAGAGGGACGCATAGTATCTCACAGGAATAGAAGGTAACAGGCAGAAGGACACAGTATCTCCCTGCAAAAGAAAGGAACAGGCATAGGGGGCACATAGTCTCTCCCTGGAAGAGAAGGGAACGGGCAGGGGGGCATATAGTATATTACTGGAAGGGAAGGGCTGGAGTGACATGCTCCCTAGTGGTGACATATTTATCTCACAGTATCTCTCTGGAAAGGAAGGAAACAGGGAGAGAGACGCATCATATCTCAGAGGGACACATTGTAGCTCACAGGAAAGGAAGGGAATGGGCAGGGACACATCCCTGGAAGGGAAAGGAACAGGCATAGGGGCATATAGTATATTACTGGAAGGGTAACATGCTATCTAGTGGTGACACATATATAAATAATAATAACATTTCTATAGCGCTGTCCAACCAGAATGTTAATGGCGGCCGTGTCTCTTCCTCTCCAGGAATCGGCCATCGAGCTGATGTTCGCCGCCTTCTTTACCACGGCCAGCGCCAGCACCTCGCTCATCCTGCTCCTGCTCCAGCACCCGGCTGCCGTCCAGAAGCTGCGCCAGGAGCTGGCGTCTCACGGGTTAACCAAGCAGTGCCAGTGCCCCAACTCACCGGACAGCCCCAATAACAACACGGGGGGCGGGTGCTGCACGGCACCGGGGTGCTGCTCCCCTGTCACCGAGGTATCGGGCGCCCACTGGGGGGCAGAGGAAAAGTACGCGGTCATAGATGCATGCGGCTCTCGGGATGCCATGCACCGGCAGTACCTGTGCGAAGGCGCGATGCACGAGTGGGATTCAGCGCTGCACCGGTCACCCGCCGCAGGGATGCCGGGAGGGGAGTGCACCTGCCAGCTGGGCCTGAGCCTGGAGACCATCAAGGGACTCCATTACCTGGACTGTGTGGTGAAGGAAGTGCTGCGCCTCCTGCCCCCGGTCTCTGGAGGATACAGGACAGCCCTGCAGACCTTCGAGCTGGATGTAAGTACAGAGGATGGGACCTATGGATTGTACAGCTTTCGATTGGCCTAGATAAAGTTACCATAGGCAGGCAAGGCCACGAAATATGTAGAGATGGCGTAACCTGAACTATGTAGAGCTTATTTGTGGCATCCCAAGCGCACACAGAGGCCATACAGTTTGGCATAATGTTTCTGTGCATGGGCCCTGAATACTGGCAACTAAATGTGAGGTGAGTTCTACTGATGGCCCCAGGGATCCCAGTCTGATACCAGCAGCGCAGAGAGGCGCGGGGTGCGCAACGTGAGGTCCGCGCGGCAATGGAGATGTGAGCCCACATCCTGCACTGCAGCCAGCGAGAAGGAGGCGGCATGGCTGGGTAAGTATTCACAGATACATATCACAGAGGCGGTGGAGGCAGCGTGCCCGCACTGAACCTATGGTATGTACCCCCCTGCTGTTGCCCTAGAAAAAAAACTACTACCCCATTACCCTGAAACACTGCACTGCTATATAATACCCAGTTACTCCAAATACAGAACCACCATCTACACCCCTGTTACCCCAAACTTTGCACCACCACATACCCGCCTATTCAGGGCCGGATTATAAGAGGGGCCTCCTCCACTTGTCCCATAAAGGGGGCCTCCACCAACCCTTGGGTTATAGTCCAGGAGGCATTTCAGTCTTTGGTCTGATGTGCTGCGGGACCAGCAACAAAGCTATGGGCGGCAGTGCCCACCCCTCCCGCATCTGAACAAGTCAGTTTTTGCAGACCTGCAGCCAAAGCCACCACAGGGCAGGACGGAGAGTCTAGATCAGCAAAGCCGCCGCCAGCAACGCTATAGTGATGGGTGCAGAGCTGTCACTGCACATAAGCCACCAAGCACAGCCACTGGCAGCTCAATGCAGGGAACCAGCCGGGCCACTACACTACCCCCCACCCAGAATGGCAAAGCAGGAGTTCCCGAGCAGCACGCACCCGCACAAGGGGGGCACAAGGGACTCCATCTGATGTTCCAGTAAGTAGGCGGGTGCCAGACAACCACCAATCAGTTACTTGGCTGGATTATTATTTTAAAGGAAAAACAATACTGTATCTGGGGCCTCCACCATCACCCCGAAATTCTGCACTACCACCTACAACCCCATTGCCCTACAAATTCCACATTCCACATACCACCACATAATAAAACCCCACCACAAAAATACCACCCTGTTACCCAAAGAAAAAACACACCACCACCGTCACCCCAAAACACTGCACCACCACCTGCTTCTCTGTTACAGCACCACTACCCCGTTATCCCAACTTCACACCACCACACAGCAGCCCATCACCCCAAATACCACATGCAACAATGCTACCCCAAAATGCACCTCTACCTCCTCGTTACACCCAAAAATACCACATACCAACACTCAGAATACCACACCACCATATAATATCACCCCAAAAATACTTCACCACCACACACCACCCTGCTTTTCCTAAGAACGAACACACCACAAGTGTTACCCCAAAAAACAGCACCCCCATCTGCTACCCTGTTACTTCAAATACAGCACTGCCACCTACTACCTGTACCTCCAGATTACAGCACTACCACCTACCACCCGTTATCTCCAAATTACAGCACTACCACCTACCACCCGTTATCTCCAAATTACAGCACCACCACCCGTTACCTCCAAATTACAGCACCACCACTTACTGCCCATTACTTCCAAGTTACAGCACCAACACCTACCACCCGTTACCTCCAAATTACAGCACCACCACCTGTTACCTCCAAATTACAGCACCACCACCCGTTACCTCCAAATCACAGCACCAACACCTACCACCCGTTACCTCCAAATCACAGCACCACCACCCGTTACCTCCAAATTACAGCACCACCACTTACTGCCCATTACTTCCAAGTTACAGCACCAACACCTACCACCCATTACCTCCAAATTACAGCACCACCACCTGTTACCTCCAAATTACAGCACCACCACCCGTTACCTCCAAATTACAGCACCACCACCTGTTACCTCCAAATTACAGCACCACCACCTGTTACCTCCAAATTACAGCACCACCACCCGTTACCTCCAAATTACAGCACCACCACCCGTTACCTCCAAATTACAGCACCACCACCCGTTACCTCCAAATCACAGCACCAACACCCGTTACCTCCAAATTACAGCACCACCACCTGTTACCTCCAAATTACAGCACCAACACCCATTAACTCCAAATTACAGCACCAACACCTACCACCCGTTAGCTCCAAATTACAGCACCACCACCCGTTACCTCCAAATTACAGCACCACCACCCGTTACCTCCAAATCACAGCACCACCACCTACCACCTGTTACCTCCAAATTACAGCACCACCACCTACCACCCGTTACCTCCAAATCACAGCACCACCACCCGTTACCTCCAGATTACAGCACCACCACCCATTACCTCCAGATTACAGCACCACGCCCTACCACCCGTTACCTCCAAATTACAGCACCACCACCCGTTACCTCCAAATGACAGCACCACCACCTACCACCCGTTACCTCCAAATTACAGCACCACCACCCGTTACCTCCAAATTACAGCACCACCACCTACCACCCGTTACCTCCAAATTACAGCACCACCACCCGTTACCTCCAAATTACAGCACCACCACCTACCACCCGTTACCTCCAGATTACAGCACCACCACTTACTGCCCATTACTTCCAAATTACAGCACCACGACCTGTTACCTCCAAATTACAGCACCACCACCTACCACCCGTTACCTCCAAACTACAGCACCACCACCCGTTAGGTCATATAGGTTATATAGGTCACTAGGGGAGGGTGTAGGTGGGATAAGGGGACCCTCCTATAATGTATGGGGATCCAAATGGAACATACTCACTGGGCCAGATGAAATGGTCCCTTATGTTATCAGCTGTCTTCAGCAGACAATGTTGCCCCACAGAACTCCCAGCATGCTCTGCTACCCGCAGTCATGCTGGTGCGCCCCCCCCCCCCCCCCCCAGCAGGGAGTGCACCCAGACCAGCCGCACATAGCTCTCTTATCTGTCTATTGCACAGGTTGCACAGAGAAGAGGTAGATCTCTTCTGCTGACAGCTCTGAGTTGGATCAGCCTGGAGACAGGAATTGTAATAAATAATTTGTAGCAAAATTTAACCTGACATTAAAGCGGACCTGGCCCTGTCTCTGGGACATAATGATTTGGGATGCTCCACTCTGTGAACCCCCAATTCGGCCGGTGTATTTACCGATGTGACAATCCCATAGCACATGTGCGGGTCACGGTGGTATCATTAGCTGATGCACAGCAGGAATTTCTAAATAGCGGCACAGATGTGCATCCGCTGGAGGGAAGCAGCCATCAGGAAGTGCCCACAATCCCATTTAGATTGATGGGTGACGCCAGCCAATCAGAATAGATTGCGTCACCCAGCAATCTATTTTTTTTTTTTTTACACTCAGACCATGTATCTCCCCCGTCTTATCAATGTGTCATAGGTATCATCAGTTATGGGTGATATCAGACATAATCTTATTGGGGATGCCTTGTGATTATTAATTAATGTAGATTATTATTTTTCCTCTCTCTAATTATGCGTTATATCCTTCCTTGCCTTTCCATGGTTATTATTGTTACTTCTATCAAGTGTACGTTGGAAACACGTGTGTCCCGTGGCTTATACCTCCCCTCACTCCCCCCTTCCCTAACTCCCTACTTCGGGGGTATTACTACTACCTCTGTATTTTAATTAGACATTGATCAAGAAGTTCAACAGGTAGATTCATCATTAAAGTGGACCAACACCCAGGATTTTGACTATCCTGGGTTTTGGTCCACTTCGGTCTGCTGTGTGAAACCCCCCAGAAAGCCCCAAAAACTCACCTCACCCCGCTCCCACGTGACCACTGCATCCAATCCCCGCCGACGAACAAGCGGGAGGCAGCGACAGACAAGCAGAGCGCGTCCGCCGCCGCCTCCTGCGCGCCCCTCTTACAGGGAGCGCACCCGTGCCGGCCATTCACAAACGGCCAGCGTGGGAGCGCGTCCTGCTAGAGGGACGCGCGGGAGGCGGCGGCGGACGCGCATGCGCCGCTGGAATGGGGAGAAGGTAGGATAGCGGGCTTCCTGGGGGGTTTCACCCCGCGGGACATCCCGATCTCGGATGTCCCGCGGGGAGGGATCTGATCGGTCCGGGAATCTTATAGATTCCCAGGCCGATCCCCCCTGGGTGTTGGTCCACTTTAAGTTGAGTTGTTCTAATCCAGAATCTTTTATCTGGGGGTGTAGGGTTGGCCCATCTCATAACTATTATCAGCGATCTATTCTGATTGGGGGAGAGCCTCGGGAACACCATAGAGGTCAGAATAATTGGCTTTCCCAGGGGTTTCACACACAGGGACATCCCTACACCGGATTCCTGAGTAAAGCAGTGTGTGAGTGAAAAACCTGGCTTTTGGTCTACTTTAAAGTGGACCAACACCCAGGGGTGATCGGCCCGGAAATCTATAAGATTCCCGGGCCGATCACCTCCCTCCCCGCGGGACATCCGAGATCGGGATGTCCCGCGGGGTGAAACCCCCCAGAAACCCCAAAAAGATCTTACCTGATCCGCCGCCGCTTCCGCCGCCGCCGCCTCCTGCGCGCCCCTCCAGACGTGCGCGCGCCCGCGCCGGCCCTCTGTGAATGGCCGGCGGGGGTGCACGTGCGCTGAGAGTGACGCGCGGGAGGCGGCGGCGGCGGAAGCGGCTTGGACGTTCCTGTCCCCCGCCTGGACGTTGGCGGGGATTGGCTGCGGCGTTCACGTGGGAGCGGGGAGAGGTGAGTTTTTTGGGGTTTCTGGGGGGTTTCACACAGCGGGGCACCCCCGATCGGGGTGCCCCGCCCAAGTGGACCAAAACCCAGGATAGTCAAAATCCTGGGTGTTGGTCCACTTTAAACTAGTCAAACCATTGGCCTGAATGTTATTCTAGAGCTTTTCAAAGAGTTATCTCAGTGCCACAAGTTATCAGTGTCAAGTTAACCTTTGCCACATGAATTACACCTGCTTATTCTTCATATCCTCAAATGCCGCTGTGTACAAGCGACAGCCGCCCGGCTAGCTTCTATTCAATATGATTATGCAGGGCAGGCGTCAGCACTGGGCGTACCTGGGCAGGTGCCGGGGCCCTTGCACCTTGTTAGGGCCCACCTCATTCCCTTTACGCTGGGCAGCCCCTATGCAGGACATAGAGCTGTGCAGTAACCAGGACTAACTGTCAGGATTGTCCTTTGGGAGAGCCGTGCCTTGTATTTTTGTCAGTCCTTCTATTGTTTATTTCTCTCCTATTTTTTCTTTTTTTCATCTGTTCTTTCTGCCACTCCTTTCCCTTTTTCTTTCCTTCTAATCATTGAGGCCGATTCATTAATAGCGCCAGGTAGCGACAGATGAGCGACTGTAGCGGTATTTTCACAGCGCCCACTAGTATTCGCTGTGCTTGGCCATTGTTCGGTTGTTGACAGCGACTCAGTCGGTGTGCAGTAATGTTGAATATTGGGTGAGGAGTCGCTATTTGACAGGTTCCGCACTGTATGGGAGCGCATGATAGCGAATGGCCATAGCGACCGGCTCCCACCATATTCATTAACAAATCACGCTCCAAAAATTCTCGCGCAGTGAAATGCTTGTTTAAACCCCAGAGCGCTGGCGGCGATGGGTTAAAAGTAGTTTTTTTAACCCCCAAACAACCATATTTTTGAAAACAAAAAAAAAAAAGTTTTTAAAAACATTTTGTAATATGAATACATTAATATCAGACCTGTAATATCAATTCTGCACAAATTTTTTTTTTTTTTTTCCCTTAAAAAAAATATCTAACATTGCAGAAGTGGTCACAGAATTTTTCACATTTAAAAAAAAAAAAAAAAAAATTAATAACAATTAATTATTAATATTTAAAGACTGTTCCATTGAAATGCATTGGAGAGCGCCAGGTAGCGAGAGGTCATACCTGTCGCTGTTCAAGGTCGGACGCTGGCGCTGTGGGCTGAGGCTGGAATAATGATGAATGAGTCGCTATATGGCGCTATCTCAGTCGCTAAGCAGGATCGGCTTGATAAATGTGTGATTGTGGTGGGGAGCCGGCGTTCTCGTGGCGGGGCCCGTCATTACCGGCCGCTCACCAGTCACTACCTGTCGCTATTCCTTCATAAATAAGGGCCTATGTATAGCGATCACAAGGGGCCCTCTGAGTCTCTTTTTTTTCCTGCATTTTCTTATATTCTTTCTTTCTTTCTTTCTTTCCTTCCATCTCTTTTTATTCTAACATTACATCTCTCTCGTTTTACTGCATTTTCTGCCATTCTCTATATTCTTTTTTCTTTCTTTCTTTCTTCCTTTCTTTCTTTCTTTCTTTCTTCTCTTTATTTTTCTGTCATTCCTTTTCTCTCTTTCTTTCTGTCATTCCTTTTATTATTTTTTTATTTCTATTCCTTGTCACTGTACACTATGTATAGCGATCATACCTCATCACAAGGGGCCCTCTGAGTCTCTATTGCCCAAGGGCCCGTATAAGCCTGGAGCCGGCCTGTGAGTAGGAGACCCCCTCCCCCCTCCCCTTATATTGGTCTTATCACTCTCCAGGAATGTCTTGCGGATAAAGCTGTTCCTTGGGCGCCCCCTGTTGGTGTAAAGGAGAATAAGCACAAGGATACATGAGATTCCAATGGAGAGTTACAATGTAGCGGAGCAGGGACAGCGCAGGAGCTACAATGTTTCCAGTCATTGCCATTCAGATAGTTTATGTTCTCTGCATGTGTTTATTTATATTTCATGTAATCATCCTCATACATGAATAATAATAATAATGTGATACAATTCTGTTGTGTATTTCTAATTGTATCCAATGTTCTCTGCTATATATAAAGGTGAGCAAACTGATTCAGACAAATCTGAATTTGCTTCGAATTTCAGGGAAAAATCGATTCAGCAGCAAGAATTTCTTGGGATTTTTTTTCATGAAGCAGCAACAAAAGTCCCAACAAACTCACCTCCTCTTTCGCTATCCTCTGGCGTGGGTGTGCACAGATCCCTGCATGTGCTCGGAGGTGTTCTTTATACCCCCAGCAGTGACCTGCAAAGCCCAGGGCATCACATGTATTGCCTCTATGTATGTGAGTGACAAGGGACTTGAAGGGCTTTACTGCCAACTCACTCTCTTTTTCCCACATTCCCTACATCTCTTTCATCTTTTCTATGTTCCCGTCATCTCTCTTATTCCCACAATCTCTTCATCCCGTTTTCTCTTTTCCATGTCCCCTCCATCTCTCTTATTCCCACAATCTCTTCATCCCGTTTTCTCTTTTCCATGTCCCCTCCATCTCTCTTTTTTCCACATTCTCTTCATCCCTTTCTCTCTTTTCCATGTGCTCTCCATCTCTCTTATTCCCACAATCTCTTCATCCCTTTCTCTTTTCTATGTCCCCTCCATCTCTCTTTTTTTTCCCCACATCCTCTTCATCATCTTCTCTCTTTTCTATGTCCCCTCCATCTTTCTTTTTCCACATTCTCTTCATCTCTTTTTCTTTTCTATGTCCCCTCCATCTCTTTTTTTTCCCACATCCTCTTCATCATCTTCTCTCTTTTCCATGTCCCCTCCATCTCTCTTTTTTCTACATTCTCTTCATCCCTTTCTCTCTTTTCTATGTGCCATTCATCTCTATTTTTATCACATTCCCTTTAACCCTTTCTCTGTTTTCAATATTCCCTTCATCCCTTTCCCACATTCTCTTATAGTTTGCTCTCTTTTCTATGTTCACTCCATCTCTCTTTTTCCCACATTCTCTTCATCACTTTCTCTCTTTTCCATGCCCTCTCCGTCTCCCTTTTCCTATATCCTCTTCATTATTTGCTCTCTTTTCCGTGCCCCCTCCATTCCTATTTTCCCATATTCTCTTCATCATTTGCTCTCTTTTCTATGTGCCTTTCAGCTTTCGTTTTCCTACATTTCCTTCATTCCTATTTCTATTTTCTGTCTCCCCTCCATCTCTCTTTTCCCTACATACTCTTTATCCCTTTCTTCTTTTTCCTTGTTCCTTCCATCTCTCTTATTCCCACATTACCTTCAGCCTGTTTTGTTTTTCCCATGTCCCCTCCATTTCTCTTTTTCTCACATTCTCTTCACCCCTCTATCTCCTTTTTTTTCCCACATTCTCTTCATCTCTTTTCCTTGCCCACTCTATCTCTCTTCTTGTCACATTCCCTTCATCCCTTTTTATAATGTCCCCTCCATCTCTCTTATTCTCACATTCTCTTCATCCCGTTTTCTCTTTTGCATGTCACCTCCATCTCTATCTTTCTCTGATTTCAATATTCCTTTTATCTCTTTCCTACATTGTCTTCATCCCTTTATCTCTTTTCCATGTCCTCTCCAACTCTCTTTTTCTTAAATGCTCCTTATCATTTTCTCTGTTTTCTATGGCTCCTACATCTCTCTTTTCCCCACATTTACATTGATTCCTTCTTCAATTTTTCATGTCCCCTCCATTTCTCTTTTCCCCCACATTCTCTTCATCCCTTTCTCTCTTTTCCATATTTCCTCCATCTTTCTTTTTCCCACATTCCCTTCATCCCTTTCTCTCTTTTCCATGTCACTCTTTCTCTTTACCACATTCTCTTCATCCCTTTTTCTCCTTTCGACATCCCCTCTATCTCTTTTTTTCCCACATTCTCTTCATCCCTTCTTCTCTTTTCTTTAATGCATGGCACGGCCCGCTTCAGTATTCATAACTGATAGGTATTCCGCCACCAGGTGGCGCAGTGGTACTGCAGAAAGCTGTGGCAGCTCCCGGCTCCCTATAAAAATGGGATTAACCAACAAGTTCCCCAGTGTTGTCTCTGCAGTGACACTGCAAAGTTAGCAGATGCTATCTCTCTTGCGCAGGTGAGCGGGGCAACCAAGCCTGCGGCCCTGCATGTCTATTTCCACCCGTTTCTGGACCCTCTGTGCCTCCCAGCCTCGGCTGACAGATCGGGTGAAGGTAGAAGAGCACTAGGGTCAGGTGCTCAGGGAGCGCTGCTCGAAGCCGCAGACCCTGTACCACAAAGGGGAGCCGGCCATAGGCTTTATGGTGAGCTTACCAGGGATGCGTAGTTCCTGTCCTAACTTTTGAGGGGGTGAGTTGTTGGGGACTGTGTACCCTTATTTTCCTTTTGGGGTCCCTCCTCCCCCCCTCCCCCCCATGGCCATGGCTGCTCGCCGCTGCCTCCTTGTCCCTCTCTTCTCCCCCTCCCCTCTCTGACTTGTTCCGGGGTGGGTGGGGGGGCGGTGGGGGTCTTAGCGGCGAGGAGTAATTTCTGTGGTGTTTTGAAGTTTTTTGTGTGTTTTTTGGATTTTTTTAGCTGCTACGCCGCTTTGTACTACGCTCCACGGCTGTGGGCGCTATAACCTGAGGTGATTTTGCCTTGTCATAGCGCCGGCCGGGTCACGCTTGGTGACGCGTATCGCGTCGTCTCCCTGCGGCCCGCCCCTCGAGGTACCCCTCCCAGCGGCATTTTGAGAGAGCTGCCCGTCTGGATTTCTCCCTTCCTGGCTGCTTCTGGCTGCTCCTCCGGAGTGTCGCTTCTCCTGTGGCGGTGCCTGAGTAACGCTGTGGTGTCTTTGGTCCGTGAGTTCCCCTTGGGGGTTTTTTTTATTGGAGGGTGTATGTGCTGCGGGATGCTCATGTGTGTTTTTTTCTTATGTCTTTCAGGAAGGATACCATTGGGTTGTGGTTTCTCCCGGCTCCACTCCTTCCTCCCCCTCATTCCCCCTTCATTGACTTCTGGGGTCATCCCGTGGGAGGGCATCCCGGGTGGCTTCTGTCTTAAGCCTGTACCCACCGCTGGCCTATTGCGCCTGTGTTAATCACCATATGGAGGCTGCTGGGGATAGCATGCTTGGGGGCACTTCGGGGCAATCCCGGCTGTGTTCAATGTGTGGGGTGCCCCCTGTGAGTAACAGTGTCACAGTGTGCGTTCTGTGCGCTGAGAGGGTCATTGCGCTACAAGCTGGTTTGCCTGCTTCGCTTCCCAGCTCAGCACATCCTTCTGCTTCACCTACTCCCCCGCTCCTGCGACTGGGCCCCAGTGAGGGGGACGTCAGCAGGGAGTCACCCTCTGATTTGGCTCTGCGGGTGGCCATTATTGAGAGACAGCTTGCCAAGTCTGTTCCCAGGAAGGCCTCTGGCCAGAAGCGGCACCTGACTTCCACTCCCTCACGCTCTACTGAAGAGTATAGGGAATTGGATGTCACTGCTGGACGTTATTCCCTGGGGGAAGGAGAATTGCCTCCGGATTCTGACTCCTCGGGAGACCAGCAAGAGAGTTGTGACAGTGACGCTGCGTCTGGAGATTCATGGTATCCTGAGGACACTGGTTAATTTACCATCTCATATTGCCTACACATTGCCCCTCCTGTGGAGGCTAAAAGAAAAGAGGGTGAGCTGTTTCGTCCTGTTAAACAGCGTCTGGAGTTTCCTGAGCAAGGTCATTTCAACTCTATGATACTTAAAGCATGGGAACGTCCTAACAAGCTACCTGCTGTGTCCAAAAGTTTGGATAAGAGGTATCCCTTTTCTGCTGATCTTGTTAAGAGGTGGTCAGTTCCCCCTGAAGTGGATGCTCCCGTGCTAGGCTTGTCCAATACTTTGGTCATGCCTTCCCCGGACACTACCACTCTGAGGGACGGTGAGGACAGGCGCATGGACCAGTTGGCCTGTCATGCCTTTACCTGTGTGGGGGCTGGATTGCGTCTGACCTGTGCCGCGGCTATTACGGCTATTGCTCTTAAGTCTCTGCTCAAGCGCCTCATGGATGGCACTTCAGCTCGTGGAGAGGGGGAGGAGTTTAGGACTCTCGTGGTTTGCTCTGATTTTGTGGCCTTTATTCTTGCCGCTATGGATGATGCTGTGCGGCTAAGTGCCAGGGCCTCCGCGCTCTTGGTGACTATGCGACGATCTGTCTGGTTGCGCTAATGGGCTGCTGATGCTGCTGCTAAGAAAGCTCTCACTGGTCTCGCCTTCGCGGAGTTGCGGCTTTTTAAAAAGCGTCTTGATGTTCTTGCTAAGGATAGCAAGCTGCCTCAGCGTAGGAGGCAGTCTCGGCCATTTCGTGGGTCCTCTGCCCTCCTCCCTTCCTTTCGTGTTCCCAGAGGAGGCCGGGGCTCTCTCCTCCATAGTGGCCGTAGAGATGCTTGGGGCCATGGTAGACGCCGTGGTTGTCCCGGTCTCTCCTGGAACTCCAAACCCAATCCCTCCCCTAAGCCCCCTCAGGCATCGGGGTGGGGGGACGGCTTCGGTTTTTTGCTCACATCTGGAGGCTTCACGTCTCAGACCGGTGGATACAGGAGATAGTGTCCTCAGGCTACAAGATAGAGTTTACAGCCTGGCCCCCCCAAGATTCATCAGATCCAGGATGTCTTTAAACCCCCTGTCTGCTCAAGGGTTGCGTTTGGCAGTTCAATGCCTGTTAGAGTCAGGAGTCATTTGTCCAGTGCCCCCTCAAGAACGGGGTCAGGGGTACTATTCCAATCTTTTCACAGTCCCCAAAAAGGACGGCTCTCTAAGGCCCATTCTGAATCTAAAGAGTCTCAACAAATTTGTCAGATTCAAGCATTTTTGCATGGAGACGCTACGCTCTGCTGTCAGTACCCTTTGCCAGGGCGACTTCATGACCACTGTGGACATCAAAGATGCTTATCTTCATGTGCCTATCTTCCCAGGTCATCAGAAATTTCTAAGGTTCGAGCTGCAGGATCAGCATTACCAATTTGTGGCTCTACTGTTCGGGATCACCTTGGCACCTCGGGTGTTCACCAAGGTACTGGTGGGAGTGATGGTTCTGCTCATGAACCAGGGCATCCGCATCATTCCTTACCTGGACGACATCCTGATTGTGGCCGAGTCCTTTCCTCAGGCCGAGCGGGACACTCAGATGGTGATCTCCACTCTACAGTCCTTCGGCTGGGTGATCAACTATCCCAAGTCTTCTCTGTCCCCGTCCTTGGTGAGGTCCTTTCTGGGCTTGACTCTGGATACCTCTCAGGTCAGGGTATTCCTTCCTCAGCAAAAGGTGGAGGGTCTTCAAAAGCAAGCTCGGGCTCTGCTATCGTGTCCTCATCCCTCCATCCGGCAGGGAATGCAGTTAGTGGGCCTGATTGTGTCCTGCTTCGAGGCAGTCCCCTTTGCCCAGTTTCACATGAGACATCTCCAGTAGCACCTCTTGTCAGTTTGGGATCGGGACCCAGTGTCATTGGATCAGGAATTTGCTCTGTCTCCTCTGGCCAGGCAGTCCCTCTCATGGTGGCTGGACTCAAGGAACCTTCTGGGGGCAGGACCTTCCTGTCCCCGTGCTGGGAGATGGTCACCACAGATGCCAGTCTGACAGGTTGGGGAGGTTTCTGGCAGTCCCTGAGGTTTCAGGGTCAGTGGGGCCCTCAGGAGGCCCATGCTTCCATCAACGTACTGGAACTGAGGGCGATCAGGTTGGTTCTTTCTCACCTGACCACCCACCTTCAGGGTCGGGCTGTTCAGATCTGCTCAGACAACCAGACGGCGGTTGGTTAATCCCGTTTTTATAGGGAGCCGGGAGCTGCCACAGCTTTCTGCAGTGCTGCTGCGCCACCTGGTGGCGGAATACCCATCAGTTATGAATACCGAAGCGGGCCGTGCCATGCAAGAACGAAAACAATTCTACAGGTGAGTACTCACAGAATTGCTTTTTTTCCTTGCCTTCTCCATCTCTCTTTTTCCCACATCCCTCTCCCCCACATCCCTCTTCCCCATTTCTCTCTTCTTCACACCTTCCCTTCATCTATCTGTTTCTTCCTGACTGTCCTTCCTACATTCTCTTTCTTTCAGGGTGAACTAAACTGGGCAAAGACCTGTCTATTAGACTTGAGGTCTAGTTAAATACAGGGCATCCCGACTTGGGAAGGCACATTGGCCGCCTGTTATACAGACCTTGCCAGTGATCCCATAGTACATGTACGACCAGCGATGGCATCCTCTGCATCCCTCCATGGCTGTGCGGGGCCACGGGAAGCAGGGGATGCCGCCCTCTGATCCTAAAAAGCTGCCACACCCTTAGCCACTTATCCACAGTTAGCCACTTATTTGTATAATAAGAAAAAAGCTATGCCTGCAGGATCGCCCGTGAGATGGGGCATCCTGATTAGGGATACCTGGCTTTTGGTCCTTTTTAATTTATGTGTGTATTTGGGTGGGCAACATCCTGGGATCTTGTTTAAGGTCATGTCCCTGCCAGGAATCAAACCTTCAACCCCCCCCTCACACAAGTCAGGTGATGAGTTCCTTGACCACTAGGCCGTGAATGCCCATATATATATATATATATATATATATATATATATATATATATTATATACGTACTCCGCATGGTTTATTTACATTGATCTCTCCTTTCAGGGTTACCAAATCCCCAAAGGCTGGAGCGTCATGTACAGCATCCGGGACACCCACGAGACGGCGGCCATCTATCAGAACGCCGAATCCTTCGACCCCAACCGATTCAGCGCCGAGCGGGACGAGGGCAAGGCCAGCCGCTTCAGCTACATCCCGTTCGGCGGGGGCGTGCGCAGCTGCATCGGCAAGGAATTGGCGCAGATCATACTGAAGCTCCTGGCCATCGAGCTGGTTGGCTCGGCCTCTTGGCAGCTGGCGACACCGGATTTCCCTAAAATGCAGACTGTCCCCATTGTGCACCCCGTCGACGGACTCCAGGTCACCTTCCGGTCGCTACGCCCCGGGCATAGCGACGACCAGCGAGTATGAACGATTTCCCCGCCGGAGGATCGGGTGCTAACACTTCTAACACTTAAATTATTTTCCCGGGGCCCCACGTTGGGCGCCAGAATCTGTAATGTAGAGAGAGTCTATTATTTATAATGTCATATTTATATGCCACTTACTTATCCCACCCCAAGGAGGAGGATGATATATATATATATATATATATATATATATATATATATATATAATATTATACATCCATATATATTTATATCATAGCCCTAATACCAGAAACTTTCCCTAAAATATCTCCTGAAAATAAGGACCATTTGTGTTATTTCAGGGTAAGGAATAAGTTAAAGCGGATTTTGACTATCCCAGGTTTTTTTTTCCATGCCACGAATTGGGGTGCCCCACTGTGCAAAACCCCCCAGATTGTCCAGTACAACTCATCTCTTCCTGGTTCAATGGCACATGCGCGCACTCATCTAATCAGGGCCAGTTGCAGCCTGTGACATAGGGGTCAATTCATAACCTGGTGAGAAAACTCAACGCCGTGTTGCACTCCCATCCCAGCCTATCTGAATGGTTGGGACGGGAACACACGCACAGACCAAGGATACAGGGGATGCGGTCGCTCCTGCTCCCTATTCTTTTGCTGAATGACATAGGCACGATAAAGGGCTCTGATTGGATGAGAGCCTGCACATGTGTCATTGGACCGGCTTTACTGGCTATCTGGCCATTTTCATTCAGCGCTGCATGCAATTCCGGATGCCCTGGGGGAAGGCCAGTGGGGGCGGCTCTGGGCCAAAACCCCAGACTAATGCCCTGGCCGCCAGCTGGCCTTCACCCAGGGCATTCATCCGGGGTTTCGAGCCCAAAACCGGGCAAATGCCCGAGAGGCGTCCAAATTTTTGGGGATGTGTCAGACCCCCTAATTTGCTATGTTTACTTACCTCAATGATCCCACCACATATGATCCCACCACATATGTACGGGCTAGAGGCAGCATCCCCATATTTTATCAGCACCGGCCGGCCCATGAGCAGTCAGTAGTATCTGCACCTGTCTAGTCTACAATGGGTGAGGCTATAGAATTGGGGGCAGAACCTGGGCTGGGTTTCTTGTGTATGGGGGTACAGGGGGTGGGGTATAGGGGAATTGGGGGGCAGGGGTTGGATGGGAGAAGTCCATCTGGTCCTAAAGCAGAGCGGCCCACAGTGAATTTTCTGGGTGCCCCTATGGCCAGTCCTCCTGTTGCCACCCGCACTCCCTCAACCCTGCCTCCAGTTGCCTCCCTTGGCTACACATAGCCGAAGGTAGGAAATAAGGCAAACCGGCGGGTTTCACAGACCAGGGGCATCCCAAATTGTGCTGCCCCCCGGGGGCACAGCCCAGAATCCAGGATATGTAATATACCAGGGATAGGAAAGGTAAGAAATGTAATGCTTTCCTAACAGACCTCAGATTGGGGCTGCCAGAGAAGCCCGAGTGCCCCCTGCTTCCCTTCATCCGATGCCACAGCGCTGATTGCTCTCACGCACTCAGGGCCGGATTATGAGAGGCGAGCCAGGGGCGCGAGCCCCGGGGCCTCCACCACTTGCCCTGCAAAGGGGGCCTCCACCAACCTTTGGATTATGGTCTAGTCCAGGAGGGTTTTCAGTCTTTGGTCTGACGGGCCGTGGGGCCAGCAACAAAGCTATCGGCGGCAGTGGGGTCCCCCCACATCTGGGCAGCCAAAGCCACAACAGGGCAGGATAGAGAGTCTGAAGCAGCAAAGCCGCCGCCAGCAACGCTGCAGTGATGGGTAAGTGCAGAGCTGTCACTCAATCTGACGTTCCAGTAAGCAGACAGGTGCCAGACAACCACCAATTAGACAATTGTGTGTCACAGCCATACCCAGGGTGCCCCCCTGTCACAGCCATACCCAGGGTGCTCTCTTGTCACAGCCATACCCAGGGTGCCCCCCTGTCACAGCCATACCCAGGGTGCTCTCTTGTCACAGCTATACCCAGGGTGCTCCCTTGTCACAGCCATACCCAGGGTGCTCCCTTGTCACAGCCATACCCAGGGTGCCCCCCTGTCACAGCCATACCCAGGGTGCTCCCTTGTCACAGCCATACCCAGGGTGCCCCCCTGTCACAGCCATACCCAGGGTGCTCCCTTGTCACAGCCATACCCAGGGTGCTCCCTTGTCACAGCCATACCCAGGGTGCCCCCCTGTCACAGCCATACCCAGGGTGCTCCCTTGTCTCAATTGTCTGGAAAAAAATCCTGTATTTGGGGCCTGCACCAGATTTTGTGCCCAGGGGCCTCCACCCCACTTAATTCGGCCCTGCCCGCACTTACGGTATCTGAAGCCTGGGGGCAGAAGCTGGCATGTGAATATGTGTGGAGTACGAGGCCAAAATGAGACGCCCATCCTGCTCTATGCACATGGCCATACCCGGAACCCAAAAAGGGGCAGCACCTGGCTTCAGATACTGCGGAAGCGCGATCACCACTGAAGATAAGCAGGGGATCCTCACACCCCTCTGGCAGCCCTGATCCAGGGTTTGTGGGGAAGGGCCATGACCATCCTGTTGGGTCGGCCCTGGAGGCAGAAAAATTGGCCCACGTCTCGCTACGCCCTGTGTGAATTCCCCAATATCGCCCAAAAACGTACCTTTCCTGCATCCCGCGGAGCAGTTTTAGGCCCGACGTGCTCTCATGTCCAGCAATTCAGATAGGCTGGGGGTGGGAGCGTGCCACAGACCACAGGGAGACCAGACATGCAGCCGATCCCCTTTCACTATGCCAGGCTCTGTCTCCAAGCACCAGTGTTGTGCATTAATATGCCCGCACATGCACAGTGGCACCATTGGGAAGGTACATTTTTTGGGTTATCCCGGAGGTGTCACACAATTTGGGATGCCCCAGGATGACGGATCGTAACCCAGGACAGTCGAAATCTCAGGTTTAGGTCCACTGTAAAGAGGAACGATATCCCTCTTGGCCGCCCCTGGAGTCTAAAAGAAAGCCAAATCCCACTCCCTGGGGCATCCGCTGCCCCATTTTTCCTTTAGCTAGATGCATACCCACCCAGGGTATTTTTCAGCAGCTTGTGCGGGTATGTTCCCTGGAAAGAGGCATGGGGGATGCAGGCGTACAACTCTCTAGGCGCTGTGATGTCATAGTGCTGAATGAAGCCAAGCGCGCTGATTGTTTAAAGTGGACCAAAACCCAGGATTTTGACTATCCTGGGTTTTGGTCCACTTCCCCGGGGCACCCCGATCGGGTGTGCCCCGCTATGTGAAAGCCCCCAGATCGCCAGCTTCAACTCACCTCACGTGGTCCTACGGCGCATACGCGGCTGCTCATCCAATCAGCGCGCTTGGAGCCGCTGAGCTATGGACGTCTAACCCGACGTTTAATCTCAGCGGCTCCGAGTGCGCTGGCAGCCGCATCTGGCACTTCCCTCTAACAGGGAGCGTGCCGGCCATTCACAAATGCCTGGCGCGGGCACGCACCCTGCTAGAGAGATAGAGGTGATACGGCCGCGGCTCGTGCATCTGCCTTTGGCCTGGGATTAAGGTAAGTGTAGCGGGCGTCCTGGGGGGTTTCACAAAGCGGGGCATCCCGATTTTGGATGCCCGGAGGGGATCGAATTGATCGCCCCGAGTATCTTATAGATATTCCAGGTCGATCCAGCTGGGTTTCAGACCACTTTAAATGCCAGAAAGGAGGAGGATACAAACAGCAGCGCATCCCAAATTGAGTCGAAATCATGAGTGATATTCCTCCTTAAAGGTTTAAAAGTAAAAATCACAGGTTTTGGTCCACTTTTAAACCTTTAAAGAGGAACATCACCCATGATTTCATCTCGACTTGGTATACACTGCTGTTTGTATCCCCTCCTTTCTGGCATTTAACCAATCAGCACGCTTGGCTCTGTTCAGCTCTATGACATCACAGCGGCTAGTGAGCTGAACGGAGCAGAGTGTGCCGCCGCCCGCACCCCCACTCACCTCTACCCAGGGGATGTACCCGCACACGCTGCTGAAAAATTCCCTAGGTGGGTACGTGTCTTGCTAAAGGAAATATGGGTCCGCGGATTTGGCTCAAGGGGCAGCAAGAGGGATACATCAGCACACTTGGCTCCATTCAGCTCTATGACCTCACAGTGGTTCGCCCCTGGGGCATCCCGATTTGGAATGCCCCGCTGTGTGACACCCCCCAGATCGCCCAGAAAATCTCACCTTTTCCCGACTCCTCGTAGC
Organism: Gastrophryne carolinensis; assembly: GCA_027917425.1. Taxonomy (NCBI): domain Eukaryota; kingdom Metazoa; phylum Chordata; class Amphibia; order Anura; family Microhylidae; genus Gastrophryne; species Gastrophryne carolinensis. The sequence continues at coordinate 614,465,952 of CM051235.1, forward strand.
ATGCGCGGGCACACAGACAGTCAACGTGCTCACCTCCATTCTGCCCTTTCAGCTATAGAATCAGAGGAGTGCGGCGCGGCCTGCGTCACTGGATTGGGGATTAGATGCATTTTTATGGGGATTTGGAGGGTTTCACACAGCGGGGCATCCCAATCTGGAATGTCCAGGGGAGAAAAAAATCAGGCTTTTAGACTCCAGGGCTGCCCCAGATGGGTTTTGGTCCACTTTAAGCAGCATGTGAGCACTTTTAAGCATGTATAAATATTCACTGGTACTCGCATTGTGTTTTCTTTTATTTTGCACCTTATTCTGAAATGAAAGCGTGAATAACGGTCCTTAGTTTCAGGAAATATTTTAAGGCGAGTTCATTCCATTTTTTATATATATATATATATATATATATATATGACTGGATCAGGGTCCTCCATTATATATATATATATATATATATATATATATATATGAGGCTGGATCAGGGTCCTCCATTATATATATATGAGACTGGATCAGGGTCCTCCATTATATATATATATATATATATATATATATATATATACATATGAGACTGGATCAGGGATCAGGGTCCTCCATTATATATATATATATATATATATATATATATATATATATATATATATATATATATATATGACTGGATCAGGGTCCTCCATTATATATATATGAGACTGGATCAGGGTCCTCCATTATATATATATATATATATATATATATATATATATATATATTTATGAGACTGGATCAGGGATCAGGGTCCTCCATTATATATATATATATATATATATATATATATATATATATATATATATATGTGACAGAGCAGCTGTGAGATTCCGGATGTGTACAGTGTTTCCTTTTCCTTATCAGAGTCGCGTCCCATAATAAAGCCTGAACTAGTTTTTATGAATATGAAAGATGAGTGTGAAATATGTCCTGGGCGTCCCGCTGCGCATAGCTCTGATGATGGGGCAGACCAGGCTCCTGTATGGGGCCCCACCAAGCCCAACGTTGTGTATCTGCCGCTGTGACCTCACCAACCAGGCTCGTGCCATTGGGCTGCAGTAAGGAATGAAGGTGGCAGCATGGAGGGAGGACTGGGTGCTGCGAGTCAAGCAGAGCTACACCCAGTGTGATCCAGTGTTGGCTCTTTAAAGTAGACCAAAACCCATGCCGATTCCCTCCCCCCCGGGCATCTAAAATCGGGATGCCCCGCTGTGTGAAACCCCCCAGGTCACCCCATTCACTTAACTTCTTTCCCGGTCCAACGATGCATGTGTGAGCCGCATCCCCACTATCCCTCTAGCAGGGCGCGTGCCAGCGCCAGGCATTTGTGAATGGCCAACGCGGGTGCACTCCCTGTTAGAGGGAAGCGGGGGATGCGGTTGTCAGAGCCCTCGGAGCCACTGCTCTTAGACAAAGACCTGCAGGCTGATTCATCACTAAAGCCAGGTAGCGACAGATGAGCGCCTGTAGCAGGCATTTTAGAGCGCCCGCCAGTAGTCGCAGTGCTCGCCCGTGGGTCGCTAGTTCAGAGCGACTCAGTCGCTATGTAGTAATGATGAATACATTGTGAGGAGTCGCTATTTGACCACTACAGCGCTGTATGGGAGCGCATGTTAGCGACTGACTCACAACATATTCATTAAAAAAACATCCTCACAAAACTCCGGCACTGGAAAATGCTTCTCTGAAGCCCAGAGGCTGTTTAATTAAAGTGGACCAACACCCAGGGGCGATCACCTCCCTCACCGCGGGACATCCGAGATCGGGATGTCCCGTGGGGTGAAACCCCCCCAAAACCCAAAAAAAGCCTCCCGCGCGCCCCTCTAGACATGCGCGTGCCCGCGCCGGCCGTTTGTGAATGCCTGGCGCGGGCCCTGTAAGAGTGACGTGCGGGAGGCAGCGCCGAACACGCTGTCTTGGACGTCGCTGTCACCCGCTTGGACGTCGGCGGGGATTGGACGGCGCGGTCACGTGGGAGCGTGGTGAGGTGAGTTTTTGGGGCTTTCTGGGGGGTTTCACACAGCGGGGCACCCCCAATCGGGGTGCCCCCCCTGAAGTGGGCCAAAACCCAGGATAGTCAAAATCCTGGGTGTTGGTCCACTTTAAAGTCTGTTTTTCAGCATCTATCCACTAGTAACAAAGCGAAAACATATGGAATTACATTGTAACAACATTGTAACATGAACACTTTAATGCCAGACCTGTGATGTCATTTCTGCAGAAATATATAAAACATGAAACATTTTTGAAAAAATTGCCTTTTCTAGGCCAGAAGAGGTCACAACATTATTTGAGATTTAAAAAAACAAAAAACCCTGTTTAAAGTGAAGAAAAGTATCGTCCATAGAAATGTATGGGAGAGCGACAGGTAGCGAGAGGTAAGACGTGGCGCTCTGCAAGGCTGAACGCCGGCGCTGTTCGCTGAGCCTGGGATAATGATGAATCAGACGCTACATGGCGTTATCCCAGTCGCTCAACAGATTCTGCTTGATAAATGTGTAATTGCGTGCCGTGTCCGGCGTTCACCTGTCGCTACCTGTCATTTACAAGGCACTACCTAGCGCTATCCCTTCATGAATAAGGCCCTTAGACGAGCTGACGTCAGCGGCCCGAGCGTGCTGATTGGATGAGCGGCCCCACATGCGCCGTAGGACCGGGAAGAGGTGAGTTTGCCTTAGGCGATCTGGGGGGTTTCACACAGCGGGGCATCCCTGATCGGGGTGCCCCCGGGGGAAAGGACTGAAACCCAAGATAGTCAAAATCCTGGGTTTTAATCCACTTTAATGTCATTCACAGTAAAAAAAAAAAGACAGCATAATCCCCCTTTAACTACAGCATCCATATGCAATGCTAGAGGTTCCCCTTTAACAACACTGTTCTTGTAGAGTGGAAATAAAGTGGCCTTCGATTCCGCATTGGGAGACTTCTTTAGCTTCAGTAATTCATGTGCGTTCCACTGTAACAGAGTGAAAATCACCAAAAACCAACATAGTTCTTGGAATAAAACCTATATAAATAAGTTGGCCCTCTTTAAAGTGGACCAAAACCCATGGCTGGCAGTCCTAGAATCTATAGGTATCCAGGGATGGTTGATTTCCTCTGGCTGGGGCAATCTCCCCAGGTCACCCGGTAAACTCACCTTCTCCTCTCTCCCAGCAGCCGCATGCTATACATTTAGCAGAGCGCAGGCCTGCGCTAGGCATTTGTTAATGGCCATCACATGCACGCTCTCTTTAAAGTGGACCAACACCCAGGATTTGCACTATCCTGGCTTTTGGTCCACTTCCGCGGGGCACCCCGATTGCCCCGCTGCGTGAAACCCCCCAGATCGCCCTAAAAAACTCACCTCACCCCGCTCCTACGCGAGCGCTCGTCCAATCCTTATCCTTACCTTATCCCCGCTCGCGCATGCGCCGTTGGAGCGGGGATAAGGTAAGGTTTCTGGGCGTCCTGCGGGGTTTCACACAGCGGGGCATCCCGATTTCGGATGCCCCGCGGGGAGGGATCTGATCGGCCCGGGAATCTTATAGATCCCCCCCTGGGTGTTGGTCCCCTTTAAGAAGTTAGCAGAGATGCGGTTCTACTTAGCTAGACTCGGCTGGAGGTGAGTCGGGCTGATTCATTACTAACGCCAGGTAGCGACAGCTGAGCGTCTGTAGCGAGGATTTCAGAGCGACCATTGGTAGTCGCTGTGGTCGGCCATGGTTCTTTGGCCCTTATTTATGAAGGAATAGCGACAGGTAGCGACTGGTGAGCGGCCGGTAATGACGGGCCCCGCCACGAGAACGCCGGCTCCCCACCACAATCACACATTTATCAAGCCAATCCTGCTTAGCGACTGAGATAGCGCCAGATAGCCACTCATTCATCATTATTCCAGCCTCAGCCCACAGCGCCAGCGTCCGACCTTGAACAGCGACAGGTATGACCTCTCGCTACCTGGCGCTCTCCAATGCATTTCAATGGAACAATATTTAAATATTAATAATTAATTGTTATTAATTTTTTTAATTTTTTTTTAAATGTGAAAAATTCTGTGACCACTTCTGCCATGTTAGATATTTTTTTTAAGGGAAAATAAAAATTGTACAGAATTGATATTACAGGTCTGATATTAATGTATTCATATTACTAAATTATTTTAAAAACTTTTTTTCTTTGGTTTCCAAAAATATGGTGGTTTGGGGGTTAAAAAACTACTTTTAACCCATCGCCGCCAGCGCTCTGGGGTTTAAACAAGCATTTCACAGCGCGAGAATTTTTTGAGCGTGATTTTTTGATGAATATGGTGGAAACCGTTCGCTCTGACCAGTCGCTATCATGCGCACCCATACATCGCGGAACCTGTCAAATAGCGACTCGTAACCTTGTATTCAACATTACGCCACACCGAGTTGCTGTCAACAACCGAACAACGGCCAAGCACAGCGACTACTAGCGGGCGCTGTGAAAATACCGCAACAGTCGCTCAACTGTCGCTACATGTCGCTATTAATAAATCAGCCTCCCTGTTTCAGAGCGTCTCAGTCGCTGGCCGGCGTTGATGAATATGTAGTGTGAGTCGCAGTACTACGCTGTACGGGAGCGAACGGTAGCGCCAGCTCAGTGCGACTGACTCACACCATATTCATCAAAAAAACAGCCTCAAACAGTCTGTTTTTGAACATGTATCCACTAGTAACAAAGCGAAAACACATGGAATGACATTGTTATAACATTGTAACATGAACACTTTAATACCAGACATGTAAGGACAATTCTGCATAAAAATATTAGTAATCAAAAAAGTTTTCAAAAATGCCATTTTCTAGGCCAGGACATGTGTCAGAAAGGTTGAGTTTAAAACAAAAAAATCCCAATCTCCCAAAAATTGGGATGAGGAAAGGGATTTAAGGATCGTCCATAGAAATGTATGGGAGAGCGCCAGGTAGCGACAGGTAAAACGTGGCGCTCTGCAAAGCTGAACGCCGAGCCTGGGATAATGATGAATCAGACGCTACATGGCGTTGTTCCAGTCGCTCACCAGATTCGGCTTCACAAATGTGTAGTTGCTGCCGTGTCCGGCATTCACCTGCCGCTACCTGCTGCTGTACAGGCGCTACCTGGCGCTATTCCTCCATGAATAAGGCCCTTAGATGAGCCTAGACAAGCTGACGTGAGCTGATTGGACGAGAGGCAGCGCATGCACCATAGGACCGGGGAAATAGCAGCAGTGTTCTTTGTGGACAGGGCTCGCTTATCTCTCCTTGGTGTACAGACTTGGGGCCTTATTTAACAAGGGATAGCGCCAGGTAGCGAATGGTGAGCGAACGGGCTCACCGCCACGAGAACGCCGGCTCCCCTCCGCAATCACACATTTATCAAGCCGATCCTGCTTAGCGACAGACAGAGCGCCAGATAGCGAATCATTCATCATTATTCCAGCCTCACCCCACAGCGCCAGCGAGCGACCTTGAACAGCGACAGGTATGACCTCTCGCTACCTGGCGCTCTCCAATGCATTTCAATGGAGCAATAAATATTCCTAATTAATTGCTATTAATTTTTTTTTTTTTTTTTAAATGTCAAAAATTCTGTGACCACTTCATTTTTTTAAGGTAAAAAAAAAAATAATAATTTGTGCAGAATTGATATTACAGGTCTGATATTAATGTATTCATATTACAAAATGTTTGTAAAAACATGTTTTTTTATTTTTCTAAAATATGGTTGTTTGGGGGTTAAAAAACTACTTTTAACCCATCGCCGCCAGCGCTCTGGGGTTTAAACAAGCATTTCACAGCGCGAGAATTTTTTGAGCGTGATTTGTTAATGAATATGCTGGGAGCCGTTCGCTATGGCCATTCGCTGTCATGCGCTCCCATACAGCGCGGAACCTGTCAAACAGCGACTCCTAACCCCGTATTCAACATTACCGCACACCGACTGAGTCGCTGTCAACAACCGAACAACGGCCAAGCACAGCGACTACTAGTGGGCGCTGTGAAAATACCGCTACTGTCGCTCATCTGTCGCTACCTGGCGCTATTAATGAATCTGCCTCCCCGTGTACATTGTCAATAGCAACACATTGCAGATAGCGAAAACTGCTTTGATAAAAAGACACATTTGCTAACATAGGAAAATAATACAAATATTAGATCAGCACCTTGAGCACATCCTTCTGGCACAAAAAAAATACACTTTCAAGAATTCCATCGAAAGTGGAGTTACCCTTTAACCTATAATTGTCCAAAATCACTGAGAAAGCATCATAGGGCTCCGTAATGCAGGGCTTACTGATGCCCCAGGGTGTCGGTTTCCTGTCCCCCACTGGATGGGGCTCTTATAAGAAAAGCTGAGTCTGTGGTCGTAGTTCTCCTTTAAATTAACCACTGATTGCCCCAAATCACCCCCAATAAACAATAGTCCTCTTTTAAATTAACCAATGATTGCCCCAAATCACCCCCAAAAAACAATAGTCCTCCTTTAAGTTACCCAATGATTGCCCCAAATCACCCCCAAAAAGCAATAGTCCTCCTTTAAATTAACCAATGATTGCCCCAAATCACCCCAAAAAAACAATAGTCCTCCTTTAAATTAACCAATGATTGCCCCAAATCACCCCAAAAAAACAATAGCCCTCCTTTAAATTAACCAATAATTGCCCCAAATCACCCCAAAAAAACAATAGTCCTCCTTTAAATTAACCAATGATTGCCCAAAATCACCCAAAAAAAAACAATAGTCCTCCTTTAAATTAACCAATGATTGCCCCAAATCACCCCAAAAAAACAATAGCCCTCCTTTAAATTAACCAATGATTGCCCCAAATCACCCCAAAAAAACAATAGCCCTCCTTTAAATTAACCAATAATTGCCCCAAATCACCCCAAAAAAACAATAGTCCTCCTTTAAATTAACCAATGATTGCCCCAAATCACCCCAAAAAAACAATAGTCCTCCTTTAAATTAACCAATAATTGCCCCAAATCACCCCCCAAAAATAATAGTCCTCCTTTAAATTAATCAATGATTGCCCCAAAATCACCCCAAAAAACAATAGTCCTCCTTTAAATTAACCAATGATTGCCCAAAATCACCCCCAAAAAACAATAGTCCTCCTTTAAATTAACCAATGATTGCCCCAAATCACCCCCAAAAAACAATAGTCCTCCTTTAAATTAACCAATGATTGCCCCAAATCACCCCCAAAAAACAATAGTCCTCCTTTAAATTAACCAATGATTGCCCCAAATCACCCCAAAAAAACAATAGCCCTCCTTTAAATTAACCAATAATTGCCCCAAATCACCCCAAAAAAACAATAGTCCTCCTTTAAATTAACCAATGATTGCCCAAAATCACCCAAAAAAAAACAATAGTCCTCCTTTAAATTAACCAATGATTGCCCCAAATCACCCCAAAAAAACAATAGCCCTCCTTTAAATTAACCAATGATTGCCCAAAATTACCCCCCAAAAAACAATAGCCCTCCTTTAAATTAACCAATAATTGCCCCAAATCACCCCAAAAAAACAATAGCCCTCCTTTAAATTAACCAATAATTGCCCAAAATCACCCCAAAAAAACAATAGTTCTCCTTTAAATTAACCAATGATTGCCCCAAATCACCCCAAAAAAGCAATAGTCCTCCTTTAAATTAACCAATGATTGCCCAAAATCACCCAAAAAAAAACAATAGTCCTCCTTTAAATTAACCAATGATTGCCCCAAATCACCCCAAAAAACAACAGTCCTCCTTTAAATTAACCAATAATTGCCCCAAATCACCCCAAAAAAACAATAGTCCTCCTTTAAATTAACCAATAATTGCCCCAAATCACCCCCCAAAAATAATAGTCCTCCTTTAAATTAATCAATGATTGCCCCAAAATCACCCCAAAAAACAATAGTCCTCCTTTAAATTAACCAATGATTGCCCAAAATCACCCCCAAAAAACAATAGTCCTCCTTTAAATTAACCAATGATTGCCCCAAATCACCCCAAAAAAACAATAGTCCTCCTTTAAATTAACCAATGATTGCCCAAAATCACCCCAAAAAAACAAGAGTCCTCCTTTAAATTAATCAATGATTGCCCCAAAATCACCCCAAAAAACAATAGTCCTCCTTTAAATTTACCAATGATTGCCCAAAATTACCCCAAAAAACAATAGCCCTCCTTTAAATTTACCAATGATTGCCCCAAATCACCCAAACAAATCATAGTTCTCCTTTAAATTAACCGATGATTGCCCAAAATCACCCCCCAAAGATCTTAGTTCTCCTTTAAATTGGACCAAAACCCATCCGTGGTTTTAGTTTCACTAGGGCATCCCGATTTGGGATTCTTTAACAAGTAGGGCTGGCTTCAAAGGGTTTTGGTCCACTTTAATTTAACCTATGCTGGTCTAAAATAACCAATAACCATCAAAGCTCTTCTTTAAAGTGAACCAAAACCCAGGATTTTGACTATTTTGTGTTTTTCATACAAAGGGGAGAAAGTGGAGCTAAATGGCTGAAGGCAATAATTGCTAATCAGTCATAGAGCACCAGTCTGCATGGCGCTGTGTTAGAGCAACAGTGTATTTAGAGTGAGAGGACAGATACTCTTACTCTGTTTGTAACCTTTTTGTTTTCACTGTTTTGCTCTCTATGTTCTTTGCTGTGATAAAGCGCTATGTCTGCGCTGAGACAGCGGCATTCAATGACACAATAAAGGCCCTTATTTATGAAGGAATAGCGACAGGTAGCGACTGGTGAGCGGCCGGTAATGACGGTCACCGCCACGAGAACGCCGGCTCCCCACCACAATCACACATTTATCAAGCCAATCCTGCTTAGCGACTGAGATAGCGCCATATAGCCACTCATTCATCATTATTCCAGCCTCAGCCCACAGCGCCAGCGTCCGACCTTGAACAGCGACAGGTATGACCTCTCGCTACCTGGCGCTCTCCAATGCATTTCAATGGAACAATCTTTAAATATTCATAATTAATTGTTTTTTTTTTTGTTTTTTTTTTTTTAATGTGAAAAATTGTGTGACCACTTCTTCCATTTTAGATTATTTTTTTAAGGGAAAAAAATGTAAAAAAAAATAGTACAGAATTGATATTACAGGTCTGATATTAATGTATTCATATTACTAAATTATTGAAAAAAACGTGTTTTTTTTGGTTTCCAAAAATATGGTTGTTTGGGGGTTAAAAAACTACTTTTAACCCATCGCCGCCAGCGCTCTGGGGTTTAAACATGCATTTCACAGCGCAAGATTTTTTTGAGCGTGATTTTTTAATGAATATGGTGGGAGCCGGTCGCTAGGGCCAGTCGCTATCATGCGCACCCATACATCGCGGAACCTGTCAAATAGCGACTCCTCACCCAATATTCAACATTACTGCACACCGACTGAGTCGCTATCAACTACCGAACAACGGCCAAGCACAGCGACTACTAGCGGGCGCTCTGAAAATGCCGCTACAGTCGCTCAACTGTCGCTACCTGGCGCTATTAATGAATCAGCCTCAAAGTATCCAAAGAATGCACAAACTTAGCAGGTAGTAAATAATCAAAAAAACATACCCACCAGGCCCGGCAGGTTTTACCTAACCAGGGCCCCCTTCTTAAACTGATTTCTGCTGAATTCAGACTTCAGAGGAACTTCCTCATGGTAGCTCTTATGGTCCCTTTAAGAGCGCTCCTTGCTTCCGTAATACAGCAGATTGCTGCTAGGGTAAAAGTCCTTATAGTTCAATAAAGTTCTCAGGGTAGTGTCCACTGAGCTAGTTCAAACTGCTAAATCCGCAGACATACAAATAGAAAGCGGCTCCTAATAGTGCAGAGGTCCAGAGGTTATTTTGTGTTTTTGGTCCTTGCCCCTGGGGCACCCCGATCGGGGATACTACGCTGCGTGAAACCCCCCAAATCGCCGAGTCCAACTCACCCCTTCCCAGTCCTACGGCACATGCATGGCCGCTCATCCAATCAGCATCACGTCGTCTGAGCCTTCGTCTAAGAATAATGGCTCCGAGCACGCTGGCGGCCGCATCCCCCGCTGCCCTCTAACAGGGAGCATGCCCACATCGGCCATTCACAAATGCCTGGCGTGGGCACGCGCCCTGCTAAAGGGATAGCGGGGATCACACATGAGCCGTTGGACCGGGAAACAAGGTAAGTGTACAGGGCGACCTGGGGGGGTTCACACAGTGGGGCATCCCGATTTTGGATGCCCTAGGGGGAGGGAATTGATCGGCCCGGGAATCTTATAGATTCCCGGGTCGATCGTGCTGGGTTTTGGTCCATCGTATGGGGGGAGTCACCAGACGGATATCCCACGTGCATGCTACTGTTTATTTACTGGATTCGCTGGTGCTTTGTATATGACGAGACAAAGGGGAGCTGACCCTAAAGCTTATCCACATCCACAAGGCACAAAAAACAAGCAGAACTAGAGCCCGACTTTTGCAGGGTATTTATGGTATTGTATGAATTTTTTCTGTTACTACTAATGTTTAGCTGGTTATATGAAGGAGCCAGCAGATAGCTATAGGCAGTGGCGGATTGTGGCCAAAAATCAGCCCTGGATTTTATCAGCCCCTGGCCAGCCTGAGACATCTCTGCTGAGGCCCCTCCAACCATGATGATGGATCTATAGCATTGGGGGCTGGGGTTCCCTGGCTTGTGGGTACAGTGGGGCTGGGTATAGGGCTGGGATTCCCTGGCTTGTGGGTACAGAGGGGCTGGGTATAGGGCTGGGGTTCTTTGGCTTGTGGGTACAGTGGGGCTGGGTATCGGGCTGGGGTTCCATGGCTTGTGGGTACAGTGGGGCTGGGTATCGGGCTGGGATTCCCTGGCTTGTGGGTACAGAGGGGCTGGGTATAGGGCTGGGGTTCCCTGGCTTGTGGGTACAGTGGGGCTGGGTATAGGGCTGGGATTCCCTGGCTTGTGGGTACAGAGGGGCTGGGTACAGTGGGGCTGGGGTTCCCTGGCTTGTGGGTACAGTGGGGCTGGATATAGGGCTGGGGTTCCCTGGCTTGTGGGTACAGTGGGGCTGGGTATAGGGCTGGGATTCCCTGGCTTGTGGGTACAGAGGGGCTGGGTATAGGGCTGGGGTTCCCTGGCTTGTGGGTACAGAGGGGCTGGGTATATGGCTGGGGTTCCCTGGCTTGTGGGTACAGTGGGGCTGGGTATAGGGCTGGGATTCCGTGGCTTGTGGGTACAGAGAGGCTGGGTATAGGGCTGGGGTTCCCTGGGGCTGGGTATAGGGCTGCGGTTCCCTGGCTTGTGGGTACAGTGGGGCTGGGTACAGGGCTGGGGTTCCCTGGCTTGTGGGTACAGTGGGGCTGGGTATTGAGCTGGGGTTCCCCGGCTTGTGGGTACAGTGGGCTGGGTATGGAGCTTGGGTTCCCCGGCTTGTGGGTACAGTGGGGCTGGGTACAGGGCTGGGGTTCCCTGGCTTGTGGGTACAGTGGGGCTGGGTATTGAGCTGGGGTTCCCCGGCTTGTGGGTACAGTGGGCTGGGTATGGGGCTGGGGTTCCCTGGCTTGTGTGTACAGTGGGACTGGGTACAGGGCTGGGGTTCCCTGGCTTGTGGGTACAGTGGGGCTGGGTATGGGGCTGGGGTTCCCCGGCTTGTGTGTACAGTGGGCTGGGTATGGAGCTGGGGTTCCCCGGCTTGTGTGTACAGTGGGGCTGGGTATGGAGCTGGGGTTCCATGGCTTGTGGGTACAGTGGGGCTGGGTACAGGGCTGGGGTTCCCTGGCTTGTGTGTACAGTGGGACTGGGTATGGGGCAGGGGTTCCCTGGCTTGTGTGTACAGTGGGCTGGGTATGGAGCTGGGGTTCCCCGGCTTGTGTGTACAGTGGGCTGGGTATGGAGCTGGGGTTCCATGGCTTGTGGGTACAGTGGGGCTGGGTACAGGGCTGGGGTTCCCTGGCTTGTGTGTACAGTGGGACTGGGTATGGGGCTGGGGTTCCCTGGCTTGTGTGTACAGTGGGGCTGGGTATAGGGCTGCGGTTCCCTGGCTTGTGGGTACAGTGGGCTGGGTATTGAGCTGGGGTTCCCTGGCTTGTGGTACAGTGCGGCTGGGTATGGAGCTGGGGTTCCCTGGCTTGTGGGTACAGTGGGCTGGGTATAGGACTGGGGTTCCCTGGCTTGTGGGTACAGTGGGGCTGGGTATAGGGCTGCGGTTCCCTGGCTTGTGGGTACAGTGGGGCTGGGAACAGGGCTGGGGTTCCCTGGCTTGTGGGTAAAGTGGGGCTGGGTATTGGGCTGGGGTTCCCTGGCTTGTGGGTACAGTGGGCTGGGTATAGGACTGGGGTTCTTTGGCTTGTGGGTACAGTGGGGCTGGGTATAGGGCTGCGGTTCCCTGGCTTGTGGGTACAGTGGGGCTGGGTATTGAGCTGGGGTTCCCTGGCTTGTGGGTATAGTGGGTTGGGTATGGAGCTGGGGTTCCCTGGCTTGTGGGTACAGTGGGACTGGGTATAGGGCTGCGGTTCCCAGGCTTCTGGGTACAGTGGGGCTGGGTATGGAGCTCGGGTTCCCTGGCTTGTGGGTAAAGTGGGACTGGGTATAGGGCTGGGGTTCCCTGGCTTGTGGGTACAGTGGGGCTGGGTATAGGGCTGGGTTTCCCTGGCTTGTGGGTACAGTGGGGCTGGGTATGGAGTTGGGGTTCCCTGACTTGTGGGTACAGTGGGACTGGGTATGGGGCTGGGGTTCCCTGGCTTGTGGGTACAGTGGGGCTGGGTATCAGGCTGGGGTTCCCTGGCTTGTGGGTACAGTGGGGCTGGGTATCGGGCTGGGGTTCCATGGCTTGTGGGTACAGTGGGGCTGGGTACAGGGCTGGGGTTCCCTGGCTTGTGGGTACAGTGCGACTGGGTATGGGGCTGGGGTTCCCTGGCTTGTGGGTATAGTGGGGCTGGGTATAGGGCTGGGGTTCCCTGGCTTGTGGGTACAGTGGGCTGGGTATAGGACAGGGGTTCCCTGGCTTGTGGGTACAGTGGGGCTGGGTATAGGGCTGCGGTTCCCTGGCTTGTGGGTACAGTGGGCTGGGTATAGGACAGGGGTTCCCTGGCTTGTGGGTACAGTGGGGCTGGGTATGGAGCTGGGGTTCCCTGGCTTGTGGGTACAGTGGGCTGGGTATAGGGCTGCGGTTCCCTGGCTTGTGGGTACAGTGGGGCTGGGTACAGGGCTGGGGTTCCCTGGCTTGTGGGTAAAGTGGGGCTGGGTATTGGGCTGGGGTTCCCTGGCTTGTGGGTACAGTGGGCTGGGTATAGGACTGGGGTTCTTTGGCTTGTGGGTACAGTGGGGCTGGGTACAGTGGGGCTGGGTATAGGGCTGCGGTTCCCTGGCTTGTGGGTACAGTGGGGCTGGGTACAGGGCTGGGGTTCCCTGGCTTGTGGGTACAGTGGGGCTGGGTATTGAGCTGGGGTTCCCTGGCTTGTGGGTACAGTGGGACTGGGTATAGGGCTGCGGTTCCCTGGCTTGTGGGTACAGTGGGGCTGGGTATGGAGCTCGGGTTCCCTGGCTTGTGGGTAAAGTGGGACTGGGTATAGGGCTGGGGTTCCCTGGCTTGTGGGTACAGTGGGGCTGGGTATAGGGCTGGGGTTCCCTGGCTTGTGGGTACAGTGGGGCTGGGTATGGAGCTGGGGTTCCCTGGCTTGTGGGTACAGTGGGCTGGGTATAGGGCTGGGGTTCCCTGGCTTGTGGGTACAGTGGGGCTGGGTATAGGGCTGTGGTTCCCTGGCTTGTGGGTACAGTGCGGCTGGGTATGGAGCTGGGGTTCCCTGGCTAGTGGGTACAGTGGGCTGGGTATAGGACTGGGGTTCCCTGGCTTGTGGGTACAGTGGGGCTGGGTATAGGGCTGCGGTTCCCTGGCTTGTGGGTACAGTGGGGCTGGGAACAGGGCTGGGGTTCCCTGGCTTGTGGGTAAAGTGGGGCTGGGTATTGGGCTGGGGTTCCCTGGCTTGTGGGTACAGTGGGGCTGGGTACAGGGCTGGGGTTCCCTGGCTTGTGAGTACAGTGGGGCTGGGTATGGAGCTGGGGTTCCCTGGCTTGTGGGGACAATGGGGCTGGGTATAGGGCTGCGGTTCCCTGGCTTGTGGGTACAGTGGGGCTGGGTATGGAGCTCGGGTTCCCTGGCTTGTGGGTACAGTGGGACTGGGTATAAGGCTGGGGTTCCCTGGCTTGTGGGTACAGTGGGGCTGTGTATGGGGCTGGGGTTCCCTGGCTTGTGGGTACAGTGGGGCTGGGTATGGAGCTGGGGTTCCCTGACTTGTGGGTACAGTGGGGCTGGGTATGGGGCTGCGGTTCCCTGGCTTGTGGGTACAGTGGGGCTGGGTATGGAGCTGCGGGTCCCTGGCTTGTGGGTACAGTGGGGCTGGGTATGGAGCTGGGGTTCCCTGGCTAGTGGGTACAGTGGGGCTGGGTATGGAGCTGGGGTTCCCTGGCTTGTGGGTACAGTGGGGCTGGGTATAGGGCTGCGGTTCCCTGGCTTGTGGGTACAGTGGGGCTGGGTATAGGGCTGGGGTTCCCTGGCTTGTGGGTACAGTGGGGCTGGGTATAGGGCTGCGGTTCCCTGGCTTGTGGGTACAGTGGGGCTGGGTATCAGGCCTGGGTTCCGTGGCTTGTGGGTACAGTGGGGCTGGGTATGGAGCTGGGATTCCCTGGCTTGTGGGTACAGTGGGCTGGGTATGGAGCTGGGGTTCCCTGGCTTGTGGGTACTGTGGGGCTGGGTATAGGGCTGTGGTTCCCTGGCTTGTGGGTACAGTGGGGCTGGGTATAGGGCTGGGATTCCCTGGCTTGTGGGTACAGAGGGGCTGGGTATAGGGCTGGGGTTCCCTGGCTTGTGGGTACAGTGGGGCTGGGTATGGGGCTGGGGTTCTTTGGCTTGTGGGTACAGTGGGGCTGGGTATCGGGCTGGGGTTCCATGGCTTGTGGGTACAGTGGGGCTGGGTACAGGGCTGGGGTTCCCTGGCTTGTGGGTACAGTGGGACTGGGTAAGTGGCTGGGGTTCCCTGGCTTGTGGGTATAGTGGGGCTGGGTACAGGGCTGGGGTTCCCTGGCTTGTGGGTACAGTGGGGCTGGCTATAGGGCTGGGGTTGCCTGGCTTGTGGGTACAGTGGGACTGGGTATAGGGCTGGGGTTCCCTGGCTTGTGGGTACAGTGGGGCTGGGTATAGGGCTGCGGTTCCCTGGCTTGTGGGTACAGTGGGGCTGGGTATGGAGCTGGGGTTCCCTGGCTTGTGGGTACAGTGGGACTGGGTATAGGGCTGGGGTTCCCTGGCTTGTGGGTACAGTGGGGCTGGGTATAGGGCTGCGGTTCCCTGGCTTGTGGGTACAGTGGGGCTGGGTATGGAGCTGGGGTTCCCTGGCTTGTGGGTACAGTGGGACTGGGTATGGGGCTGGGGTTCCCTGGCTTGTGCAACAGTGGGGCTGGGTATGGGGCTGCGGTTCCCTGGCTTGTGGGTACAGTGGGGCTGGGTATGGGGCTGGGGTTCCCTGGCTTGTGGGTACAGTGGGGCTGGGTATTGGGCTGGGGTTCCCTGGCTTGTGGGTACAGTGGGGCTGGATATAGGGCTGGGGTTCCCTGGCTTGTGGGTACAGTGGGGCTGGGTATGGAGCTGGGGTTCCCTGGCTTGTGGGTACAGTGGGGCTGGGTATGGGGCTGGGGTTCTTTGGCTTGTGGGTACAGTGGGGCTGGGTATAGGGCTGCGGTTCCCTGGCTTGTGGGTACAGTGGGGCTGGGTATAGGGCTGCGGTTCCCTGGCTTGTGGGTACAGTGGGGCTGGGTATAGGGCTGCGGTTCCCTGGCTTGTGGGTACAGTGGGGCTGGGTATAGGGCTGCGGTTCCCTGGCTTGTGGGTACAGTGGGGCTGGGTATAGGGCTGCGGTTCCCTGGCTTGTGGGTACAGTGGGGCTGGGTATAGGGCTGCGGTTCCCTGGCTTGTGGGTACAGTTGGGGTGAGAGGGTGACTAAGGGGGCAGGAATTGTATGTGGGTGTTAAAAGCAGCAGCTCAACTGGACCCAAAGCAGTGCAGCCCACCCGGCATTGTCCCGGGTCTCCCTATGGCCAGTGTTGGTTACACCATTAACTTAATTAATTAACTATTACTTATACCTTATACACATCACTATCTCTTGTGTATTTCCGGGTCTCTTTGTAGTGAGCAGCAGAGATTTCCCCTGGGAGGGTCATTATTTTGAGAAGCCCCCTTTTTACCCCCCCTGGGGTGGAAGGGTTAATCCCCGTCCATTTGAAAGGAGCAGCTTCACCCTGGGAATCGCATTGAAAAGGGGGATTTAGTGATGGCCGCCGTCCCATAATCCTAATGACTTTACATCTAATTACCCGGTCACCTAAGATAACACAACAAAGGGCCGGAGAAGACCTGGGGTGCGGCGGGCGAGCTGCAATTCCCTCCGCAATGTTTGCCCGCTATAATAATGTATTAGAGCCAGCTTCTCGCCGCTGCCAGAGGCGGGCACCGAAATGCTGGTAACGCAAAAAAAAGTGAGAAAATAGTGGTAAAAGTGGGCGAAAAAAAAAAAAACAAGGCAACACATAAGAAAAAAATACTCACCCTTTCCACGTTCCTTCTGGTCAATGGCCGAAAGGGTGGGATCCAGCGTCCAATATGGTTCCCAGCGCAGGCGTGCACACATCATGTGACGCACCATGCATGTCCGCAAGGAGAACTCAATTGGAGACCTTGGTTGCCAGCAGACTGGCCGACAGAGTATTTCCATGGTCGGCCATTCAAAAATGCCTGACATGAGCACGCGCACTGCTAGAGGGAAGCGGAGGGTGCAACCGTCAGAGTCACTTCTCTTAGACACGCCTGGGGACCGGGAATGGGTGAGTTGGCTGCGACGTCCTGGGGGGCGGGGCATTCCTGATCGGGGTGCCCCCAAGGAATGGAACAAAACCCAGGATAGTCAAAATCCTGGGTTTTGGTCCACTTTAATTCCAGCATCCATCTCTTTTTTGTTTTTCATGTTGCGTCAACTACTGAAAGAGAAATCTGCGGCCGATTCTCAAAGTCGCTCGGACGAATAAATCGTGAAAAAAAAAACCTGGAAATAAATGATGTCTGTTGTAATGGCGGTGTTATTGGCCTCTAATAGTCTGTAGGTAAGTCCTGAAGTGACCTGTCACGGTCTGCACGCCGCACAGGACTGAAGTTTTTGCATAGTTGCGTTGGATCATTTGCGATAGTTACATAGTTACATAGTTACATGAATAAAGGGGGGTGGGAGCAGCTCAATCACTATTATTTATACAAAATTATTATTATTATTCAGGGCCTGGGAACTAATTTACCGCCCAGTTTAACCCTCTCATCAACTAAATATCAAGCAACAAACATGTCTAGCTATGTGGAAAGACAGAGATTTGGTTGCATATATCTGCAGATACATGTGGAAACCACACTGCCCCGGCAAGGCACTCTGTGTTTAGTGTGGTCCCTACTCTTAATTCTGAGTCCCCAAAGTTGGGACATGCAATGCAGACAAATATCTGAGAGCTACTCACCTGGGAAGCTGCCAGCCTCCCTTTAGAACACTCCACAGGGAGAAATCCATATTGACTGAATTCCTCCCTGCTTGTGCTCATGGCAATTCAAATGAATAAAGGGGGGTGGGAGCAGCTCAATCACTATTATTTATACAAAATTAATAGTTAAATAGTTACATAGTTATATAGTTATATAGTTACATAGTTACATAGCTACATAGTTACATAGTTACATAGTTACATAGTTATATAGTTACATAGTTATATAGTTACATAGTTACATAGTTATATAGTTACATAGTTACATAGTTACCTAGTTACCTAGTTACATAGTTATATAGTTATATAGTTACATAGTTATATATTTATATAGTTACATAGTTATATAGTTACATAGTTATATAATTACATAGTTACATAGTTATATAGTTACATAGTTATATAGTTACATAGTTATATAGTTACATAGTTATAAAGTTACATAGTTATATAGTTACATAGTTATATAGTTACATAGTTACATAGTTATATAGTTACATAGTTATATAGCAGACCTGGGCAATGTACGGCCCGCGGGCCGTATACGGCCCTTTGCTAGGCTCTTACCGGCCCGGGCTGAGCTGGCCAGTAAGAGACGCAGAGGAAGGGAAAACATGCCAGACTCGACGAGCCGAGTGGCCGATCGCCTGCTGCTTAACTTAGGTGATCGCCTGTGTACAGTGTGAGAGGCTTAGGTTAAGCAGCAGCTGATCGGCCGCTCGGCTCGTCGGGTCTGGCACATTCTCCCTTCCTCTGAGGAAGCCAGACCCGATGAGCAGGTGATAGAGACCTGGGGACTTTGGAAGGACAGAGTAGGAGCTCCAGAGCATCAGTAAGTCTGCTCAGAAAGATTATGTCGTTTGCTTGTGTTTTCCCTTCCTGCCTGCTGTCTCTTTTTCACCATGTACCTGCCCACCATGCTCCCACCATGTCCCCTTCCTGCTGTCCACCATGCTCTCACCATGTCCCCTTCCTGCTGTCCACCATGCTCTCACCATGTCCCCTTCCTGCTGTCCACCATGCTCTCACCATGCCCCCTTCTTGCTGTCCACATGCTCTCACCATGCCCCCTTCCTGCTGTCCACATGCTCCCACCATGTCCCCTTCCTGCTGTCCACCATGCTCTCACCATGCCCCCTTCCTGCTGTCCACCATGCTCTCACCATGTCCCCTTCCTGCTGTCCACCATGCTCTCACCATGTCCCCTTCCTGCTGTCCACATGCTCTCACCATGTCCCCTTCCTGCTGTCCACCATGCTCTCACCATGCCCCCTTCCTGCTGTCCACCATGCTCTCACCATGCCCCCTTCCTGCTGTCCACCATGCTCTCACCATGTCCCCTTCCTGCTGTCCACCATGCTCTCACCATGTCCCCTTCCTGCTGTCCACCATGCTCTCACCATGCCCCCTTCCTGCTGTCCACCATGCTCTCACCATGCCCCCTTCCTGCTGTCCACCATGCTCTCACCATGCCCCCTTCCTGCTGTCCACCATGCTCTCACCATGTCCCCTTCCTGCTGTCCACCATGCTCTCACCATGCCCCCTTCCTGCTGTCCACCATGCTCTCACCATGTCCCCTTCCTGCTGTCCACATGCTCTCACCATGTCCCCTTCCTGCTGTCCACCATGCTCTCACCATGCCCCCTTCCTGCTGTCCACCATGCTCTCACCATGTCCCCTTCCTGCTGTCCACCATGCTCTCACCATGTCCCCTTCCTGCTGTCCACATGCTCTCACCATGTCCCCTTCCTGCTGTCCACCATGCTCTCACCATGTCCCCTTCCTGCTGTCCACATGCTCTCACCATGCCCCCTTCTTGCTGTCCACCATGCTCTCACCATGCCCCCTTCTTGCTGTCCACCATGCTCTCACCATGTCCCCTTCCTGCTGTCCACCATGCTCTCACCATGCCCTCTTCCTGCTGTCCACCATGCTCTCACCATGCCCCCTTCCTGCTGTCCACCATGCTCTCACCATGCCCCCTTCCTGCTGTCCACCATGCTCTCACCATGTCCCCTTCCTGCTGTCCACATGCTCTCACCATGCCCCCTTCCTGCTGTCCACCATGCTCTCACCATGCCCCCTTCCTGCTGTCCACATGCTCTCACCATGTCCCCTTCCTGCTGTCCACCATGCTCTCACCATGCCCCCTTCTTGCTGTCCACCATGCTCTCACCATGTCCCCTTCCTGCTGTCCACCATGCTCTCACCATGCCCTCTTCCTGCTGTCCACCATGCTCTCACCATGCCCCCTTCCTGCTGTCCACCATGCTCTCACCATGCCCCCTTCCTGCTGTCCACCATGCTCTCACCATGTCCCCTTCCTGCTGTCCACATGCTCTCACCATGCCCCCTTCCTGCTGTCCACCATGCTCTCACCATGTCCCCTTCCTGCTGTCCACATGCTCTCACCATGCCCCCTTCTTGCTGTCCACCATGCTCTCACCATGCCCCCTTCCTGCTGTCCACCATGCTCTCACCATGCCCCCTTCCTGCTGTCCACATGCTCTCACCATGCCCCCTTCCTGCTGTCCACCATGCTCTCACCATGCCCCCTTCCTGCTGTCCACATGCTCTCACCATGCCCCCTTCCTGCTGTCCACCATGCTCTCACCATGTCCCCTTCCTGCTGTCCACCATGCTCTCACCATGCCCCCTTCCTGCTGTCCACATGCTCCCACCATGCCCCCTTCCTGCTGTCCACATGCTCTCACCATGCCCCCTTCCTGCTGTCCACATGCTCTCACCATGCCCCCTTCCTGCTGTCCACCATGCTCTCACCATGCCCCCTTCCTGCTGTCCACCATGCTCTCACCATGTCCCCTTCCTGCTGTCCACCATGCTCTCACCATGCCCTCTTCCTGCTGTCCACCATGCTCTCACCATGCCCTCTTCCTGCTGCCCACCATGCTCTCACCATGCCCCCTTCCTGCTGCCCACCATGCTCTCACCATGCCCCCTTCCTGCTGTCCACCATGCTCTCACCATGCCCCCTTCCTGCTGTCCACCATGCTCTCACCATGTCCCCTTCCTGCTGTCCACCATGCTCTCACCATGCCCCCTTCCTGCTGTCCACCATGCTCTCACCATGCCCCCTTCCTGCTGTCCACCATGCTCTCACCATGCCCCCTTCCTGCTGCCCACCATGCTCTCACCATGCCCCCTTCCTGCTGTCCACCATGCTCTCACCATGTCCCCTTCCTGCTGCCCACCGTGCTCTCACCATGCCCCCTTCCTGCTGCCCACAATTCTTACACTTTGCCCCAGCTGATATGAGCTCTCCTTCCAGACTGCCAGAAGCCAAGGGCTTCTCTGATTGGCTGGGAAATTATCACATCAGAACGTTTGAAGTGGACCAAAACCCTGCTTTATCAGCCTGGGAATCTTATAGATCCCCTCCCCGCGGGACATCCAAAATCGGGATGCCCCGCTGTGTGAAACCCCCAGGTCGCCCATAAACTCACCTTCTTTCCCAGTTCAACGGCGCATGCACGAGCTGCGGCCGCATGCCCGCTATCCCTCTACCAGGGCGCGTGCCTGTGTCAGCCATTTGAGAATGGCCAGCGCGGGCGTGCTCCCTGTTAGAGGGAAGCTCGAGATGCAGCCGCCAGCGCACTCAGAGCCGCTGAGCTTAGACGTCGCTTAGACGCCCATAGCTCAGCGGCCCTCCACAATATTTTTAGTTTCTCATGTGGCCCCATGGAAAAAATAATTGCCCACCCCTGTTATATAGTTACATAGTAACATAGTTATATAGTTATATAGTTACATAGTTACATAGTTATATAGTTATATAGTTACATAGTTATATAGTTATATAGTTACATAGTTATATAGTTACATAGTTATATAGTTACATAGTTATATAGTTACATAGTTATATAGTTACATAGTTATATAGTTATATAGTTACATCATTACATAGTTATATAGTTATATAGTTACATAGTTACATAGTTACATAGTTATATAGTTACATAGTTATATAGTTACATAGTTATATAGTTACATAGTAACATAGTTATATAGTTACATCATTACATAGTTACATAGTTACATAGTTATATAGTTATATAGTTACATCATTACATAGTTATATAGTTACATAGTTACATAGTTAATATGGTTGAAATAAGACATATGTCCATCAAGTTCAACCAAGGGTGTTGGGGTCGGGGAAGTTATTTTTTATTTTATAGGGGAAGCCATTTATTTTATTTTTTGTTTCATTTTTTACTGATAACAGCTAATAGTAACTGTTAATGTTATTTTCTTCTAAATAAGCATCTCATCTGAAGCTGTCAGCGGTTGATGCTGTAACAAGCTTCTGTGTCGCCTTCGGAGACTAAATTTCTTTTTTTTCCAATCGAAGGGAGTGCGCCATTGTCTTTAGAGAGGATTTTACATGAAACAGTGTTCCCCCATATTTTTTGTATGGGCCATTTATATATTTATACAAATTAATCATGTTCCCCCTCAATCGTCTCCTCTCAAGACTAAACAGATTTATCCTCGTAATCTTTCCTCATAACTAAGATCTTTCATTCCTCTGATTAGTTTGGTGGCTCCTCTGCTCCCTTTCCATAGTCAGAGCGTCCTTTCTATGAATGGGTGCCCAGACCTGGACGGCATATTCCAGGTGAGGGTGCACCAGTGTCTTGTAAAGAGGCAAAATTACTCACCTATCCCATGATTCCAGGCCTCTATTAATGCATGATAATATCTTGGTGGCTTTGGAAGCAGCTGCTTGGCATTGCATGCTGTTATTTAACCTGTGATCTACCAGTACCCCCAGATCCTTCTCAACAAGTGACTCTCCCAGTTTTACTCCCCCGAGGATATATGTGGCCTTCAGGTTATTAGACCCCAAGTGCCTGACTTTACATTTCTCCACAATGAACTTCATTTGCCAAGTGGAGCCCAGACACTCAATGTGTCCAAGTCAGCCTGAAGCTTGTGAACATCTCCAATAGACACATAGGCACTGTGCATTGATTACTTTTTTTTTTTTTAATCCAGGCTCAGTGGAGTCAGTGCAAAATATGGCGGATTACCTATTTCTAGGTATCCACCCTCTTATTTTGAGGGACCCACCTGTTATGTACTTTTTCGAGGGGCTATGGAAAGACTGGTCCTACTAATACAGTAAACAAGGAATTCCGGGATTAGGCCCCTCCCGGATGCAGACACTGGACCCAGTAATCCCACCACACCTCTAAATTTGGTTTAAAATTGACATTACTTTATTGTAAAAATCACTCATCAATTATCCATGGTATATTGTTGTGTATTTGAGTTAGGCCCTTATTTAAGAAGGGATAGCGTCAGGTAGTGGCTGGTTAATGAGAGGTAGCGACAGGTAGTGACTGGTGAACGCCGGACACGGCACGCAATTACACATTTATCAATCAGAATCTGTTTAGCGACTGGGATAACGCCATGTAGCGTCTGATTCATCATTTTCACAGCCTCAGCGAACAGCGGCGGTGTTCAGCCTTGCACAGCGCCAGGTATGACCTCTCGCTACCTGTCACTCTCCCATACATTTCAATGGACGAACCTTTTCTTCTCTTTAAACAGGGTTTTTGTTTTTTTTCAAAAAATCACAAATAATTCTGTGACCTCTATTGGCATTGAATAAGCAGTTTTTTTCACAATTTTTTAATTTTTTTATATATTTCTTCAGAAATGACATTACAGCTCTGCCATTAAAGTGTTCATGTTACAATGTTATTACAATGTAATTCCATATGTTTTCGCTTTGTTACTAGTGGATAGATGCTGGAAAAACAGATTTTAATCACACAGCCTCCTGCGCTCTGGGCTTCAGAGAAGCATTTTTCTGTGCCAGAGATTTGTGAGGCTGTTTTTTTCTTGAATATGTTGTGAGTCGGTCGCTAAGACCAGTCGCTGCCATGCGCTCCCATACAGCGCTGTACTGGTCAAATAGCGACTCCTCACAATGTATTCAACATTACTGAACAGCAACATTACTGAAGTGCTATAAACTAGCGACCCACGGCCGAGCACAGCGACTACTAGCGGGCGCTCTGAAAATGCCTGCTACAGACGCTCATCTGTCGCTACCTGGCGTTAGTGATGAATCAGCCTGCCAGTTAACCCTGACATACATATGTCTTGTACCAACAATGAGTGTCATTATTAAAAACAATTTTTCGTATACAACAATTGTTTGTCTTTTCATTACAAGGTTATTATTTTCATTGTATTGTTGATATTTCTTACTGGTATGGGCTTCAAAAAAGGGCAAACATGTTTCGCCTGTAAAGGCTTCATCAGTGCTCTAGTGTGAACATGAAATATAATTAGTGAGACCTTCCCGTAGTACGTTAGAAAAATCTAGTTAATAGTTAATTCTGTCGATTTTTCTAACGTACTATACATGGTGACGGGAAGGTCTCACTAATTATATTTCATGTTCACACTAGAGCACTGATGAAGCCTTTACAGGCGAAACATGTTTGCCCTTTTTTGAAGCCCATACCAGTAAGAAATATCAACAATACAATGAAAATAATAACCTTGTAATGAAAAGACAAACAATTGTTGTATACGAAAAGTTGTTTTTAATAATGACACTCATTGTTGGTACAAGACATATGTATGTCAGGGTTAACTAACTCAAATACACAACAATATACCATGGATAATTGATATGTGATTTTTACAATAAAGTACTAAGGCCCTTATTTATGAAGGAATAGCGACAGGTAGCGACTGGTGAGCGGCCGGTAATGACGGGCCCCGCCACGAGAACGCCGGCTCCCCACCACAATCACACATTTATCAAGCCGATCCTGCTTAGCGACTGAGATAGCGCCATATAGCGCTCTCCAATGCATTTCAACTGAACAATCTTTAAATATTAATAATTAATTGTTATTAATGTTTTTTTTTTTTTTTTAAATGTGAAAAATTCTGTGACCACTTCTGCCATGTTAGATATTTTTTTTAAGGTAAAAAAAATAAAAAATAAAAATGTACAGAATTGATATTACAGGTCTGATATTAATGTATTCATATTACTAAATTATTTAAAAAACTAGTTTTTTTTCGTTTCCAAAAATATGGTGGTTTGGGGGTTAAAAAACTACTTTTAACCCATCGCCGCCAGCGCTCTGGGGTTTAAACATGCATTTCACAGCGCGAGAATTTTTTGAGCGTGATTTGTTAATGAATATGCTGGGAGCCGGTCGCTCTGACCAGTCGCTATCATGCGCTCCCATACAGCGCGGAACCTTTCAAATAGCGACTCCTCACCCAATATTCAACATTACGCCAAACCGACTGAGTCGCTGTCAACAACCGAACAACGGCCAAGCACAGCGACTACTAGCGGGCGCTGTGAAAATACTGCTACAGTCGCTCAACTGTCGCTACCTGCCGCTATTAATGAATCGGCCTCTAAGTCAATTTTAAACCGAACTTAGAGGTGTGGTGGGATTACAGTGTCTGCATCCGGGAGGGACCTAAGCTCGGAATTCCTTGTTTACTGTCAGTGGAGTCAGGTTGAAACACTTTGGGTTTCGCTTGTGCCGCATAAAGCGCAGCCACCTTCTTCTTCAGCCCGGAGCGCACCGCGTTCATCTCCTCATCCAGCTGCTCCTGATCCCACTGGGTCACAACCGTAGCTAGTCAGGGCAAAGATTCAAAATGGTTCCCCCCTACCTGTGCTCAGGCCCTCCTATGGCGCCCCCCTGACCTGCTGCACCAGGGACAGGTCCCCCCCCCCCTTCCCGGTTACACTCCTGCACTGGGTGATCTCCTGGGTCTTGCTCTTCGGCAGGTCTATGAACATAGCGCCAAAGCAGGCGCTCACCATCTCTGAGAGGAAAGCAATAGCCACAGCAGCAGGGGGAGGAAGGAGCAGGGCGGCCATCTCCACATACACATACACAGCATGCTCAGGGTGGAGGGCAGCGCAGCCAGCACAGCGGCACCCTGACCCGGGACCCCAGCCGCCCAATGGCAGCTCACCCCTGACGACGCCGCCGCCTCACTTCCACTATCGGCGCTCCCGAGCCTGTGAGATTTCATGACCAAGGGCCTTATTCATGAAAGGATAGCGCCAGGTAGCACCTGTACAGCGGCAGGTAGCGTCAGGTGAACGCCGGACACGGCGCGCAATTACACATTAATGAAGCCAAATCTGGTGAGCGACTAGAACAACGCCATGTAGCGTCCGATTCATCATTATCCCAGGCTCAGTGTACAGTGCCGGCATTCAGCCTTGCAGAGCGCCACGTCTAACCTCTCGCTACCTGGCGCTCTCCCCTACATTTCTGTGGGAAATCCCTTTCCTGATCCCATTTTTTTTTTTTTCCTTATAAAAAAAGAACAAACCTTCTGACATTTATTCTGGCCAAGAAAATGACATTTTTGAAAACTTTTTTCAGTTTTTATATATTTCTGCAGAATTGTCATTACAGGTCTGGCATTAATGTGTTCATGTTACAATGTTATGACAATGTAATTCCATATGTTTTCGCTTTGTTACTGGTGGATACATGTTCAAAAACAGCCTTTAATCACACGGCCTCTGGCGCTCTGGGCTACAGCGAAGCATTTTTGAGCGCCGGCGTTGTGCGAGGCTGTTTTTTTGATGAATGTGGTGTGAGTCGGTCGCACTGACCAGTCGCTACCATTCGCTCCTATACAGTGCTATATAGCGACTCCCCACAATGTATTCATCAATGCTGCACAGCGACTGAGGCGCTCTGAACTAGCGAACCACGGCTGAGCACAGCGACTACTAGCGGGCGCTCTGAAAATGCCTGCTACAGACGCTCATCTGTCGCTACCTGCCACTAATGATGAATCAACCTCCAAATTTTGCGGTGATCGGTGAAACACAAGCTTGATTCGTGAGCTAGGGTCGAAGTAGGCTACACACATCAGAAGGCAATAGGAGGGGAAGGCTCTCATGTCTCTGGGTATGTCTGTCTATTAACTGCCATACGGCAAACTATCTATCACTCGTGCTGGAAGTTCCCATTTATATTGGCAAGGTGTGATGAAGTTACCTCATTTGTTGTGCAGCATTGATGAATACGTTGTGGGGAGTCGCTATATGAGCAGTACAGCATTGTATGGGAGCGAATGGTAGTGACTGGTCAGTGCGACTGACTCACACCATATTCATCAACAAAACAGCCTCACACACCGCCAGCGCTCAAAAATGCTTCTCTGTAGCCCAGAGCGCCAGAGGCTGTGTGATTAAAGTCTGTTTTTGAACATGTATCCACCAGTAACAAAGCGAAAACATATGGAACTACATTGTTATAACACTGTGACATGAACACATTAATGCCGGACCTGTCATGACAATTCTGTAGAAATATATAAAAAACGGTAAAAGTTTTCAAAAATGGCTTTTTCTAGGCCAGGAGAGGTCACAACATTATTTGAGAATCAAAAAAATAATAATAAAAACACCCTGTTTAAAGAGAAATAAAAGAACGTCCATTGAAATGTATAGGAGAGCGACAGGTAGCGATAGGTAAGACGTGGCGCTCTGAAAGTTTGAACGCCGGCGCTGTACGCTGAGGCTGGGATAATGATGAATCGGACGCTACATGGCGTTATCCCAGTCGCTCAACAGAATGGGCTTCATAAATGTGTAATTGCGTGCCGTGTCCGGCGTTCACCTGTCGCTACCTGCCGCTTACAAGGCACTACCTGGCGCTATCCCTTCATGAATAAGGGCCTATGTGGCACTACCTGGCGCTATCCCTTCATGAATAAGGGCCTATGTGGCGCTACCTGGCGCTATCCCTTCATGAATAAGGGCCTATGTGGCACTATCTGGCGCTATTCCTTCATGAATAAGGGCCTATGTGGCGCTACCTGGCGCTATCCCTTCATGAATAAGGGCCTATGTGGCGCTACCTGGCGCTATCCCTTCATGAATAAGGGCCTATGTGGCACTACCTGGCGCTATCCCTTCACGAATAAGGGCCTATGTGGCACTACCCGGCGCTATCCCTTCATGAATAAGGGCCTATGTGGCGCTACCTGGCGCTATCCCTTCATGAATAAGGGCCTATGTGGCACTACCTGAAGCTATCCCTTCATGAATAAGGGCCTATGTGGCGCTACCTGGCGCTATCCCTTCATGAATAAGGGCCTATGTGGCACTACCTGGCGCTATCCCTTCATGAATAAGGGCCTATGTGGCACTACCTGGCGCTATCCCTTCATGAATAAGGGCCTATGTGGTGCTACCTGGCGCTATCCCTTCATGAATAAGGGCCTATGTGGCACTATCTGGCGCTATTCCTTCATGAATAAGGGCCTATGTGGCACTATCTGGCGCTATTCCTTCATGAATAAGGGCCTATGTGGCGCTACCTGGCGCTATCCCTTCATGAATAAGGGCCTATGTGGCGCTACCTGGCGCTATCCCTTCATGAATAAGGGCCTATGTGGCACTACCTGGCGCTATCCCTTCACGAATAAGGGCCTATATGGCACTACCCGGCGCTATCCCTTCATGAATAAGGGCCTATGTGGCACTAACTGGCACTATTCCTTCATGAATAAGGGTCTATGTGGCACTACCTGGCGCTATTCCTTCATGAATAAGGGTCTATGTGGCACTACCTGACGCTATTCCTTCATGAATAAGGGCCTATCTGGCACTATCTGGCGCTATTCCTTCATGAATAAGGGCCTATGTGGCACTACCTGACGCTATTCCTTCATGAATAAGGGCCTATGTGGCACTACCTGGCGCTATCCCTTCATGAATAAGGGCCTATGTGGCACTACCTGACGCTATCCCTTCATGAATAAGGGCCTATGTGGCACTAACTGGCACTATTCCTTCATGAATAAGGGTCTATGTGGCACTACCTGACGCTATTCCTTCATGAATAAGGTCCTATGTGGCGCTATCTGGCGCTATCCCTTCATGAATAAGGGCCTATGTGGCGCTATCTGGCGTTATCCCTTCATGAATAAGGGCCTATGTGGCGCTACCTGGTGCTATCCCTTCATGAATAAGGGCCTATGTGGCGCTACCTGGCGCTATCCCTTCATGAATAAGGGCCTATGTGGCACTACCTGGCGCTATCCCTTCATGAATAAGGGCCTATGTGGCGCTACTTGTCGCTATCCCTTCATGAATAAGGGCCTATGTGGCGCTACCTGGCGCTATCCCTTCATGAATAAGGGCCTATGTGGCGCTACCTGGCGCTATCCCTTCATGAATAAGGGCCTATGTGGCACTACCTGCCGCTATCCCTTCACGAATAAGGGCCTATATGGCACTACCCGGCGCTATCCCTTCATGAATAAGGGCCTATGTGGCACTAACTGGCACTATTCCTTCATGAATAAGGGTCTATGTGGCGCTACCTGACGCTATCCCTTCATGAATAAGGGTCTATGTGGCACTACCTGACGCTATTCCTTCATGAATAAGGGCCTATCTGGCACTATCTGGCGCTATTCCTTCATGAATAAGGGCCTATGTGGCGCTACCTGGCGCTATCCCTTCATGAATAAGGGCCTATGTGGCGCTACCTGGCGCTATCCCTTCATGAATAAGGGCCTATGTGGCACTACCTGACGCTATTCCTTCATGAATAAGGGTCTATGTGGCACTACCTGGCGCTATCCCTTCATGAATAAGGGCCTATGTGGCACTACCTGGCGCTATCCCTTCATGAATAAGGGCCTATGTGGCGCTACCTGGCGCTATCCCTTCATGAATAAGGGCCTATGTGGCACTACCTGACGCTATTCCTTCATGAATAAGGGCCTATGTGGCACTACCTGGCGCTATCCCTTCATGAATAAGGGCCTATGTGGCACTACCTGACGCTATCCCTTCATGAATAAGGGCCTATGTGGTGCTACCTGGCGCTATCCCTTCATGAATAAGGGCCTATGTGGCACTAACTGGCACTATTCCTTCATGAATAAGGGTCTATGTGGCACTACCTGACGCTATTCCTTCATGAATAAGGTCCTATGTGGCGCTATCTGGCGCTATCCCTTCATGAATAAGGGCCTATGTGGCGCTATCTGGCGCTATCCCTTCATGAATAAGGGCCTATGTGGCGCTACCTGGTGCTATCCCTTCATGAATAAGGGCCTATGTGGCGCTACCTGGCGCTATCCCTTCATGAATAAGGGCCTATGTGGCGCTACCTGCCGCTATCCCTTCATGAATAAGGGCCTATGTGGCGCTACTTGTCGCTATCCCTTCATGAATAAGGGCCTATGTGGCGCTACCTGGCGCTATCCCTTCATGAATAAGGGCCTATGTGGCGCTACCTGGCGCTATCCCTTCATGAATAAGGGCCTATGTGGCACTACCTGCCACTATCCCTTCATGAATAAGGGCCTATGTGGCGCTACCTGGCGCTATTCCTTCATGAATAAGGGCCTATGTGGCGCTACCTGGCGCTATCCCTTCATGAATAAGGGCCTATATGGCGCTACCTGGCGCTATCCCTTCATGAATAAGGGCCTATGTGGTGCTACCTGGCGCTATCCCTTCATGAATAAGGGCCTATGTGGCGCTACCTGGCGCTATCCCTTTATGAATAAGGGCCTATGTGGCGCTACCTGGCGCTATCCCTTCATGAATAAGGGCCTATGTGGTGCTACCTGGCGCTATCCCTTCATGAATAAGGGCCTATGTGGCACTATCTGGCGCTATCCCTTCATGAATAAAGGCCTATGTGGCACTACCTGACGCTATCCCTTCATGAATAAGGGCCTATGTAGCACTACCTGGCGCTATCCCTTCATGAATAAGGGCATATGTGGCGCTAGCTGGCGCTATCCCTTCATGAATAAGGGCCTATGTAGCACTACCTGGCGCTATCCCTTCATGAATAAGGGCATATGTGGCGCTGCCTGGCGCTATCCCTTCATGTATAAGGGCCTATGTGGCGCTACCTGGCGCTATCCCTTCATGAATAAGGGCCTATGTGGCGCTACCTGGCGCTATCCCTTCATGAATAAGGGCCTATGTGGCACTACCTGGCGCTATCCCTTCATGAATAAGGGCCTATGTGGCGCTACCTGACGCTATCCCTTCATGAATAAGGGACTATGTGGCGCTACCTGGCGCTATCTCTTCATGAATAAGGGACTATGTGGCACTACCTGACGCTATCCCTTCATGAATAAGGGCCTATGTGGCACTACTTGGCGCTATCCCTTCATGAATAAGGGCCTATGTGGCACTACCTGGCGCTATCCCTTCATGAATAAGGGCCTATGTGGCGCTACCTGGCGCTATCCCTTCATGAATAAGGGCCTATGTGGCACTACTTGGCGCTATCCCTTCATGAATAAGGGCCTATGTGGCACTACCTGGCGCTATCCCTTCATGAATAAGGGCCTATGTGGCACTTCCTGACGCTATCCCTTCATGAATAAGGGCCTATGTAACGCTACCTGGCGCTATCCCTTCATGAATAAGGGCCTATGTGGCACTATCTGGCGCTATCCCTTCATGAATAAGGGCCTATGTGGCGCTACCTGGCGCTATCCCTTCATGAATAAGGGCCTATGTGGCGCTACCTGGCGCTATCCCTTCATGAATAAGGGCCTATGTAGCACTACCTGGCGCTATCCCTTCATGAATAAGGGCCTATGTGGCACTACCTGGCGCTATCCCTTCATGAATAAGGGCCTATGTGGCGCTACCTGACGCTATCCCTTCATGAATAAGGGCCTATGTGGCACTACCTGACGCTATCCCTTCATGAATAAGGGCCTATGTGGCACTACCTGGCGCTATCCCTTCATGAATAAGGGCCTATGTGGCACTACCTGACGCTATCCCTTCATGAATAAGGGCCTATGTGGCGCTACCTGGCGCTATCCCTTCATGAATAAGGGCCTATGTGGCACTACCTGGCGCTATCCCTTCATGAATAAGGGCCTATGTGGCGCTACCTGGCGCTATCCCTTCATGAATAAGGGCCTATGTGGCACTACCTGGCGCTATCCCTTCATGAATAAGGGCCTATGTAACGCTACCTGGCGCTATCCCTTCATGAATAAGGGCCTATGTGGCACTATCTGGCGCTATCCCTTCATGAATAAGGGCCTATGTAACGCTACCTGGCGCTATCCCTTCATGAATAAGGGCCTATGTGGCACTATCTGGCGCTATCCCTTCATGAATAAGGGCCTATGTGGCACTACCTGGCGCTATCCCTTCATGAATAAGGGCCTATGTGGCGCTACCTGGCGCTATCCCTTCATGAATAAGGGCCTATGTAGCGCTACCTGGCGCTATCCCTTCATGAATAAGGGCCTATGTGGCGCTACCTGGCGCTATCCCTTCATGAATAAGGGCCTATGTGGCGCTACCTGACGCTATCCCTTCATGAATAAGGGCCTATGTGGCGCTACCTGGCGCTATCCCTTCATGAATAAGGGCCTATGTGGCACTACCTGGCGCTATCCCTTCATGAATAAGGGCCTATGTGGCGCTACCTGACGCTATCCCTTCATGAATAAGGGCCTATGTGGCACTACCTGACGCTATCCCTTCATGAATAAGGGCCTATGTGGCGCTACCTGACGCTATCCCTTCATGAATAAGGGCCTATGTGGCACTACCTGACGCTATCCCTTCATGAATAAGGGCCTATGTGGCACTATCTGGCGCTATCCCTTCATGAATAAGGGCCTATGTGGCACTACCTGGCGCTATCCCTTCATGAATAAGGGCCTATGTGGCACTACCTGGCGCTATCCCTTCATGAATAAGGGCCTATGTGGCACTACCTGACGCTATCCCTTCATGAATAAGGGCCTATGTGGCACTACCTGACGCTATCCCTTCATGAATAAGGGCCTATGTGGCACTACCTGGTGCTATCCCTTCATGAATAAGGGCCTATGTGGCACTACCTGACGCTATCCCTTCATGAATAAGGGCCTATGTGGCACTACCTGACGCTATCCCTTCATGAATAAGGGCCTATGTGGCACTACCTGGTGCTATCCCTTCATGAATAAGGGCCTATGTGGCACTACCTGACGCTATCCCTTCATGAATAAGGGCCTATGTGGCGCTACCTGGCGCTATCCCTTCATGAATAAGGGCCTATGTGGCACTACCTGGCGCTATCCCTTCATGAATAAGGGCCTATGTGGCGCTACCTGGCGCTATCCCTTCATGAATAAGGGCCTATGTGGCACTACCTGGCGC
The DNA here is from genome assembly GCA_027917425.1 of Gastrophryne carolinensis. NCBI lineage: Eukaryota > Metazoa > Chordata > Amphibia > Anura > Microhylidae > Gastrophryne > Gastrophryne carolinensis. The sequence goes on from CM051235.1 coordinate 614,498,721, forward strand.
TATCCCCTCATGAATAAGGGCCTATGTGGCGCTACCTGGCGCTATCCCTTCATGAATAAGGGCCTATGTGGCACTATCTGACGCTATCCCTTCATAAATAAGGGCCTATGTGGCACTACCTGGCGCTATTCCTTCATGAATAAGGGCCTATGTGGCGCTACCTGGCGCTATCCCCTCATGAATAAGGGCCTATGTGGCGCTACCTGGCGCTATCCCTTCATGAATAAGGGCCTATGTGGCACTATCTGACGCTATCCCTTCATAAATAAGGGCCTATGTGGCACTACCTGGCGCTATCCCTTCATGAATAAGGGCCTATGTGGCACTACCTGGCGCTATCCCTTCATGAATAAGGGCCTATGTGGCACTACCTGGCGCTATCCCTTCATGAATAAGGGCCTATGTGGCGCTACCTGGCGCTATCCCTTCATGAATAAGGGCCTTAGTCAATGAATAAAGGTGGGTGGGAGCAGCTCAATCACTATTATTTATACAAAATTATTATTATTATTCAGGGCCTGGGAACTAATTTACTGCCCAGTTTAACCCTCTCATCAACTAAATATCAAGCAACAAACATGTCTAGCTATGTGGAAAGACAGAGATTTGGTTGCATATATCTGCAGATACATGTGGAAGCCCCACTGCCCCGGCAAGGCACTCTGTGTTTAGTGTGGTCCCTACTCTTAATTTTGAGTCCCCAACATTGGGACATGCAATGCAGACAAATATTTGAGAGCTACTCAGTAGTGATTGAGCTGCTCCCACCCCGTTTATTCAAGGAAATAAGTCCTCAAAAAAGATCACGTACAGAGCGAGTCCCAGGTAAATGATGCCCCGCCGTCCCCAAAACGGAGATAGACTCCACGCGTTCCGTGGTTCGGTGCCAACCACTTCCTCAGGATGTGGGGAAACCCGATCGGGGATGCCCCGCTGTGTGACACCCTCCAGGTCGCCCGAACAAACTCACCTCTTCCCGGTGGTACGGCGCATGAGAGGCCGCGCGTGAATCTGCGCGCCTGGATCCGCTCATGTCCCTTCATCCAGGAGCTCGTCTAATGCAAGACGATCCGAGCGCGCTGACGGGTGCGTCCCCCGCTTCCCTCTAACAGGGGGCGGCCATTCACAAATGCCTGGCGCAGGCACGCGCCCTGCTAGAGGGAGAGCGGGGGATGCGGCCGCAGCTGGCGCCATAGGATCAGGAAAGAAGGCGAGTTTCTGGGGGGTTCATGCAGCGGGGCATCCCCCATTCTTCTTATAGATTTCAGGGCCGATGGGACGTGGGTTTGGATCCTCTTTAAGTGGCTGGAGCGCTGTGATTCCTCCTCTGTCTGTCTCCTTAGTGAGTAAATCACGTCCTCATTCAGCTTTCAGTCGCCACCCCACTGACCTGCTCCTTAAGTCAACCTTCAGTGGACCGAGAACGTGAAAGTCAGGGTGAGATGGAGGAAATGTGGAAAAGAAGAGAAACACCAAATATAAATGAGAGAAGGAGGAGGGAACGTGAAAGTGTGAGGGAGGGGAAGGGAATGTATAAAAGAGAAGAAAAGGGGGATAAGAAACAAGAAAAAAGAGGAAGGTATGTAAAATAATATAGAATAGGGGAATGTGGCAAAGAGACAGATAGAGGCAATGTGATAAAAAAGAGAGTAATGGAGGGAATGTGAAAAAGAAAAGAGAGGTATGGAGGGAACGTGGTAAGAGACAAATAGAGGTAATGTGATAAAAAGAGAGTAATGGAGGGAATGTGAAAAAGAAAAGAGAGGTATGGAGGGAACGTGGTAAGAGACAAATAGAGGTAATGTGATAAAAAGAGAGTGATGGAGGGAATGTGGCAAAGAGACAGATAGAGGCAATGTGATAAAAAGAGGGTAACGGAGAGAATGTGAAAAAGAAAAGAGAGGTATGGAGGGAACGTGGTAAGAGACAAATAGAGGTAATGTGATAAAAAGAGAGTAACGGAGAGAATGTGAAAAAGAAAAGAGAGGTATGGAGGGAGTGTGGCAAAGAGACAGATAGAGGTAATGTGATAAAGAAAGAGAGAGATGGATGGAATGTGATGAAGAAAGAGAAATAGAGGCAATGTGATAAAAAAGAGAGTAATGGAGAGAATGTGAAAAAGAAAAGAGAGGTATGGAGGCAACGTGGTAAGAGACAAATAGAGGTAATGTGATAAAAAGAGAGTGATGGAGGGAATGTGGCAAAGAGACAGATAGAGGCAATGTGATAAAAAGAGAGTGATGGAGGGAATGTGAAAAAGAAAAGAGAGGTATGGAGGGAACGTGGTAAGAGACAAATAGAGGTAATGTGATAAAAAGAGAGTGATGGAGGGAATGTGGCAAAGAGACAGATAGAGGCAATGTGATAAAAAGAGAGTGATGGAGGGAATGTGAAAAAGAAAAGAGAGGTATGGAGGGAACGTGGTAAGAGACAAATAGAGGTAATGTGATAAAAAGAGAGTGATGGAGGGAATGTGGCAAAGAGACAGATAGAGGCAATGTGATAAAAAGAGAGTAACGGAGAGAATGTGAAAAAGAAAAGAGAGGTATGGAGGGAACGTGGTAAGAGACAAATAGAGGTAATGTGATAAAAAGAGAGTGATGGAGGGAATGTGGCAAAGAGACAGATAGAGGCAATGTGATAAAAAGAGAGTAACGGAGAGAATGTGAAAAAGAAAAGAGAGGTATGGAGGGAACGTGGTAAGAGACAAATAGAGGCAATGTGATAAAAAGAGAGTAACGGAGAGAATGTGAAAAAGAAAAGAGAGGTATGGAGGGAACGTGGTAAGAGACAAATAGAGGTAATGTGATAAAAAGAGAGTAATGGAGAGAATGTGAAAAAGAAAAGAGAGGTATGGAGGGAACGTGGTAAGAAACAAATAGAGGTAATGTGATAAAGAAAGAGAGTGATGGAGGGAATGTGACAGACACAGAGAAGGGTTGTGACGAAGAGAGTAACAGAGAGAATGTGAAAAAGAAAAGAGAGGTATGGAGGGAGTGTGTCAAAGAGACAGATAGAGGTAATGTGATAAAGAAAGAGAGAGATGGATGGAATGTGATGAAGAAAGAGAAATAGAGGGAATGTGGCAAAGAGGGTAATGGATGGAATGGAAAATAGAGAGATGGAAGGAATGTGAAAGAGACAGAGAAAGGTTGTAATGAAGAGAGAAATGGAGAGAATGTGAAAAAGAAAAAAGAGAGGTATGGAGGGAATGCGGCAAAGAGACGGATAGAGGTAATGTGATAAAGAAAGAGAAAGATGGAAGGAATGTGAAAGAGACAGAGCGGGGTTGTAACGAAGAGAGTAGAGAGAATGTGAAAAAGAAAAGAGAGGTATGGAGGGAATGTGGCAAAGAGACAGATAAAGGCAACGTGTTAAAGAAAGAGAGAGATGGAAGGAATGTGAAAGACACAGAGAAGGGTTGTGACGGAGAGAGTAATGGAGAATGTGAAATAGAAAAAAGAGAGGTATGGAGGGAACGTGGTAAGAGACAAATAGAGGTAATGTGATAAAAAGAGAGTGATGGAGGGAATGTGACAGAGAAGGGTTGTGACGAAGAGAATAACAGAGAGAATGTGAAAAAGAAAAGAGAGGTATGGAGGGAATGTGGTAAGAAACAAATAGAGGTAATGTGATAAAGAAAGAGATAGATGGAAGGAATGTGACAGAGACAGAGAAGGGTTGTGACGAAGAGAGTAACAGAGAGAATGTGAAAAAGAAAAGAGAGGTATGGAGGGAGTGTGGCAAAGAGACAGATAGAGGTAATGTGATAAAGAAAGAGAGAGATGGATGGAATATGATGAAGAAAGAGAAATAGAGGGAATGTGGCAAAGAGGGCAATGGATGGAATGGAAAATAGAGAGATGGAAGGAATGTGAAAGAGACAGAGAAAGGTTGTAATGAAGAGAGTAATGGAGAGAATGTGAAAAAGAAAAAAGAGAGGTATGGAGGGAATGCGGCAAAGAGACGGATGGAGGTAATGTGATAAAGAAAGAGAAAGATGGATGGAATGTGAAATAGGGGATGTGATATAAAGGGTGATGGGAAGAATGTGAAAAAGAAAAAAGACAATGGATGGAATGCAAAATAGAGATGGAAGGAATGTGAAAGGGACAGAGAAGAGTTGTGACAAAGAGAGTAATAGAGAGAATGTGAAAAAGAAAAAAGAGAGGTATGGAGGGAATGTGATGAAGAAAGAGATGGAAGGAATGTGAAAGAGACAGAGAGGGGATGTGATGAAAGGGGTGATGGGAAGAATGTGAAAAAAGATAGAGGGAATGTGATGAAAAAAGAGAAATAGAGGGGGGATGGGTGAAATGTAACATAGAGAGATAAGAGGAATGCGGTTAAGAAAATGATGGATGTTAAAAATAAAGAAAGAAATAGAGTAAATGTGGTGAAGAGTGAGCTTGAATAGGAATGCGAGTATATGGTTATGCAAAAAAGAAAGAGATAGGTGAAATGCACTAGATGGAAATATAAGGAGATAAAAGATGGAGAAAATATATAAAAGATGGGGGAATGTGAAAAAGAAAAAGATGAAGAAAATATATAAAAGATGGGGGAATGTGAAAAAGAAAAGGATAGAGAAAATATATAAGAGATGGGGGGAAAGTGAAAAAGATGGAGAAAATATATAAGAGATGGGGGGAATATGAAAAAGAAAAGGATAGAGAAAATATATAAGAGATGGGGGAATGTGAAAAAGAAAAAGATGTAGAAAATATATAAAAGATGGGGGGAATGTGAAAAAGAAAAAGATGGGAGGAGGAAATATGAGAGATATGGGGAATGTGAAACAAAGAGGAAACGTTGTGAAAAAAGATGGATAGAATGTAAAAAAAAGACATGAATGTAATAAAGAGAGATGAAGGGAATGTTGAAAAGAGGAAGAATAGAATGTGAAAAATAAAGGAAAAGATGGCGCCCCCCGGAGGTCTGGTTGATCAGGGATGGAACAATCAGATGTCACTGGCTGGTGACGCAGGTCATGTCTGTGAGCTCACATGACGTCACTTGTTAGACACGCCCCCAGATGCTGGGTGACCCGGTGAATCTCAGCGGGGGGTGTAATTAGGGGCCTCTATTAACCCTTATGTGGCCATTTGCATGCGGCAGCCAATGATAACGCTCCGCTCTGTGTAATGATCCCTGCAGCCCTATAATGATGGCTCCGGGTCGGGCGGTGAACTTGGCGGGGTCACGTGGGGGTCACGGTGCGCGCTGCGGGGTCATCTGCGGGTCAGCGGCTACCCCGGGTGAACGCGTCACAGAAGGCCGGCCACGCCCACTGCCACACTCCCCCCTTAGAACTCTCTGTGACGTCACGGAAAGCGCGCCCCGCCCTAAGAACGTCTTACTTGGAGCCTCCCTCTGTGACGTCGACGATGCCCGACACGCCCACGAGACGTTCCGCTTTCAGTCCTCTCTGTGACGTCGGGAGCCCCCGCCCCGCCTCTCTACCAATCACTGTGCGGCTCTGCCGTGTATGGAGCAGACCCCGACCTTCACCTGCTGTTCTCACACCTTCCTGCAGGGGCGCTGTTCTGTGTGTGTGTCTGCTATAGACCCCGGACCTTCACCCTGAATAAGAGTCTATCTTATATGTTTCCCCCACCCTGTACATACAGATTGCCCACATTAATCCGGACCTTCACCCTGAATAAGAGCCTATCTTATATGTTTCCCACACCCTGTACATACAGATTGCTCACATTAATCCGGACCTTCACCCTGAATAAGAGCCTATCTTATATGTTTCCCCCACCCTGTACATACAGATTGCCCACATTAATCCGGACCTTCACCCTGAATAAGAGCCTATCTTATATGTTTCCCACACCCTGTACAGATTGCCCATATTAATCCGGACCTTCACCCTGAATAAGAGCCTATCTTATATGTTTCCTCCACCCTGTACATACAGATTGCCCACATTAATCCGGACCTTCACCCTTCTCTCTCTCCCTTTTCTATATCTCCTCCTTCTCACCCTACTTTTCAAGTTCCCTTCTTCACTCTTCTTTTATTTCCCCATTATCTCTCTCATTCCCCCTCTTTCTCTTTCTCCCTCTTTCTTTTCTTTTACCACATTCCCTCCTTCTCTCTCTCTCTCTCCTTTCTATATGCCCTCCCTCTCACCCTACTTTTTATGTTCCCTTCTTCTCTCTTGTTTTCATTTCCTCATTATCTCTCTCACTCCCCCTTTCTCTTTCTCCCCTTTCGTTTCTTTTACCCCATTCCCTCCTTCTCTCTCTCTTTTCTATATGCCCTCCTTCTCACCCTACTTTTCAAGTTCCCTTCTTCACTCTTTTTCATTTCCCTGTTATATCTCTCTTTCTCCCCCTTTCTTTTCTTTTATCACATTCCCCTCTTCTCTCTCTCTATTTTCTATTTCTACTTTTCATGTTCCCTTCTTCACTCTTTTTTCATTCCCCCCCCTTATTTCTCTCATTCCCCCTGTTTCTCCCCCTTTTTTCTTTTACCCCATTCCTTCGTTCTCTCTCTCTTTTCTATATGCCCTCCTTCTCACCATACTTTTCAAGTTCCCTTCTTCTCTCTTTTTTCATTTCCCCATTATCTCTCTCATTCCCCCTTTCTTTTCTTTTACCCCAGTCCCTCCTTCTCTCTCTTTTTCTATTTCTCCTTTTCATGTTCCCGTCTTCTTTTTTTTTTCCACATGCCCTTGTGTTTGTTTTTTCTCTCCCTTACTTCAGTCTTTCCTTTTTTCTGATTTCCTGCTATATTCTCTTTCTTTTTCATTGCCCCATCCCTCTCCTTGTATCGCTCTATTCTGTGTCTTTCTCTGTTTAATACCTTCCCTCCATCTTTTTCTCATTAGGTGAATGTGTTTGGTGGGGCACCATCCTGAAGTCTTTCACAGGGTGACCTTTGCCCTTAGGCCGGCCCTGCCTAACAGAGCTTCACCTGATGGGGGACAGGAAACAGCTACAGCTGAACCCCTCCTCCAATAGGACATGTGCTTCACTGCAGTGGGCAGCATTTCCCTGTCCCCCATCAAAAATGAGCTCTATAAAGTGGAACAAAATCCACCAGTGGCAATCCCTTGAAACTAAAAGATTCCAGGGCTGGCTGCTGGCTTTTCTCCCAGGGTATCCCGAATTGTGATGCCCCTCTGTGTGACAGGGTCCCCCCCCTAGGGCACCAGTTACTCACCTTTCCCTGGTCCTATGATTGATTTCAATGGGCTGCCCCATTTCTTGTATTCCCCACAGGGTGTGCGCACTCCCGCCCCAGCCATTCAGACAGGCTGGTATCTTGTATTCAGAATATTCATTGTAAACTCTGTAACACTGTAATAGTCTATGTACTGTATGTTTCTACCCTGTCTGTCATTACTGCTTTGTACAGCGCTACGGAATATGATGGCGCTATATTAATAAAATATATATATATATCTTTCCTATTGTATCTTGTATTCAGAATATTCATTGTAAACTCTGTAACACTGTAATAGTCTATGTACTGTATGTTTCTACCCTGTCTGTAATGACTACTTTGTACCGCGCTACGGAATATGATGGCGCTATATTAATAAAATATATATATATATATATCTTTCCTATTGTATCTTGTATTCAGAATATTCCTTGTAAACTCTGTAACACTGTAATAGTCTATGTACTGTATGTTTCTACCCTGTCTGTAATCACTACTTTGTACCGCGCTACGGAATATGATGGCGCTATATTAATAAACAATAATAATATATATATATCTTTCCTATTGTATCTTGTATTCAGGATATTCATTGTAAACTCTGCATCTGTAATAGTCTATGTACTGTATGTTTCTACCCTGTCTGTAATCACTACTTTGTACAGCGCTACGGAAGATGATGGCTCTATATAAATAATATATATATATATATATCTTTCCTATTGTATCTTGTATTCAGAATATTCATTGTAAACTCTGCATCTGTAATAGTCTATGTACCGTATGTTTCTACCCTGTCTGTAATGACTACTTTGTACAGCGCTACGGAAGATGATGGCGCTATATAAATAAACAATAATAATATATATATATATCTCTTTCCTATTGTATTTTGTATTCAGAATATTCATTGTAAACTCTGTAACACTGCACCTGTAATAGTCTATGTACCGTATGTTTCTACCCTGTCTGTAATGACTACTTTGTACAGTGCTACGGAAGATGATGGCGCTATATAAATAAACAATAATAATATATATATATCTTTCCTATTGTATCTTGTATTCAGAATATTCATTGTAAACTCTGCACCTGTAATAGTCTATGTACCGTATGTTTCTACCCTGTCTGTAATGACTACTTTGTACAGTGCTACGGAAGATGATGGCGCTATATAAATAAACAATAATAATAATAATAATAGGTTGGGGCAGGAGCGCACACACCCCACTGAAGGCAATCAGACCCCTTTGCCGACGACTTCAAACATGGTAAAGGACTCTGATTGGACAAGAGCCCGCACATGGACCAAAAAGAGGTGAGTTTTACTGGCCCAACTGGGGGGTTCTCACACAGCGGGGCATCCCAATGCGGAACACATCGGGGGCATAGAGCAAAACCTGGGAGAGGCAAATTCAAGGGTTTAGTTCTGCTTTAATTATAGAGGTAATTTAGGATTCCTGTGGATGATTGTTAAAGTGACCGATCACCAGGATTTTCACTATTCTGGTGACTGGTGCTCTGGCCTGGGGCGTCCCGATTTGGGACACTCCGCTATGTGAAACCCGCCAACTGCCGTAAAAACGAACCTTTGTGGCATGTGTGGGTCTCTCATCCAATCAGCAATGTATGCTGTGCATATTAAAGCGGACCAAAACCAGACGGGCAGGCTGATTCATTACTAGCGCCAGGTATCGGCAGATGAGCGTCTGTATAACGGCGCTTAGAGCGACCGCTAGTATATGCTGTGATCGGCTATCGGGCGCTTTAACAGAGCGCCTCAGTCGCTGTAGTAACCCGGCCGGCATTGATGAATGAGATGTATGTTGGACGCTCTAAGACCAGTACAGCGCTACAGAGGTAGCACCAGCTCAGTGCGACCGGCTCTCGGCGCTCCACACCATACTTATCAAAAAAGGACACACACAGCGTCGACGCTCTAAAGCTGGTCGCTGTAGCATCGCAGCTGTAGCAACCCTGTGTGATTAAAGTCTGTTTTTGCACACATATCCACCAGTAAATATACAAAAAACAGGAAGGTCCCACTCCTTCCAAAACTCCCACTAAATTATGGCACCACTACCTCTGATGTAATAAAAATTATATATTTATTAGTAACAAAGTCACATTAATTACACACACTACATACTGATTAAAAAACACTAAAGACAAAATGTGGTCGATAAGGAAGGGAGAAAAACACCACTTAAAGGGGCAGACAGGGAGATGGCCAATACAATTGATAAATAAATTGACATTACATAATTAATACTACCTGGCAGGTCCAATAATTGTAAAGTGCTATAATATAAGGTGCTAATTTACAATCACATAAAAATATAAACACTATGCTGATAAACATTCAACACCTAATCCCAAACAATAAATGCAACCCTGATGGGGCCTGAAACCTATGTCTAATAATAAATACACACAAGTGAGGACCAGCCGGGATGAGCCAAGAAATGAAACCCCCAGTGCTAAGAAAGAGATAGCTTACATAACAGTACGACCACCAGCCCACTGCCCCCACGTCTACGCGTTGCGTGACGTCACTCACGTCACTTCCTCAGGACGTGAGTGACCAGTAACAAAGCGAAAACACATGGAATGACATTGTTATAACACTGTGACATTAACAACTGTAGTGCCAGACCTGTAATGACAATTCTGCATAAAAATATAAAAAGTCCAAAAAGTTTTCAAAAATGACTCTATCTAGGCCAGGAGAGGTCACACAATGATTGGAGCAAAAAATAAATAAATAAATAAAAATAGCCAAACACGCTATTTTAACACAACCAAATGAACGGCCATTAAAAATGTATGGGAGAGCGACAGTGAGCCAAAGGTAATACCTGGCGCTCTGGAAGCTAGAGCGCCGGCGCTATACACTGAGCCGCCTGTAATAATACATGTGACGCTACATGGCGCTGTTAGAGTCGCTCACCAGATTCGCTTTCATAAATGTGGTTTTGCCAACAGCGCCCGACGTTCACAGACGCTGCCTGCCGCTACGAGGCGCTACCTGGCGCTATCCCTTCATCAATAAACCCCATAGAGGTGCCCTGCGCCAGGGAACAGGTAGCGCACCCCAAAGGCTGGCCATGCTCATAGATTGGACCCGTCTGATTGGCCGATGACTGTAGCTACACTATGGGGTGAGCCCCTGATTTCTATTTATCTAGTCATTAGCCCCCTGCTGGCCATCATGAACATCCCGCCATGTCCTGTGTGGATTTAGCGCTGGATCCTGCAGGCAGGTTTATTTTGCCTAAACATGACCCTGACGGTTAACGCCATGCGTGCTGCTCATTACCATGAGCCCTCATTCATATGCTGAGGGGGAGCCGGGCACAATGAGGCACATTCATCAAGGCTGAGGCCTGAACACCAATCAGAGGCCTGGGTCATCTGACCGATACTTAGCTTCCAGTCTGGAGGGACTGTCCAGCTTTGTGACCTCCGTACCCTCAGCCACCCCTATAAACTTGGCACCGAACATCCCCCACATCCGTCCCTTCCTCACACCTAACCTAGTGCATGTCCTGATCATTACCCGACTAGACTACTGCAACCCCCTTCTCTGTCCATCACTCGCCCCATCGGAATCATCACTAACATAGTGCCTGTCCTGATCATCTCCCGACTAGACTACTGCAACCCCCTCCTCTGTCCATCACTCGCCCCATCGGAATCATCACTAACATAGTGCCTGTCCTGATCATTTCCCAACTAGACTACTGCAACCCCCTCCTCTGTCCATCACTCGCCCCATCGGAATCATCACTAACATGGTGCCTGTCCTGATCATTTCCCGACTAGACTACTGCAACCCCCTCCTCTGTCCATCACTCACCCCATCGGAATCATCACTAACATAGTGCCTGTCCTGATCATTACCCGACTAGACTACTGCAACCCCCTCCTCTGTCCATCACTCGCCCTATCAGAATCATCACTAACATAGTGCCTGTCCTGATCATTTCCCGACTAGACTACTGCAACACCCTCCTCTGTCCATCACTCGCCCCATCGGAATCATCACTAACATGGTGCCTGTCCTGATCATTTCCCGACTAGACTACTGCAACACCCTCCTCTGTCCATCACTCGCCCCATCGGAATCATCACTAACATAGTGCCTGTCCTGATCATTTCCCGACTAGACTACTGCAACACCCTCCTCTGTCCATCACTCGCCCCATCGGAATCATCACTAACATAGTGCCTGTCCTGATCATTACCCGACTAGACTACTGCAACCCCCTCCTCTGTCCATCACTCGCCCTATCAGAATCATCACTAACATAGTGCCTGTCCTGATCATTTCCCGACTAGACTACTGCAACACCCTCCTCTGTCCATCACTCGCCCCATTGGAATCATCACTAACATAGTGCCTGTCCTGATCATCTCCCGACTAGACTACTGCAACCCCCTCCTCTATGGCCTACCTGCCCCCTCCGTATCAAGTTCTAGCTCTAGCTCTAAGCTATCCTCTGGGGATACTCAACCTTCCCTCTTGTGATATGCAACCTTTTCTCGTGGTACTCAATCTTCTCTTTGGTGATATTCAACCTTCCCTTTGGTGCTTTGGTGGTACTCAATTTTTCCTTTGATGGTATTCAAGCTTCCCTCTGGTGCTCCTCTGATGGTACTCAAGCTTTGATCTGGTGGTCCTTTGGTTGTACTTAGGATTCCCTCTGGTGGTACTCAAGCTTTGATCTGGTGGTCCTTCTTTTGGTACTTAAGCTTCCCTCTACTGGTCCTCAAGCCTCGACCTGAGAATCAAGCATCCCTCGGGTGGTCCTCTGGTGGTACTCAAGCTTTGATCTGGTGGTCCTCTGCTGGTCCTCAAGCTTTGACCTGAGAATCAAGCTTTCCCCTGGCCGTACTCAAGCTTCTCTTGGGTGGTCCTCTGGAGGTACTTAAGCTTGATCTTCCAACCGTCCAAACCTTCAAAAGCATCCTCAACTCATCTGCCCACCAAGGAAATCATACTTGGGGCCCACCAGAGGAAATCATACTTGGGGCCACCAGAGGAAATCATTCTTGGGGCCACCAGAGGAAATCATTCTTGGGGCCACCAGAGGAAATCATTCTTGGGGCCACCAGAGGAAATCATTCTTGGGGCCACCAGAGGAAATCATTCTTGAGGCCCCACTGGAGGGAATCATTATTGGTGCCACCTAAGGGAATCATTCTTGAGACCCCACTGGAGGGAATCATTATTGAGGCCCCACTGGAGGGAATCATTCTTTGGATCCACCAGAGGAAATCTTACTTCAGACCGCACTAGAGGAAATATTGGGGCCTACCAGAGAAAATTATTCTTGGAGACCATCAAAGGAAATCCCTCCTGTGGCCCAGCAGAGTGAGTCATTTATGAAGGCTTGGCACAGGTGTGCGTCTAGAAGAGGTGGAGAAGAGGTGAGTGCAGTTCCCGGGTCTCCCAATTTGGGATGCCCCATAAAGAGGTAGCCCAATCCACCCATGTGTCTTATAGACTCCATGGGGGAGTCGCTCACCTAAATGTCACCATGGTGTCCTGCAAATTCCAGACTAGGTCTGCTTTAGTTTTTGTTAGAGTGGGGGGTGCGGGGTTGTTCTGTTTGATGTCCGTGATCTTATTATGGAGATGAGGAGGCTGCAACATCAAAAGGTGAGGCCACCACTGACTACCTTAAAGGGACAGTCTGGGCAATAGCAATAAAAAGGCAGCAAGAGAGAGAGAGAGGGAGATAGAGAGATAAAGGAAGAGGAGATAGAGATAAAGGAAGAGAAGAGAGAGAGAGAGAGAGAGAGAGAGAGAGAGATAAATGAAGAGGAGAGAGAGGTAAAGGAAGAGGAGAGAGAGAGAGAGAGAGAGAGATAAATAGATAGATAGATAGATAGATAGATAGATAGATAGATAGATAGATGAGGAGAGAGAAAGAGAGAGATAAAGGAAGAGGAGAGAGAGCGAGAGAGAGAAAGGAGTAAGAGAGAGAGGGATAAAGGAAGAGGAGAGAGAGAGAAATATAAAGGAAGAAAAGAGAGACAGAAAGGAAGAGGAGAGAGAGATATAGAGGAAGAAGAGAGAGAGAGAGAGATAGATAGATAGATAGATAGATAGATAGATAGATAGATAGATAGATAGATAAAGAGAGAGATAAAGGAAGAGCAGAGAGAGCGAGAGAGAGAAAGGAGAGAGAGAGGGAGAGGGATAAAGGAAGAGGAGAGAGAGAGAGAGAAATATAAAGGAAGAAGAGAGAGAGAGAAAGGAAGAGGAGAGAGAGAAATATAGAGGAAGAATAGAGAGATAGATAGAGATAGATAGATAGATAGATAGATAGATAGATAGATAGATAGATAGATGAGGAGATAGAAAGGAAGAGATAAAGGAAGAGGAGAGAGCGAGAGAGTGAAAGGAGTGAGAGAGAGAGAGGGAGAGGGATAAAGGAAGAGGAGAGAGAGAAAGATAAAGGTAGAGGAGAGAGCGAGAGAGAGAGAGAGAGAGAGAGAGAGGGGAAGATAAAGGAAACGGAAAGAGAGATATAAAGGAGGATGGGAGAGAGAGAGAGATAAAGAGAGAGAGAGAGAGAGAGAACACAGAAAATAATAGGGATAATGTAGAAAAGAAGGGACTGCCCGGGCCTTTCTCTCTGAAGCGGTGATTGGTGGAGCCCGATGGCCGGCAATTGTCTGATCATTGGAAATAATCGATCAGTGGGCAGGTTATTAGTGGGGACAGAGTCACCCGGGGCTCGGCAGTGTATAACTGCTTGGAGGGCAGTTTGTTTTGCCTACACATGACCTCCTCGGGATCATTATCCCTATTGATGGGCGGTAATTGGTGCATTGCTGCGCTGGAGCTGGCCGCATTGTTCGGCGTGTTTATCCCCCGATGTAGGAACAATGCGCCCACCTGGAGACAGGCATGACAGCGCCGCTTTACACAACAATGTCCCCTGCGACACCCCGGCTATGGCAGCGCTATGAGGAGCTCCATCGCATCGGAGGCCGGCGGGGGGTCGCTGAGTCCCAAATTGCCGCCACTGTGATACATATGGGCTTATTCTTACCTCCTGCCGGGCGACCCCAGCCCCGGCTCACCGGGGTCATTGCAGGCCAGTCAATCTCCATCAGGACAAATGATACAGATTAGGGCGTTGCTGCTTGCCATAGAAAGACAAACAAGGGCCCTGATTCAGTGACAACCACCCGGCCAGGAAGGGGTTAATAGGACAAGGCAGAGGGGTCAGAAGGAAGACATCGAGGTGGAGAGGAAGAGAAAAAAAACTAAAGGGTTATTTACAAGTTACATCTGTTACAGTAAGTTAAGCAGCAGACAGCATGGCATGGTCAGTAATGGGTTCATCAACAGACATCAGGCAAGGCATAGCCAGTAATGGGTTCATCAACAGACATCAGGCAAGGCATAATCAGTAATGGGTTCATCAACAAACATCAGGCAACGCAAGGCCAGTAATGGGTTCATCAACAGACATCAAGCAAAGCATAGCCAGTAATGGGTTCATCAACAGACATCATCAAGGCATAGCCAGTAATGGGTTCATCAACAGACATCAGGCAACGCAAGGCCAGTAATGGGTTCATCAACAGACATCAAGCAAAGCATAGCCAGTAATGGGTTCATCAACAGACATCAGGCAACACAAAGCCAGTAATGGGTTCATCAACAGGCATCAGGCAAGGCATAGCCAGTAATGGGTTAATAAGGAAGCAATAAGCCAGACATGGCCACTTATGGGTTATTCAGGAGCCTACAAGCAAGGCATGATCGGTAATGGGTTCATCAACAGACATCAGGCAAGGCATAGCCAGTAATGGGTTAATCAAGAGACCAACAGCACAGCAGGGTCAGTAATGGGTTAATCAACAGACATCAGGCAAGGCATAGCCAGTAATGGGTTAATCATCAGACATCAGGCAAGGCATAGCCAGTAATGGGTTAATCATCAGACATCAGGCAAGGCATAGCCAGTAATGGGTTAATCAACAGACATCAGGCAAGTCATGATCAGTAATGGGTTAATCAACAGACATCAGGCAAGGCATAGCCAGTAATGGGTTAATCAAGAGACTGCCAGCACAGCAGGGTCAGTAATGGGTTAACTAACAGAGAGATGGCAAAACATAGGTCAGTAAAGGATTAATCAGGAAACTATAAGGCAGACATGGCCACTTATGGGTTATTCAGGAGACTGCAAGCAAGGCTTGGTTGGGAATGGGTTAATCAATAGACATCAGGCAGGACATGGCCACTGATGAGTTAATCAGGAGATAGTGGCCAGTAATAGGTTATTCAGGAGACTGCAATGAATATATGGCCAGCAATAGATTAATACATAGACATTCGGCAAGATATAGCCAGTAATGGGTTATTCTGGAGACTGCCAGCAAGACATGGCCAGTGATGGGTTAACCGTGAGACTGAAAGCAAAACATGGCCAGTAATGGGTTAATCAGGAGACCGCAAAATGGCTTGGACAAGTATTAGTTAATCTGCAGCCTGCAAGCCTGGTCAGTAATGGGTTAATCAACAAACATCAGGCAAGGCATAGCCAGTAATGGGTTAATCAAGAGAGCAGGATCAGTAATGAGTTAACTAACAGAGAGATGGCAAAACATAGGTATGGTCGCTAATGGGCTCATCGGGAGACAGCAAGCAGTACATGGCCATTAATGGGTTAATCAGGAGACTGCGAGCAAGACATGGCAATTATTGGGTTACTCAGGAGTCAGCAAGCAAGACATAGCCATTAATGGGATGATCAATACACAGCAGGTAAGGCATGGCCAGTAATGGGTTAAATCTGGAGATTTCTGACCCCTGGAGATCCCCAGATAAAGAGGATTGGGAAATATCCATAAATAAGGGTCCCTAATGAAACAGATTTAACTGTTTGTTTGCCAACTCAGTGATACAACTGCAAATAAAGTAATTAGCTTACAGTAATGTGATTGCTGGTGGAAAAACAGGATTAACTGTGTGAAGGCTGAACACAGGGCAGTTTTCTTTCAGTAATTGAGCCTATAGTTGCCCATTGTTCCCCATAGTTTCTTGTTGTACCTTATTGCTGCCTGTTGTACCCCATAGTTTCTTGTTGTACCTTATCATTGCCCCTTGTACCCCATGATTCCTTGTTGTACCTTATCATTGCCCATTGTACCCCATAGTTTCTTGTTGTACCTTATATTTGCCCATTGTACCTCATAGTTTCTTGTTGTAACTTATTGTTGCCCTCTGTACCCCTAGTTTCTTGTTGTACATTATTGTTGCCCCTTGTACACCATAGGTGCTTCTTGCACCGTATTATTGCCCGTTGTATCCCATAGTTTCTTGTTGTACCTTAATGTTGCCCCTTGTTCCCCATAGTTGCTTGTTGTACCTTATCATTGCCCATTGTACCCCATAGTTGCTTGTTGTACCTTATTGTTGCCCTTTGTACCCCTAGTTTCTTCTTGTACCCTATCGCTGCCCATTGTACTCCACAGTTGCTTGTTAGCATTGCACATTATACCCCATAGGTGCTTGTTGTACCTTTTTGTTGCCCATTATACCCCATAGTTGCTTGTTGTACCTTATCGCTGCCCATTGTACTCCACAGTTGCTTGTTAGCATTGCACATTATACCCCTTAGGTGCTTGTTGTACCTTTTTGTTGCCCATTATACCCCATAGTTGCTTGTTGTACCTTATCGCTGCCCATTATACCCCATAGTTGCTTGTTGTACCTTATCGCTGCCCATTGTACTCCACGGTTGCTTGTTAGCATTGCACATTATACCCTATAGTTGCTTGTTGTACCGTATCACTGCCCATTATACCCCATAGTTGCTTGTTAGCATTGCACATTATACCCCATAGTTGCTTGTTGTACCTTATCGCTGCCCATTGTACCCCATAGTTGCTTGTTGTACCTTATCGCTGCCCATTGTACCCCATAGTTACTTGTTGTAGTTGCCCATGGAACATCCATAGGTGCTTGTTGTATCCTATAGGTGCCTGCCCTACCCCATGGCCTCGTGTTGTACGTGTGTCCTGCCAGTGACACTTCGCTTCGCGCCCTGTCGCGAGTTCCTTCGCACATCGGAGCCATCCATCGAAAAGCAGAAAACGATTCGCAGCGTTTGGCACATTTGCGCTCCGGCAGTTACGAGCATTGTCAGGCATAATCCGGCGCCATCTTATTTATTGCCTAGTGCCTTGTTTTTTTATGGGGTTCCTTGGCGTTCATGTCATTGGCGCGCCCATCGCCCAGAGTATTACAGTGCTGATCTATTTTTGAATAGTCCATAAAGAGCGGTATCAGCCAATGGCGGGGTGTTTACCTTGCGCCGTAACCTTGCTTTCCCTCGCTGACCTGCGTTTGAACCGGTGATTAGCACTGCATCATAAGTTTAAGGACTTACTGGTGCTCCTTGCGTATTCCTCCCAGGACCCGGCGCTTAAATGCCATCGCAGAGACGGGGTGAACCGCAGGCCAGCCACTCATTTTAGAAGATAGGAATGTCTCCGCCACAAAGTGTTTGATGTTCCGCAGCTAAACACCTCGTTATGCTCCATACTGTACGGAGGGCGACCAGCCAGGCGGCTAACCAGGGCCCCATACAAGCACAATGCCTGGGCCCTCCCATAACAATGGACAGGACCCTAATTCAGTTTCCTATATCATCTTACTACTGGGTTACTTTGGGGGGTCCGGTTCAAATTATGGACAGGGGGCCCAGGTTAGGAGCCCTGCTGGTCCCCCAGTTTGAACTTCAGTTTCTTATATGGTTTGAAAGTGGACCAAAACACAGGATTTTGACTATCTGGGTTTGGTTCTTGCCCCGGGGGCACCCCAATGGTGGATGCCCCACTGTGTGAACCCCCCGAAGTCACCTGATCTGACTGACCCTTCGCCGGTCCTATACGGAGGGCGACCAGCCAGACGGCACCCTACTAAACAGCTGCAATGCCTGGGTCCTCCCATAACAATGACCAGGCCCCTAGATCAGTTTCCTTTATCATCTGACTACTGGGTTGCTTTGGGGGGTCCAGTTCAAATTATGTACAGCGGGCCCAGGTTATGAGCCCAGCAGTTTGAACTTCCGTTTCCTATATGGTTTGAAAGTGGATCAAAACATGGGATTTGAACTATCCTGGGTTTGGTCCTTGCACCCCGATCGGGGATGCCCCACTGCGACCAGCCAGACGGCACCCGCCTAACCAGGGCCCCATACAAGCACAATGCTTGGGCCCTCCCATAACAATGGTCAGGCCCCTAGTTCAGTTTCCTTTATCGTCTGACTACTGGGGTGCGCCAGGTTGCTTTGGGGGGTCCGGTTCAAATTATGTACAGGGAGCCCAGCCTGGACATTATGAGCCCAGCTGGTCCCCCAGTTTGAACTTCCGTTTCCTATATGGTTTGAAAGTGGACCAAAACACAAGATTTTGACTATCCTATGTTTAGTCCTTGCCCCGGGGGCACCCCGATCGGGGATGCCCCGCTGTGTGAAACCCCCCAAGTCGTCTGATCTGACCGACCCTTTGCTGGTCCTGCGGCGCATGCGCAGCCTCTCATCCAATCAGCAAGCTGGTGGCTGCATCCTCCACTACCCTCTAACAGGGAGCGTGGCCATTCACAAATGCCTGGCGCGGCACACGCCCTGCTAAAGGGATAGTGGGGATGTGGGCGCTGCTCACGCATGTGCAATTGGACTATGACACAAGGTGAGTTTCTGGGTGACCTGGGGGGTTTCACACAGCGAAGCATCCTGATTCCGGATTCCCCGAGGGTAGATAATCTACAGGCTCCAGGGCCTTTGGGGCATGGCTTTTGGTCCTCTTGAATACTGGCTTGAGCCTGAACCCCCATAAAGCAGACCAAAACCTCTATCCGCCTTGGGGTAATACATTAGGATCAGCGTCCGCTTTTTATCTGCTTTAAAGAGGAGCAACACCCCCCTGAAGACTATAAGACTCTTAGGGTGGCTGGTCTACCTCTTTATGGGGCATCCAGAATTGGGATGCCCCGCTGTGGGAACCTCCCCCAAATCGCCCCATCCGCTCGCCATGAACCTGTTCTGCCGCTGCATCCCCGGCACACTACTAGCTAGGCACGCGCAAAAGCCAGGCCGTTCAGAATGCCCAGCACCAGCCAGAGCTGGAGACTGGGGCAGGGAAGTGGCCGGCAGAGCTCACTCCATTCAGATTACTCGCAACGCTTCTTCAGATTCAGTCCTCCAATGGGAATCTGAATGGAACGAGCGATGATGATCTGCTGAGACTGTGAGTTTATGGGCGGCTCCAGGATATACACACGGCGGGGGAACGCCCCAAAAGGGAGGAACAACACCCATAAAGGCAATTTTCTGGTTATTGTTCCAAAACGCTCTAATTGCCCAGGAAATCATTTCGATTCTAAGTCTGACCCCCAAGGGACTTTAAAGTGGACCAACACCCAGGATTTTGACTATCCTGGGTTTTGGTCCACTTCGGGGGGGCACCCCGATTGGGGGTGCCCAGCTGTGTGAAACCCCCCAGAATGCTCCAAAAACTCACCTCACCACGCTCCCACGTGACCGCGCCGTCCAATCCCCGCCGACGGACAAGCGGGTGACAGCGACGGACAAGACAGCGCGTCTGCCGCCGCCTCCCGCACGTCACTCTTACAGGGCGCGCGCCCGCGCCGGCCATTCACAAACGGCCGGCGCGGGCACGCGCACGTCTAGAGGGATAGGTTAAGGTTTTTTGGGGGTTTTGGGGGGGTTTCACCTCGCGGGACATCCCGATCTCGGATGTCCCGCGGTGAGGGAGGTGATCGGCCCGGAAATCCTTGGGTGTTGGTCCACTTTAAGGCAGAACTTTCTCCTTTGTGGTTTACCAACAAACAGTTGGTTCAATCTATCCTGAACTCTGTTGCTCGCCTCATCTACCTCTTCTCTCGCTTCTCCAGCGCTGCCCCCTCTGCCAATCCGTCCACTGGTTACCTGTCTCTCAGAGAGTCCAATTCAAACTTCTAACACTAACCTACAAAGCTCTCTCCAACCAGGCCCCTCCCTACATCCCATCTCTATACCAACGTTACCAACCTTGATGCAACCTCCGCTCTGCCTCTGTCCTCCTCCTTGGTCACTTCCTTACACTCCCGCCTTCAAGACTTCTCCCATGCTTCTCCACTTCTCTGGAATGCCCTCACCCACTTAATCCGCTACTTGCTAAGGCTCCAAAGTGCCCTCAAAGCTCACCTCTTTAGACTAGCATATAACCTGGCTTAAGCATTACCTTCACTGGGCACATGTCACCAAACCCAAGGGGCTATCCTTTCTATTGGCTTTTGTTATCACATTTGGTTTGAAGTTTGTAACATCTAGTTTATAATGATCCCTGTACAGTATGTTGTCTGTAATTGTACCTTGTACAGCGCTATGGAAGAAGATGGTGCTAAATAAATAAACAATAATAATAATAACTTCAGTCATGCCCTCAACCTCCTAATTTGGGATGCCCCACCAGAAGGGCTGTTTCTAGGTCTGGGCCAGCGGTGTCAGAACAGCAGGTGGTGCTGAGCCTTCTGGCTCTGAGCTTGGCATCCCATTCATTGTACCAGAGTGACCCCACCCCTGGGGTACTTTAAATTCCCCTTGCCATGTCCTGGAAAGTCAGAGATAGAGGTGCATGGCACTGACAGGTGCGAGTATAGCTGGGAAGTGTGCCGTCATACCAGGGGCGTAGCTAGAGGGGGGGAAGGGGAGGCACGTGCCGCGGGTGCAGAAGGTCAGGGGTGCGCCAAAGGGGGGCCTGAGCACAGGTGGGGGGAAGCCATTTCGAATCTTTGCCCCCGGTGCCAGAAAGCCTAGCCACGCCTCTGTGTCATACTCACTCCAGCTCCAGCATTCTGCTTCCCATCCTCTGTGGTCCAGACTAGTGACATAAGCCATCATGGGGTACATATGTTACCTGCCTGAGATGCTGGGGAGCAGAAAGCAGTGGTTGGGGTGAGTATAAGAGCACGCATCCGAGCCATACTCCATTCCTGTCAGTGCCATGCCCCCCTCAGTTGATTTGCACTCTGCATATACTATTTTGTCCATGACTTTATAAGATATGCAGGTGGTCCCCAAGTTTAAACTGGGCCCCACACTGTTGCCGCAGTAAGTGAGGCAGCATTGAGTGCAGTGCTCAGGGTAGTGCCGCCACCGGGCCTGGCCCGTCATGCTTCCTCCACACCGCTTGTTCCTTGGGTACCATAATGGAGTCCTGGAGGCCCTTCCCTAATGGCAGGACCGCCCCCACCTTTTGCTATACACAAAAATTGGGGTAATACCTTATTGCTTACTATCTGCATAGTTTTGCCATTTATGCATTAAGATTTGTGATAATTGTGATAAACAATAATAATAATAATAATAATTGTGGTATATATGTACAAGGCTCATGTTAGCAAATGGCTATATACTGACTATTCCCGTTTAAGCTGCAAGCTGGAAAGCTGTAACGCTGATGTAAGCCTAATGAGGAATCACAGGCTCCAGCACGCATATTGGCCCTTATTTAAGAAGGGATAGCGTCAGGTAGTGGCTGGTTAATGAGAGGTAGCGACGGGTAGCGGCAGGTGAACGCCAGACATGGCACGCAATTACACATTTATCAAGCAGAATCAGTTTAGCGACTGGGATAGCGCCATGTAGCGTCTGATTTATCATTATCCCAGCCTCAGAGAACAGCACCGGCGTTCAGCCTTGCACACCGCCAGGTATGACCTCTCGCTACCTGTCGCTGTCCAATACATTTCAATGGACGATCCCTTTCTTCTCCTTAAACAGGGTTTTTGTTTTTTATTTTTTTGCCAAAAAATCTCAAATAATTCTGTGACCTCTTCTGGCATTGAAAAAGCAGGTTTTTGACAATTTTTTCATTTTTCAGATATTTCTGCAGAAATGACATTACAGGTCTGCCATTAAAGTGTTCATGTTACAATGTAATTCCATATGTTTTTGTTTTGTTACTAGTGGATAGATGCTGAAAAACACACTTTAATCACACCGCCTCCGGCGCTCTGGGCTTCAAACTAGTACTTTTCAGCGCCAGAGATTTGTGAGGCTGTTTTTTTTCTGAATATGGTGTGAGTCGGTTGCTATGAGCAGTGGCTAACATGCGCTCCCATACAGCGCTGTACTGGTCAAATAGCGACTCCTCACAATGTATTCAACATTACTGCAAAGAGGAACAACACACAGGAATTTCACTTCCTTTCCTTCCTTTCCATGGCACAGATTCGGTTGAGAACGAGTGCGCTGATTGCCTGAGTAGCACGCTCAGCCAATCAGCGCGCCCGCTAAGCCATCTGAATGGCTGCCAGCCGTATGCCCCGTGGCATGCCCAGTCAGGAAGCTAGAGGTGAGCGGGGGTGCAGCCATAGCGCACAGACGCTGCGAAGGCGCCAGGGGAGGGTGAGTGTTCCGGGGGGTTCGTGGGGGTTTTTAATCCAAATTCAGAATGTCCGAAGGACTAGAAGACCTTGGAATTTATTAGACCCCACTATCCCCCACTACCCCCCGCTACCCTCTAACAGGAAGTGTGCAGGTGTCCGCCATTCACAGATGCCTGGCGCGGGCACACGCCTTGCTAGATGGAGAGCGAGTATGCACCTGCGGCTCTCCCGTGCGCCATTGGACCGGAAAAGAAGGTGAGTTAATGGGTGACCTGGGGGTTTCACACAGCTGGGCACCCCCGATCAGGGTGCCCCGGGGGAGGGAATCAATCGGCCCGGGAATCCCCAGGCCGATCTCTGTGGGTTTTGGTCTACTTTAAAGCAGAACAAAACCAGTTAATTTGACTATCCCGGGTTTTGTTCTGTGCCCTCAGGATTTGGGATGCCCCGCGGTGTGAAACCCCCCTCTAAAACTCACCTGTACCTGCTCCAATGGTGCATGCGCGGGCTCTCGTCCAATCAGAGCCCTTTGGCGTGTTGACATCCTTCAGCAAAGGGCTCTGAATGAATTCAATAGGGAGCGTGCACACGCTGCAGGGAATCAATCAGAACTTAAAAGTGCTCTGATTGGACCAGAGCCTGTGCATGCGCCACTGGAACAGGAAAGGACAGTTTATATGGGAGCTCCGGGGGGGGGGGGGGGTCCACACAACGAGCCATCCTGATTCTAAAAAGCCCCAGAGAAAAGCCAGCAGCCGGCCCTGGAATTTAGATTCCAGACCGGTCATTGGTGGGTTATGTTCTGTTTTATATAGCACCATCTTTATCCATGGCTCTGTACAAAGTAGTCCTTACAGGCAGGGTAAAACATATAGTACATAGAGGCCGATTCATTAATAGCGCCAGATAGCGACAGATGAGCGACAGTAGCAGCATTTTCAGAGCGCCCGCTAGTAGTCGCTGTGCTTGGCCGTTGTTCTGTAGTTGATAGCGACTCAGTCGGTTTGCCGTAATGTTGAATATTGGGTGAGGAGTCGCTATTTGACAGGTTCCGCTCTGTATGGGAGCGCATGACAGCGAATGGCCATAGCTTGTTTAAACCCCAGAGCGCTGGCGGCGATGGGTTAAAAGTAGTTTTTTAACCCCCAAACAACCATATTTTTGGGGAAAAAAAAAAAGTTTTTCAAAACCTTTTGTAATATGAATACATTAATATCAGACCTTTAATATCAATTCTGCACAATTTTTTTTTTTTTTTTACCTTAAAAAAATATCTAACATTGCAGAAGTGGTCACAGAATTTTTGACATTAAAAAAAAAAAACATTAATAGCAATTAATTAGGAATATTTAAAGATTGCTCCATTGAAATGCATTGGAGAGCGCCAGGTAGCGAGAGGTCATACCTGTCGCTGTTCAAGGTCGCTCGCTGGCGCTGTGGGGTGAGGCTGGAATAATGATGAATGATTCGCTATCTGGCGCTCTGTCAGTCGCTAAGCAGGATCGGCTTGATAAATGTGTGATTGCGGAGGGGAGCCGGCGTTCTCGTGGCGGTGACCGTCATTACCGTTCGCTCACCATTCGCTACCTGGCGCTATCCTTTGTTAAATAAGGGCCATAGACTATCACAAACATGCTACAAGGAATGACATGGAGATGACACATACATCTCCTCTAGCGCCACCACAAGGTAAAGGGATGCCGGGCAGGACTGTGGAGTGGGTGTGCCCGAAAGGCGTTTTCTGGCGCCCCCTTACGGAGAGTTCGAGATGACGCCCTGTGCGGTCGCACACCCTGCACATGCCCAAAGGCCAGCGGTAACTCCCAGGGGGGCATTTCCCCTATTGCCTTGGATCACATGGTCGGAGTCTGCAAATGGAAATCTGATCATATCAAATTGGAAATCACGATTCGGGACATGAGACGGGGGGGGGGGGGGGGGGGGGGCTAACTGGCCTCCAGAGTCCCCGGGGCATTTCTAAGGTCAAATGAGCCCATATTTCCCTGGAACTGAGCACAGAGACAAGGTTTGATCTACTGGAAATGAACGATCAGATCATATTTAAAGAGAAAGAATCCATATCTGTAACTGCTCTCGTGGGACAATTCTGGAGTTGGGGAGGGGGTAGTTTCAGTTGAGGGCTTTTATGACCATTTCTAAGGGCAAATGATCCCAAATTTCTTTGGGATTGAGGAAGGGTCTGATCGACTGGAATGATCTAATCATAAACTAAAGATAAAAATCTCAACTGATCTAAATTGGCAATTCAGGAGGTAAGGAGAGACCATACCCCCAGGGACATTTCTAAGGACAACTCTCTCCCCCAAAAAAAAAAACATCAGAATTTTTGAGAGGAACATGGGTCTGATCGATTGGAAATCTGATCTAACGATAGAAATTTCGAGCATGCACTGTTGGGCCGGCAAGCAAGGTAAGTGAATGGGGGGTATCACACAGCTGGGCATCTCGACTTTGGATCCCCCGAGGGGAGGGAATTGATCGCCGGGAATCGTATAAATTTACCTTGTCTGTAATTATACCTTGTATAGTGCTAAGGAAGAAGGTGGCGCTATATAAATAAACAACATTATTATTATTATTATAATAATCTAAACATAAAATTACTCTAATGGGGTAATTTTGGAGTTATAGTAACAGGCTGATTCATCATTAGCGCCAGGTAGCGACAGATGAGCGTCTGTAGCAGGCATTTTCAGAGCGCCCGCTAGTAGTCGCAGTGCTCGGCCGTGAGTCGCTACTTTATAGCGACTCAGTCGCTGTTCAGTAATGTTGAATACATTGTGAGGAGTCGCTATTTGACCAGTACAGCGCTGTATGGGAGCGCATGTTAGCGACTGCTCATAGCGACCGACTCACACCATATTCAGCAAAAAAACAGCCTCACAAATCTCTGGCGCTGAAAAATGCTTCTCTGAAGCCCAGAGCGCAGGAGGCGGTGTGATTAAAGTCTGTTTTTCAGCATCTATCCACTAGTAACAAAGCGAAAACATATGGAATTACATTGTAACAACATTGTAACATGAACACTTTAATGGCAGACCTGTAATGTCATTTTTGAGGAAATATTTAAAAAATGAAAAAATTATGAAAAAAATGCCATTTCAATGCCAGGAGAGGTCACAGAATTATTTGTGATTTTTTTGAAAAAAAAACCCGTTTAAAGAGAAGAAAAGGATCGTCCATTGAAATGTATGGGAGAGCGACAGGTAGCGAGAGTTCATACCTGGCGCTGTGCAAGGCTGAACGCTGGCGCTGTTCGCTGAGGCTGTGAAAATGATGAATCAGACGCTACATGGCGCTATTCCAGTCGCTCAACAGATTCTGCTTGATAAATGTGTAATTGCGTGCCGTGTCCGGCGTTGACCAGTCGCTATCAGTCGCTACCTCTCATTAACCAGCCACTACCTGACGCTATCCCTTCTTAAATAAGGGCCTAAGTTTAATGTTTTTAATCAGTAACTGCTCTAATGGGGCAATTTTGGGGTTTTGTTTTACTTGAGCCTCCCCACTGAATTTATGGATTATGGGGTTTATGGGGGTTATAGGATTGCCCATAAGGGCAAATCTCCCCATATTTTCTTGGAATTGATCAGAAGGTCAGGACTTTGAACTATCTGCTGGAAATGAAGTATTTGATCACATAAAAAAATCTCAATTTGGGAGTTAGGGATGTTTTGCATCCAATTGTGAGTTTGCACGCCTGGGCATTTCTAACATCCAATCGTTCCGTATTCCCTTGAGATTATTCAGGGACATGGGTCTGATCGATTGTAAATGAACAATCAGATGATATTTAAAGTGGACCAACACCCAGGGGGGATCGGCCCGGGAATCTATAAGATTCCCGGACCGATCAGATCCCTCCCCGCGGGGCATCCGAAATCGGGATGTCCCGCGGGGAGGAACCCCCCAGGAGGCCCACAAACCTTACCTCAGCCCCGTTCCATCGGCGCATGCGCGAGCCGCGGCCGCGTCTCGCGCTTCCCTCTAGCTGGGCGCGTTTGTGAATGGCCGGCGCAGGCGCGCTCCCTGTTAGAGGGAAGCGCGAGACGCGGCCCTCCAGCGCTCAGAGCCGCTGAGCTGCTATGCGCGTCCAAGCGGCCTTGGACGCGCGCTGTGATTGGCTGGAGCGGTCACGTGGGAGCGGGGAGAGGTGAGTTTTTGGGGCTTTCTGGGGGGTTTCACACAGCGGGGCACCCCCGATCGGGGTGCCCCACCGAAGTGGACCAAAACCCAGGATAGTCAAAATCCTGGGTGTTGGTCCACTTTAAAGGTAAAAATTCAGTCAGTAAGTGCTCTAATAGGGCAATTCTAGAGTTTTGTTTCAGTTGAGGGCTTTGAAGACCCTCAGGGGCATTTCTAAGGGCAAATCTCATATTTCCATGGAACTGATCACGAGGTCAGGACTGAAAATTATCGATCAGGTTACATTTAAAGATACAAATTGAGGCACTTATTTATGAAGGGATAGCGTCAGGTAGCGCCTTGTTAATGAGAGATAGCGACTGGTGAACGCCGGACACGGCACGCAATTACACATTTATCAAGCAGAATCTGTTGAGCGACTGGGATAACGCCATATAGCGTCCGATTCATCATTATCCCAGCCTCAGCGTACAGCGCGGGCGTTCAGCCTTGCACAGCGCCAGGTATGACCTCTCACTACCTGTCGCTCTCCCATACATTTCAATGGACGATCCATTTCTTCTCTTTAAACTGGGATTTTTTGAAAAAAAAACTTAAATAATGTGACCTCTTCTGGCATTGAAAATGCAGTTTTTTCAAATATTTTTCATGTTTTATATATTTCTGCAGAATTGACATTACAGGTCTGGCTTTAAAGTGTTCCTGTTACAATGTTATTACAATGTAATTCCATATGTTCTCGCTTTGTTACTGGTGGATACATACTGAAAAACACACTTTAAACACACAGCCTCCGGCGCTCTGGGCATCAGTGAAGCTTTTTTCAGCGCCGGAATTTTGTGAGGCTGTTTTTTTGCGGAATATGTTGTGTGTCGGTCGCACTGACCAGTCGCTAACATGCGCTCCCACTGGTACCTCCTGTACTGGTCAAATAGCGACTCCTCACAATGTATTCATCATTGTTGCACAGCGACTGAGTTGCTATGGGTGCTCTGAAATCCGCTCTACAGATGCTCATCTGTCGCTACCTGGCGTTAGTAATGAATCAGCCTGCCCATATCACTTCGGGAGTAAGGGAGTTATTTGCCTCTAACAGAGTTTCTTCAAACCCCACGAGTCTTTCTATGGGCAAATCTTCTCATATTCACTTGAGATTATTCAGAAACGACGATTGGATTGACTGGATATGAACGATCAGGTCACTTTTAAAGATACAAATTTAGCCAGTAACTGGTCTAATGGGGCAATTCTGGAGTTTCATGACCAACAGGGGCATTTCTAAGGGCAGATCTGTTCATATTTCCTTGGTATTAATCACAAGGTCAGGGCTCTGATTGATGAACTATCTGATGAAAATGAATTATCTGCTAATTTTTTATTGGATCTCACTTCTAGAGTAAGGGAGTTATTTGCCTCTAGCAGAGTTTCTTCCATCCCCAGGAGTCTTGCTATGGGCAAATCTTCTCATATTCACTTGAGATTATTCAGAAACGTCGATTGGATTGACTGGATATGAACGATCAGGTCACATTTAAAGATACAAATTTAGCCATTAACTGCTCTCCATGGGGCATTTCTAATGGCAATATTTCCAATCTTTCCATATTTCCTTGGTATTAATCACAAGGTCAGGGCTCTGATCGATGAATTATCTGATGGAAATGAATTCTCTGATTTTATTTTAAATCTCACTTAGTAAGGAGTAAAGGGGTAACAGCGTTTCTTCAATCCCTAGGAGTCTTTCTATGGACAAATCTCACATTCACTTGAGATTATTCAGAAACATCGATTGGAAATGAACGATCATATTTAGAGCTAAAAATTCAGTCAATAACTTCTCTAATGGGGCAATTCTGGAGTTTTATGACCAACAGGGGCATTTCTAAGGGAATTAGGGATATAGATGGGGAGTGACATGGTCAAGCAATGCCAATATAAACCTGGTCTAAAAATTCAGTCAATAACATTTCTAATGGGGCAATTCTGGAGTTGTCTGACCAACAGGGGCATTTATAAGGGAATATAAACCCGGGTGGTTCCGGGGGTTTCAGGGTTTTATCTGACATAGTCAAGCAATACCAATATAAACCTGGGTTCCAGGGGTTTCAGGGTTATTTTTTTTGTGTAAGGGCTCATTATCTTACCTGGTACACGGGGCGGGGCGGGGGGCTTTTCACACCTTTTTCAAAGGGAAGTGGCAAGCAAAGGGTTAAAGATTTCGGACAGCAGCCGATGGGCGGATTTGACAATTAAAGTTGAACTTTGTGTGAACTAATTTATCTGAGCAAGGTAAGGGGTGGAGACAAAGGGGGCAGACCCCTGTGATGGAGGGAGGGAGGAGGGGGCAGGGGGTATATAGGAGAGGCCAGGGCCGGCTGTCATCAGATCAGTGAGAGCAGCACAGGTAGATGATGATGGACGTTTACACCCTGGTTAGTAGCACCCTGTGCACCCTGCTGCTGCCGCTATTGTTGCTGCTCATCGCCGCTAAGCTCTGGGAAGTTTATTGCTGCAGAAGCCGGGACCCCGCCTGTCCCAACCCGCTGCCCCCCGGCACCATGGGGCTGCCTTTCTTCGGAGAGACCCTACAGATGGTCCTACAGGTGAGGATCGGGGGATGAATGGAGGAGGGTGCAGAGAAAGTCCCGTCTCTATGTATTTGTATTGTAGAGGAGGATCAGGGGATGGATGGATGAATGGAGAAGGGTGCAGAGAAAGTCCCGTCTCTATGTATTTGTATTGTAGAGGAGGATCGGGGGATGGATGGATGAATGGAGAAGGGTGCAGAGAAAGTCCCGTCTCTATGTATTTGTATTGTAGAGGAGGATCGGGGGATGGATGGATGAATGGAGAAGGGTGCAGAGAAAGTCCCGTCTCTATGTATTTGTATTGTAGAGGAGGATCGGGGGATGGATGGATGAATGGAGGAGGGTGCAGAGAAGCAGCAGATAAATCCCTGTCTCTATGTGTTTGTATTGTAGAGGAGGATCAGGGGATGGATGGATGAATGGAGAAGGGTGCAGAGAAAGTCCCGTCTATGTATTTGTATTGTAGAGGAGGATCAGGGGATGGATGGATGAATGGAGGAGGGTGCAGAGAAGCAGCAGATAAAGCCCTGTCTCTATGTATTTGTATTGTAGAGAGAAGGATCAGGGGATGGATGGATGAATGGAGGAGGAGGGTGCAGAGAAGCGGCAGCTAAAGCCCTGTCTCTATGTATTTGTATTGTAGAGGAGAAAGTTCCTGCGCCTGAAGAGGCACAAGTACGGCCACATCTATAAGACGCATCTGTTCGGCGCCCCCACAGTGCGAGTCCTGGGCGCAGCCAACGTGCGCCCCATCCTCCTGGCCGAGCAGCGCCTGGTGTCTGTACAATGGCCGGCCTCTGTGCGCGCTATCCTGGGGGCCTCCTGCCTCTCCAGCCTGCACGATGCCCCCCACAGGCACACCAAGAAGGTAAGAGCCCCACCACCATGTATAGGGGGACCTTATCTGTATGGGGGTATCCGGCCAAGGTTGTAATGTATAGGGGTAATTATAAGGGGGACCTTTATCTGTACGTGGGTATCTGTCTTCTGTGCGCTATCCTGGTGGCCTCCTGCCTCTCCAGCCTGCACGATGCCCCCCACAGGCACACCAAGAAGGTAAGAGCCCCACCACCATGTATAGGGGGACCTTATCTGTATGGGGGTATCAGGCCAAGGTTGTAATGTATAGGGGTAATTATAAGGGGGACCTTTATCTGTACGGGGGTATCTGTCTTCTGTGCGCTATCCTGGTGGCCCCCTGCCTCTCCAGCCTGCACGATGCCCCCCACAGGCACACCAAGAAGGTAAGAGCCCCACCACCATGTATAGGGGAACCTTATCTGTATGGGGGTATCAGGCCAAGGTTGTAATGTATAAGGGGGACCTTTACCTGTATGGGGGTATCTGTCTTCTGTGCGCTATCCTGGGGGCCTCCTGTCTCTCCAGCCTGCATGACGCCCCCAACAGGCACACCAAGAAGGTAAGAGCCCCACCACCATGTATAGGGGAACCTTATCTGTATGGGGGTATCAGGCCAAGGTTGTAATGTATAAGGGGGACCTTTACCTGTATGGGGGTATCTGTCTTCTGTGCGCTATCCTGGGGGCCTCCTGTCTCTCCAGCCTGCATGACGCCCCCAACAGGCACACCAAGAAGGTAAGAGCCCCACCACCATGTATAGGGGAACCTTATCTGTATGGGGGTATCAGGCCAAGGTTGTAATGTATAAGGGGGACCTTTACCTGTACGGGGGTATCTGTCTTCTGTGCGCTATCCTGGTGGCCCCCTGCCTCTCCAGCCTGCACGATGCCCCCCACAGGCACACCAAGAAGGTAAGAGCCCCACCACCATGTATAGGGGAACCTTATCTGTATGGGGGTATCAGGCCAAGGTTGTAATGTATAAGGGGGACCTTTACCTGTATGGGGGTATCTGTCTTCTGTGCGCCTCTGTGCGCTATCCTGGGGGCCTCCTGCCTCTCCAGCCTGCATGACGCCCCCCACAGGCACACCAAGAAGGTAAGAGTCCCCCCACCATCCCACCACCGGGGCAATAATGGATAGGCATAGGGGACCTTTATCTGTATGGCCAACTGGAAGAGGGACCTCCAACTCATCCCCTTTCTTGCGCTTTCTTTCTGCCCATCTCTCTGTCGCCTTTCTCCTTCGTTTTTGTTTTCCTATCTGTTTTTAGATGTCTACCTTTTTTTATATATTTTTTTTCAACTCATCTACTTTTTTACTTTGTTTTTTTGCAATCTTTGTTTCTCTTGCTCTTCTTTCTGCCTGCTTTTACTGTCACTCTATATCCATTTTTTTTCTCACTTGTTTCTTCTCTCTGCCTCCCGACAATATTCTTTATCTGTTTGTATAGGGGGAAATAATAAAGGGGACCTTTTTTATCTGTATGGGGGTATCAGGCCAACTGGAAGAGGAACTTCCAACTCATCCCGGATCCTCTGTCTCGGTATGGTTTCTCCCTTTCTTGCTCTTTCTTTCTGTCCATCTCCTTTCTCCATCGTTTTTGTTTTCCTATGTTTTTATCTGCTTAACTCTATATATTTTAACTCCTCTACTTTTTTACTGTCTTTTTTGCATTTTTTTTTTCTTTTGCTCCCTGTCTCCCTTCTACTGTCACTCTTTATCCATTTTTTTTTTCTTACTTGTTTCTTCTCTCTGCTTCCCGACAATATTCTTTATCTGTTTGTGTAGAGGGAATAATAAGGGGGGACCTTTATCTGTATGGGTGTCAGGCCAACTGGAAGAGGGGCTCATCCTAGGTTGTCTCCTCTGTCTCGGTATGGCTCCCCCCCCCCTTCTTGCTTTCTTTCTGTCTCCTTTCTACTTCGTTTTTGTTTTCCTATCGGTTTATATCTGTTTACCTTTTCATACAGTATATATATATTTTTTTCAACTCATCTACTTTTTTTACTGTCTTTTTTGCATTCTTCGTTTCTCTTGCTCTTCTTTCTGCCTCCCTTTTACTGTCACTCTTTATCCATTTTTTTTTCCTCACTTGTTCCTTCTCTCTGATTCCTAACATTATTCTTGCTTGCTTTCCCTTTCGACTTTTTTGTCCTTCTGTTCTCTCTATCCTCCCTTCTCCCTGCCTCCCACTATCTGTCTTTCTTGTCTCACTTTTTTCCAAATTCCTCCTCTGCCTCCCATTTTTTTCCCGTCTTTACTTTTTTGTCTTTCTTTCTTTCTTTCCTTCCTTCTCCCTGCCTCCCACTATCTGTCTTTCTTGTCTTGTTTTCTTCTCTATTACTATTTCTGTCTCTAACTTTCTTCCAATTTAAGGTCCTTCTCTCTTTACCTCCCTCATTCCTTCTGCCTTCAGATTTGATAACTTTTAATCTTTTATGTCTCCATTTCTTTTCTATCACCACTTTTTATCTTGCTTCTCAGTCCTTTTTTTCTCTGCTCAACTTTGTGTTTTATTTTTTCTTTCTTTTCTTATGTCTCCCTGTCTTAATTTTTTTCATTCTGTGTGTGCCCTTTATATTTGCCTCCCTTAATTCTTCTTTCTGTCCCTTTTCTCACTTCTGTCATCTGTTCCTTCTCTATGTCTCTATAGTTGTAGTCCTCCATATTCAGTCTGACAGGTCCCATATGTAAGCCATAGCTCTGCCATCCATTGTACACATAGATATATGAAATGGATATAGAATAGCTCTTCTACAAGATACGATTGTGTGATTAAAATGTCCTATAATAATAAATCTTGTGCCCCATATAAGTCAATAACTGTACTTATGAGTAACTGTAACAGAGTAATATCTTGTATGATATAGGTTTTCGCTAATATAACTGTCTTGAATACATCTTATAGTATAGCTATACTCTATAGCACTGTCTCAAATCATATGTATATAGTTGTACCCCCTATATCATGATATCTATAGTTTGCTATAAGTAAAGTACTGTCTTGAATTATATCTGTTAGATTCCTTCACATAAATACTATATAATATATTGTGTATAGACTAGTCTCTGTAGGACAGTGCTGTCCTATCAGCTTCTATGTCTTATGTCCCACATACGCCATCCTTATGTCCTGTATAGGACACTGTATATTGTGGCACCATGCTAGGTATTCTTTACTGTCAAATGTATATGGTATGGTATAGCTATACTCTGTAGCACTGTCTCAGATCATATGTATATAGTTGTACCCCCTATATCATATCTATAGTTTGCTATAAGTAAAGTACTGTCTTGAATTATATCTGTTAGATTCCTATACACAAATACTATATAATATATTGTGTATAGACTAGTCTCTGTAGGACAGTGCTGTCCTATCAGCTTCTATGTCTTATGTCCCACATATGCCAGCCTTATGTCCTGTATAGGACACTGTATATTGTGGCACCATGCTAGGTATTCTTTACTGTCAAAATATACTGGGGCCATATAACTAAATATCTGGAGTCCTTATACTTGTACTAAGTGCTGCTATGAATCTGATTGGCTTAGATGGAATTGGCGAGCATTGTGGGTAAATACCAGTGAAGATGCACGGTTACATCATTATAATATGTAGATTGCAGGTCATTTGCAGGGATCCGAGGAGGCCATGGTATAGGGGAGCGATATAGGTTGTGATGAATCCATTAAGAGCATTAGCTGTGTTTGTGATGGAGGGTCGGAGGTTTAATCCCCTCCCTGCTGGGTGCCTCCGAGGGGGGCTAACTAATTTACCCCACCTATTTAAGAAGGGATTAGTGGCTACCTTTTAACCCCTTTATGAATGGATGGCATTAACATACGTCCCCCCCCCCCCCCCCCCCTCCTTTTCCCCATCAGGTCATCAGCCAAGCCTTCAGCAGAGAAGCCCTGGCCAGCTATGTGCCGGTCATGGAGGAAGAAGTTCAGAGGGCCATGGAGCTGTGGCTGCAGGGCGGCCCCTGCGTGCTCGTCTACCCAGCCATCAAGCGCCTGATGTTCCGCATCGCCATGAGGATCCTGCTGGGCTTCGAGCCGGAGAACATGGATGATGCCAATGAGCAGCCGCTGCTGGAAGCCTTCGAAGAAATGATGCGCAACCTCTTCTCGCTGCCAATCGATGTGCCCTTCAGCGGCCTCTACAGGGTAAGTGTGGGACTGCAGTTAGTCTCTAAATCTCTCTGCTAACTAATCACTAACTAATCACTAATTAATCAATTAACTCCAAATTTAATGGATCGATTTTTTTCATTGTAGGGTCTGCGGGCTCGCAATTATATCCACGCCAAAATTGAGGAAAATATTAAAGAAAAGTTAAGGAGGGACCCGG
The DNA here is from genome assembly GCA_027917425.1 of Gastrophryne carolinensis. NCBI lineage: Eukaryota > Metazoa > Chordata > Amphibia > Anura > Microhylidae > Gastrophryne > Gastrophryne carolinensis. The sequence goes on from CM051235.1 coordinate 614,533,299, forward strand.
AGTGCGTCAGCAAAGATGCCCTGCAGCTCCTTATAGATCACAGCCGGCGTAACGGAGAGCCCCTGGATTTACAGGTACACATCCCTTGTATTTCCTGCACCTTCTGACCATTTCTCATCTTTTCTCTCCAGGGACATGTCCACTGTAGATTACCTTGACCCTCTAACCATTGCCCTTACTCTTATTTTATTTTACACTTTGACCATCCCTATCATTTATTTCTCTACAGGGCCCCTTGACCCTGTAGATTACCTGGACCCTCTGACCTTTCCCAATTTATTTATCACCGGGGCCTGTTCCTCTGTATATTACTTGGACCCTCTGACTATTACCCATTTTTCTTACCAGGGCCCCTAAACCTACTTTTATATTGCACTTTAATCATCACATTATTTCTCACCTGGACCCCTTCCCATGTAGACTACCTGGCCCATCTGGCCATATGCCATACATTATTTCTCACCTGGACCCCTTCCCATGTAGACTACCTGGCCCATCTGACCATATGCCATACATTATTTCTCACCAGAGCCCCTTCCCATGTAGACTACCTGGCCCATCTGACCATATGCCATACATTATTTCTCACCAGAGCCCCTTCCCATGTAGACTACCTGGCCCATCTGACCATATGCCATACATTATTTCTCACCTGGACCCCTTCCCATGTAGACTACCTGGCCCATCTGACCATATGCCATAAATTATTTCTCACCTGGACCCCTTCCCATGTAGACTACCTGGCCCATCTGGCCATATGCCATACATTATTTCTCACCAGAGCCCCTTCCCATGTATATTACTTGGAGCCTTTGACTATTCCCCATCTATTCTCACTAGGGTCCCTTATTCCTATACTAACTGAGCCCTCTGACTATTCCTCATAAATTTCTCGCCAGGGCCCTTTGCCCTTTTATATTGCACTTTGACTATTCCCATAGTTTCCTACCAGAGCTCACAATCTACGATCATTACTTTTAAAATGTACGCTGCCTTTAAAGGTGTCGGCATGTATTCTTCAAGTATTGCAGAATGCTGTCCCTGGTCCCTTGAGCTTACAACTAAATTTCCTTTACTCAAACTATTAAGTGTGGGGAGCTTCTCAGTCCCACTAGATAACTCCTCCTTATTTAGGATTCCTTAAAGTTTGGAGAACTTCACCTTCCCAAACCCCTCACACAAATCTGTCTTGAGGTTTCAAAGTTTTAGATCAGTAGAAAAGTTTTTCAGTAAGCGTAAATAGCCACTTGTGTTCAGCTAAAGTAACTGCCCTTATTATATATTTATAATGTTTCTCCTTTTAGGCACTCAAAGAATCTGCAACTGAGCTTTTATTCGGGGGGCACGGGACCACCGCCAGCGCTGCCACTTCCCTCATTACCTTTCTTGGATTGCATAAGGAGGTTGTGGAGAAAGTCCGACAAGAACTTGACTTGAAGGTAAGAAATCTGGGGCTAGCAGATGTATGGTGTTTGTTGTTTTTTTTTTAAATATATATATATATTGGAAAAAGGGGGATGGAGGGTGAGATGAGGGGATGTGGAAAATATAGATTGAGAAATAGAGTGAAAAATAAACTAAGGAGGGAATGTACAGAAAGATTTGAAGAAATGTAGGGAATATGAAAATGGAAGACGGAAGGCAATGTAGAAAGTGGTAGGAGCATATGTGGGAAAGGAAAAACGAAGGAGGAAATGTAGAACAAAAGAGGGAGACAAGAGAAGATGTGAAAGTGGAGCAAAATGTTTCACTATTCCAGGTTTGTGGCCTTTTCCCTGGGGCACCCCAACTTCTGATTCCAAGCTGTGAACCCTAATCACTCAAAGCAAAGCCCTTCACCAAGCCCACGGTGCATGTGTGGGCTCTTGTCCAATCAGTGCTGTATGCCCAGAGCATTAATGCACATCACTTGGAACAAAGCATACCTTAGTGTCGGTTAATAAAAAGCTTTTACATATCCACTGGAATTGCACCTGGTCCACAATGTAATACAATAAGAATGACCCCACAGCTTTGGTTACCATAGTTGGATCTTTTAGACCATCCACCAATTAGTTGCAAAATTAAGTATTAAATATAAATTGTGTGTTGCCATTTGTATAAACTCTATACTGACTTTTAAATTATTTATAGTGATGCCACAGTGACTAATTTTTTTTTTTTTCTTTTAGGGTCTACTTTCCAATAAGCCTGGAGAAAAGAAGGATCTGACCATAGACATTCTGCAGCAGCTGACTTACACCGGCTGTGTCTTGAAGGAAACCCTTCGACTCAGCCCACCAGTTCCTGGGGGATTTCGGGTTGCTCGAAAGACTTTTGTCCTTAATGTAAGTCCATATATATTGAAAATATATATATCATTTTAGTTCTAAGTTCACAGATGGTGTCCAGTAGTGCCCTAGGCAATCCAAGTTCCTATGACTTTATCTCAATGACCAATTAGGTCTACTAGCACTGTATGTGGTGCCTTTTGTTTTTTTTTTGACGTTTCCCCAATTCAGAAGGCTCATAATGCTTTGATCTAAAGGTGGCCAGGTTCACAAGGCCCTTTTTATAGCCATCTGACATTTTGCAGGCCACTTCATGCTCCTGGCAGCCCTAATTGGGGACTATTTTATGGCTTTATAGCCTCCTGTTGGACAGGCCGGTGCTGTTTGTCACACCTAACTATTGTGCTCTACCTGTACAGACCTGGCTTCCTAATAAATCTTTTCTTTCTTTCTTTTAGGGATATCAAATTCCAAAAGGCTGGAACGTCATCTACAGCATTGCTGACACTCACGAGGTTGCCGACGTCTTCCCGAATAAAGAAGAGTTTAATCCCGACCGATTTCTAACTCCACTTCCCGAAGACTCCTCCAGGTTCAACTTCATCCCATTCGGAGGTGGCGCCCGGAGCTGCGTCGGTAAAGAGTTTGCCAAAATCCTACTGAAGATCTTCATCGTTGAGCTGTGTAGGAACTGCGACTGGGAGCTCCTAAACGGGGCCCCAACCATGAAGACCGGCCCCATAGTTTACCCCGTGGACAATCTCCCTACAAAATTTAAACCTTACAATGGTGCATTGTAAATCTCCTGCCTGTCCTACATGTAAAAAAAAAAAACTCCCTAATAGAGCATTTTATTATGTATATAGAGCTTTTATAACTCTCTTATATATTTTATTTAATTTGTACAGTCGCCTAGCTATTTATATACCCCCGTCCCCCTTCAAAATTAAAGACTTATGAACTTGTGAGCACTCAAAGTGGGTCCAAGCCCGCGACTTCTTGTAGATAACTTATTGGTATGAAATGCCCAGTGAATGTACTAACCAAACTGTACCTCTGTAAATGTGGGATGTGTATATATTATATATGCCGTGCATGTGCTAAAATAAAATGGTCGCAAGATCTCCATCAACTTAGACTTGTGTGTGGGGTTTTTTTTCCTACAAATGTTTGGGATTTCTTTTAAGGTCAGTGCAATGAGTTTATGGCATAAGATGGGTTATAGTCACTGGCATCACTTTACCAAAGCTGTGCTAACACAAAATATCGCACTGTAGTATCGCTAAGCTAAGAAAGCCATATTTATTATGGGCCTGCTGCACCTTTTCTTTGCTGCCCCTGACTTATTACCCATACTGAACTGTGCGGATCCCTGAACAGACTTAAACCAGAACTTATCAACCAGCTGTTAGACCTTCTATCTCACCCAATCGCGATCATGTCGGCCAGTAACGTGTCTGCGCTTCCTCACTATGGGCCTACTTCTCCCACATGGTTGACAGCCACTGGGGTCTGTTGGAAGCCCCCTGGTGCATAACCTAATTATATATATATATATATATATATATATATATATATATATATATATATATTCACTTGCTGAAGCTTTCCCTAGCCATTGGCTGCCGGTTAACTGCTCCATGTGGGGGGAATTGAGTGGACAGGGGGTGGAACGAGTGGTAATCTGAGCGGGTGGGGAAACAAGCAAGTGATGCCACCTCCCCGACCATGGCTCCCTGTGCTATGCCGCACTGCCCATTCATTCTGGCACAGCAGACAGTAGTATGAATCTATGGGGGTTATTCATCAAGGGGTAGCGCCTTGTTGCGGCAGGCAGCGTCTGGTGAACGCCAGGTGCTCTACGATTGCGCACAGAACCAGCATCATGGAGCGCACCCAGACGAGCCATGCGCTTTTGAGAAGGGCTCAATGTAAAAGAAATAGTTAATCAAGCCCTTTATCTCTAGTCCATAGGGACCATGGCCTCCGCTCTGCCCAGGACCTCCTCCTGTCCTAAACCCTGATTACCTCCTCCTGCTTTCATGTTCAGGGCTTCACACATGGCGCTCCGCTCATTCGAAGCGCCCTTCCTCATACAATCACCACTCTCTCCCCACCATGTTTAGCACCAGGCTCAGACTGGCCCACAGGGTTACCAAGGAATCCCCTTGTGAGCCCCTGGACCCAGCCTCCCTTTGAGGGCCTTCATCACCAAAACCTGAACCATGAATAACTTATTTGTGCCATCCCAATCGTCTGGCGTAAAGTTTCTGTGTATGGGCCCTGAATATAAGCCAGTGACACTTACATCAAGTGTGGGGTGGGCCCCAGAGTCCGTTCTACTGGTGGGCCCCAGACACCCCAGTCCCATATTGTTAAATACATCCTACTTGTGACCCGGCCTCTCCACCCTTTTCATTTAGATCGTAAGCCCACAGGGACAGAGCCCTCACACCTGATGTGTTCCAGCATCAATAGGGTCTATTCAGCACCAGGTGAGAACTCCCACTCCTTTTTAAAGAGGACCAAAACCCACCATAGAGTCTATGAGACTTCAGGACAGGAATACTCGCTCCCCCCTGCTGTGTCAAACCCAGGTCGCCTGAAAACTCACCTTTCCCGGTCCAATGGTGCATGCGCGAGCCGCGGCCGCATCCCCGCTATCCCTATAGCAGAGCATGTGCCCACGCCAGACATTTGTGATTGGCCAGCTCAGGCATATTAACCTCCTTAGCGGTGATCCCGAGCGTGACTCGGGGTTAATTTGCGCTGTAAGTAGTGGTAACCCCGAGTCACGCTCGGGATCTATTTGGCAGAGGAGCAGGGCGGCGCAGTCTCCTTACCTTCTCCCTGCGATCCAGCGATGTCCCCGCTGCGATCGCAGGTGAGAGCCGCGGCTGCGGCGTCCGTCGCACTTCCGGGTTCCGTCTCTGTGAGCCGCAGAGGCTCATGGGGGCGGAGCCGTGCGGCAGAGACAAATGTAATGGTAACGCTTTCATTACCATTACATTTGCCTCTATCATAACGCCAGGGGGGTTAAAGGGAAACGGGGAATAGCACTTGGATCTGCTCGCCTTAGAAAAGCTCTCAGACGAAGGACAGGAGCGGTTCTGAGCGCACTGACTGCACAAGAGGCTGTGCACGCGCCATATGACCGAGGAAAGGGTGAGTAAGATCAGGGAGACCTGGTGGGTTTCAATCCCTAAAAAGAACCCACTTTAAGGAAAAAGAAAAGGCCATTCACTTTCATTTTATACCTTGGGGGTGATTCAGCAAATTTTCACCTGGTTCTGAATCAGCGACAGTAAAAGTGAATTGCAGTTTATTCTCTTAAAGTGGACCAACACCCAGGATTTTCACTATCCTGGGTGTTGCTCCACTTCCGCGGGGCACCCCGATTGGGGGTGCCCCGCTGTGTGAAACCCCCCAGAAAGCCCCAAAAACTCACCTGACCCCGCTCCCACGTGACTCGCTCCACCAATCACCGTCGACGGACAAGCGAGGTCTGTTGATGGACTAGGTGAGAGCGCCCGCCGCTGCTCGCGCGTCCCTCTTACAGGGAGCGCACCTGTGCCGGCCGTTTGTGAATGGGTGCGCGCCCTGCTAGAGGGATGCGCGAGAGGCGGCGGCGGCCCGCGCATGCACCGTTGGAACGAGGATCAGGTAGGATTTTCGTGGATCTGGGGGGTTTCACACAGCGGGGGATCGGGGTGCCCCGCAGGCAGGGAGCTTATCTTATAGATTCCCGGGCCGATCAGCGGTGGGTGTTGGTCCACTTTAAAAACGAGTGAGTGAGTTTTCTCACCTGGCGCTGAATCAATCCTATTGTGTATTACACGTCTGTCACACTAGAGCCATAATGCCCTACATATTATGTGTGTATCCCAACAGATAAATCCACTTCCAGGAAATCCCCTCGACACAGACGCAGGCCGCTCAGCCAATCAGTGAACTCGGTTTCACTTGGCTCCACAATCGGTTCTGCAGGCCACTGTGATGTTACAGCAGCTAGTGAGCCGCTCATCTCTAGCCAGGGGCAAACTGGCCATAGGGAGACCCAGGACAATACCCAGTGGGCAGCATTGCTTTGGTGCCAGTTGGGCTGCTGCTTTTAACACCCACATACAATCCCTGCTCCCTTAGAGGCTGATTCATTACTAGCCCAGCTATAGGCAGATGAGCATCTGTACAGAGGCGCTAAGAGCGACCGCTAATAGGCGCTGCAATCGGCTATCGGGTGCTGTAACAGAGCGCCTCAGTGGCTGTAGTAACCTGGCCGGCATTGATGAATGTGATGTATGTTGGACGCTCTAACACCAGTACAGCATTGCAGTGAGCGAGAGGTAGCGCCAGCTCAGTGCGACCCACTCTCACCGACTCACACCATATTCAACAAAAAAACAGACACACACAGCGTCGGCGCTCCGGATCTGGTCGCTATGGCATAGAGCGCCAGACGCTGTGAGATTAAAGTCTGTTTTTGGACACATATCCACCAGTAACAAAGCGAAAACATATGGAATGACATTGTTATAACACTGTGACAATAACACGTTAGTGCCAGACCTGTAATGACAATTCTGCATAAAAATGTAAAATTAAAAAAAAAATATTCAAAAATACTTTACTCCAGGCCAGGAGAGGTCAAATCATTATCTGAGAGGAAAAAACAATAAAACGAAAAACAAAATTGGGATCAGTAAAGAGATTAGAAGGAACGTCCATTGAAATGTATGGGAGAGCGACAGGTAGCGACAGGTAATACATGGTGCTCTGGAAGCTAGAGCTCCGGTGCTATACACTGAGCTGCCAGTATTGATGAATCGTACGCTACATGGCGCTGTTAGAGTCGCTCACCAGAATCGCCTTCATAAATGTGGTTTTGAGTACAACGCCCGACGCTGCCTGCCGCTATGAGGCGCTACTTGGCGATAGACCTTCATGAATAAACCCCTTAGTCTCCCTCTCAGCCCCACTGTACCCACAAATCAAGGACACTTCGCCAGCAATGCTACAGCCCCGGCATTATGATTGGGGGGGGGGCCTCGGCGGGGATGTTGCGGGCTGGCCAGGGGCTGGTAAAATCCAGGGCTGATTTTTTGCCCCAGTCCGCCACTGTCTCTAGCTATAGGTGTGCTCACCCCGGGCAGTTATGACCTAGAGTTAGGGAAACGGCCTGGAAGGTGGCAGGTTCGATTCCCAATCATGAGACATAACTGAATTGCCCTTGAGGAAGGCACCTAACCCGCAATTGCTCCTCGGGCGCTGAGTTTAGGGCAGGGCACCTCTCCGGGCACATGTGCACTTCACTGCCCCTTAGTGTGTAATTCACTTGTGTATAGTCACTCACGGGCAGGCTGACTCATCACTAACGCCAGGTAGCGACAGATGAGCGTCTGTAGCAGGCATTTTCAGAGCGCCCGCTAGTAGTCACTGTGCTCGGTCATGGTTCGCTAGTTCAGAGCATCTCAGTCACTGTGCAGCATTGATGAATACCTTGTGGGGAGTTGCTATATGAGCAGTACAGCGCTGTAGGGAAGGCTGATTCATCACTAACGCCAGGTAGCGACAGATGAGCGCCTGTAGCAGGCATTTTCAGAGCGCCCGCTAGTAGTTGCTGTTCAGTAATGTTGAATACATTGTGAGGAGTCGCTATTTGACCAGTACAGCGCTGTATGGGAGCGCATGTTAGCGACTGCTCATAGCGACCGACTCACACCATATTCAGCAAAAAAACAGCCTCACAAATCTCTGGCGCTGAAAAATGCTTCTCTGAAGCCCAGAGCGCAGGAGGCGGTGTGTTTAAAGTGTGTTTTCCAGCATCTATCCACTAGTAACAAAGCGAAAACATATGGAATTACATTGTAACAACATTGTAACATGAACACTTTAATGTCAGACCTGTAATGTCATTTCTGAAGAAATATATAAAAAATGAAAAAAATGTGAAAAAACTGCTTATTCAATGCCAGAATAGGTCACAGAATTATTTGTGATTTTTTGAAAAAAACAAAAAAAAAAACAAATGCCCCGTTTAAAGAGAAGAAAAGGATCGTCCATTGAAATGTATGGGAGAGCGACAGGTAGCGAGAGGTCATACCTGGCGCTGTGCAAGGCTGAATGCCGGCGCTGTTCGCTGAGGCTGTGAAAATGATGAATCAGACGCTACATGGCGCTATCCCAGTCGCTAAACAGATTCTGCTTGATAAATGTGTAATTGCGTGCCGTGTCCGGTGTTCACCAGTCGCTACCTGTCGCTACCTGTCATTAACCAGCCGCTACCTGACGCTATCCCTTCTTAAATAAGGGCCCAGGTGTTTATTCACTGGTGTGCGCACGGAGTTGTGTTGTTCACAGTGCACGGGTGGGTAACATGCGGAGAACGAATTGCATGTGTGCGTTGCCATACAATGGCCACTATTGCACTAATTAATTAATCATTATTATAAATAATTCAGAAAGGAAGGTACTTGCTACATATACAGTTAGGGGATGCAGCAAGGGCCCCGGGAAGAGCTGGGGGATTCGGGGGGGTCACACAGCAGGGCATCCAATTCGGGATGTCTCAGGGACTCGTTTAGACTCCAGAGCCTCCGATTTTCCTTCGTTATAACCTTCGCTATGACTGCTATGACTCAGCCTTCATTAAAGTTGCCAGTGCAACGAAACGCGTCAGGCGGGATATGGCATTACTCTAAAGGATATATTTATGCTACCATTTCATTTGCTGCCCTAAAGATTGGCGGCTTTTATTGGTGGTGGACTCAGGAGAAGCAATTCACTTGCACTTTTAAGTGTTTGAATTTTAAATGTTCCTGTTTATTCCGTGGTTTGTAAGTGCAATACCTTCTTATTAAAGCGTTGACATTTTCTACTATACGGAGTTGCACTAGGTTTCTTTTTTGTTCTCTCCCCCTTCCTTACGCTGATCTATTGTCTGAGGGACAATTATGCCCTTATTCATCAAGCGATAGCGCCAGGTAGTGTCTGACGAGCGCCAGGTCCCGCCAGCTAACGGCGGCTACCGACTCAAGTACGCCCGGCGTCGGCCACAATGACGCATTTATCACGCTAAATGAGGCTAGCGCCGGCGAGAGCAACGGCTAGCGCGGGATTCATCATGAAGCCGCCTGGAACGAACAGCGCCGCTGCTAATCCCATCACAGCGCCAGGTATGACCTGTCGCTCCCTGGCGATGTCCAATGCATTTCAATGGAGCAATCTTTAATTAATCATAATTAATTGCTATTAATGTTTTTTGTTTTTTTTTTTATGTCAACAATTCTGTGACCACTTCTGCAATGTTAGGATTTTTTTTTAAGGTAAAAAAAAAAAAACATGATTTTGTGCAGAATTGATATTACAGGTCTGATATTAATGTATTCATATTACAAAATGTTTTGAAAAACTTGTATAATTTTACAATCAAAAAATATGGTTGTTTGGGGGTTAAAAACTATTTTAAATCCATCGCCGCCAGCGCTCTGGGGTTTAAACAAGGAATTCACAGCGCGAAAAAATTCGGAGCGTGATTTGTTAATGAATCTGCAGCAAGCCGTTCGCTCTGGCCATTCGCTGTCAGGCGCACCCATACAACGCGGAACCTGTGAAACAGCGACCCCTAAGCCCGTATTCAACATTACCGCACACCGACTGAGTCGCTGTCAACAAGCAAACCCCGGCCAAGCACAGCGAATACTAGCTGGCGCTGTGAAAATCACGCTACTGGCGCTCATCTGTTGCTACCTGGCGCTATTAATGAATCGGCCTCTTAGGTTGAATGGCATATGTTTAAAGAGAACTACCCCTATTAAGGGTTATTATCAAGTGAGGAGACTACGATTGAGAACTCAAAAAAAGCACGTATGGAGCACTCTCAACCCATAAATTGATCAAAAAAATACATTTTTATTAATTACATATTTATAATCACTACATACAATACACTCAACATATTAAAATCCCTTAAAAAACAGGCTGATGAAGTGGGTGATGTGCCACGAAACGCGTGGCTCCTGGTGTGGTAGGCGGTGGGGAGACTTCACATATGTTATTTTCATGATACCTTGGCTTTATTTCTGGTGATTTTTTTTTTTGTGATTTCTTTGATTGGTATTGTGATATATATCAGTGGTTCCCCTTTGGGATGCCTAAATAATATATACAGGTGATTATATTTTCATTGGCGAATATAGTAGATTGATATGTTTATGAGGTCTTATGGTTGGGAATATTAATTTTTAATTGATTGTTTGACTAGTAGCACTTGCACTTTATAAATGTATAGATTTTATAGTGATCCGGATCATAGGCAGGATTTGCACACGTTTAGTTCTTTATAAATATATAGATTTTATAGTGATCCGGATCATAGGCAGGATTTGCACATGTTTAGCACTTTATAAATATATAGATTTTATAGTGATCCGGATCATAGGCAGGATTTGCACATGTTTAGCACTTTATAAATATATAGATTTTATAGTGATCCGGATCATAGGCAGGATTTGCTCATGTTTAGCACTTTATAAATATATAGATTTTATAGTGATCCGGATCATAGGCAGGATTTGCTCATGTTTAGCACATTATAAATATATAGATTTTATAGTGATCTGGATCATAGGCAGGATTTGCTCATGTTTAGCACATTATAAATATATAGATTTTATAGTGATCTGGATCATAGGCAGGATTTGCTCATGTTTAGGTCTTTATAAATATATAGATTTTATAGTGATCTGGATCATAGGCAGGATTTGCTCATGTTTAGCACTTTATATAAATATATAGATTTTATAGTGATCTGGATCATAGGCAGGATTTGCTCATGTTTAGCACATTATAAATATATAGATTTTATAGTGATCTGGATCATAGGCAGGATTTGCTCATGTTTAGCACATTATAAATATATAGATTTTATAGTGATCCGGATCATAGGCAGGATTTGCACATGTTTAGCACTTTATATAAATATATAGATTTTATAGTGATCTGGATCATAGGCAGGATTTGCTCATGTTTAGCACATTATAAATATATAGATTTTATAGTGATCTGGATCATAGGCAGGATTTGCTCATGTTTAGCACATTATAAATATATAGATTTTATAGTGATCTGGATCATAGGCAGGATTTGCTCATGTTTAGCACATTATAAATATATAGATTTTATAGTGATCCGGATCATAGGCAGGATTTGCTCATGTTTAGGTCTTTATAAATATATAGATTTTATAGTGATCTGGATCATAGGCAGGATTTGCTCATGTTTAGCACTTTATATAAATATATAGATTTTATAGTGATCTGGATCATAGGCAGGATTTGCTCATGTTTAGCACATTATAAATATATAGATTTTATAGTGATCTGGATCATAGGCAGGATTTGCTCATGTTTAGCACATTATAAATATATAGATTTTATAGTGATCCGGATCATAGGCAGGATTTGCTCATGTTTAGCACATTATAAATATATAGATTTTATAGTGATCTGGATCATAGGCAGGATTTGCATGTTTAGCACTTTATAAATATATAGATTTTATAGTGATCCGGATCATACGAAGGATTTGCACATGTTTAGCACTTTATAAATATATAGATTTTATAGTGATCCGGATCATAGGCAGGATTTGCACATGTTTAGCACTTTATAAATATATTGATTTTATAGTGATCCGGATCATAGGCAGGATTTGCACATGCTCAGTTGCACTGTTGGAACACTATGTTGAATGATTTTAGCACATATATATCCAGGCATTTCATATCAATTAGTGTGGTGAGACTCTCCCCATCGCCTACACACCTTCATGTTGGTTTGTCCTGTGGGTTATTGTCCCATTTATGTGTTTTTTAAGGGATTTTAATATGGTGCATGTATTATATGTAGTGATTATAAATATGTAATTAATAAAAATATATTTTTTGATCACTTTATGAGTTTATGAGTTGCCTCCCTACATGTTTTTTTTCCTGGTTTGAGCTCTTTTACAGCTTTGGGAGCGGCACCTCCTACAGATTAAATAGGATATAGTGCAAGTCCCCATTATTTCCTTACGATTGAGAACTCGTATAAATATATATAAAAGTATATATATATATATATATATATATATATATATATATATATATATAAGGCTTTCTAATCTTTCATTTATGGTAAGCAGATTTTTTGGTAGGCGGATGCACAGATTTGTTGGGTGCGTGCACCGTGGGATCTCCTTGCTGTATTGACACATTTCCAAAGAGGCTTTTTGAATTTCTTTTATTTTGCTGTGTGTTTTACTATTTTATATGGCTGCTATTGATGGGTACAGCATTGGAAGGAATGTAGGATGTCGGCACCGCCATGTGTTTTTTGTTCTTTCCGTCTCCTCGCCTCTGAAGATGAGCTCGGAGTGTGTTGCTCGGGAATCAGGTTTGACCTGAGTTTGAATGGTTATATACCGGTGAGCATGTGGGTCAGGACCCAGATGAGGTTCAAAGGTGAATAGGGCGCACGACACACATGTCATCCAAATTAATTTCACAAGAGGAGCGCCCTTGATTGGTGGAGTTCCCTGACCCCCGGCGAGCGGCCGGTCAGCGAGGTCCCTGATGCTGCACTGAAGAGAAATCACAAGCGCTATATGGCACACGAGTGACTGCTAGGCCCTTATTTAACAAGGGATAGCGCCAGGTAGCGAATGGTGAGCGAACGGTAATGACGCTCACCGCCACGAGAACGCCGGCTCCCCTCCGCAATCACACATTTATCAAGCCGATCCTGCTTAGCGACAGACAGAGCGCCAGATAGCGAATCATTCATCATTATTCCAGCCTCACCCCACAGCGCCAGCGTCCGACCTTGAACAGCGACAGGTATGACCTCTCGCTACCTGGCGCTACCTGGCGCTCTCCAATGCATTTTAATGGGGCAATCTTTAAATATTCATAATTAATTGCTATTAATGTATTTTTTTTTTTTTTAAATGTGAAAAATTCTGTGACCACTTCTGCAATGTTAGATATTTTTTTAAGGTAAAAAAAAAAAAAAAAATATTGTGCAGAATTGATATTACAGGTCTGATATTAATGTATTCATATTACAAAATGTTTTGAAAAACTTTTTTTTTTCAAAAATATGGTTGTTTGGGGGTTAAAAAACGACTTTTAACCCATCGCCGCCAGCGCTCTGGGGTTTAAACAGCACGAGAATTTTTTGAGCGTGATTTGTTAATGAATATGGTGGGAGCCGGTCGCTATGGCCATTTGCTGTCATGCGCTCCCATACAGCGCGGAACCTGTCAAACAGCGACTCCTCACCCAATATTCAACATTACGGCACACCGACTGAGCCGCTATCAACAACCGAACAACGGCCAAGCACAGCGAATACTAGCGGGCGCTGTGAAAGTACCGCTACTGTCGCTCATCTGTCGCTACCTGGCGCTATTAATGAATCGGCCTCCCTGTGTAAGGCAGCCTCCTCCATTTATTGCCACTGTTGTGTGCCGCGATGATGTCATTGTGACCCTTATGCAATGACTGATCCCCGGCCATCTTACAAAGAGGGACAGCAAAAAATTCTGTGTTCCAGGGCGATTCGAAAAGCGAAAATATCCATTTCTAGTTCGACACCCTAAAAATGTATTATTGGCAAAAGCTTTGGCCAAATGTATTTGAAAAGTTCAGTGGGTTTTGGTCCGCTTTAACTGCAATATTCAACTCCAAATACAGCGCTGGCGCTACATATTTTCCTATGATAGAAGCAGGAGGTGATGCTGGATGTGCCCGGAGAGCGCGGCTGTGATTTCATTTACCTGCGTCTTGGTCCACTTAAACCGGACCTTCACCATGATTTAGTGAAAAGCACAAACCCTTAAAAAAAATGATTCCCCAGCATCTAAAGTTTATATATTTTAAGTTTTTAGTCACTTACATATTATTCTTTCCCCCACTGGGCTGCAACTCTGTTCAGGACTTTAGGATACGAGCGCCGCCATCTTGAGAGTGGGATAAAGTGCAGGGGGCGGATTATAGCTGTGCTTTGCTCAGACAGAGCAGAGCTGGGGTCAGGAAAAGGTCCGCAGTCCCAGAATGCAGAGCAGCACAGTCAGAAGGCACTTCCTGTTTGCAGGCTGCCTGATGTTACATGAGCCGCCATCTTGGATGTTTAAAGGCTCATAACATGCAGTAGATGCAGGTAGGATGATTTTTAATGTGGGCAATTTGTATGTACAGGGTGTGGGAAACATATAAGATAGGCTCTTATTCAGGGTGAAGGTCCGGATTAATGTGGACAATCTGTATGTACAGGGTGTGGGAAACATATAAGATAGGCTCTTATTCAGAGTGAAGGTCCGGATTAATGTGAGCAATCTGTATGTACAGGGTGTGGGAAACATATAAGATAGACTCTTATTCAGAGTGAAGGTCCGGATTAATGTGAGCAATCTGTATGTACAGGGTGTGGGAAACTTTTAAGATAGGCTCTTATTCAGGGTGAAGGTCCGGATTAATGTGGGCAATCTGTATGTACAGGGTGGGGGAAACATATAAGATAGGCTCTTATTCAGAGTGAAGGTCCGGATTAATGTGAGCAATCTGTATGTACAGGGTGTGGGAAACATATAAGATAGACTCTTATTCAGAGTGAAGGTCCGGATTAATGTGAGCAATCTGTATGTACAGGGTGTGGGAAACTTTTAAGATAGGCTCTTATTCAGGGTGAAGGTCCGGATTAATGTGGGCAATCTGTATGTACAGGGTGGGGGAAACATATAAGATAGACTCTTATTCAGAGTGAAGGACCGCTTTAACACCCCGAAACCCTCCAGATCGCCCTAAAAAACTAACCTCACCCCGCTCCTATGCGAGCGCTCGTCCAATCAGAGCGCTCAGAGCCGTTGTGTTATGCACGGACAAGCGACGGACAACCACAGCGGCTCTGAGCACACTGGAGGCCGCATCTCGCGCTTCCTTCTAACAGGGAGCGCGCCCGCGCCGGCCATTCACAAACGCGCGCCCTGCTAGAGAGAAGCGCGAGATGCGGCCCGCGCATGCGCCGTTGGAACGGGGATAAGGTAAGGGTTTCTGGGCGTCCTGCGGAGCTTCACACAACGGTGCATCCCGATTTCGGCCTGGGAATCTTACAGATCCCCCCTGGGTGTTGATCCACTTTAAAATGTACAAAAACCCATCTGGAGTCTATGAGACTCCAGGGCAGGCTTACTCCCTCCCCCCAAAAAAAAAAAAACTGGGATGCCCCGCTGTGTGAAACACCCAGGGCGCCCAGTAAACTCACCTTTCCCCTGAGCATACGGCGCATGCGCGGCTGGCGTCGCCATCACTCGCCTTGCTTTTAGCCTGAACCGGGTCCCATCCGCCGCAATGTCGGCGAGGGAGGAAGTGACGCCTCTTGTAAGTGCGGCTACGGATTCCATTCAGCTTCTCTAGCCGCACATTAATATGCTCGGCGGCAGAAGCTGATTGGACGAGGGGGCCACGTCTGCGTCCTGGGCTCAAGGAGAGGTGAGTCGGCTCAAGGTTCTGACGGGGAGAAATCCCTGCCAGGGGCAAGTAAAATGTTTGACACTGGCTGAAAGAGCCTGACCAAGAGTTCCAAGTACCACCCTGACCCCCTAAAAGCAAGAGTTCCAAGTACCACCCTGACCCCCTAAAAGCAAGAGTTCCAAGTACCACCCTGACCCCCTAAAAGCAAGAGTTCCAAGTACCACCCTGACCCCCTAAAAGCAAGAGTTCCAAGTACCACCCTGACCCCCTAAAAGCAAGAGTTCCAAGTACCACCCTGATCCCCTAAGAGCAAGAGTTCCAAGTACCACCCTGACCCCCTAAGAGCAAGAGTTCCAAGTACCACCCTGACCCCCTAAAAGCAAGAGTTCCAAGTACCACCCTGACCCCCTAAGAGCAAGAGTTCCAAGTACCACCCTGACCCCCTAAGAGCAAGAGTTCCAAGTACCACCCTGACCCCCTAAGAGCAAGAGTTCCAAGTACCACCCTGACCCCCTAAGAGCAAGAGTTCCAAGTACCACCCTGACCCCCTAAAAGCAAGAGTTCCAAGTACCACCCTGACCCCCTAAAAGCAAGAGTTCCAAGTACCACCCTGACCCCCTAAGAGCAAGAGTTCCAAGTACCACCCTGACCCCCTAAGAGCAAGAGTTCCAAGTACCACCCTGACCCCCTAAAAGCAAGAGTTCCAAGTACCACCCTGACCCCCTAAAAGCAAGAGTTCCAAGTACCACCCTGACCCCCTAAGAGCAAGAGTTCCAAGTACCACCCTGACCCCCTAAGAGCAAGAGTTCCAAGTACCACCCTGACCCCCTAAAAGCAAGAGTTCCAAGTACCACCCTGACCCCCTAAAAGCAAGAGTTCCAAGTACCACCCTGACCCCCTAAGAGCAAGAGTTCCAAGTACCACCCTGATCCCCTAAGAGCAAGAGTTCCAAGTACCACCCTGACCCCCTAAGAGCAAGAGTTCCAAGTACCACCCTGACCCCCTAAGAGCAAGAGTTCCAAGTACCACCCTGACCCCCTATGAGCAAGCCTCTGTGGGAGCCTCTCCATGGTTGTCTTGGCTCTATGGCTCCTCCAGCAGCTGTGGGGAGCACTGCAGTCAGTATGGCTGCAGATACCTGTGACCACCTACCAGCACCTTATTGAGTCCCTCCCAGACGATCTAGCTGCTGTTACTGAATATAAGCGGCTGCTCATAATAATGGGATTGCTGTGTAATGCAGTTTTTCATTGATCCACGGGGCATGCGTGGGCCAGTGCGGCATCCCTCTGCAATGCCTATCTGAATTACAGGTGTGGGTATGCACGGTCAGAGGAGGGGATGCCTGCCCCTCCCCCTCCATTCAGCTTTCTATGCCACTCATCAATATGGACAACAGAGAATGCTGTCGGGGCACCTTGGGATGAGGTGAAGTAAGAATAGTTGGCCTTCGTTTTCCTTAAAGTGGACCAACACCCAGGGGGGATCTATAACATTCCCAGGCCGATCCGATACCTCTCTGTGGGGCATCCAACATCGGGATGCCCCGCTGTGTGAAACCCCCCAGGACGCCTCATTCACCTTACCTGTAACGGCGCATGCGTGGGCCGCAGCCGCATCTCGCGCTTCTCTCTAGCATTTGTGAACGGCCGGCGCGGGCGCACTCTCTGTTAGAGGGAAGCGTGAGATGCGGCCGCCAGCGTGCTGTGGTTGTTTGCCGCTTGGACGCGCATACCACAGGGGCTCCGAGCGCACTGATTGGACGAGCGCGCCGCGGATGTGCTGTAGGAGTGGGGTGAGGAGAGTTTTATTGGGCGATCTGGGGGGTTTCATGCAGCAGGGCGATCGGGGTGCCCCGCGGAAGTGGACCAAAACCCAGGATAGTCAAAATCCCGGGTGTTGGTCCACTTTAACACACAGCAGGGCATCCTAAATCAGGATGCCCCTGAAAGAGGGCTGAAATCCAGGAAAGCGAAAATCGGCCCGGGGAGGCCGATTCATTAATAGCGCCAGGTAGCGACAGATGAGCGCCAGTAGCGTGATTTTCTCAGCGCCAGCTAGTATTCGCTGTGCTTGGGCGGGGTTTGCTTGTTGACAGCGACTCAGTCGGTGTGCGGTAATGTTGAATACGGGGTTAGGAGTCGCTGTTTCACAGGTTCAGCGTTGTATGGGTGCGCCTGACAACGAATGGCCAGAGCGAACGGCTTGCTGCAGATTCATTAACAAAACACGCTCCGAATTTTTTCGCGCTGTGAATTCCTTGTTTAAACCCCAGAGCGCTGGCGGCGATGGGTGTAAAATAGTTTTTAACCCCCAAACAACCATATTTTTTGATTGTAAAATTATACAAGTTTTTATAAACATTTTGTAATATGAATACATTAATATCAGACCTGTAATATCAATTCTGCACTAATTTTTTTTTTTTTTTTTTACCTTAAAAAAAAAACCTAAGATTGCAGAAGTGGTCACAGAATTTTTGACATAAAAAAAAAAAAATAAACATTAATAGGAATTAATTATGATTAATTAAAGATTGCTCCATTGAAATGCATTGGACCACGCCAGGGAGCGCCAGGTCATACCTGGCGGCGCTGTTCGTTGCAGTCGGCTACATGATGAATCCCGCGCTAGCTGTCGCTCTCGCCGGCGCTAGCCTCATTTAGCGTGATAAATGCGTCATTGTGGCCGACGCCGGGCGCACTTGAGTCGGTAGCCGCCGTTAGCTGGCGGGACCTGGCACTCGTCAGACACTACCTGGCGCTAGCCCTTGATAAATAAGGGCCTAAGTCTAAAAGACTCGGATGATTCTTTGACCCCCGAGGCATCCCAAATGGAAATCCATCTGCATCGCCTTTCCGGCCATGGCACAGGACCGCATCCCGACTTACCTTTGGCCGATGTGCGCACCTGCGCCAGCCCTAAATGAGTGGCCAGCATGAGCACGGATGGAGGAAGGGATGGCAGCCACTCTGAGCCTTGCTGTTTGCAATCACCGTTCTATGCCGTCCATTAATAGGCACGGCATAGAGCGCTGATTGGTCTAACTGGCTCCTCCGCTGGACTGTCGCTACCTCCACCGGATGCAAAAGGGGCCAATCAGCAGCACTCGCTCCATTCAGATGTTCTTGCAATCCTATGCTCAGAGCCACAGGGGAATCTGCATGGAGTGAGCGCTGCCAGCCGCATCCCCGCTCGCCTCTAGCTGTGCCAGCATCGCCCTTTCACAAAGGCCTGGCACGCGTGCAATATGAACAAGCTCACCAGCCTCACTCAGCAGGCACGGATAAGGGAGATCCCAGGCAGTCTTACAGAAGGAGTAGTAGATCAAGGACACAGCATCCGAAACGCGTTTCAAGCCCGTAGGCTCTTAGTCATGCTGTATGTATGTACCTACGGGCTTGAAACGCGTTTCGGGTGCTGTGTATATGATCTTTGCATCAGTTTCTTTTTTTGCCTTCATCACATCTATGAGGCCGATTCATTAATAGCGCCAGGTAGCGATAGATGAGCGCCAGTAGTGTTATTTTCACAGCGCACGCTAGTATTCGCTGTGCTTGGCCGTTCTCGGCTGTTGACAGCGACTCAGTCGGTGTGCGGTAATGTTGAATACGGGGTTAGGAGTCGCTGTTTGACAGGTTCCGCGCTGTATGGGAGCGAATGACAGCGAATGCCCATAGCGAACGGCTCCCAGCATATTCATTAACAAATCACGCTCAAAAAATTCTCGCGCTGTGAAATGCTTGTTTAAACCCCAGAGCGCTGGCGGCGATGGGTTAAAAGTAGTTTGTTAACCCCCAAACAACCATATTTTTGGAAAAAAAAACCATGTTTTTACAAACATTTTGTAATATGAATACATTAATATCAGACCTGTAATATCAATTCTGCACAAATTTTTTTTTTTTTTTCCTTCAAAAAAATATCTAACATTGCAGAAGTGGTCACAGAATTTTTGCCATTTAAAAAACAAAACATTAATAGCAATTAATTAAGAATATTTAAAGATTGCTCCATTGAAATGCATTGGAGAGCGCCAGGTAGCGAGAGGTCATACCTGTCGCTGTTCTAGGTCGGACGCTGGCGCTGTGGGCTGAGGCTGGAATAATGATGAATGAGTGGCTATCTGGCGCTATCTCAGTCGCTAAGCAGGATCGGCTTGATAAATGTGTGATTGCGGAGGGGAGCCGCCTTTCTCGTGGCGGTGAGCGTCCTTACCGTTCGCTCACCATTCGCTACCTGGCGCTATCCCTTGTTAAATAAGGGCCTATATCTCTTCCACGGCTATTTTTAATGGATTCATTAAAAGTTCTATTTTACTGCGAGGCTGGATTACATACTGTGTTCGGCGCGTGCGTGCCAGGCTATACAGGCTAGACGTATGCTGAGGATATGGCGATGGCGTTGGTGGAAGAGGTGAGTGAATGGGGCGATCTAGGGGGTTTTACACAGGGATGCCTCATAAAGAGGTAGGTAGAGTCTTATAGACCAGAGGGCGGTGTTGCTCAGCTTTAAAGGGATTGTCCAGGCTAAAACAAAAAAAGGGGGTTATTTAAGAAGGGATAGCGGCAGGTAGCGCCTTTTAGCGGCAGGCAGCCTCTGGTGAACCCCGGGCGCTGTACGCAAAACTACATTTAAGAAAGCGATTCTGGTGAGCGCCTCTAACAGCGCCATGTAGCGTCACATGTATTATTACAGGCGGCTCAGCGTATAGCGCCTCTAACAGCGCCATGTAGTGTCACATGTATTATTACAGGCGGCTCAGTGTATAGCGCCTCTAACAGTGCCATGTAGCGTCACATGTATTATTACAGGTGGCTCAGCGTATAGCGCCTCTAACAGCGCCATGTAGCGTCACATGTATTATTACAGGCGGCTCAGTGTATAGCGCCTCTAACAGCGCCATGTAGCGTCACGTGTATTATTACAGGTGGCTCAGTGTATAGCGCCTCTAACAGCGCCATGTAGCGTCACATGTATTATTACAGGTGGCTCAGCGTATAGCGCCTCTAACAGCGCCATGTAGCGTCACATGTATTATTACAGGCGGCTCAGTGTATAGCGCCTCTAACAGCGCCATGTAGCATCACATGTATTATTACAGGCAGGTCAGTGTATAGCGCCTCTAACAGCGCCATGTAGCGTCACATGTATTATTACAGGCAGCTCAGTGTATAGCGCCTCTAACAGCGTCATGTAGTGTCACATGTATTATTACAGGCGGCTCAGTGTATAGCGCCTCTAACAGCGCCATGTAGCGTCACATGTATTATTACAGGTGGCTCAGCGTATAGCGCCTCTAACAGCGCCATGTAGCGTCACATGTATTATTACAGGCGGCTCAGTGTATAGCGCCTCTAACAGCGCCATGTAGCGTCACATGTATTATTACAGGCAGCTCAGTGTATAGCGCCTCTAACAGCGTCATGTAGTGTCACATGTATTATTACAGGCAGGTCAGTGTATAGCGCCTCTAACAGCGCCATGTAGTGTCACATGTATTATTACAGGCAGGTCAGTGTATAGCGCCTCTAACAGCGCCATGTAGCGTCACATGTATTATTACAGGCAGCTCAGTGTATAGCGCCTCTAACAGCGTCATGTAGTGTCACATGTATTATTACAGGTGGCTCAGCGTATAGCGCCTCTAACAGCGCCATGTAGCGTCCGATGTATTATTACAGGCGGCTCAGCGTATAGCGCCGGCGCTCTAGCTTCCAGAGCGCCACATATTACCTTTCGCTCACTGTCGCTCTCCCATACATTTCAATGGCCGTTCATTTGCTTGTGTTTAAACAGCGTGTTTTTTTTTCTTTTTTTGCTCCAATCATTGTGTGACGTCTCCTGGCTGCAAACAAACACTTTTAGAAACCGATTGATCATGGTCCGCGGGGTTTGCCGTCTCCACAAATCTCTCCTCGCTATTTTCTCCTCTAGCTCACTCAGGGATCATCCCCTTTTTACACTAAGCCCTTTTATGGCGCTAATGGTCTTTGTTGCGCTGCCAGTACCTCTCCTGCTCATCAACCATAGTGCCAAATACTTCCTCGTCCTCCAACCAAAGGGGGTCCAATGCCCAGGATCTTAGGCCCTGGTTCCCTCACATGCCCCGCTAGCGGAGTGGGCGGACCGGTCCCAGGTGTCAATCGATCCAGAGCTCTTTGTACTTTTTATATTTTTATGCAGAATTGTCATTACAGGTCTGGCACTAAAGTGTTAATGTCACAATGTTACAACAATGTCACTCCACGTGTTTTCGCTTTGTTACTGGTGGATATGTGTTCAGGAACAGACTTTAATCACACAGCGTCTGACACTCTATGCTATAGCGCCCAGATCCAGAGCGCCGATGCTGTGTGTGTGTCCTTTTTTGATACGTATGGTGTGGAGCGCCGAGAGTTGGATGCACTGAGCTGGCGCTACCTTTCGCTCCCTGCAGCGCTGTACTGGTGTTAGAGCGCCCAACACACATAACATTCATCAATGCCGGCCAGGTTACTACAGCGACTGAGGTGCTCTGTTACAGCGCTCGACACCCGCTTACAGCGTCTACTAGCGGTCGCTCTGAGCGCCGCTATACAGACGCTCATCTCCCGATACCTGGCGCTAGTACAGCCTCCAAGTCTATTCTCATCTTTTGTCCCTCGCAGCTTCTCCATCCAGCCCTGGCAACGTCATACTTCTCGAGGGCAGAGATGCTGTTATTCTGTCTCTCCCAGAGCCGGCCGCCTCTCATGCCCGCCTCTCATGCCCGCCTCTCATGCCCGCCTCTTATACCCGCCTCTCATGCCTGCCTCTCATGCCTGCCTCTCATGCCGGCCTCTCATGCCTGCCTCTCATGCCCGCCTCTCATGCCCGCCTCTCATGCCCACCTCTCATGCCCGCCTCTCATGCCGGCCTCTCATGCCCACCTCTCATGCCCGCCTCTCATGCATGCCTGCCTCTTATACCCGCCTCTCATGCCCGCCTCTCATGCCCGCCTCTCATGCCCGCCTCTTATACCCGCCTCTCATGCCCGCCTCTCATGCCCGCCTCTCATGCCCGCCTCTTATACCCGCCTCTCATGCCCGCCTCTCATGCCCGCCTCTCATGCCTGCCTCTCATGCCCGCCTCTCATGCCTGCCTCTCATGCCCGCCTCTCATGCCCTCCTCTCATGCCTGCCTCTCATGCCCGCCTCTCATGCCCGCCTCTTATGGCCGCCTCTCATGCCCGCCTCTCATGCCCGCCTCTTATGGCCGCCTCTCATGCCCGCCTCTTATGGCCGCCTCTCATGCCCACCTCTCATGCCCGCCTCTCATGCCTGCCTCTCATGCATGCCCGCCTCTTATACCCACCTCTCATGCCCGCCTCTTATGGCCGCCTCTCATGCCCGCCTCTCATGCCCGCCTCTTATGGCCGCCTCTCATGCCCGCCTCTTATGGCCGCCTCTCATGCCCACCTCTCATGCCCGCCTCTCATGCCCGCCTCTTATACCCGCCTCTCATGCCCGCCTCTCTAGGGGCCTTGTTTCCCCCCCAGTGCATGGAGTAGGCGTGTTAGGGGGTGAGGAACCAGTTTGATGGACGCCGCCATTTCACTACCCGGATTTTGGTACATAACCTTGGGGCATCCCTGCATCCCTCTATGGATGTGCATTGGGGCTCGCTGGCAGGGTAAGAATATCAGGTGACCAACATGTTTCACAAAGCAAAGCATCCCAAATCCGGATGCCAGGGTTACTGAGCCACCAATGACTGCAGCGGTGCCCCGATCCTCTTTTAGCCAGGGGTGTAGCTAGGCTTTCCGGCCCCCGGGGCAAAGACTCTAAATGGCGCCCCCACCTGCTCTCAGGTCCCCCTTTAATACCCCCCTGACCTGCTGCACCCAGGGCACGAGCCCCCCTAACTACGCCCCTGCTTTTACCTACCGATGAATTAAGTTCATTTTGACTATCCTGGGTTTAGGCTCTTGCCTCCCGGGGATGCCCCACTGTGTGAAACCCCCCAGATCCCCCGTTGCCAACTCACCTCTTCCCGGTCCTACGGCGCATGTGCGGCCCCTCGTCCAAACGGCGCGCTCGGAGCTGCTGACGCCACATCGTCTAAGGTGAGCAGCTCCAAGCACGCTGACTGCAGCATCCCCCGCTTCCCTCTAACAGGGAGCGTGCCCACATCGGCCATTCACAAATGCCTGGCGCAGGCACGCGTCCTGCTAGAGGGATAGCGGGGATGCGGCTTGCGCATGAGCCATTGGACCGGGAAGCTCCTTTCACACAGCTCCTACACCAAAATCACGATGCCCCGGGGGGAGGGAATTGATCGCCCCCAATCGGTGTGGGTTTTGTTCCACTTTAAAAAATACTAGTCCGTCAATTGCTGACCCCTATAGATGGTGCTGCCTTAGGCGGCTGCCTCACCTCGTTACAGGTGAACTCCTGAATAGTGGCGGACTGGGGCTAAAAATCAGCCCTGGATTTTACCAGCCCCTGGCCAACTCGAGACATCTCTGTTGAGGCCCCCCCACCATGACGCTGGGGCTATAGCATTGGGGGCTGGGTACATGGGGTGGAGAGGGAGACGGGCAGGCTGATTCATTACTAGCGCCACCTATTGGCAGATGAGCGTCTGTACAGAGGCGCTAAGAGCGACCACTAGTATACGCTGTCGTCGGCTATCGGGCGCTATAACAGAGCGCCTCAGTCGCTATAGTAACCTGGCCGGCATTGATGAATGTGATGTATGTTGGGTGCTCTAACACCAGTACAGCGCTGCAGGGAGCGAAAGGTAGCGCCAGCTCAGTGCGAACGACTCTCAGCGCTCCACTCCATATTCAACAAAAAACACACACACAGCACCGGCGCTGTAAAGCTGGTCGCTGTAGCATAGCGCCAGACACTGTGTGATTAAAGTCTGTATTTGAACACATATCCACCAGTAACAAAGCGAATTACGTTGTTATAACACTGTGACATTAACACTTTAGTGCCAGACCTGTAATGACAATTCTGCATAAAAATATAAAAAATCAAAAAAGTTTTCAAAAATGACTCTTTCTAGGCCAACAGTTTAAACAGAAGAAAAGGAACGTCCATTGAAATGTATGGGAGAGCGACAGGTAGCAACAGGTAATACCTGGCTCTGGAAGCTAGAGCGCGGGCGCTATATGCTGAGGCCGTCTGTAATGATGAATTGTACGCTACATGGCGCTGTTAGAGTCGCTCATCAGAATCGCTTTCATAAATGTGGTGTTGCGTACAGCGCCCTGCCTCCCACTACGAGGCGCTACCTGGCGCTATCCCTTGATGAATAAACCCCTAAGGGGGCAGGGATTGAATGTGGGTGTTAAAAGCAGCAGCCCAACTGGCCCCAAAGCTGTGGGCATTATCCCGGATCTCCCTATGGCCAGTCCGCCCCTGCCCCTGAATACAGTTTGACATGTTTCTCAGCACGGGCCCTCAATATAAGATGGTGTTACTTGCGTCTAAGCTCGGTTCTGCTGACACGCCGGTCTGATACCAAGAGGCCGATTCATTAATAGCGGCAGGTAGCGACAGTTGAGCGACTGTAGCGGCATTTTCACAGCGCCCGCTAGTAGTCGCTGTGCTTGGCCGCTGTTCGGTAGTTGATAGCGACTCAGTCGGTTTGCCTTAATGTTGAATATTGGGTGAGGAGTCGCTATTTGACAGGTTCCGCACTGTATGAGAGCGCATGACAGCGAATGGCCCCCAGCATATTCATTAACAAATCACGCTCAAAAAATTCTCGCACTGTGAAATGCTTGTTTAAACCCCAGAGCGCTGGCGGCGATGGGTTAAAAGTAGTTTTTTAACCCCCAAACAACCATATTTTTTTTTTTACCTTAAAAAAAATATCTAACATGGCAGAAGTGGTCACAGAATTTTTGACATTAAAAAAAAAAAAAAAAAATCATTAATATCAATTAATTATGAATATTTAAAGATTGCTCCATTGAAATGCATTGGAGAGCGCCAGGTAGCGAGAGGTCATACCTGTCGCTGTTCAAGGTCGCTCGCTGGCGCTGTGGGGTGAGGCTGGAATAATGATGAATGCTTCTCTATCCGGCGCTCTGTCAGTCGCTAAGCAGGATCGGCTTGATAAATGTGTGATTGCGGAGGGGAGCCGGCGTTCTCGTGGCGGTGACCGTCATTACCGTTCGCTCACCATTCGCTACCTGGCGCTATCCCTTGTTAAATAAGGCCCATAGTAATGTATAGTAAAATATAAGATGCTGTTACTTGCGTCAGTTCTGCTGACACGCCAGTCTGATACCAAATTTATACGCAAGCATTAAAAACATCTTTTTTTTTTTAAAGTATCATCTCGGGGGTTTGGGATGATGTCAGGCCAATAGAAGTCAGATGCGCTGATAGTGACAGCGGCAAGTTGAAGCAGCGAGGGCAATGTCTGGCGCATCCCATAGCCCGAGTGACAGGGCCGAAGGTTACCAAAGGTTCAGCAGGTCAGGACAAGGCCATTTTATCAGTCATGTCAGGCCCCGGCGGCCCGCCCGCCCCACAGATAACTTCTTGTATTTCTTCCCCCTGAATTATTTCACTTAATGCATTTCGCTTTGAATGTTATTTCGGGATTAGGTAAAAGCGGCGGCTCGGGTAAACAAAGGGGATGTTTGAAAAAGTTTCATGAAAAGTATTTTCATGGACGAACTGGAAATCCCAGGGGGATTATCTCGGCTCATTACAGCCCCGGCTTGTTGACAATCCCCATTCTATTCTAACAGGCAGAGATATCCAAACAGTTATGGTACATAGAGAGGTCATCATACCAATATGGCGTCCTGCTATGAGCTTAACGAGACGCCATCCATTCAATCAACCCACACCTGTGTACTGTTAATGCTTTTAAAGGAATATTTACAATGTTTTTCTTTATTTCATAAAATATCATTTTATTTATCGATGTCTCTCTATGACTTTTGGGCGGCTACTTTCC
Organism: Gastrophryne carolinensis; assembly: GCA_027917425.1. Lineage (NCBI taxonomy): Eukaryota > Metazoa > Chordata > Amphibia > Anura > Microhylidae > Gastrophryne > Gastrophryne carolinensis. Next base: position 614,560,029 of record CM051235.1, read on the forward strand.
ACGAAACGAAATGTAAATGTGAAACTGCTAAAGGAACGCAATCAGGCGAGAATGGATTTGGATCTTATTACATTGGGCCTTATTTAAAAATTATGGTTGTTTGGGGGTTAAAAAACTACTTTTAACCCATCGCCGCCAGCGCTCTGGGGTTTAAACATGCATTTCACAGCGCGAGAATTTTTTGAGCGTGATTTGTTAATGAATATGGTGGGAGCCGTTCGCTATGGCCAGTCGCTATCATGCGCTCCCATACAGTGTGGAACCTGTCAAATAGCGACTCCTCGCCCAATATTCAACATTACTGCACACCGACTGAGTCGCTATCAACTACAGAACAACGGCCAAGCACAGCGACTACTAGCGGGCGCTGTGAAAATACTGCTACAGTCGCTCATCTGTCGCTACCTGGCGCTATTAATGAATCGGCCTCCCCGTCTGAGCAAAATTTTGGCTTGAAAGAAGAAATCTGGCGCGCAGTTTATTTTCTGGTGGAGGATTCGCTTTGGATCTGCATGAAACACCAATGGTGATTTATCTCTACGGGAAGTTTGAGATTTTACCATATACATGTGAGACTATCGCAAAAAATGGGCCAATAATAAAAATCCATATAAGTCTGCTGGATGGCGGGAGGAGGGGTCACTTATACACCCGGCATCTAGAAATATCCAGCCAGGCTTGTTATTTTATTTGTATTAATGGAAGGAAGAGGTAATCGGGTGCAAGGTTCTGTCACCCCAATACACTAATCTTGTCATCGCTGGATTTTATTTCTACCAGGAGAATGTACCACAAGCTTGGCAGGAGTATTATTCAGTTTGGTTGTATAAGTGACCCCTCCTCTCATTAGCCGATGTGTTTATATGGGTTTTTAATATTACACAATTCCTTTAATGTGTTTTATGTGGAACGGTTTCCTATAAGGCGAGAATGAATGCATGAAAATTGCCGCCAAGATCAAGCCTGAGGAAGTGACGCGTGACGTCACGTAACGCGTTGACAGAGAGCTGTAAGGGGTAAACACTGGTCCGGCTAACCTGCTCATAGTAAGATCTGCTTATCTTTTGTTATGTGTGTTCCATGTTTTTGGGATTTGTCTGCCCTGGCTGGTCCTCTTACTTATGTTTAATATTTAGAGGTTTTCACTTCATTATATTGCACTTAGCACTTTGATATTGCACAAATATTTATTAATTATTAATTATTTTTTTAATATTCTATTACTATTTATGCATTTTTTGCACAGTGTTATATATATCTTTTTGGGGCTTTAACCAGTGCAGGCATAGGGATATATTCTTGTATGATTAGAATAGATCTTAAGGGGCAGGCAGTGCCGGTGTTATGGATTAGTTACTGGGCTACATGCGATTGATGCTCGTTTATTTAGCATATACATTGTACCATTTTGTCCCAGTGTTTAGTGACTTTTTTCCCCTTCTCCTTCCTAAAGATTGTCCTTGTTTTATGTTTTTTTGTGATTTTTTAAGATGTCTAGTGTATATATGTAGATGTGAATAGTGTAAATCAAATAAAGATTATCATTTTTGTATACCCTCAGTGGTGCTTTTCCTGCTCTGGTTGGTGTGTTATTTTCTGGGGTTTGTGGGACCCTGGTTTTGTTATAAGATCAAGCAATCAATGAGAATTTATACATCGGTTGAGCATTGCATTATAAAATGTCGGAAATGTGGAGACAGCAATCGCCAACAAGCAATGAATGTATCCGTTCGTATTAATGGATTGCTACTTTTTTTGCTAATACTGATTTCTAACACCTCTGAGGAAGCCTTTCAGGGGCAAAACACGTCAGGATGAACAGGCTGACATAAGCGAATGGAATCAGACCATAGGGTCGATTAATAGTCGGTGCGCGGGTGGGTTTGCACGCGCTATTTGGGGTGTCAAGTTGCGCTCGGGCTTCTGCTTGATTCATGGCCATCAAAATGGGATTCGCTATTGTTCTATCGTCAGTTTGCGCACCAGTGTTCGCCGTTGTGCCAATTGGCTTCTGAAATTTTCTGCTACTTTTGTGCACCGAACTGACGCTGGCACCTAGTTTATGGTATGGTAAAGCTTCAGAATAATGCAGAATTGATATTACAGGTCTGATATTAATGTATTCATATTACAAAATGTTTTTAAAAACTTGTTTTTTTTTTGTTTCCAAAAATATGGTTGTTTGGGGGTTAAAAAACTACTTTTAACCCATCGCCGCCAGCGCTCTGGGGTTTAAACAAGCATTTCACAGCGCGAGAATTTTTTGAGCGTGATTTGTTAATGAATATGGTGGGAGCCGGTCGCTATGGCCATTCGGTAACATGCGCTCCCATACAGCGCGGAACCTGTCAAATAGCGACTCCTCACCCAATATTCAACATTACCACACACCGACTGAGTCGCTATCAACTACCGAACAACGGGCAAGCACAGCTACTACTAGCGGGCGCTGTGAAAATACTGCTACAGTCGCTCATCTGCCGCTACCCGGCGCTATTACTGAATCGGCCTCCCAAATGGAATCAGAATACCCCCCCCCCAAAAAAAAATAGAATGAAGAACACAGGTTCTCCAGAGAATACGCTCCAAAATGGCGAAAAGATCTTAGCAGAAAACACCGAATCTGGAGACTTGGAGAAACAGTAAAGGATAGGGGAGAAACATGGGGGACCATTAGGGGCAGTTAAGCGACTAGCTGTCCAAATGCGCATGGGGCGGGGCCATTTGCGATTCAAAAGAGCAGATTTTCCTTGCGGAAGCTGAAAGTTACGCTACTCCGGTGCGCTCGCTATTTGGTGCGATTGGCACGTGCTCCAGGGGTACGCACGCAGCCATGAATCATGCGCCTGGGCACGTGGAATTTTTGCGCACCGACCATGAATCGACCCTTATAACTGATTTGTGGAAATTAACAATGCAATCAAGTGATCAAAGAGAATTCTTTCCTTGGTCATGCGCCGTATCCTTTTTAGTTTTACTGTCGGCATGTGGAAAAAGAAATCGACTGCAATTAGGACGTGGAGGGCACAGCCCGAGTGATCTCAAGAACAATCACAAATAGCTGACAAACCTTCCGTGTCGGAATACAAGACGCCCACTCGCATATGAGTCTTACGTATGTTTGCGCGTTCAATGAACAATTTATCTTATCCTTTTTGTCAGGTTACCATCAGCATGTGGAAACAGAAATCTATTGCAAATACACAACAAAGGGGGGTGGGAGCAGCTCAATCACTATTTATACAAAATTATCAACATTATTATTCAGGGCCTGGGAACTAATTTACCGCCCAGTTTAACCCTCTCCAACCCTTGCCATGAGCACAAGCAGGGAGGAATTCAGTCAATATGGATTTCTCCCTGTGAAGTGTTCTAAAGGGAGGCTGGCTGCTTCCCAGGTGAGTAGCTCTCAGATATTTGTCTGCATTGCATGTCCCAACTTTGGGGACTCAGAATTAAGAGTAGGGACCACACTAAACACAGAGTGCCTTGCCGGGGCAGTGTGGCTTCCACATGTATCTGCAGATATATGCAACCAAATCTCTGTCTTTCCACACAGCTAGACATGTTTGTTGCTTGATATTTAGATGATGAGAGGGTCAAACTGGGCGGTAAATTAGTTCCCAGGCCCTGAATAATAATGTTGATAATTTTGTATAAATAGTGATTGAGCTGCTCCCACCCCCCTTTGATCTATTGCAAATATCCCGTACAACACACAGCAGGACCAAACCTACAAGTCATCGCTTGGCGTCCAAACGCAGGTCGTCCACTCGCGTGCCAGCATTTCAGCATTTGCTCACTGAACAAACAATTGATTTACCTGTTCGTGGAAATGGCCCATTACTTCTGCTGCTAATACTGATCGCTAAATACTCTGAGGAAGCGTTTTAGAGGCAAAACACGTCAGCGAACACAGACAATAATTGGTCCATGGAAACGCACCCTGCGATCAAGAGCTCAACGAGAGTTTGCTCATCGGTCGAGCAATGAATCCTTTCCGTTGGGTTAACGTTGACATGTGGAAACAGAAATTGACGGCAATTTGGATGTGGATCGAGCCAGTTTTGCTTTGGCTCCAGTATATACACCTTTATTCATATATTAATCCGTATACATTACGTTTGCCTTTTTATACTAAAGAAGCCTTTACATGTTCTCTTTTTTCTTTCTCTCTGTTTCCCGTTTCTACTTCTTTTTTACACCTTCTTCTCATTTTTTCTTTTCCATCTTTCTTTCATATTTCTCTTTTTTTAACTTCTCTGTGTCTTTGTCTGTTTTGCAACTTTTCCTATTTCTCTTTCATTTACACACTGCACTGGGGGAAAATGTGTGTACTTGGGTGAGTAATTGGCTTAGGCCCTTATTTAACAAGGGATAGCGCCAGGTAGCGAATGGTGAGCGAACGGTAATGACGCTCACCGCCACGAGTATGCCGGCTCCCCTCCGCAATCACACATTTATCAAGCCGATCCTGCTTAGCGACTGACAGAGCGCCAGATAGCGAATCATTCATCATTATTCCAGCCTCACCCCACAGCGCCAGCGAGCGACCTTGAACAGTGACAGGTATGACCTCTCGCTACCTGGCGCTCTCCAATGCATTTCAATGGAGCAATCTTTAAATATTCATAATTAATTGCTATTATTGTTTTTTTTTTGTTTTTTTTTAAATGTCAAAAATTCTGTGACCACTTCTGCAATGTTAGATATTTTTTTTAAGGTAAAAAAAAAAAAAAAAAATTGTACAGAATTGATATTACAGGTCTGATATTAATGTATTCATATTACAAAATGTTTTGAAAAACATGTATTTTTTTCTTCAAAAAATATGGTTGTTTGGGTGTTAAAAAACTACTTTTATCCCATCGCCGCCAGCGCTCTGGGGTTTAAACATGCATTTCCCAGCGCGAGAATTTTTTGAGCGTGATTTGTTAATGAATATGCTGGGAGCCGTTCGCTATGGCCATTCGCTGTCATGCGCTCCCATACAGCACGGAACCTGTCAAACAGCGACTCCTAACCCCGTATTCAACATTACTGCAAACAGACTGAGTCGCTATCAATTACAGAACAACGGGCAAGCATGGCGACTACTAGCGGGCGCTCTGAAAATGCCGCTACTGTCGCTACCTGGCGCTATTAATGAATCGGCCTCTTTGTCTGTTTTGCAACATTTCCTACTTCTCTTTCATTTACACACTGGACTGGGGGAAAATGTGTGTACTTGGGTGAGTATTTGGCTTAATGATAGGAAACAGATGGTGGTTATCAACGGTACATATTCCGATTGGATCACAGTTACTATCCAGATACTGCAGGGATCAATTCTCTTTAAAACATATATTAATTACACAGGGAATGGATTAAACAGTCAAATATTATTATTATTATTATTAATGTTTATTTATACTGCACCATCATCTTCCGTAGCGCTTTACAAGGTATGATTACAGACAAGGTAAAACATATAGTACAGGGAACAATACAAAACTAGATGCTAGAAATATCAATCTATGCAGATGATACTAAGCTGTGCAAAGCAATTAATACAAAAGAGGACAGCAGACAGCTACAAACAGCTTTAGATAACTGGAAAGTATGAGCAGGAAAATGGCAAATGAAGTTTAATACAGATAACTGTAAGGTTATGCACATGGGCAGAAGGAATGTATGTCATGATTACACACTAAATAATGAAATGCTGGAGAAAGCTACAATAGAAAATTGTATAGGGGTTTTAATTGAAAATAAACTAAACTGTAGTGTCCAATGCCAAGCAGCTGCTGCCAAAGCAAGCAGGATCATGGGGGAGCATCAAGAGGGGCATAGGCACCCATTACCAGAGTATCATTTTACCCCTCTATAAGTCACTGGTCAGGCTCTATATGGAATATTGTGTACAGTTCTGGCACCAGTGCATAAGAAGGACATATCAGAACTGGAGCGTGTTCAAAGGAGGGCAACTAAATTTGGCATTTACTTCCTCCACGACATAGGAGGGGATTCTTCTCTGTAAGAGCAGTGAGACTATGGAACTCTCTGCCAGAGGAGGTATTAATGAAGAATACACTAAAAGTGTTCAAAAGTGTCCGGGATGCCTTCCTGGCATGTAATAACATTTCCAGCTATGGCTACTAGACCACTGGAAGGAGATCTATAGTGGCCGGGATGCCCTCCTGGCATGTAATAACATTCCCAGCTATGGCTACTAGACCACTGGAAGGAGATCTATAGTGGCCGGGATGCCCTCCTGGCATGTAATAACATTCCCAGCTATGGCTACTAGACCACTGGAAGGAGATCTATAGTGGCCGGGATGCCCTCCTTCCATGTAATAACATTACCAGCTATGGCTACTAGACCACTGGAAGGAGATCTATAGTGGCCGGGATGCCCCCGTGCATGTAATAACATTCCCAGCTATGGCTACTAGACCACTGGAAGGAGATCTATAGTGGCCGGGATGCCCTCCTTGCATGTAATAACATTACCAGCTATGACTACTAGACCACTGGAAGGAGATCTATAGTGGCCGGGATGCCCTCCTTGCATGTAATAACATTACCAGCTATGGATACTAGACCACTGGAAGGAGATCTATAGTGGCCGGGATGCCCTCCTTGCATGTAATAACATTACCAGCTATGACTACTAGACCACTGGAAGGAGATCTATAGTGGCCGGGATGCCCTCCTTTCATGTAATAACATTACCAGCTATGGCTACTAGACCACTGGAAGGAGATCTATAGTGGCCGGGATGCCCTCCTTGCATGTAATAACATTTCCAGCTATGGCTACTAGACCACTGGAAGGAGATCTATAGTGGCCGGGATGCCCTCCTGGCATGTAATAACATTTCCAGCTATGGCTACTAGACCACTGGAAGGAGATCTATAGTGGCCGGGATGCCCTCTGTGCATGTAATAACATTACCAGCTATGGCTACTAGACCACTGGAAGGAGATCTATAGTGGCGGGGATGCCCTCCTTCCATGTAATAACATTACCAGCTATGGCTACTAGACCACTGGAAGGAGATCTATAGTGGCCGGGATGCCCCCGTGCATGTAATAACATTCCCAGCTATGGCTACTAGACCACTGGAAGGAGATCTATAGTGGCCGGGATGCCCTCCTTGCATGTAATAACATTACCAGCTATGACTACTAGACCACTGGAAGGAGATCTATAGTGGCCGGGATGCCCTCCTTTCATGTAATAACATTACCAGCTATGGCTACTAGACCACTGGAAGGAGATCTATAGTGGCCGGGATGCCCTCCTTGCATGTAATAACATTTCCAGCTATGGCTACTAGACCACTGGAAGGAGATCTATAGTGGCCGGGATGCCCTCCTGGCATGTAATAACATTTCCAGCTATGGCTACTAGACCACTGGTAGGAGATCTATAGTGGCCGGGATGCCCTCCTGGCATGTAATAACATTACCAGCTATGGCTACTAGACCACTGGAAGGAGATCTATAGTGGCCGGGATGCCCTCCTTGCATGTAATAACATTACCAGCTATGGCTACTAGACCACTGGAAGGAGATCTATAGTGGCCGGGATGCCCTCCTGGCATGTAATAACATTTCCAGCTATGGCTACTAGACCACTGGAAGGAGATCTATAGTGGCCGGGATGCCCTCTGTGCATGTAATAACATTACCAGCTATGGCTACTAGACCACTGGAAGGAGATCTATAGTGGCGGGGATGCCCTCCTTCCATGTAATAACATTACCAGCTATGGCTACTAGACCACTGGAAGGAGATCTATAGTGGCCGGGATGCCCCCGTGCATGTAATAACATTCCCAGCTATGGCTACTAGACCACTGGAAGGAGATCTATAGTGGCCGGGATGCCCTCCTTGCATGTAATAACATTACCAGCTATGACTACTAGACCACTGGAAGGAGATCTATAGTGGCCGGGATGCCCTCCTTTCATGTAATAACATTACCAGCTATGGCTACTAGACCACTGGAAGGAGATCTATAGTGGCCGGGATGCCCTCCTTGCATGTAATAACATTTCCAGCTATGGCTACTAGACCACTGGAAGGAGATCTATAGTGGCCGGGATGCCCTCCTGGCATGTAATAACATTTCCAGCTATGGCTACTAGACCACTGGTAGGAGATCTATAGTGGCCGGGATGCCCTCCTGGCATGTAATAACATTACCAGCTATGGCTACTAGACCACTGGAAGGAGATCTATAGTGGCCGGGATGCCCTCCTGGCATGTAATAACATTTCCAGCTATGGCTACTAGACCACTGGAAGGAGATCTATAGTGGCCGGGATGCCCTCCTTGCATGTAATAACATTACCAGCTATGGCTACTAGACCACTGGAAGGAGATCTATAGTGGCCGGGATGCCCTCCTGGCATGTAATAACATTTCCAGCTATGGCTACTAGACCACTGGAAGGGGATCTATAGTGGCCGGGATGCCCTCCTTGCATGTAATAACATTACAGCTATGGCTACTAGACCACTGGAAGGAGATCTATAGTGGCCGGGATGCCCTCCTTCCATGTAATAACATTACCAGCTATGGCTACTAGACCACTGGAAGGAGATCTATAGTGGCCGGGATGCCCTCCTTCCATGTAATAACATTACCAGCTATGGCTACTAGACCACTGGAAGGAGATCTATAGTGGCCGGGATGCCCTCCTGGCATGTAATAACATTTCCAGCTATGGCTACTAGACCACTGGAAGGGGATCTATAGTGGCCGGGATGCCCTCCTTGCATGTAATAACATTACAGCTATGGCTACTAGACCACTGGAAGGAGATCTATAGTGGCCGGGATGCCCTCCTTCCATGTAATAACATTACCAGCTATGGCTACTAGACCACTGGAAGGAGATAAACAGGCTGAACTGGGCGGACTAAATTCTTTATTCAGCCGCACATACTATGGGGTTTATTCATCAAGGGATAGAGGCAGGTAGCGCCTCGCAGCGACAGGTAGAGAACGGTGAACGCCGGGCGCTGTACGCAATACCTCATTTATCAAAGCGAATATGGTGAGCGCCTCTAACAGCGCCATGTAGCGTCACATGTATTATTACAGGCGGCTCAGCGTATAGCGCCGGCGCTCTAGGTTCCAGAGAGCCAGATATTATCTTTCACTCAGTGTCGCTCTCCCATACATTTCACTGGCCGTTCATTTGCTTGTGTATGAACAGCGTGTTTGACTTTTTTTTTTTGCTCCAATCATTGTGTGACGTCTCCTGGCTGCAAACAAACACTTTTTTGAATTTTTATGCAGAATTGTCATTACAGGTCTGGCACTAAAGTGTTGATGTCACAGTGTTAAAACAATGTCATTCCATGTGTTATCGCTTTGTTACTGGTGGATATGTGTTCAAAAACAGACTTTAATCACACAGCGTCTGGCGCTCTATGCTACAGCTCCCAGCTTTATAGCGCCGACGCTGTGTGTGTAGTTTTTTGGTGTGATGTGGAGTGGTGTGTTATGGTGTGGAGCGCACAGCGCCGGATGCACTGAGCTGGCGCTACCTCTCGCTCGCTGCAGCTCTGTACTGGTGTACATCACATTCATCAATGCTGGGCAAGTTACTACAGCAACAGAGACGCTCTGTTACAGCGCACAATACCTGCTTACAGCAGTGTAGACAGCGTCTACGAGTGACTGCTAAATCTTACTATATATCCCTAGAACTGGCCCTATGTGAACTGTCACCCTGTGCAAGAGAAAGAGATGGGAAAATACTAGCAAAGTAACGTGGAGGCTGATTCAATACTAGCGCCAGGTATAGGCAGGTGAGCGCCTGTACAGCGGCGCTTAGAGCTTTATAACTAAAACGGGCGCCATTATCTGGGATTAGAGTGAAGCCGGCGCTGTTAGACTTGGCGAAAGGTGCTCATCATGGGGGGAGCAATTCAGGGGATGCTAGTTAAAAATTGGTCCGCTTTAAAGTGGACCAAAACCCAGGATTTTGGCTATCCTGGGTTTCGGTCCTTTCCCCCGCTGTGTGAACCTCCCCAGATCGCCGAGCGCAACTCACCCCTTCCTGACCCTATGGTGCATGTGCGGCGCTCGTCCAGTCCGCGCGCTGGCGGCCGCATCTCCCGCTTCCCTCTAACAGGGAGCGTGCTTGCGTCGGCCATTCGCAAATACCTGCTGCAGGCACGGACAGGGATCGCAGGGATGCGCCAGCGGCTCACGCATGCGCTGTAGGACCAGGAAGCAAGGTAACGGGGCGACCTGGGGGGTTTCACACAGCGGGGCATCCCGATTCTGGGGAGGGAACTGATCACGCTGGGTTTTGGTCCGCTTTAAGGGGCGCACTGGCAGCTTCCCCTGTAACCTAATGGACCAGCCCAAGCCTGCTCTTGTTATTGGTCAGCTCACAAGCCAAGGTCGCAGTCTCTGCGCTTCATCGCAGGTCATTTTCTGCTGGGGGTTAGGTCATATTTTGGGGCCACGGGAAACCTTTATGAACCTTTACCATACCGCCCAAGTGTCCCTAATTTGGAGGGACTGTCCCTCTTTTGAGTCCCCCTGTCTCTCGTTGTTCTCATTTGTCCCTCTTTGAGGTGTCCTTCTTTATTCTCCCCGTACTTGTATCTTCGCGCTTATTCGTGCTTATTCTTCAATTAATATTTATTTAAATAACACCCTGCGGTGATCGCGACCTTAATCCTCTCCCTTACTAATAACAATATAAGTGTGATAATTAAACACGAATAAAGACGGTCCCCCGGTCACCGGCGGAACTAGACCAACTAGAATGGAACGCTTGAATAAAGACGGACTCCCGAATAAAGAGGGATAAGTGTGAAAATCGAGCGACAGGTGATCACGGCGCCGAACTAATATAATAAGATGTATTTAAATAACTTCAGTTATTAATATGGTATATTCTTCATAGTACCCTTCGTACTTATATCTTCTTTATTCTCCCCTGGGGGTGATTTGAGGTGTCCTTCTTTATTTTGTCCCTCTTTTGAGGTGTACCATGCAGATCTGCAGCAATAAATGATTCATTTTCCTATTCAAAGTGTTTCTATTGTTGTAACTGTTACAATGTATCTCCAATTCATCCCTCAACGAGGGGGCGTGGCTTCAGACATACCTCAATGAGGGGGCGTGGCTTCATTTAACAAATGTCCCAGCCACAGTGATCGGGCCGATCAATTCCCTCCACCCGGGGCATCCAAAATCGGGATGTCCCACTGTGTGAACCCCCCCAGGTCGCGCTATACGGCACTATATATCTATATCTATCTATCTATCTATCTATCTATCTATCTATCTATCTATCTCTCTCTCTCTCTCTCTCTCTCTCTATATATATATATATATATATATATATATATATCGCGCTATATATCTATAAGATTCCCGGGCCGATCAATTCCCTCCCCCGGGGCATCCAAAATCGGGATGCCCAGCTGTCTGAAACCCCCCAGGTCGCGCTATACCGCGCTATATATATATATATATATATCTATATATATATATATATATATATATATATATATATATATATATATATATATATATATACCGCGCTATATATCTATATCTATATATATGTATACCGCGCTATATATCTATATCTATATATATGTATACCGCGCTATATATCCACAGTGATCGGGCCGATCAATTCACGCCCCCCGGGACATCCAAAATCGAGATGTCCCGGTGTCTGAAACCCCCCAGGTCGCGCTATACCGCGCTTTATATCTATATCTATATATATATACCATGCTTTATATCTATATCTATATATATATATACCGCGCTTTATATCTATATCTATATATATATACCGCGCTTTATATCTATATCTATATATATATATACCGCGCTTTATATCTATATCTATATATATATACCGCGCTTTATATCTATATCTATATATATATACCGCGCTTTATATCTATATCTATATATATATACCGCGCTTTGTATCTATATCTATATATATATACCGCGCTATATATCTATAAGATTCCCGGGCCGATCAATTCCCTCCCCCCGGGGCATCCAAAATGAAGACGTCCCGCTGTGTGAGACCCCGCCAGGTTCGCGCTATCCACTCACCTTCTTTCCCGGTCCAACGGCGCATGTGCGAGACGCTGCCGCACCCCCGCTATCCCTCTAGCAGGGCGCGTGCCCGCACCAGGCATTTGTAATGGCCAGCATGGGCACGCTCCCTGTTAGAGGGAAGCGAGGGATGCGCCGTCAGTGTGCTCAGAGCCGCTTAGACGACGTGACGTCAACGCGCTGATTGGGTGACTGGCCGCGCATGTGCCATAGGACCGGGAAGAGTTGCGTTACCTTTGGCGATCTAGGGGGGTTTTACACAGCACCCCGATCGGGGATGCCCCAGGGGAATAGGTCATAATCCTGGGTTTTGGTCCACTGTAAGTGTATATGGGTAGTAATAAATCAAGGCAACTGGACATATAGTGTTATTTTCTTTACTACGTTTTGCAAGACATCTGTCTTTTCTCAGTTCAGAGTGACCCAAGGTAATCCTAATATTCATCAGGTACACGATACTCCCAGGCAGCATGGCGGCCATCATCACAGCTTGTGGGGGGCCTCCTCCCGTCATGGCCGCTCGCTGAAGACAATGTCGTACATTAATCCCCCCCTTTCATCTGTCCCCGGGTTCACGGGGGCGGCGTTGAGTGACATTATTAATTGGAAAGTGATGGTGCGGAGCTCGCCATCAGTCAGCGCGGCTGGACACATGAGGCCGCCCTCTGCGCCGAGGTGATCCGTCAAATGATGCCTTTCATGAATGGAGGTCCGTGTGCTCTGTGGCGCTTGTCACGGGCACCATGCTCTCCCCCTGTCCTTTGTGCGGACTAAGGGCAGGGTTAATAAGTGTACCATCGCTTTAAAAAATGAAGCCCCTGCTATGGGGGGGTCGGCTTTGTTACCTCGCCCGCTGCAGGGATGTGTGATAATCCCCCGATGGTGCGCGCTACAGCTAAGCCAGAATATGTTATGAATAACTAGATGATGCTGGAGGTCTACTTTAGGTAAATAATCTATTTTAGGGTGGAAGAGACCCATTTTCATCATTTAAACTGTCTGCATATTAGGCTGGAGTTCCCTTTTAGCCAAACAATATATTTAAAGTGAGACTCCACCTTTAACTGTCATAATAACTCTATATGATGCTGGATGCCCACTTTAGCTAAATAGTGTATTTTAGGGTGGAAGAATCCCATTTTCATGCTTTGAAATGTCTGCATATTAGGCTGGAGGTCCCCTTTAACCAAACAATATATTTAAAGTGGGACTCCACCTTTAACACTATCATAATAACTCTATATGATGCTGGATGCCCACTTTAGCTTAATAATCTATTTTAGGGTGGAAGAATCCCATTTTTATCATTTAAATTATCTGCATATTAGGCTGAAGATCCATTTTAGCCAAATAATGTATTTAAAGTGAGAAGGGCAGGGTTAATAAGTGTACCATCACTTTAAAAAATGAAGCCCCTGGTATGGGGGTGTGTGATAATCCCCGGATGGTGCGTCCTACAGCTAAGCCAGAATATGCCGCTCTTCTGTTATAAATAACTTTAAAAAAACTATCAGGTTAATTCATTACTAACGCCAGATAGCGACAGATGAGCGTCTGTAGCGAGGCATTTCAGAGCGCCCGCTAGTAGTCGCTGTGCTCGGCCGTGGTTCGCTAGTTCAGAGCGCCTCAGCCGCTGTGCAGCATTGATGAATACGTTGTGGGGAGTCGCTATATGATTACAGTACAGTACAGCGCTGTATAGGAGTGAATGGCAGCGACGGGTCAATGGGACCGACTCACACCACATTCATCAAAAAAAACAGCCTCACACCGCCGGCGCTCAACAAATGCTTTGCTGTAGCCCAGAGCACCGGAGGCTGTGTGATTAAAGTCTGATTTTGAACATGTATCCACCAGTAACAAAGCGAAAAACACACAGTTATAACATTGTGGCATGAACACATTAATGCCAGACCTGTAATGTCAATTCTACATAAATATATAAAAAATGGTAAAAGTTTTCAAAAATGGCTTTTTCTAGGCCAGGAGAGGTCACAACATTATTTGAGATAAAAAAAAAAAAAATAATAATTAATAAAACCCACTGTTTAAAAAGAAGTAAAAGAACGTCCATTGAAATGTATGGGAGAGCGGCAGGTAGCGACAGGTAAATCTTTGCACTCCAAAAGTTCATAATCACCAATTTGTATTAATCTAATCACCAAACAAGTATAGACAAGGAGCGGTTGTGGGGCGACGTTTCGGGGTGCACTCGCCCCCCTTCTTCAGGACCAACCACATACAAACAGAGATACAGACAAAAGCCACATATATATACCTGTATATCCCTATCACAACCCAATCATGTGTCACTGTTCAAAATTTGCGCCTAATGACATAGTAGGCGCTGTATCTACATGTAAGACATGGCGCTCTGCAAGGCTGACCGCCGGCGCTGTACGCTGAGGCTGGGATAATGATGAATCGGACGCTACATGGCGTTATCCCAGTCGCTCAACAGAATCGGCTTCATAAATGTGGCATTGCGTGCTGTGTCCGGTGTTCACAAGGCACTACATGGCGCTTACAAGGCGCTACCTGGCGCTATCCCTTCATGAATAAGGCCCTCTATGATACTGGAGGTCTACTTTAGTTGCCCACTTTAGCTAAATAATCTATTTTAAGGTGGAAGAGACCCATTTTCATCCTTTGAAATATCTGCATATTAGGCTGGAGATCCCTTTTAGCCAAACAATATCTTTAAAGTCAGACTCCATCTTTAATACTGTCATTGGCCCTTATTTATGAAGGAATAGCGACAGGTAGCGACTGGTGAGCGGCCGGTAATGACGAGAACGCCGGCTCCCCACCGCAATCACACATTTATCAAGCCAATCCTGCTTAGCGACTGAGATAGCGCCATATAGCAACTCATTCATCATTATTCCAGCCTCAGCCCACAGCGCCAGCGTCCGACCTTGAACAGCGACAGGTATGACCTCTCGCTACCTGGCGCTCTCCAATGCATTTCAATGGAACAATCTTTAAATATTAATAATTAATTGTTATTAATGTTTTTTTTTTTTTTAAATGTGAAAAATTCTGTGACCACTTCATTTTATTTTTATAATAACATTTTTTTTAAGGGAAAAAAAAATAGTACAGAATTGATATTACAGGTCTGATATTAATGTATTCATATTACTAAATTATTTAAAATAATTTTTTTTTTTTGGTTTCCAAAAATATGGTTGTTTGGGGGTTAAAAAACTACTTTTAACCCATCGCCGCCAGCGCTTGAATTTTTTAAGCGTGATTTTTTGATGAATATGGTGGAAGCCGGTCGCTCTGACCAGTCGCTATCATGCGCTCCCATACAGCGCGGAACCTGTCAAATAGCGACTCGGAACCTCAACATTACGCCACACCGACTGAGTCGCTGTCAACAACCGAACAACAGCCATGCACAGCGACAACTAGCGGGCGCTGTGAAAACACCGCTACAGTCGCTCAACTGTCGCTACATGTCGCTATTAATAAATCAGCCTCCCCATAACTCTACGGGGTTTATTCATGATGGTCTAGCGCCAAGTAGCGCTTCGTAGCGGCAGGCAGCGTCTGTTGAACGCCGGGCGCTGTACGCAAAACCACATTTATGAAAGCGAATCTGGTGAGCGACTCTAACAGCGCCATGCAACGTACGATTCATCATTACAGGCGGCTCAGCGTGTAGCGCCGGCGCTCTAGCTTCCAGAGCGCCAGGTATTACCTGTCGCTCTCCCATACATTTCAATGGCCGTTTCTTTTCTTCTGTTTAAACAGGCTTTTTTTTTTTTTTTTTTTTTTCTCTCAAATCATTGTGTCACCTCTCCTGGCCTAGAAAGAGTCATTTTTGAAAACTTTTTTGATTTTTGATATTTTTATGCAGAATTGTCATTACAGGTCTGGCACTAAAGTGTTATTGTCACAGTGTTGCAACAATGTCATTCCATGTGTTTTCGCTTTGTTACTGGTGGATATGTGTTCAAAAACAGACTTTGACCACACAGCGTCTGGCGTTATATGCTACAGCGCCCAGATCCAGAGTCAGTTATTTTGTTGAATATGGTGTGAGTCGCTGAGAGTTGGTCGCACTGAGCTGGCGCTACCTCTCGCTCGATGCAGCGCTGTACTGGTGTTAGAGCGCCCAACATACATCTCATTCATCAATGTCGGCCAGGTTACTACAGCGACTGAGGAGCTCTGTTACAGCGCCCGATACACACACACGAGCGTCTACTAGCGGTCGCTCTAAGCGCTGCTATACAGACGCTCATCTGCCGCTACCTGCCGCTAGTAATAAATCAGCCTCCCCGTGATGCTGGATGCCCACTTTAGCTAAATAATGTATTTTAGGGTGGAGGAATCCCATTTTCATCATTTAATATATCTGCATATTAGGCTGGAGGTCGCCCATACACTCCCGGTCCAATGGCGCATGCGCGAACCTCGGCCGCATCCCAGCTATCCCTCTAGCAGGCCGCGTGCGCGCGCCAGGCATTTGTGAATGGCCGGTGCGGGCACACTCCCTGTTAGAGGGAAGCGGAGGATGCGGCCGTCATCGCGCTCGGAGCCGCTGGCCTTAGACGAAGGCGTGACGTCAGCGCGCTAATTGGACGAGCGGCCACACATGCGCCATAGGACTAGGAAGAGGTGAGTTGCCTTAGGCGATCTGGGGCGCTTTCACGCAGCGGGGCATCTCTGATTGGGGTGCCCCAGGGGGAAAGGACCAAAACCCAGGATAGTCAAAAACCTGGGTTTTGGTCCACTTTAAAGTGAGAATCCACCTTTAAAGTGGAGCAACACCCAGGATTTTTACTATACTGGGTTCTGGTCCACTTCTGCTGGGCACCCCAATTGGTATGCCTGCGCGAGCGCTCGTCCAATCAGAGCGCTCAGAGCTGCTGTGGTATGGACAGACAAGCGACGGACAACCACAGCGGCTCTGAGCACGCTGGAGGCCGCGTCTCGCGCTTCCTTCTAACAGGGAACGCGCCCGCGCTGGCCATTCACAAACGGCCGCCCTGCTAGAGGAAAGCGCGAGACGCGGCCCGCGCATGCGCCATTGGAACGGGGAGAAGGTAAGGTTTGTGGGCGTCCTGGGGGGTTTCACCCCGCGGGACATCCCGATTTCGGATGCCCCGCGGGGAGGGAGCTGATCGGCCCGGGAATCTTATAGATCCCCGGGCCAATCCCCCCTGGGTGTTGGTCCACTTTAAAGAGGAACATCAGGCTACGCAGTGCCAATCAATGGGTTGCAGTGGCGGCCGGACGAAAAGCCACAAGACTTGGAGAGTGGGAGGCCGATTCATTAATAGCGGCAGGTAGCGACACTTGAGCGACTGTAGCGGCATTTTCAGAGCGCCCGCTAGTAGTCGCTGTGCTTGGCCGTTGTTCGGTAGTTGATAGCGACTCAGTCGGTTTGCCGTAATGTTGAATATTGGGTGAGGAGTCGCTATTTGACAGGTTCCGCGCTGTATGGGAGCGCATGATAGCGACTGGCCCTAGCGACCGGCTCCCACCATATTCATCAAAAAATCACGCTCAAGAAATTCTCGCGCTGTGAAATGCTTGTTTAAACCCCAGAGCGCTGGCGGCGATGGGTTAAAAGTAGTTTTTTAACCCCCAAACCACCATATTTTTGGAAACCAAGTATTTTAAATAATTTAGTAATATGAATACATTAATATCAGACCTGTAATATCAATTCTGTACAATTAATTTTTTAGCTTAAAAAAATTATCTAACATGGCAGAAGTGGTCACAGAATTTTTCACATTTAAAAAAAAAAAACAAAAAACAATTAATAACAATTAATTATTAATATTTTAAGATTGTCCCATTGAAATGCATTGGAGAGCGCCAGGTAGCGAGAGGTCATACCTGTCGCTGTTCAAGGTCGGACGCTGGCGCTGTGGGCTGAGGCTGGAATAATGATGAATGAGTCGCTATATGGCGCTATCTCAGTCGCTAAGCAGGATTGGCTTGATAAATGTGTGATTGTGGTGGGGAGCCGGCGTTCTCGTGGCGGGGCCCGTCATTACCGGTCGCTCACCAGTCGCTACCTGTCGCTATTCCTTCATAAATAAGGGCCCAAGTGTGACAGTGCGACAGTGCTGGATCCTGACGAGGATGGCTAAGGCGGCTGCTGTCATGTAGCATTGGCTAAGCCGGTGGGGGGCCTAAAGCAGCCAGATGTCACCGTATCAGCTTGTGGCGATATCGAAAAAGTAAGCATGTCCTGATGTGGGGTTTGGCCATATTTATGTTTGGGTCTGTTATTCCTCATTAAAATACCTTTTAAAATCTATATTAGGCTGGAGGTCTACTTTAGCTAAGTAATGTATTTGAATAGAATCCCCTTTTAACTCCTTCAAAATAACTCTCTATCATGCTGAAGGTCTGCTTTAGCCAAATAATGCATTTGAATAGAATCTCCTTTTAACCCCTTGCAAAATAACTCTATATGAAGCTGAAGGTCCGCTTTAGCCAAATAATGTATTTGAAAGGAAAATCTCCTTTTAACCCCCTGCAAAATAACTCTATATGAAGCTGGAGATCCACTTTAGCCATATAATGTATTTTAGGCTGAATGAAGAATCCCCCACCCCTAAAGAGTCCCCATTTAATTCCTTTAAAGTGGACCAAAACCCAGGATTTTGATTATCCTAGGTCAGGGGTACTCAACCTCTTCTTGTAAAGGTCCATTTGCAGGCATCTGGTAAAAGGTGAAGGTCCAGGCAGGGGGCTGTTGCGGGCTGGGATAGGTAGAAATCAGTGCATGGGGGGGGGGCTATAGATTCCACAGGCAAAAAAAGGCTGCATGCCCCACCTAAAGAATCCTATTGGGCAATGGGGAAAAACAAGCATGCCCGCACCAGCCAATCACAAATGCTTGGTCCGTACCACACATGCCCTGCTAGAGGGATAGCGGGGATGCAACCGTGGCTCGCCCATGTGCCGTTGGACCGGAAAACAAGGTAAGAGTATGGGGCGACCTGGGGGGATTCACACAGCGGGGCATCACGATTTTAGTCGATCGCAGTGGGTTTTGGTCCACTTTAAAATATATCCATGTTATGCTGGAGCTCTACACCATAGTGGTGACCTATACCATTGAGGAAGAGACTGGTCCTGTTACTCAATACAGCTCTAATTCCCTTCCTCTATTCGTATCCACTTCCTATTATATGATGGTATGCAAGGCCTGAGCCCTGGTGATTGGGGTGTCCTCAGTGGTCTGTTTGGAGAGTCTTAAATTGGGCCTACACCATTGATTGTCATGTTGTCCAAGGCAGCTCTATTACCCCTCTTGTCTATTTTTTGCCCCCCTTTCCATTATAAGGGAGTATGCACAGTCAGATCCTGTTTGAAGGCTACTTACCCTCAAATGGCACAATACCATCATCAGGCCATGTTTATCCAAATTAACGGGAGTCTTAAGCTCAGCACTAAAGTTTCTCTGAATTTATTGTTCTAGTCCCAGTGCTTTGGGTGCCCTCGGTAGCGGACCTACACCTTGGGGAAGAGACTGATGAACAACCTAAATGGCACAAACCAATAAAGAAGAAGAGGTCTTTGCCAGGCCATACTTACCCAACTATATTGGAATTCAACTCAGCACTAAAGTTCCATAGATCATCACGAACAACCTAAATGGGGCAAAACCAACAAAGAAGAAGAGGCCTTTGCTAGGACATACTTACCCAACTATATTGGAATTCAGCTCAGCACTAAAGTTCCATAGATCATCATGAACAACCTAAAAGAACAAAACCAACAAAGATGAAGAGGCATTTGCCAGGCCATACTTACCCAACTATATTGGAATTCAGCTCAGCACTAAAGTTCATAGTTCATCACGAACAACCTAAATGGCGCAAAACCAACAAAGAAGAAGAGGCCTTTGCTAGGACATACTTACCCAACTATATTGGAATTCAGCTCAGCACTAAAGTTCATAGTTCATCACGAACAACCTAAATGGAGCAAAACCAACAAAGAAGAAGAGGCCTTTGCTAGGACATACTTACCCAACTATATTGAAATTCAGCTCAGCACTAAAATTCCATAGTTTTATCCTTCCAGCCTATTGCTTCAGGGCTTTTGGAAAACCTGTTGAGTAGTTTTAAAGTGGACAAGGGAGCTCTTTTAGTCCTTTCTTCTCTATTCAGCACAAAAGTTCCTTAGTTCAACCTTCCAGTCTAGTGTTTGAATACATTCAGCCCCTCTAATGATGTTTCTCCGGTCACATTATCTGCTACTAAAATACTAGAGCTTCTGCACCCAAAATGGCCTCATCCACCCCTGTCTATGATCTTTTCCTAGAAAGCATCAGCTGAAAAGATATATTTTACGATATTTTTTGGTGATGGGGACTGCTTGGGCTGTTCCTGGGCTGATTTTTGGCCGCATTGGAGGGGAGGCCTGTTTTTTCCTCCTTTCAGCTTCTGTGTGGGTCAAACTTAAGTGCTTATCTGAACTTTGCATTGAAAAAAAACGGTTTCCATCTAGGTGCAGTCCAATATGTCCTCTGTTAAGATATCCTTCTGGATTGGCTGGACCCGAGCTTGCAGTGACATCAATGTGTGCGAGCACTTACGTGATTTACAGTATGTGTGCTTTAGCTGACATCCTGCCATCTCGTGTAAACTACCCCTCATGATCGATGCGGGTGAACTTTTCCCTCTCATCACCTTATGCCAGAGCCGCGCCATCACCTATTGTTGAGTTCCAAGTTGGAAAACAAACCCTGACGGTCCTGCCCTTTATTTTCTGTACCCGGCCGGTTCTCATCTTACTTTGCAAGCAATGTGCTGAATTTATTACAGCAGAGTGAATGAAGTTCTCAACTCTTCTCTCCCGCACCACCCAATGAACTGAGCGTGGTCCAGAGTAAATCACCATAACGGCCGTCCGGGTTACATTGTTACAGGAAGGTTTTATCTTCTATATTGTCTGTATATTTACAGCACTTACATTAAAGTAGGAATGGATCAAATGTTACAGTTAATGTCCCTCATCGAGCCAAGAGGCGAGCTGGAGCAGCTGAGGTGTACATTCCCCGAAGAAGAAAAGGCCCTTGTCAGGCCATGTTTACCCCAATATTCTAGAGACTTCAGGTCACTAAAGTTCCTCTGAGTTTACTGTTCCATCCCCAATGCTTGGGGTGTCCTCGGTGGTCTGTTGGAACACCTGTTGTGTAGTCTTACTGTGGACCTATACAGTTGTGAAGATATTAATGGAGGACCACAATGGCACAATACCACTGAAGAAGAAAAGGCCCTTGTCAGGCCATGTTTACCCCAATATTTTAGAGACTTCAGGTCACTAAAGTTCCTAGGAGTTTACTGTTCCAGCCCCCAATGCTTGGGTTGTCCTCAGTGGTCTGTTGGAACACCTGTGGGGTAGACCTATACAGTTGTGAAGAGATTAATGGAGGGCCACAATGGCACAATAACATTGAAGAAGAAGAGGCCTTTGTCAGGCTGTAGTTACCCAAAAACGCTGGACTTCAGCTCAGCACTAAAGTTCCTCTTCGTTCATCCTTTCATCCTAGTGCTTGAGATCTCCCAACTGAGCACTAAAGTTCCTCTTCGTTCATCCTTTCATCTTAGTGCTTGATATCTTCCAACTGAGCACTAAAGTTCCTCTTCGTTCATCCTTTCATCCTAGTGCTTGAGATCTTCCAACAGGATTTTCGAGACACCTGTTGAGGAGACTGCACCAAGTGGAGACCTACACCATGAATGAAGAGACTGCCCCCGTTTCTCAAGGCAGCTCCCTTACCCTACCCCTCCTCTATTCATGTCCCTTTTCTAATATATGATGTTATGCAAGGTCTGAGCCCTGGTGCTTAAGGTGTACACAGTGGTCTGTTGGAACACCTGTTGAGTAGCCTTACAGTGGACCTACATGGCTGTTGAAAAGATTGAAGGAGAGCCTCAATTGCACAATACTACTGAAGAAAAATAGGTTATTATCAGGTTGTCCTTACCTAAATACACAGAAATTGAGCTCAATACTAAATTTCCTCTTAGCCCATCCTTCTAGTCTAGTGCTTACGTTCTTCCAGTGGGATTTTGAAACACCTGTTTAGTAGTCTTAAGGTAGAGATCAACACCATTGATAAAGAGGCTGGCCCTGTAGCTCTCTATTCCTGTCCCTTTCTATTATTTGATGGTATGCAAGGCCGGAGCCCTGGTGCTTGGGGAATCCTTAGTGGTTTGGATAGTCTTACAGTGCTAGTGGTTTGTTACAGAGGACCTACATCATGGTGAAGAGACTGACCATGTGGCCCAAGGCTCTATTACCCTGTTCCTCTCCATCTTCGCCTCCCTTTCCATTATAAGAAGGTATGCAAGATCTGATCATGTTGGAAGCGTACTTACCCCCTAATGGCAAAATACCATCAAGGAAGAAAAAGCCTTTGTCGAGCCATGCTTATCCAACTATGAGTTTCATTGCTTCGGGTGTCCTCAGTGATCTGTTGGGTAGTCTTACAGTCACCCTATATGGGTGATGATGAGATTGATGGAGAGTCTCATTGAAGAAGAAGAGGCATTTGTTAGGCCATACTTACCCAAATACACTGAGCACTAAAGTTCTTCATAGTTCTTCATTCCAACCTAGTGCTTGAGGTCTTTCTGTGGAATTTTGGAACACCTGTATTGAAGTGGCGACTTCGGCTCAGCACTAAAGTTCCTCTGAGGTTACTGTTCCAGCCCCAGTGCTTGTGGTGTCCTCAGTGGGCTTCCGGGATTCCGTGGAAAAACCTCAATGACACAATTCCATTGGAGAAGAAGAGGCCTCTGTCAGGCCATACATACCTAAATACACTGGATCTCAGCTCAGCATTAAAGTTCCTCTTAATTCATCCTTCCAGTTTATTGCTTGAGGTCCTCTGATGGGCTTTTGGGACACGTGTCGAGTAGTCTTAAAGTGGACGAGGCGGCTCTTTTACCCCATTCCTTCTCTATTCTTGCCCTCTTTCCATTATAGGATGGTATACAAGGTCTGATCATTTTGTAGGGCTACTAACTCT
Source organism: Gastrophryne carolinensis (assembly GCA_027917425.1). Taxonomy (NCBI): domain Eukaryota; kingdom Metazoa; phylum Chordata; class Amphibia; order Anura; family Microhylidae; genus Gastrophryne; species Gastrophryne carolinensis. Next base: position 614,583,157 of record CM051235.1, read on the forward strand.
CAGGAACACCTGTTGAGAAGCGGAGACCTACACCACCAAGAGTGGAACACCCCATTACAAAGGGTTAACCTCCACAGCTCTATTATTTTTTTCTGCCCTACACTGGCAGGTTTCCTTTCAGCAGGGCAACTAAAAGCAAAGTCACCTTCTACTAATTGCTGATGATCCTCAAATATAAGACCTCTAGCTGGCAGAGGGTGTTTCCCACAGCTGGTCCCCCAGAAACGTCTGAGATATACACAGCCTATTCTTGGGATCATTATTACAATAGGAATTCTTTTTAGGTGGGTTGGCCCACAGTTCACTTATAGCTTTAGCTCTTGGCTTAAAGTGGACCTCCCTGGGAACCCTGCTCTAGGAAGGGTGCAGGTATCCCGGGAGCCTAACTCATCCCTCCCACCTCTCATGATCCCCACCATAAGGAGCTACTTACCTTTTACTTGCTCTTCTCTATCCAGTAGGTTCTGACTTGGTCCACTATCATTGCTATGGTCTCTGTATAGTCCTTTAAAAAATATATTTCCAAGATGCCAGTTTCATTTTTTGGCCATTTATGCTATTTTTGGTTTATTGAACTTAAAAAAAAAAACAGCCCCTTACCATATTAATATTATCATTTAGATCAAAATCATGCTGCTATTAGTCATTACTCACCTCCTCCGCACCCTCTGGGCATTCCTGACCCCACAACCCATTCTGCGGTTGAATTTTCCTTTTGGAAAACTGACTGTTATGGGAGCTATGAAACTACAAAGTTCAGGGAATATTTTATCTCTCTCTGACTCATTCATCTCTCCACAGCATGAGAAGCTTTTGCCTTGAGGGTCAGCAACCCATAAAGCGGCCCAAAACTCAGAACTTTGACCCACCGGGTTTTGATCCACTTCAAAGGAGTTATCCTCATTTGCCCCTGTGTGTGTGAAACCCCCTGAATCAACAATTACTTACCCTTTTCACCCCTCACCCATGGTGCTACCTGTGCACGCCAACAAATGATCATTGCCATGTGCCTTCTGCTGGATGGTCCCTATGGCTGGAAGGGTGCAAGGTAATAACTGGGCATTTCCAGGTTTAACAAAGCAGAGCATCCCAAATAGGAAAGGTCTTTCAGCCGGCCCAGGAGTCTTTCAGACTTTAGTGCTGGTATGAGGAGTTTCAGTCTGATTTAAAAATGACTATGTCTTCTTAAAGTGGACCAAAACCTGGGACTTTGACTATTTCTGGGTTTTGATCTTTGCCCATGGGCAGTGGCGGACTGGGGCCAAAAATCAGCCCTGAATTTTACCAGACTCTTTTACCAGACATCCCTACTGAGGCCCCCCAACCATGATTCCAGGGTTATAGCATTGGGACCTGGGGTTCCTTGGTCTGTGGGTACAGTGGGTTGGGTACAGGGGGCTGAGAGGACGACTAAGGGGCAGGGGTTGGTGTTAAAAGCAGCAGCCCAACTGGCCCCAAAGCACTGTGGCCCAACGGCATTGTCCCAGGTCTCCCTATGCCCAGTCCGCCCCTGCCCTCGGGGCACCCTGATTCAGGATGACCCGCTGTGTGAAAACCCCCAGGTCGCCCTGTAAACACCTTTCCCCGTCATACGGCTCTCATCCAATTGATTGGACAAGCGTCCGTGCATGCGTCGTAGGACCAGCAAGAGGTGAGTTTGTTCAGGGGGTTTCACACAGCAGGGCCCCCTTGATCGGGGTGCCCCGGGAGCAAGGACCAAAACCCCATATATTCAAAATCCTGGGTTTTGGTCCACTTTAAACAACAAACTTACACAACACTTCAGGCAAACCAGGAACACTGTGTTAGTCTTTGACTGACCTAATGGTGGTCTGTCCAGGGCTTCTTGGGGATCCTCTGATGCTCCGGGCCAGTTCAACACTGGGTATCAGGTCCACACAAGTATTAGGGGGGTCCCAGGTCCTAACCACACCTGTTCTGTTTCCCATTCTGCCTGGTGAATCAGGTCTGCCTGAAGTTAAATGTCTAAATCAGGGGGATCATAATATGGATGTAAAAGGCGTCTGTAGAATAAATGGAGCTTTATTAGTTGAATGGTGGAAACCAGATACAGCCCAGAATCTGCATTTTTACTGGAAAGAGAGAAGCCTGGTTTTAGCGCGAAGAACCATAACAGGGCTTTAATTGCACCCTTGGCTTTCCCTGCAGTCTGCTGCACTCTTTTTGGCCTTTGGCAGAGGCGCCCCCTCCCCGAGAGCATAGATGACAGGCTCCAGAAAATGCAAATGTTTGACTAACAGACTATCAAAACCCGTTTTGACTGGCTCTAGAGTCTATGGCTTGTTTTTTCCTGGCCTATGGGCATCAGGATTTGGGATATTTTGCAGTTAGAAAACCTCTGCTTTCCCCGTATAAATGTCTTCATCCTTTATACCACAATGTATGTGCGGGTCTCTGGCGGCATCCACACTGTGCATAGTGTCTGTCCGTGGGGACAGGGCAGGCCCCAAGTTTATGTGGGCCCTTGGGCGTCATGGTCTCAGTGGGCCCATTTGTGGTAAAGAGTCGTGTCACACCATCGTCCCAAATCTGGATGCCTCCTAAGGATCCTGCTATTTGGACCTAAACTCTAGTTTTGGTCTACTTTGTAGCGCACCAAACCCCTTTACACCTGACCTCGGAGTCTAAACGAATCTAGATTCTCCTGATTTTGGATGTCCCTGTGTGTGACCCCCTCCCCCCCTTTGTTCATTACTTTCCTGGATCTGGTGAATGCACCGTGGGATCGCCAGTTAGAGTTAACGGCCAAACCAGGGGGGTTCTTTCACAAACAGGGCCATCCCAAATTGAGATGCCCCTGTAAAGCAGACCAAAATTCAGTGGTGGAATTGCTTGCATTGTGGGTATGCCAGCGATCCCAGGGGGTTTCGCACAGTGGGGTATCACAGCTCCAGGGATAGGAAGTCAGCTGGGGTGGGCAACTTAAAAGCAGCACAAAACCCAGCACTTCCTCCCCTGGAATCTAAATTGAGATGCCCCATTGTGTGGAACCCCGCCATTCAAGGAGATGTGGGCTCCAGCTGTGGCGGTGCCTTCCCAGTCCACCACCGGTCAAGCACGTCACACACCCCAAAGGCCAGCCCTGTCAGTGCCCTGCCTTGCCGGGTGCTGACGCCGGCCCTGTGCAGAGATGCTGTCAGTTGTCAATCAAGGTTCGAAGGGAGTTTGCAGATAAAGCAAGGGGTTTTACCATGCGATTGGGAATCTGCACCAAAGTGGACCAAAACATGAGATTTTCACTATCCTGGCTTTTGGTTCTTGTCCCTGTCTCCCAATTTAAAATGCCCTTCTGTGTGAAACCCTCCGGGATCGCCCAGAAAATGTACATTTCTACCGGTCCCACTGCACATGTGCAGGCTCTTGCCCAATCAGCAATGCATACAGTGCATGGTAATGAAAATGCATGAAACGCTCACACAGTGGGGCATCCCAAACCGGAGAGGAACAACACCCGGGAGAGTGAAAATCCTCAGTGTTCTTACTGTTTAAAACAGACCTGAACCCATTTAACCTGGAGCCTAAAAGATTCCAGGGCCAGGTTACAGCTTGCTCCTTGTTGCCCCGCTGTGTGAAACCCACCAGTTTACCAATATACTCACCTTAAGTCCCCATCGGCACCCCCAACAGCCCTCCATCCACTGAACGCACCCCTGCCAGGCCCATACTAAAGGCTTGTGGTGGGTGCGGGCAGCATGAGGAGGCAATCTATTAGTTCAGCATTGATTGCTATTAAAGAGGAACATCAGACCGAAAATAAAAAGGGGTTGGTTCCCCTCCCATCGACCTGTACTTACCTTTCAGCTGCTTTAGTGCCTGATCGCTATCCCCCCCCCCCCCCACCCGCGCTGGCTTAGCGTCTGTAAGTGACAGCACAGCTTTAGCCCTGCTCTTCAAAGTCCCGTGCAGACCAGCGAAGTCTCGCAGACGGCCGGCTCCATTGCATCCTATTCATGGGCACTGCGCAGGTGCAAGATCGGGGGCTGCGTGCAGTGTCTTATGGGATGCAAGATGGCGCTGTCCTTTGGAAGGTCGCACATAAACTGAGGGACCTAGAAGGTGGATCCCTTGGCGAGGTGAGTAAAGAATGCCCTAAGGTAAAACCGAAGGGGGGAAGCAGATGGGTGAGGCTTGGGGGAGGTTCCTCTGCATAGCATATTAGACCAAGAGAGTAAAAAAAATGAATGCTGTTGGTCAGCTTTAGGCACAAGCCCTGTTCCATCATATGTTTCAGTTATGTGTTTCAGTCATCTCCTGACACACAGGTTTAACAGGTTTTTTAAGTAATGTCAGGCACCAAAATGACACGATGGGGACAGGACTTGTGATTTGTGTGTCTGAAGACACAACTCTGTGCTTGGAAGCTTTGTGAGTGGACACATGCTTGGTTCTGTCAGGCTGCTGAGCCTTCTCACAATCAGGATTTTTGAAACTTCGGCTTTGGCTGAAAATATCTGCCGGCAAACAATGGGGTTTGCCAGACACGAGTGTAGAACTGAGAGGAACCTGTTGAATCCCACCCCTGCTGTTTGATTGAATTTTAGAGTAGAAAAATGAACTTCATATACAGGAAGAAAATGTGAAACGAAAGGCTTTGTAAATATGACTGATGAGGTCTGGTATACATGAGTAGGCTGAGCAAGCATCTCTTCTGTAGACCCAAAACTTGGGAAATGTGAACTATTTCGACTTCCTTCACCCAGTAGATCAGCTGGAGGGAGGCTATCTTGTGGTTTAGTCTTAGTTTTGGCATCTTTCACAAAGGAGTGACGTCTACAGCTCCTCACTGAATTTAGGTGTCTCGTAAATTTGTTTCTTTTCTGGAGTTGCCTTTTAGCCTTTGTTATGTAATTTGGCTCCCTATAGCTGGTATACGTGAGAAGGTTGAGCCAACATCTTTTCTGTAGACCCCAGCTTGAGAAAACCCCAACTTCAGGTCTGGTTTACATGAGTAGATTGAGCCGACATCTCTTCTGTAGACCCAAAACTTGGGGAAATGTGAACTATTCTGACTTCCTTCACCCAGTATGTCAGCTGGGGAGGGGTTTAGTCTTGGTTTAGTCTTAGTTCTGGTATCTTTGAGTGTCTGAAATGTCATCCACTAGACACCGTGATCAGAACAAGAGCTCTGTATAGGCCTTGCACTGTATTGTTATCTGACGCTTCTGTCCTCACAAAGACCAAAGAGTGACGTTTACAGCTTCTCACTGAATTTAGGTGCCTCGTAAAGTTGTTTCTTCTCTGTAGTTGCCTTTTAGCCTTTGTTATGTAATTCGTCTCCCTACATTTGGTATACATGAGAAGGTTGAGCCAATATCTCTTCTGTAGTCCCTAGCTTGAGAAAACACCAACTCTAGGTCTGGCGTACATGAGTAGGTTGAGTTAACTTTTTTTTTGTAGACCCAAAACCTGAGAAAATGTGAACTACTATGGCTTTCTCCACCTTGGGCCTCAACGTGAGCTTGGGGGAGGCTAGATCTCGATTTAGTCTTAGTTCCGGTATCTTTGAGTAGCTGAAAGATCATCCAATAGACACCTCCATCAAAACAAGAGCTCTGTATTGGCAGCATGATGTATTGTTATCTGACGATTCTGTCCTCACAAAGACCAAAGAGTGACATTTACAGGTTCCCACTGGATTTAAATGTCTCGTAAAGTTGTTTTCTCTCTGGAGTTGCCTTTTAGCCTTTTTTATGTAATTGGGCTCATTACATCTGGTATAACTGAGTAGTCTGAACAAACATTTCTTCTGTAGACCCCAACTTGAGAAAACCCCAAGTCTAGGTCTGGTATACATGAGTAAGTTGAGCCAACATCTCTTCTGTAGAACCTAACCTGAGAATACCCCGAATCTATGTCTAGTATAGACAACTAAGTTAAGCCAACACCTTTCTTGTAGACCCAAAAATTGAGAAAATGTAAACTATTAGGACTTCCCCCACCTATTTGGGGTTCGACATCAGTTTGGGGGAAGCTCTCCCATGGTTTATTCTTAGCTCTGGTGTATTTGAGTATCTGAAAATCATCAAATAGACACCTCCGTCAAAACAAGTGCTTTTTTTTCAGTATCATACTGTATTGCTATCAGATGCTTCTGTACTCACAAAGGCCAAAGAGTGAAGATTACACGTTTTCATTGGATTTAAATGTCTTGTAAAGTTGTTTCCTCTCTGGAGTTGACTTTTAGCCTTTTTGATGTAATTCAGCTCGCTACATCTGGTATAACTGAGTAGGCTGAACAAACATTTCTTCTGTAGACCCCAACTTGAGAAAACCCCAAGTCTAGGTCTGGTATACATGAGTAAGTTGAGCCAACATCCCTTCTGTAGAACCTAACCTGAGAATACCCCCAATCTATGTCTAGTGTAGACAACACCTCTCCTGTAGACCCAAAAATTGAAAAAAGTGTGAACTATTAGGACTTCCCCCACCTATTTGGGGTTCAACATGAGTTTGGGGGAAGCTATCCCATGGTTTATTCTTAGCTCTGGTGTATTTCAGTATCTGAAAGATGATCAAATAGACACCTCCGTCAAATCAAGAGCTTTTTTCGGTATCGTGCTGTATTGTTATCTGATACTTCTGTTCTCACAAAGGCCAAAGAATGATGATTGCAGGTTCTCATTAAATTTAGATGTCTCGTAAACTGGAGACATCTAAACTTTTCTGGAGTTACCTTTTAGCCTTTGTTAGTAATTTGGTTCCCTACATTTGGTATACATGAGTAGGTTGAACAAACATCTCTTCTGTAGACCCCAACTTAAATATACCCCAAATCCATGTTTAGGATACATAAACAGGTTTAACCAACATCTCCTCTGTAGATCCAAACTTAAAAATACCCCAAATCCATCTATGGTATACAAGTGAGTATTAAGCTGCCATCTCTCCTGTAGACCCTAAACTTGAGAAAATGTGAACTATTACAACTTCCTCCTCCTATTTGGGGTTCAACGTCAGTTTGGGGGAGGCTTATCTTCAAGTATCTGAAAAGTCATCCAGTAGACACCTCCTTCATAACAAGAGCCCTGCTGTATTGGCAGTGCGCTGTATTGTTATCTGGTGCTTCTGTCTTCACAAAGACCAAAGAGTGATGTTTACAGCTTTTCATTGAATTTAGATGTCTCGTAAAGTTGTTTCTTCTCTGGAGTTGTCTTTTAGCCTTTGTTATGTAATTTGGCTGATGAAAGGGAAAATGGTCGTCTCTCTATGTTTTTGTCAGTGTCTGGCTGGGGACAATCTGCATATCTCTGACCAGGGCATAAACCAACGGTGTCAGAAGCCCAGGCTGTTATCACACGAAGGCCAATAAAACTAGAATCAGACAAGTGGGGGTGATTTGTTCTTACAAAAGACGCATTCGCTTCTGCAAGCAGACCAATCACTAATCAGCTAATTGATTACACGAGCTAGACGGATGACCAACTTTTCATCGTGACTCCAAGCAATGAGTTTTTAAACTATTAGATAACCGATAAAGGGACATCATTCTGGTGGGGCTGAGATCCTCCATTGCAAGCTAAAGATTAGGCTTGGCCCACACCATGGTCGGGCACAAATATTTTTACAAGACAAAATGATCCTCCAACAGCTGTAAGCACGAGATATAGTATCACCCTCCAGACTTTACTTAGGTGGCCCAAATATCTCAAGCATTGTTTTCTTTGAATCATTAGGCTCAGCCTTCCAATTTAGAAAGCACACAACTCCCTAATCCAGCCATTATCTACTTAGAGGGTATTGCTAAAGATTTTGAAAGGCGAGGCCCACTTTGGGAGTGCCTCTACAATGTTCCAGTTTTGAGTTTGCAGAGCTTAGCTCACTTATAGTGGACCAAAACCGACCCTGGAGTCTATGAGATTCCAGGGAAGGCATGCTCGCTCCTTCCCCCGAGGTCGACCGAAAACTCACCTTCACCTCCACCTTCCACTTTAACACACAGGAAAATGCAAACTTTTTTTGGCACTGAGTATACTAAGCAAATTCGGCTTAAGCAGCAAATGTATAGGGAAGAGCAAAACAGGGTTAACCAGTGAAGGACCTTCTCAGTCTTAGGACAGCCCGCTAATTCCAAGGCACCAAAAAGGAAGAGAAGAGAGAGTAGCAAGTGGAGGTACCGAACCAGAGATTAAAGCAGAGAGAAAGAAGGGGTCCTCCCGGAGCTCAGAGCCTCCAACCCAGTCAGCCTTTCCAATCCACCACCACAGGCACCACTTGGAGGGGGGGGGGTCCCCATCCAGGAAGTGAAGAGAAAGAGTTAGAAACATAGAAACATAGAAGGTAGTTGGCAGAAGGAGACCATATGGTCCATCTAGTCTGCCCTTATGTGTATACTGTATGTACTCTTTAACTTAGGATAGATGTGTGCTTATCCCAGGCATGTTTAAATTCAGTGACTGTTGATTTTTCAACTACCTCTGCTGGAAGTTTGTCCCCAGCATCTACTACTCTTTCTGTAAAATAATATTTTCTAACATTGCTCCTGATCTTCCCTCCGACTAGCTTCAGGTTGGGCCCCCTTGTTCTATCATTAAGTTGATAGTCAGGGTTCAATTAGAGTTGATAGTCAGGGTTCAGAAAAAGAGGTTGGAGTAAAAACAAGCAGAAGGGGATCTCCCTGATGAAGTTTGGAGAACTTAGCTCCCTCAACACATATGAAAGTGCAGCTTTTGAGTGTGTGTTGCTTCGCTTACACAATACACAAGAAATAACTATAACAGAAATTATTTGGCTTTCTTTGATGAGACATTTTACGAGTGAGGTGCAGATATTTTTCATGGGACAAGGAAAAGATGGCAATGAAAAGGCTTAGAGCAACTGGTGATGAGAGTGTTGGAGAGGCCAAGGAGGAGAGGTTTTAACAGGCTGACAAGGGAGGCACTTGAGAACGCCTTGGGGAGAAAAAGCCTTGAGATCCTATATATATCCTATATATCTACAATATAAAAGAAAAAAAACAGTTTTCATTGGAAACATTCTGCACTACACCTGTAAAGCTGCCTGATCGCTAGTCAGGGGGAAGATCAGGAGCAATGTTAGAAAATATTATTTTACAGAAAGAGTAGTAGATGCTTGGAACAAACTCCCAGCAGAGGTAGTTGAAAAATCGTCAGTGAATGAGCACATGCCTGAGATAAGCCTCCATCTATCCTAAGATAAAGAGAACATACAGTATCCACATAAGATACAGAGAACATACAGTATATACATAAGATACAGAGAACATACAGTATATACATAAGATACAGAGAACATACAGTATATACATAAGATACAGAGAACATACAGTATATACATAAGATACAGAGAACATACAGTATACACATAAGATACAGAGAACATACAGTATACACATAAGATACAGAGAACAAACAGCATACACATAAGATACAGAGAACATACAGTATACACATAAGATACAGAGAACATACAGTATACACATAAGATACAGAGAACATACAGTATATACATAAGATACAGAGAACATACAGTATATACATAAGATACAGAGAACATACAGTATATACATAAGATACAGAGAACATACAGTATACACATAAGATACAGAGAACATACAGTATACACATAAGATACAGAGAACAAACAGCATACACATAAGATACAGAGAACATACAGTATATACATAAGATACAGAGAACATACAGTATATACATAAGATATAGAGAACATACAGTATATACATAAGATATAGAGAACATACAGTATATACATAAGATACAGAGAACATACAGTATACACATAAGATACAGAGAACATACAGTATATACATAAGATACAGAGAACATACAGTATACACATAAGATACAGAGAACATACAGTATACACATAAGATACAGAGAACATACAGTATATACATAAGATACAGAGAACATACAGTATATACATAAGATATAGAGAACATACAGTATATACATAAGATATAGAGAACATACAGTATATACATAAGATACAGAGAACATACAGTATACACATAAGATACAGAGAACATACAGTATATACATAAGATAAAGAGAACATACAGTATACACATAAGATACAGAGAACAAACAGCATACACATAAGATACAGAGAACATACAGTATATACATAAGATACAGAGAACATACAGTATATACATAAGATATAGAGAACATACAGTATACACATAAGATACAGAGAACATACAGTATATACATAAGATACAGAGAACAAACAGCATACACATAAGATACAGAGAACATACAGTATATACATAAGATAAAGAGAACATACAGTATACACATAAGATAAAGAGAACATACAGTATACACATAAGATACAGAGAACATACAGTATACACATAAGATCCAGAGAACATACAGTATACACATAAGATACAGAGAACATATAGTATACACATAAGATACAGAGAACATACAGTATACACATAAGATACAGAGAACATACAGTATATACATAAGATACAGAGAACATACAGTATACACATAAGATACAGAGAACATACAGTATGCACATAAGATACAGAGAACATACAGTATATACATAAGATGCAGAGAACATACAGTATACACATAAGATACAGAGAACATACAGTATATACATAAGATGCAGAGAACATACAGTATACACATAAGATAAAGAGAACATACAGTATACACATAAGATACAGAGAACATACAGTATACACATAAGATACAGAGAACATACAGTATATACATAAGATACAGAGAACATACAGTATACACATAAGGGCAGAGACTAGATGGACCGTATGGTCTCCTTCTGCCATTAACCTTCTATGTCTATCGAAACAAAAGTGTTGTTTTGCACTTTTTTATGTGTTGGGTGAGAAAGGTTTTCCAAACTCAATGAACAGGTATCCAAATAATAAACTCGGAGAATCCCTCTCAAACTCTTCCTCTGCACCTGGATGGGGATCCGTTCCAAGTGGCACCTTGGAATGCAATGGGTGTCAGTGTAGGAGACTCCATTGACGCATTGGAGGGCAAAAGGGACTCGTGCCTTCGGGCCTCCACCACTTGCCCTGCAAAGGGGGCCTGGGATTGCGTCGCGCAACGCGTCAGCGGCGACAGAGGGGGACACACTGCTGACCATGAGGTTGGACATGCGAGATGTTTATTATTTGGTCATATGCCTGTTTGCCTTTTCTTCCTACCTGGCTTGGCCTTTTTATCTTTGATGGCACTTATTTCATGTTGGCACATATATATTGTATATAGATTTATCTTCTATTTATTTGGATATCAAGCACTTTGCTTAGACCAGCTAGGACAGGTAGGGCTCAGGTGTAATTACTCTAATCATATTTTTATTCATTGGTGGCATTTTCTCAGCAGCGTTAGGGCTTGTTTTGCCCTTTCCCCCCTGTAGGTTTTGTCTATGTGTATATGTTTTTTAGAGTGTTTTTATTGCATAAATGTTTTTGTGGAATTATTTTTCAATAAAATGTTATATATGTTGTATATAAGTGGTAGTGCCACTCTTTGTAAGATAGTTTTGGGGGGATAAGTGGGACTCCCCTTTTATATAGTTTTGTACTCATTTTTGTGCATCTATCCCTTAGTGTGCACACTGGTCACATTTAGTGTTATTGCTGGTGTGGTCTCACATTGGCTCTAAGATTTAGGAACACGTTAAGATTATGGGCAACCCGGGACCTTTTTTTAAGTTGTTTAAACTCTAGGGCTGGGTGTCATGGGTTTTGACCCATTTTAATGTATTTTGGGGTGCCACAATGAGTTTTGCTATAGGGTCCTGTGAAACCTATGTATGTTCCTGGTTGTCCTGGCTCTTGATCTGAAAAATTCTTAGCCTGAGACACCTTTCCCCGGTTGTCCTCCTCTCACTTCTATGTAAATGTCGTCAGATTGTACAGGAAGGAAGTCCCGGGTTAGGATAGAGCCATCTTCCAGGAGGTTCCTCAGAGGTCACATGGAGGCCTAGTGCAAATGTCCCCTCATGCAGACAGGTTGATAATAATGGCTTCCTTGGCCCTTTACAAAGGGATGAATAAGTGTCACACACTCCCAGCAAGTGTTATACTGCTTGGCTGTTAGGGAATAGGTATACGGCTAATTCCTGTCAATGGCAGGAAATCGAAGCCTTGGGCAGATAGAGGGTCTCCTTTCTTTTGAGCTAAGCGGTCGCCACTAAATAAGCCGTATACAAACATAAACACTGGCTTTCTTGTGAAGGACTATATGGCTTTGGGGGACAGGGAATGCACAAAGAAGAGAAGGGTAAAGGTCATTTATAAGGGGCAAACGTGTCAGGTTATGGACAGGGGGTGGGGGGCAATACTTCCTTTGTTAGATCCTGTCCAGTAAAATTCAGTTTCTTCATTGACACTGATCCGGCCAGATTTATTCTGGGTTCCAAATGGCAGGAGGTGCAGTGTCCTACTATGGATACCTTAGGCCCGACTGACCAATGTGTCCACCAGTAGACACAGATTTATTCTGGGTTCCAAAGGCAGGAGATGCAGTGTCCTACTATGAATACCTTAGGCCCGACTGACCAATGTGTCCACCAGTATACACAGATTTATTCTGGGTTCCAAAGGCAGGAGATGCAGTGTCCTACTATGTATACCTTAGGTCCAACTGACCAATGTGTCCACCAGTAGACACAAATTTATTTGAGGTTCCAAAGGTAGGAGGTGCAGTGTCCTACTATGTATACCTTAGGCCCGACTGACCAATGTGTCCACCAGTAGACACAGATTTATTTTGGGGTTCCAAATGTAGGAGGTGCAGTGTCCTACTATGGATTCCTTAGGCCCGACTGACCAATGTGTCCACCAGTAGACACAGATTTATTCTGGGTTCCAAAGGCAGAATGTGCAGTGTCCTACTATGTAAAGTTTAGGCCCGACTGACCAATGTGTCCACCAGTAGACACAGATTTTTTCTGGGTTCCAAATGTAGGAGGTGCAGTGTTCTACTATGGATACCTTAGGCCTGACTGACCAATGTGTCCACCAGTAGACACAGATTTATTTGGGGTTCCAAAGGCAGAAGGTGCAGTGTCTTACTATGGATACCTTAGGCCCGACTGACCAATGTGTCCACCAGTAGACACAGATTTATTTGGGGTTCCAAAGGCAGAAGGTGCAGTGTCTTACTATGGATTCCTTAGGCCTGACTGACCAATGTGTCCACCAGTAGACACAGATTTATTTTGGGTTCCAAAGGCAGGAGGTGCAGTGTTCTACTATGGATACCTTAGGCCTGACTGGCCAATGTGTCCACCAGTAGACACAGATTTATTTGGGGTTCCCGAGGCAGGAGATGCAGTGTCCTTCTATAGATTCCTTCGGTCCGACTGACCAATGTGTCCACCAGTAGACACAGATTTATTTGAGGTTCCAGAGGCAGGAGATGCAGTGTCATTCTATGCATACCTTAGGCCCGACTGACCAATGTGTCCACCAGTAGACACAGATTTATTTGGGGTTCCAAATGTAGAAGGTGCAGTGTCCTACTATGGATACCTTAGGCCCGACTGACCAATGTGTCCACCAGTAGACACAGATTTATTTGGGGTTCCAAATGTAGGAGGTGCAGTGTCCTACTATGGATACCTTAGGCCAGACTGACCAATGTGTCCACCAGTAGACACAGATTTATTTGGGGTTCCAGAGGCAGGAGATGCAGTGTCCTTCTATAGATTCCTTAGGTCCGACTGACCAATTTGTCCACCAGTAGACACAGATTTATTTGGGGTTCCAAATGTAGGAGGTGCAGTGTCCTACTATGGATACCTTAGGCCCGACTGACCAATGTGTCCACCAGTAGACACAGATTTATTTGGGGTTCCAAATGTAGAAGGTGCAGTGTCCTACTATGGATACCTTGGGCCCGACTGACCAATGTGTCCACCAGTAGACACAGATTTATTTGGGGTTCCAAATGTAGGAGGTGCAGTGTCCTACTATGGATACCTTAGGCCCGACTGACCAATGTGTCCACCAGCTATTCACCCTGGCAAAGTGGCAAAGTGGCGTAGCGCCACGCAACGCGTCGGTGGCGGTTCGTTGTTGGAGGTCTCATGCTCTAATTATTTGGTAATGTGATTTAATTTTGCAATCCTTTTAATGTCTATGATATTTACATGCTGACGGGCTATTATTTATTTGCACATACAAAGACCTATGAGTATATGCTTGTATAGTCTCACATAATTATTCATATATAGCACTTAGCACATCTGCACTTTAAATTGTTTGAATTGGCGTATCTTTTTTTGGGATATCTATTAGGACCCCTATTTGGGATATTGGGATTCTCGGGGATACTATATAGTCCCGTGGTCACTTTCTTCATCGCTTCCACGTTTCTAGCACATAATATGGTATTATATGTATATATGATTTTTGCTGAAAGCCTCTCAGTTTTGAGTGACCCCTCATTTCATGTTTACAATATGGATTAGCATATGTATTATTCTGCTTTGAGAGCGGTTATGGGATAATCCTCCATCTGTTTTTTAACTTGTTTATATGTTTTTACTGAGTCTTACATGTTGTTTCTGTAGATATATTTGAGAATGATTTAATAAATATGGATTTTTATTAATATATTTTTTGGTGTGCGGCAGATTGTTAGAAACTATAGGGCTAATCTAGGGCCTGTTTGCTTGGTACATTTGTCGCGTCTTGTTACCCTACTTTGCCAGCACCCCCCCACCTTCATTCTATTTTTCAGCTGTGCACACCCAATTGTATATTTCCCTATGTGTCCACCAGTAGACACAGATTTATTTGGGGTTCCAGAGGCAGGAGATGCAGTGTCCTTCTATAGATTCCTTAGGCCCGACTGACCAATGTGTCCACCAGTAGACACAGATTTATTTGGGGTTCCAAATGTAGAAGGTGCAGTGTCCTACTATGGATACCTTAGGCCCGACTGACCAATGTGTCCACCAATAGACACAGATTTATTTGGGGTTCCAAATGTAGAAGGTGCAGTGTCCTACTATGGATACCTTAGGCCCGACTGACCAATGTGTCCACCAGTAGACACAGATTTATTTGGGGTTCCAAAGGCAGGAGGTGCAGTGTCCTACTATGGATACCTTAGGCCCGACTGACCAATGTGCCCACCAGTAGAGGTAAACATAGCCGGCCTTTGGGGTGTGCAACCTCGGGCACCATCCTAACATGACCATAGGGAGACACATGGGATTTCCCAGTAGGCTATACTGTTTCGAGGCCAGTTGCATACCTTCCAAATTTTCACTTTTCGTAGGAAAGAGGGACAATTTCTAAATGAAGCCACGCCCCCTCATTGAGGGATGGATGGGAGATAGGATGTCACAGTTACAACAATATAAATACTTTTAATATGCGAATTCAAAATTTATTGATGCAGATCTGCAGGGACAAATGAGAACAACGATGGACGGGGGGGGCTCAAAAGAGGGACATTTAGGAGCTGTTAAGCTGCTACAGGCAAACTGGGGGATCTCACACCGCAGGGCATCCCAGCTTTGGACTCCCAAAGTGAAGGCCAGTGGCTGGCCCAGGAATTTATTCTATTCCAGGGCCGGCCTCCTGGGTTTTGTTCCACTTTAAGTGGAGGGAATATGGAAAGGGAGAAAGATGGAGGGGAATGTTGAAAAGAGAAAAAGATGGAGAGAATGTGAAAAAGAGAGAAAGATGGAGGGAATGTAAAAAATAGAGAATGATGGAAGGACTGTGGAAAAGACAGAAAGATGGAGGGACTGTGAAAAAGACGGAAAGATTGAGGGAATGTGGAAAAGAGAGAATAATGGGAGGAATGTGGAAAAGAGAGAAAGATAAAGGCAACGTGAAAAAGCGAGAAAGATGAAGGGACTGTGGGCCTTATTTATCAAGGGATAGCGCCAGGTAGTGTCTCACTAGCGCCAGGTAGCGCCAGCTATCGGCGGCTACCGACTCCAGAACGCCAGGCGGCGGACACAATCACGCATTTATCACGCTAAATGAGGCTAGCGCCGGCGAGAGCGTCACCTAGCGCTGGATTCATCATGTTGCCGACTGCAACGAACAGCGCCGCTGCTAATCCCATCACAGCGACAGGTATGACCTCTCGCTACCTGGCGTTGTCCAATGCATTTCAATGGAGCAATCTTTAAATATTCATAATTAATTGATATTGTTTTTTTTTTTTTTTTTTTTTTTAAATGTCAAAAATTCTGTGACCACTTCTGCAATGTTAGATATTTTTTTTAAGGTAAAAAAAAAAACAAAAAAAAACATTTGTGCAGAATTGATATTACAGGTCTGATATTAATGTATTCATATTACAAAATGTTTAGAAAAACTTGTTTAATTTTTTAATCAAAAAATATGGTGGTTTGGTGGTTAAAAAACTACTTTTAACCCATCGCCGCCAGCGCTCTGGGGTTTAAACAAGCATTTCACAGCGCGAGAAATTTTTGAGCGTGATTTGTTAATGAATATGCTGGGAGCCGTTCACTATGGCCATTCGCTGTCATGCGCTCCCATACAGCGCGGAACCTGTCAAACAGCGACTCCTAACCCCGTATTCAACATTACCGCACACCGACTGAGTCGCTGTCAACAGCCGAACAACGGCCAAGCACAGCGAATACTAGCGGGCGCTGTGAAAATAACGCTACTGTCGCTCATCTGTCGCTACCTGGCGCTATTACTGAATCGCCCTCCCCGAAAAAGAGGGAAAGATTGAGGGAATGTGAAAAAGAGAAAGATGGAGGGAATGTAAAAAAGAGAGAATGATGGAAGGACTGTGGAAAAGACAGAAAGATGGAGGGACTGTAAAAGAAAGGAAAGAGTGAGGGAATGTGGAAAAGAGAGAAAGATTGAGGGAATGTGGAAAAGAGAGAATAATTGGAGGAATGTGGAAAAGAGAGAAAGATAAGGGGAATGTGGAAAAGAGAGAAAGATGGAGGGAATGTGAAAAAGAGAGAAAAATGGAGAGAATGTGAAAAGACAGAAAGATGGAGGGACTGTGAAAAAGAGGGAACGATTGAGGGAATGTGGAAAAGAGAGAAAGACGGAGGGAATGTGAAAAAGAGAGAAAAATGGAGGGAATGTGAAAAGACAGAAAGATGGAGGGACTGTGAAAAAGAGGGAACGATTGAGGGAATGTGGAAAAGAGAGAAAGATGGAGGGAATGTGAAAAAGAGAGAAAGATGGAGGGAATGTGGAAAAGAGAGAAATATGGAGGGAATGTGGAAAAGAGAGAAAGATGGAGGGAATGTGAAAAAGAGAGAAAGATGGAGGGAATGTGGAAAAGAGAGAAATATGGAGGGAATGTGGAAAAGAGAGAAAGATGGAGGGAATGTGAAAAAGAGAGAAAAATGGAGGGAATGTGAAAAGACAGAAAGATGGAGGGACTGTGAAAAAGAGGGAACGATTGAGGGAATGTGGAAAAGAGAGAAAGATGGAGGGAATGTGAAAAAGAGAGAAAGATGGAGGGAATGTGGAAAAGAGAGAAATATGGAGGGAATGTGGAAAAGAGAGAAAGATGGAGGGAATGTGAAAAAGAGAGAAAGATGGAGGGAATGTGGAAAAGAGAGAAATATGGAGGGAATGTGGAAAAGAGAGAAAGATGGAGGGAATGTGAAAAAGAGAGAAAGATGGAGGGAATGTGGAAAAGAGAGAAAGATGGAGGGAATGTGAAAAAGAGAGAAATATGGAGGGAATGTGGAAAAGAGAGAAAGATGGAGGGAATGTGAAAAAGAGAGAAAAATGGAGGGAATGTGAAAAGACAGAAAGATGGAGGGACTGTGAAAAAGAGGGAACGATTGAGGGAATGTGGAAAAGAGAGAAAGATGGAGGGAATGTGAAAAAGAGAGAAAGATGGAGGGAATGTGGAAAAGAGAGAAAGATGGAGGGAATGTGGAAAAGAGAGAAAAATGGAGGGAATGTGGAAAAGAGAGAAAGATGGAGGGAATGTGAAAAAGAGAGAAAAATGGAGGGAATGTGAAAAGACAGAAAGATGGAGGGACTGTGAAAAAGAGGGAACGATTGAGGGAATGTGGAAAAGAGAGAAAGATGGAGGGAATGTGAAAAAGAGAGAAAGATGGAGGGAATGTGGAAAAGAGAGAAAGATGGAGGGAATGTGGAAAAGAGAGAATAATGGGAGGAATGTGGAAAAGAGAGAAAGATAAAGGCAATGTGGAAAAGAGAGAAAGATTGAGGGAATGTGGAAAAGAGAGAAAAATTTAGCGAATGTGAAAAAGAGAGAAAGATGAAGCGAACTTGAAAAAGAGAGAAAGATGAAGGGAATGTGGAAATGAGAGAATTATGGAGGGGATATGAAAATAAGAGAATGTAATACATTGCTCCCTCATAGAGAAGGTGTTATTGGCCGCCTAAGTCACATGTTCCCGTGGCAGCCTATGTGAATGGCTGGGTGCTGGCCTGTATTCGGCCACGCATGCCCCGTGTTTGCTAGCAGTGTATATTGATGATGATCTCAGGGGGTTCACACAACGGGGCATCCCAAATGAGGGCTTTAGGGCTGAATTCAAACTGTGTTTTGCGCCACTTTAACTGAGCGAGCATCTGAGCGTCTGTACAGAGGCGCTTAGAGCGACCGCTAGTAGACGCTGTGATCAGCTATCGGGCGCTGTAACAGAGCGCCTCAGTCGCTGTAGTAACCTGGCCGGCATTGATTAATGAGATGTATATTGGCCGTTCTAACACCAGTACAGCGTTGCAGGGAGCGAAAGGTAGCGCCAGCTCATTCAACCGACTCTCAGCGACTCACACCATATTCAACAAAAAAAACAGACACACACAGCGTCGGCGCTCTGGATCTGGTCGCTGTAGCATAGAGCACCAGACGCTGTGTGATTAAAGTCTGTTTTTGAACACATATCCACCAGTAACAAAGCAAAAACACATGGAATGACATTGTTATAACACTTTAGTGCCAGACCTGTAATGACAATTAAAAAGTCAAAAAAGTTTTCACACAATTATTTGATAAAAAAAACCCTGTTTAAAGAGAAGAAAAGTATTGTCCATTGAAATGTATGGGAGAGCGACAGGTAGCGACAGGTAATACCAGGCGCTCTGGAAGCTAGAGCGCCGGCGCTATACATTGAGCCATCTGTGATGATGAATCGGACGCTACATAGCGCTGTTAGAGTCTCTCACCGGATTCGCTTTGATAAATGTGGTATTGCGTACAGCGCCCGCGCTCACCGTTCGCTACCTGTCGCTACGAGGCGCTACCTGTCGCTATCCCTTGATGAATAAGCCCCTTAAATCACACAGCATCTGACGCTCTAGTAACCTGGCCGGCACTAATGAATGTGGCGAAAGGTAGCGCCAGCTCAGTGCGACCGACTCTCGGCGCTCCACACCATACTTTAAAAAAGGACCAGCTTTAGAGCGCCGACGCTGTGTGTGTGTCCTTTTTTGAAGTATGGTGTGGAGCGCCGAGAGTCGGTCGCACTGAGCTGGCGCTAACTTTCGCCACATTCATTAGTGCCGGCCAGGTTACTAGAGCGACTGAGGGACTCTGTTACAGCGCCCGATACCCGCTTACAGCGTCTACAAGCGTCCGCTATACAGACGCTCATCTGCCGTTAGTAATGAATCAGCCTCCGCGCCACCCGACAGGTAGTAATGATGACGCACCTGAGCGTTCATTATGCGCAGGTAAATTGGTCAGAGGGTCATTGGAGGGTCTGATGGGATCGCTTCCCCCCATGGATGGCTCATCAGCACACAGAGCAGAGAAGCTGGCAGCTCCATCCATTGTAACCATGTGCTAAAGATCAGGGAGAGTTCATCTTTTCATCTGTAGAGGATGGAGGGAAGATGGTGCCGCGCTCGCTCCTATTAACAAGTGTTGGCTGCCGAGGGCGCTCGTTAGGCCGCCTCGGCCATTGGGAGGCAATTTCCTTTGGGTGCTTCATACTTTTTATATAAGGATGTGAAAGTGGCTCTGGCTGAATAGGTCACAAGGGAGGAAATTCTCACACTCCTTCTCTTTTGTTCCCTTCTCACACCTTTTCTGAAAAGACTTTCTGAGGCCGAGGTATCTGCTCGTATTCATCAAAAAAAAAAGGCCGGGTGTGATTTCCTTCATAAAATCATTCAGCCTTCAATGACCCCCCCCCCCCCAATCCCTCCACCCAAAAGATGGGGATCCAACCACTAACTATTAACTGTCACTAGCAGAAGCATGGTAACTGCTACTAACTGTACTAACTGTCACTAGCAGAAGCATGGTAACTGCTACTAACTGTACTAACTGTCACTAGCAGAAGCATGGTAACTGCTACTAACTGTACTAACTGTCACTAGCAGAAGCATGGTAACTGCAACTAACTGTACTAACTGTCACTAGCAGAGGCATGGTAACTGCTACTAACTGTACTAACTGTCACTAGCAGAAGCATGGTAACTGTTACTAACTGTACTAACTGTCACTAGCAGAAGCATGGTAACTGCAACTAACTGTACTAACTGTCACTAGCAGAGGCATGGTAACTGCTGCTAACTGTACTAACTGTCACTAGCAGAAACAGTGTAACTGCTACTAACTGTACTAACTGTCACTAGCAGAAGCATGGTAACTGCTACTAACTGTACTAACTGTCACTAGCAGAGGCATGGTAACTGCTACTAACTGCTACTAACTGTCACTAGCAGAAGCATGGTAACTGCTACTAACTGTACTAACTGTCACTAGCAGAAGCATGGTAACTGCTACTAACTGTATTAACTGTCACTAGCAGAAGCATAGTAACTGCTACTAACTGTACTAACTGTCACTAGCAGAAGCATGGTAACTGCTACTAACTGTACTAACTGTCACTAGCAGAAGCATGGTAACTGCTACTAACTGTACTAACTGTCACTAGCAGAGGCATGGTAACTGCTACTAACTGCTACTAACTGTCACTAGCAGAAGCATGGTAACTGCTACTAACTGTATTAACTGTCACTAGCAGAAGCATAGTAACTGCTACTAACTGTACTAACTGTCACTAGCAGAAGCATGGTAACTGCTACTAACTGTACTAACTGTCACTAGCAGAGGCATGGTAACTGCTACTAACTGCTACTAACTGTCACTAGCAGAAGCATGGTAACTGCTACTAACTGTATTAACTGTCACTAGCAGAAGCATAGTAACTGCTACTAACTGTACTAACTGTCACTAGCAGAAGCATGGTAACTGCTACTAACTGTACTAACTGTCACTAGCAGAAGCATGGTAACTGCTACTAACTGTACTAACTGTCACTAGCAGAAGCATGGTAACTGCTACTAACTGTATTAACTGTCACTAGCAGAAGCATAGTAACTGCTACTAACTGTACTAACTGTCACTAGCAGAAGCATAGTAACTGCTACTAACTGTATTAACTGTCACTAGCAGAAGCATAGTAACTGCTACTAACTGTACTAACTGTCACTAGCAGAAGCATGGTAACTGCTACTAACTGTACTAACTGTCACTAGCAGAAGCATGGTAACTGCTACTAACTGTACTAACTGTCACTAGCAGAGGCATGGTAACTGCTACTAACTGCTACTAACTGTCACTAGCAGAAGCATGGTAACTGCTACTAACTGTATTAACTGTCACTAGCAGAAGCATAGTAACTGCTACTAACTGTACTAACTGTCACTAGCAGAAGCATGGTAACTGCTACTAACTGTACTAACTGTCACTAGCAGAAGCATGGTAACTGCTACTAACTGTACTAACTGTCACTAGCAGAAGCATGGTAACTGCTACTAACTGTATTAACTGTCACTAGCAGAAGCATAGTAACTGCTACTAACTGTACTAACTGTCACTAGCAGAAGCATAGTAACTGCTACTAACTGTATTAACTGTCACTAGCAGAAGCATAGTAACTGCTACTAACTGTACTAACTGTCACTAGCAGAAGCATGGTAACTGCTACTAACTGTATTAACTGTCACTAGCAGAAGCATAGTAACTGCTACTAACTGTACTAACTGTCACTAGCAGAAGCATGGTAACTGCTACTAACTGTACTAACTGTCACTAGCAGAAGCATGGTAACTGCTACTAACTGTACTAACTGTCACTAGCAGAAGCATGGTAACTGCTACTAACTGTATTAACTGTCACTAGCAGAAGCATAGTAACTGCTACTAACTGTACTAACTGTCACTAGCAGAAGCATGGTAACTGCTACTAACTGTATTAACTGTCACTAGCAGAAGCATAGTAACTGCTACTAACTGTACTGTCACTAGCAGAAGCATGGTAACTGCTACTAACTGTACTAACTGTCACTAGCAGAAGCATGGTAACTGCTACTAACTGTACTAACTGTCACTAGCAGAAGCATGGTAACTGCTACTAACTGTATTAACTGTCACTAGCAGAAGCATAGTAACTGCTACTAACTGTACTAACTGTCACTAGCAGAAGCATAGTAACTGCTACTAACTGTACTAACTGTCACTAGCAGAAGCATAGTAACTGCTACTAACTATACTAACTGTCACTAGCAGAAACAGTGTAACTGTTACATACTGTACTGTCAATAGCAAAAGCATTGTAACTGCAACTAACTGTACTAACTGTCACTAGCAGAAGCATGGTAACTGCTACTAGCTGTACTAACTGTCACTAGCAGAGGCATGGTAACTGCTACTAACTGTACTAACTGTCACTAGCAGAAACATTCTAACTGTTACATACTGTACTAACTGTCACTAGCAGAAGCATGGTAACTGCTACTAACTGTACTAACTGTCACTAGCAGAGGCATGGTAACTGCTACTAACTGTACTAACTGTCACTAGCAGAGGCATGGTAACTGCTACTAACTGTACTAACTGTCACTAGCAGAAGCATGGTAACTACTACTAACTGTACTAACTGTCACTAGCAGAAACATGGTAACTGCTACTAACTGTACTAACTGTCACTAGCAGAGGCATGGTAACTGCTACTAACTGTACTAACTGTCACTAGCAGAAGCATGGTAACTGCTACTAACTGTACTAACTGTCACTAGCAGAAGCATGGTAACTGCTACTAACTGTACTAACTGTCACTAGCAGAAGCATGGTAACTGCTACTAACTGTACTAACTGTCACTAGCAGAAGCATGGTAACTGCTACTAACTGTACTAACTGTCACTAGCAGAAGCACGGCAACTGCTACTAACTGTACTAACTGTCACTAGCAGAAGCATGGTAACTGCTACTAACTGTACTAACTGCCGTAGCAGAAACATTGTAACTGTTACATACTGTACTAACTGTCACTAGCAGAAGCATTATAACTGTTACTAACTGTACTGTCACTAGCAGAAGCATGGTAACTGCTACTAACTATACTAACTGTCACTAGCACTGCATTGTCACTGCTACTAACTGTTACATACTGTACTGTCAATAGCAAAAGCATTGTAACTGCAACTAACTGTACTAACTGTCACTAGCAGAAACTTTGTAACTGCTACTAACTGTACTAACTGCCGTAGCAGAAACATTGTAACTGTTACATACTGTACTGTCAATAGCAAAAGCATTGTAACTGCAACTAACTGTACTAACTGCCACTAGCAGAAACAGTGTAACTGCAACTAACTGTACTGTCACTAGCAGAAACATTGTAACTGTTACATACTGTACTGTCGACAGCAAAAGCATTGTAACTGCTACTAACTGTACTAACTGCCACTAGAAGAAACTTTGTAACTGTTACTAACTGTACTAATTGTCACTAGCAGAAATGTAACTTCTACTAACTGTACTGTCACTAGTGGAAGCATTGTAACTGTTCCTGACTGTTACTAACTGTCAGTAGCAAATGCATTGGAACTGCTACTAATTGTACTGTTAATAAAAGAAACGTTGTAACTGCTACAAACTGTACAAACTGTCACTAGCAGAAACATTGTAACTGCTACTAACTGTACTAACTGTCATTAGCAGAAACTTTGTAACTGCTACTAACTATACTGTCACTAGTACAACCATTGTAACTGCTATTTACTGTAGTAATTGTCAATAGCAGAAACATTGTAACTGCTACTAACTGTACTGTCACTAGCAAAGCATTGGAACTGTTACTAAGTGTACAAACTGTCACTAGTAGAAACATTGTCACTGCTACTAACTGTACTGTCACTAGCAGAACCATTGTAACTGCTATTAACTGTACTAACTGTCACTAGTGGAAACATTGTAACTGCTACTAACTGTACTGTCACTAGCAGACATATTGTAACTGCTATTAACTGTGCTGTCACTAGTAGAAACGTTGTAACTGCTACTAACTGTACTGTCACTAGTAGAAACATTGTAACTGCTATTAACTGTACTGTCACTAGCAGAAACATTGTAACTGCTACTAACTGTACTGTCACTAGTAGAAACATTGTAACTGCTACTAACTGTACTGTCACTAGTAGAAACATTGTAACTGCTACTAACTGTACTGTCACTAGCAGACATATTGTAACTGCTACTAACTGTACTGTCACTAGCAGAAACATTGTAACTGCTATTAACTGTACTAATTGTCACTAGTAGAAACATTGTAACTGCTATTAACTGTACTGTCACTAGTAGAAACATTGTAACTGCTACTAACTGTACTGTCACTAGTAGAAACATTGTAACTGCTATTAACTGTACTGTCACTAGTGGAAACATTGTAACTGCTACTAACTGTACTAGCTGTGGTAGTGGCATGATTATGACTACTAACAAAGGAGGGGTGGCAGCCGCTCAGACCATTTTATAACTAACCAGGGAGGTGCACATTAGCAGGGCAATTAGAATACAAAAGTCTTAAAGGGGCCACAGCACTCAAACCAGTTAGCTTGCTGACCAACCTACAATCTGTCTCTAAACTTGGTTAAAAACAGAGGACTCGGTCACACACATCTGCAGAAGTAGCTGAAGCTGCACCACCAAGCGCCAAGGTGCCTCTGTGAGGTGCAGCCCTAACTCTAGTACTAATTCTAGTCTGCCACCCCTCCTTTGTTTCTTTTGAATTTGTGCAAGCACATGGAGTGTGGGGTCTAGGCTGTATTGCAAGGTCTTTGACCCTTCCACCCCATGGCTTGCACTTGAGGTTTAGGGCAACCTCAGGTAAGCCTGCTCCCAATTTATCTATTGCATTGTATGTCCCAAATGGGGCTCTTAGAGACTAGGATTAGTACTAGAGTTAGGACTGCACCTCACAGGGGCACCTTGGCGCCGGTGGTGCAGCTTAAGCAGACTTCTGCAGATGTGCGTGACTGAGCCCCCTGTTTTTAACCAAGTTTAGAGACAGATTGTAGGTTGGTCAGCAAGCTAACTGGTTTGAGTGCTGTGGCCCCTTTAAGACTTATGATTATGACTACTAACCATACTGTTGCTAATAGAGACTCCAACTCCCTGCACTGTCACTAGCAATAACAGTGTAACTGCTACTGACCATACTAACTCTTATTAGAGGTACATAGTAACTGCTACTAACTGGCTGCACCCTTGGCTTACCTCTAGCCTTGAGCCTGATCTGGGTGGAGAGCATCTCAGCTAAAGGCAAGCTGGGGATGCGACAGCAGCCCGCAAAAGTGTGTGGCCGTCTCGGAAAAGGTGAGCTTTTTGGGGGCGATCCCAGGGGATTCACAAATTGTATAGACAAGCGATTTGGTCCCCTTTAAAGTGGACAAAACCCAAGATTTTGACTATCCTGGTATAGTGTCGCACAATCTAACTCAACCTTTCCGCGGTCCAACAGGGGGATTTTACACATTGGGGCATCCCAAATCTGGATGCCCTGGGGGGGGGGGTGGGAATCAAGAGGTCCTGGAATCTTATAGAATCTTATAGATTCCAGGCTGTCGGGCCTCCGTTCTGGCCCACTTAAAAGTAAAAAAAGCTCCCTTACATGTAAGTTTCTGTTGACACCCAAAGTTGAACATGCTTAAAGCGGACCTTCACCCTGAATAAGAGCCTATCTTATATGTTTTCCCCACCCTGTATATGCAGATTGCTCACATTAATCCGGACCTTCACCCTGAATAAGAGCCTATCTTATATGTTTCCCCACCCTGTACATACAGATTGGCCACATTAATCCAGACCTTCACCCTGAATAAGAGCCTATCTTATATGTTTCCCCCCCCTGTACATACAGATTGCTCACATTAATCCAGACCTTCACCCTTAATAAGAGCCTATCTTATATGTTTCCCCACCCTGTACATACAGATTGGCCACATTAATCCAGACCTTCACCCTGAATAAGAGCCTATCTTATATGTTTCCCCCCCCTGTACATACAGATTGCTCACATTAATCCAGACCTTCACCCTTAATAAGAGCCTATCTTGTATGTTTCCCCCCCTGTACATACAGATTGCCCACATTAATCCGGACCTTCACCCTGAATAAGAGCCTATCTTATATGTTTCCCACACCCTGTACATACAGATTGCTCACATTAAAAATCATCCTACCTGCATCTACTGCATGTTATGAGCCTTTAAACATCCAAGATGGCGGCTCATGGATCATCAGGCAGCCTGCAAACAGGAAGTGTCTTCTGACTGTGCCGCTCTGCATTCTGGGATTGCTGTCCTTTCCCTGACCCAGCTCTGTTCTGTCTGAGCAAAGCACAGCTAAAATCCCCGTCCCTTGTAGTTTATCCCGCTCTCCTCTCCTCAGTATGTGATGCTTCTAAGTCAAGATGGCGGCGCCCATATCCTAGAGTCCTGAACAGAGTTGCAGCCCGGTGGGGGAAAGAGTAGTAAGTAAGTGACTAAAAACATAAAATATATCTATTTTAGGTGCTGGGGAATAGTTTTTTTAAGGGTTTGGGCTTTTCATTAAATCATGGTGAAGGTTCGGTTTAAAGTGGACCAACACCCAGGATTTTCCCTATCCTGGGTTTTGGTCCACTTCCGATCGGGGTGCCCCGCTGCGTGAAACCCCCCCCCCCCCCCCCCCGATCGCCCTAAATAACTCACTTCACCCCGCGAGCGCTCGTCCAATCAGAGCGTTCAGAGCCGCTGTGGTATGTACGGACAAGCGACGGACAACCACAGTGGCTCTGAGCGCGCTGGAGGCCGCGTCTCGCGCTTCCTTCTAACAGGGAGCGCGCCTGCGCCGGCCATTCACAAACGGGTGCTTGCCCCGCTAGAAGGAAGCGCGAGATGCGGGCGCGGCCCGCGCATGCGTCGTTGGAACGGGGATAAGGTAAGGTTTCTGGGTATCCTGGGGGGTTTCACCCCGCGGGGCATCCCAATTTCAGATGCCCCGCGGAGAGGGATCTGATCGGCCCGGGAATCTTATATCTTTAACTGAATATTTAGAGCGCCAGGCAATGCAGCAGCACCGGAGCTGTTAGCGCGGAATCCCAGCACCCGCAGGACTTTGTGGGATTGGGCCTGTGGACACTAATGTAAGTAATCAATTTTCTTTTTTTTTTACTAGACTTTACTTTGACCCTTTATTACAGCTCAGGATAAAGTCGCCTTCCCCCCCCCCCCCCCGACCTCCCGGCGAGTTGTGTATTTAGCGGCGAAATAGTTCACCTTAACCTGGGAGTTCAATGGCCGCGAGTTCCCCAACGCGTTAGCGCAATGTTTATGCCCTTTATACATTATTAGGCGAGCAGAGAGCAAACAAAATGATTTGCGAGCCGTAAACACGACGCCGGGCGCCTCGCGTTCGCCTTCCGGCGTTCACTCAGATGCCATGTACGAAGCTGATTAAAATAACATCCATCAAGGTGAAAAAGAGTTATCGCCCGTGTCATACCCCACCTGTTTATTTTTTTTTTTTTACGGCATTCTTCTGCCCCTTTAAAGCGAAGACATGCCAAAACCCTGAAAGCGGCGAATTTCATGTCTGACGACTTCCCCGGGGCCGCTGTCTCTTTCAGACACCTTCACCTCTGTCCTTTGTCTCGGCTGTTTGTTTAGCGCTCTTCTTTCTCTCCCCCCCTCTCCACCCCTTTGTCATGTAACTTTCCAAAAATTATTAACTTGTTGCTTTAATGGCGTCAGGGCTTTGATATGGCTCCCAGGTTCATTTATTTGTCTAGTAGTCGGTGGCCCGTGGAGGTTGAAAAGGCAAAAGCTTTGTCAAGATACTCGGGTTCCTTTGAAGTTTGCCGTCAGGTCAACAAGATGGCAATGACCTGCTCCTGACATCGTGGCTGGTGTTTCTAGCAAATGGACATAACAGAGGTCAGGATGCTGCTCCGGGGAAATGGCCGACAGGTGTGTGACCAGGGGACAGGAACAGGACACACAACTCAACAAGGCAACGCTGAGTCTGATTTATTTTCACCAAGTGTATACGTACGTACATACACGCAGACATATACACCAGCAGGGAGGAGACATTGGGGGGAGGGCCAGTAAAGCTGGAACATTGAGGGAAAGGGGGGCTGAGAAATGGGGGAGAGTGTGTGAGAGGGCAGTTAGGACATTGGAGGGATAGGGAACAGGGTAGGAATGATGGAGTGGGGGGCTAAGACATGGGGGGAGAGGGGAAGCTGGGACAGGAGGGAGGAATAGATGGGTTGGACAAGAGGGTGGAAGCGATAGGGGAGCTAGGACATTGGGCAGGAGGGGTGGGAAGGGGAGCTGAGGGCATTGGGCACCAAGGATGGGGAGGGGTGCTGAGACATTGGGGGGAGGAGGACAGAGGGGAGCTAGGAAATTGCAGGTGGAGGGGAACATTGGAAAGAGGCTTAGGGGAGCTTGGGTGGGAGGTGGGGGAAGAGGGGAGCGAGGACATTGGGGAGAGGGGAGCTGAGAATTTGGGGGAGGGAGGGGGAAGCTTGGACATTGTGAACAGGGGGCTGGGGCATTAGAGGTGTGGGGGGGGGGGCTTTGATTAGAGTAGAGGGAGAGGGGAGCTGAGTTATTGTAGGGGGGAGGCAAGGATATTGAAAGCAGGGCGGGGAGCTGGGACATTGGGGAGGAGACTGATATAGGGGCCCTGAGCAGTAAAGAGTGAGAGGTTAGCAGGGACATTGGTGGGAGAAGGGAAGCAGGACAGGAGGGATGAAGTGGGGGGCTGAGACATCGGGGTGAGGAATAGGGGAGCTAGGACATTGGGCAGGAGGGGTAGGAAGGGGAGCTGAGGGCATTGGCCACCAGGGATGGGGATGGGTCCTGGGACATTAGAGGGGGGTGGGACATTCATTAGAGGGAGAGGGGAGCTGAGTGGGGGGGCGGCTAGGACATTGGGAGGAGGGAGGGGATCTAAGACATTGGGAAAGAGACTGATATAGGGGGCCCTGGACAGGAAAGAGTCAGAGGTTAGCAGGGACATTAAGTGGCGAAGTAAGCTGGGACATTGGGGAGATGGAGGGGGGGGGGCTTGGCTATTGGAGGGTGGGGGCTGGGACATTGGCAGAAGGGATGAGCTGGGACATTGGGGTGAGGGGGAGCTGGGACATTGGTGAGAATGGGACGGGAACGGGAGGGGCGCTGGGACACTGGGGAGAGGGAGAGTGAAGGAAGCTGGGACATTGGGGAGACAGAGAGGGGGGCTTGGCTATTGAAGGGTGGGGGCTGAGACATTGGGAGAAGGGGTGAGCTGGGACATTGGGGTGAGGGGGAGCTGGGACATTGGTGAGAATGGGAGGGGAACGGGAGGGGCGCTGGGGAGAGGGAGAGTGAAGGGAGCTAGGACATTGGGGAGATGGAGAGGGGGGCTTGGCTATTGAAGGGTGGGGGCTGGGACATTGGGAGAAGGGGTGAGCTGGGACATTGGGGTGAGGGGGAGCTGGGACATTGGTGAGAATGGGAGGGGAACGGGAGGGGTGCTGGGACACTGGGGATAGGGAGAGTGAAGGGAGCTGGGACATGGGGGAGATGGAGGGGGGGCTTGGCTATTGGAGGGTGGGGGCTGAGACATTGGGAGTAGGGGTGAGCTGGGACATTGGGGTGAGGGGGAGCTGGGACATTGGTGAGAATGGGAGGGGAACGGGAGGGGCGCTGGGACACTGGGGAGAGGGAGAGTGAAGGGAGCTAGGACATTGGGGAGATGGAGATGGGGGCTTGGCTATTGGAAGGTGGGGGCTGAGACATTGAGAGAAGGGGTGAGCTGGGACACTGGGGAGAGGGAGAGTGAAAGGAGATGGGATATTGAGGCGACTGAAGAAGGGATTAGATGTTGGGGTCATGTCTGGGTGTTAGAGTTGGGGACAGATTAGGGTTAATAACTGTAGGACAATATTTGGTAGGGGTTTGACCAGACCTCAGGTTCACCACTATCAAAGATCCCCCTTTGGGTCTTTTTGAATATAAAATAGATTAAAGCGCCTGTGAGTCCCGTCTGAATTCCTCTTCACGGAGTATCCAGCAGGGCCGCATAGTACATCATGCCTACCTGGGGGTCTTTATTAGACACAACCACCTGGTCCTATTGATTTGCTATTTTCCATATTGTAGTTTTATTTCTAAAGCCTGTCTTCATTTCCAATACATATCTCAGAGTCTAAAGAGGAAAACAAAAAGATATAGTTACTCCCTTGCTCGGCCTGTGTGTGAAATACCACGTTGACACATCTTTGAACTGGCCTTTGGTCAAGTTTAGCATTTCAGTGATCAATATTCATAGTGCCTTTGGCCCAATGATGAAAAGGAAAATCTCTCTGTCTGCTCGGATCAGGTGTCATAGCCCAATGACAAAAGACGTTTCTCTACAGTAGTGACAGCAGCCATCACTTGTTTTCAGCGGGAAAATATGAGTCTTTCAAGTATAATACACAAATCACCAATAGAGCTTCTCTACACTGTTGCACTATTATTTTTGTTACAGGTCTAATCTAAACATCCACCTGGCTGTGCATTGTAGGTCAACACTGCCCCAACCATCTAACTGAGCAATCTAGGTCAAAACTGAGCCACTAGGCCAATACAACCATCTAAATGTGCATTCTAGGTCAAAACTAGTTCAATACAACAATCTAGCAGTGAAATCTAGGTCAAAACTGCAAGCTAGGCCTCCCAGATGGTCAAATATAGGCCCAAACTGCCATGTACAACCATTAGATTGAAGAATCTAGGTCAAAATTGTGTCAATACAACTAAATTAATGTGAAGTCTAAGTCTAAACTGACCGTACTAGGTCAATACAACAATTTGACTGTGCAATTTAGGTCAAAACTGCAAGGTAGGCCACCCAGTTGCAAATCTAGGTCCAAACTGCCAGATACAAACATCTAGCTGTACAATCTTGGCCAGAATTTACTTAATAGGGCAATACAACCATTTAACCATGCAATCTAGGTCCAAACTGCTACATACAAACATCTAACTGTACAATCTAGGTCAAGACTGAGAAACTTGGTCAATACAATCATCTAGCTGTACAATATCGGCCAAACCTTACTGGATAGGTCAATACCACCGATTAACTGTGCTATCTAGGTCAAAACCGCCAAAAAGTACGTCAATACAACCATCTAGCAGTTCAACCTAGGTCAAAACTGCAAGGCAAGCCACTCAGCTATGCAAATCTAGATCCAAACTGCCACAGCCCTCCAACTGCAAAATCTAGATCTAGACTGTCAAATACGTTAATTGTGCAAATGTAGGAATAGAAAGAAGTATTGAGCCAGCCAGCAAATGTTGTAAAATCTTCAGCATTTATTTTCTTCAGTTAAAATCAGTAATCCAACAGGTCACAAAATAGTATGCATGTACAAGATGGGCCCTAACGCCAACGCGTTTCGGACAATAGGTCCTTAATCATGACATCTAATGAGGTAAATGAGTAAAAAACTTTTTATCTCTTTCTTTAGGGGAGGACTCCCATCAGTCATGCGCTAACCGAACCTCCTGTAATCAATTAGGGTAATTAACCTACTCTGGGCGTTATACCCATAGGGTTACTCCATTAACTCCATAAAATCTGGAGGATTGTATTTATCTAAGGTTTATAATATATATGTTTGTTTACAAAGCACATGACTGAGGGGAATTTACATATAATAACCCCTATAATCATCTATTATTTCACAACAAATATACATTAAATATTTATTTTATTTGAAAAAACAAAAGAAAAAATAATTCATACAAAAACATGGAGACATGTTTGAATAAAATACACAATAATTGTGCAAATGTAGGTCCAAACTTTCCCATACAACCATCCAACTGTACAATGTAGTCCCAAAGTTCCATATGGGCCATTGGACCCAAACTACCATGTGCAACTATCTAGCTGTACAGTTTAGGACCATAATGCTATTTAGTTCATCCAACTATAAAGTGTAGGTCCAGACTGCGACATACAACTACCCAGCTATACAATCTATAGCCTCGATTCAGAGAGACACAAAAAACTTCCGTTTTAGTTCCGATCTGTGAAATGTTTCCGTTCTCGTATGAGATTACGAATACGAGGTTACGAATACGAGGATGTCATTTTCTATCCAGACTTTGCCGTTTCATTTTCACATGTTACAATGTAGGCTTTCGTTTTTGCCCTTTTCCCATCATATCCTCCAACGAATCCTTTACGTTTCCCGTTCGATTCTGTTTCCCTTTTTCATTAAATAATCGTCCAGGCGGAAATCCTTACCATCTTGCGCCTGCGCACTACAAACTTAACTCATTAAAGTGCTCGCCTACATATTTGCCACCCTCACTTCTACTACAATGTTTAGCTAAATCACTTAGCACTATCCTCCATCTTCCCTTTTGGACCCTTAATGCTCACCCAAACCACTTAGCACTATCCTGCATCTTCCCTTTTGGACCCTTAAAGCTCACCCAAACCACTTAGCACTATCCTGCATCTTCCCTTTTGGACCCTTAAAGCTCACCCAAACCACTTAGCACTATCCTGCATCTTCCCTTTTGGACCCTTAAAGTGCATCCAAACCACTTAGCACTATCCTGCATCTTCCCTTTTGGACCCTTAAAGTGCATCCAAACCACTTAGCACTATCCTGCATCTTCCCTTTTGGACCCTTAAAGCTCACCCAAACCACTTAGCACTATCCTGCATCTTCCCTTTTGGACCCTTAATGCTCACCCAAACCACTTAGCACTATCCTGCATCTTCCCTTTTGGACCCTTAAAGCTCACCCAAACCACTTCTTGGTTAGGTTCTTCTATCATTTTAGCCCCCTAAAACTTACCCAAATCACTTCTCGGTCATGTGAATATTCATCTTTAAATATTTCTGGGCCCATTAGTTTTGTGTTAATGTATTTTGTAAATGAAATGACAATGTAAATTTTTTTTTATTCCATCATAAAATATAAAATTGTTAAAAATTTGGAAAATTTCAAATTTTAACAACTATAAAAAACAAAATACATAGCAATAGCAGGCCACTGAACATTATTCTTCATCTGTGGTCCCCAATGAGTTGCGCAGCTCCTGCATCTCGCCCACCAACTGAAGGACCCTGACACTCAGTTGTGCCACTCTGGCACGTGTGGTCCCTGTTAAAAAACGTAAATTAAATTATTGGTATAACCTTGTTGGGGTCATAATGCAGTGCCCCCCCCCCTGTATGGTCCAAACACCTAAATCTGGACTTCAAAAGCCAGAGGGCCCTCGCCGCCACGGCCCGGGTTTTGCATAGTGCCCGATTAGAGAACCCCTGGCCCGCATTCTGCAGGCAAAGAACGGGCATCAGGAGCAAGGGCGAGTGGCACATCTTGCAGGTCCTGCAACCAAATATAAAATAATTACACAAAGCAAAGGTAACCAACTAAAACAAGAACTCCTACCACAAATTAAGATTCAAGTTCAACAATCCAAATATAATTCACAAAGGGCATAAATCTAAAAAAATATAGCAATTATATGGATGTGTGGGAAAATAAATGTTTACATGCTAAGGACTAATTTAGGTCAGCATTAAAATGCATCTATAAGGCATACATGAAATGTATTGATTCAGGTATGCATTGCTATACAATTTATGGCCTCGGCCATGCTGATACATGCAATGCCTTGGTGCTAAAGGCGCGCAGACTCCTCCACATAGCCACAAAACATGTTCAACAATAGCAATCCGAGCTCTCAAAGGTCTCGTAAGTGGATCGGAAATGAAACGGATTTATAGGGTGGTGATCCGTCGGAAATCAGCTCTCTGAATCAGACAGAAACCCATCCCAGCAACGGAAGTTTTCTGAACGAACGGAAAATTTCCGATTTTGTTTGGAAAATGATCTGAACTAACGGAAATGTTCCGATTTGCTTCCGTTTATCGGAAGCGCATTCCCGAACGTTCGTGCGAGTAGAAAATGGATGAAAAAAAGCAAAAAAATGACAAACACCCACCAAAACTTTCACAGACAGCTACGGAAGTCCGGACGAATGTGTCTCTGAATCGCGGCTTATGTTCAAAATTGAAAGTATTTAGTACATTCCACATACACACTACTGTGCAATCAAGGTCCAAACTGCCACATACAACCATCTAGCTGTACAAACTAGGCTCATACTGCCATTCAGGTCATTCAGCTGTGAAACCTAGGCCTAGGTTGTTATGTACATCGTTCAACTGTGCAATCTAGGCCCAAATTGCCACGTTCAACCATCCAGTTGTGCAATCTAGGTCCAAACTGCCATGTTGAACCATCCAGCTGTGCAATATAGGTATAAACTGCCTCATTCAACCATCCAGGTTTGCAATCTAGGTCCAAACTGCCTCGTACAACCACCCAGCTGTGCAATCTAGGTCCAAACCACCTCATACAACCATCCAGGTTTGCAATCTAGGTCCAAACTGCCTCGTACAACCATCCAGGTTTGCAATCTAGGTCCAAACTGCCATGTTGAACCATCCAGCTGTGCAATCTAGGTCTAAACTGTCTCGTAGAACCACCCAGCTATGCAATCTAGGTCCAAACCGCCTCATACGATCCAGGTTTGCAATCTAGGTCCAAATTGCCTTGTACAACCACCCAGCTGTGCAATCTAGGTCCAAACTGCCTCAAACAACCATCCAGGTTTGCAATCTAGGTCCAAACTGCCTCAGACAACCACCCAGCTGTGCAATCTAGGTCCAAACTCCCTCGTACAACCATCCAGGTTTACAATCTAGGTCCAAGCTGCCTCGTACA
Organism: Gastrophryne carolinensis; assembly: GCA_027917425.1. Lineage (NCBI taxonomy): Eukaryota > Metazoa > Chordata > Amphibia > Anura > Microhylidae > Gastrophryne > Gastrophryne carolinensis. The sequence goes on from CM051235.1 coordinate 614,618,233, forward strand.
AACACCCAGCTGAGCAGTCTAGGTCCAAACTGCCTCGTACAACCATCCAGGTTTGCAATCTAGGTCCAAACTGCACAATCACATTCAACCATGCAGCCGTAGCTGTAAGTCCAAATGTCCATTTAGTCCTTCCTGTGAAATCTAGGTTCACACAGCCATGCTGCTGTACAATCCAGGTCCAAGCTTCCACATGCAACCACCTAGCTGTTCAGACCGCCACAGACAACAATTCAGACAACAATTCAGCTATACAACATCCAAACAACAACTATCCAAACATCTATTTAGACCATTCAACTGTGAACTCCAGGTCGACACAGCCACACTGTTGTGAAATCTAGGTTCAAAATTCCCCATATAATTATTAAGATGAACAGTTTAGGTTCATACTGCCATTTAGGTTCCCTAAGTAATTGAGATCCACACTGCCAGGTACAGCCATCCAGCTGAATCCAGGTTCAAACTGCCATGCAGGCTGTCTAACTGACGTGTTTCAGTTTTCAGGCTTCTTCAGAGAAACCCATCTTATATAAATAAAGTTAGCTGTTCAATATGTATGTGAGAGTATTAATCAAGATATTACCGTTACGTGTCCGCCATGGCAGTTTGAACCTAGATTTTACAGCAGGATGCGTGTATTTGACGGTTCGGACCTAGATGATACATCTCAGTAGTTGTATGTATGGGCCTAGTTTTCAAAGCTGCATTACCTAAATGGCCGTATGGACCTAAATTAGAGAAGTACCAGCATTGAGCATGATAACAAGCTAGAAAACCCCTTTTCTCGTCTGGAAGAAGCACAAATCTTCTGTAGGCATCCTGCACTGAAGAGCTGGGTGAATGGGGTTGAAGTCTTCTTTTCAATTCGTAAGTATACTTTGATGTCCTTACAACTTACTAATATTTGATTTTTATAATCCTGTCTGCTCTTAAAGTGGACCAAAACCCAGGATCTTGACTATCCTGGGTTTTGGTCCCTGCCACGGGGCACCCCCCCCCCAAGGTTGCCCAATCTCACTCACCCTTCCCCACCCCTTCGTATGATTGCGCGCCTAAAGTGAGCGAATCCAAGCGCGCTGGTGGTCGCATCCCCCACTACCCTCTAACATGGAGCCTGCCCGCGCTGGGCATTCACAAATGCCTGGCGTGTGCACAAGCCCTGCTAAAGGGATAGCGGATATGCGGCCACAGCTCGTGCATGCGCTGTTGGACCGGGAAAGAAGTGAGTTTCTGGGAAACCTGGGGGGGTTTAAAACAGTGGGGCATCCTGATTCCGGATGCCCCGGGGAAGAGAATCCAGCGGCCTTGGAATCTTATAGATTTCAGGGCCATTGGGTCGTGGGTTTTCGTCCACCTTAATGTGATCCTTTAGACTTCAGATGAAGCTGCAGAGAACTGTGCAATGTAGGTACTTACACACTGCATACCTCCCAACTGTTCCTGATTTGGAGGGACAGTCCCTCTTTTGAGTTAATGTCCCCCTGTCCCTCGTTGCTCTTCTCTGTCTCTTTTTCAGTTGTAACATGCAGAGCTGCATCAATAAATTATTTATTTCCCGATTTAAAGTGTTTATATTGTGGTAACTGTCCATCAATCAACAAGGGGGTGTGGCTTCATTTAACAATTGTCCCTTTTTCTCAAATTGAAAGGTATGACACTGCATGGTTTCCATCATGTGATCATCTGGAGTAACTCCTCCCATAATGTCCTTCTCAGTTGAAATTAGTTTAGCAGCTTCATTTTGATTTTGGCCATTCTCTGCCACAGGAGCAGCCTGAGCCCTATGTGCAGCACTTTTCTTATACTTAATGACTATACATTCATGCAGGAACCAAATTTGGTTTGCTTCTGTATATGATCCAGCATTTCCTCGCTTGCACTTTGGCACTAGCACCTTGTGCATTGGCACCTTGAGGAAGTGGCGTTTTGCCACGGAATGCGTGGGTGAAGATACCAGTGGAGGCCAGCAGGAGATTGCACTCATCACTTAGGTGATGTCATTCCCTGTAGTTACCCTTTGTTTCACTATTCTACTGTATTTGGCTCTATTAGCACTTTAGTTAGCACTTTGGTAATAAGCACTGTTGTTATAATATGGATGAATTTTTGGATATGTGATATATTCGGGGATTTAGGTATTAATTGGAATGCCCCTGCTGTGGCCCTGATTGTCTATTTTAATGGTATGTTGTTTGTGATGTAATATTTGTGATGTTTTTATTTTTTATGAATTAAAGATCGTCTTTTAGATATTTATGTGATTAATAAGTGATTATTGTGGGGTGATTGGTGTCGTCTCTGGGTATTGTCCGAAATGCGGTGTACTGGATCCACAGTGTGTGTTTGTTGTACTCATTTCCTCGCTTGCCAGGCGTTCTTCAATTCCCTTCTCATCAAATTATATAACTTGCAGAACAAGCAAGTGAAAGCTGTTCCATCTCCGTATTGATCGCTGTTCTTTTCCCGTCTGGGCCTGTGTCTCTCCCTTCTTGCCTCTGTTCGACACTTTTCCTTCTCTTCTGGATCAACTGCCTTTGCTGTTGCCTCTGTTCGACACTGTTCCTATTTTTCTAGATCAACTGCCTTTGCTGTTGTAGCTGCAGGTTTTGTTGCCTGGCCTGCACCAGGTTTTGCCGGCTTTGTTTTTTTTTTGCCTACAGGTTAGAAGGGCCGTGTCACCATCCTCTTAACTTCTCTAGAGATTCCTCCAGACATACAACTCCAAAACCTAGAATATCTCACTGTCGCCATGTGATCCACTCACTGCCTCACACTGTCATGCCAGTATCAAACCCAGTAGATCGGGGCGCCATACGCAGCTTGTGCGGAGGGGAAGAGGAGGGAGGTGCGGTGTGGCTGGCTGTCGAAAGCTGGCATTTTCGATCTTAATGAGTTGAGCCAATAAATGGAATTACCTTAACCTTAGATTTTCTGCTTAAATTGATGGTTAACACAGCACAGCAACTTACTGATATTTTATTTCTATAAGCCTGTCTGCTCTTAAAGTGGACCAAAACCCAGGATTTTGACTATCCTGTGTTTTGGTCCCTGCCACCGGGGCACCCCCCCCAAGGTTGCCCGATCTCACTCAACCTTCCCCGGTCCTACGGTGCATGTGCAGCCCTCTCGTCCAATTTGGGATGTTTTTATTTTTTATGAATTAAAGATCGTCTTTTAGATATTTATGTGATTAATAAGTGATTATTGTGGGGTGATTGGTGTCGTCTCTGGGTATTGTCCGATGTGCGGCGTACTGGATCCGCAGTGTGTGTTTGTTGTAACTATTTCCTCGCTTGCCAGGCGTTCTTCAAGTCCCTTCTCATCAAATGATCTAAGCTTGCAGAACAAGCAAGTGAAGGCTGTTCCAGCTCCATATTGATTACTGTCCTTTTCCCGTCTGGGCCTGTGTCTCTCCCTTCTTGCCTCTGTTCGACACTTTTCCTTCTCTTCTGGATCAACTGCCTTTGCTGTTGTAGCTGCAGGTTTTGTTGCCTGGCCTGCACCAGGTTTTGCCGGCTTTGTTTTTTTTTTTGCCTACAGGTTAGAAGGGCCGTGTCACCATCCTCTTAACTTCTCTAGAGATTCCTCCAGACATACAACTCCAAAACCTAGAATATCTCACTGTCGCCATGTGATCCGCTCACTGCCTCACACTGTCACGCCAGTATCAAACCCGGTAGATCGGGCCACCATACGCAGCTTGTGCGGAGGGGAAGAGGAGGGAGATGCGGTGCGGCTGGATGTCGAAAGCTGGCATTTTCAATCTTAATGAGTTGAGCCCATAAAAGGAATTACCTTAACCTTAGATTTTCTGCTTACATCGATGGCTAACACAGCAAAGCAACTTACTGATATTTTATTTTTATAAGCCTGTCTGCTCTTAAAGTGGACCAAAACCCAGGATTTTGACTATCCTGGGTTTTGGTCCCTGCCACCGGGGCACCCCCCCAAGATTGCCCGATCTCACTCAACCTTCCCCAGTCCTACCGTGCATGTGCAGCCCTCTCGTCCAATTTGGGATGTTTTTATTTTTTATGAATTAAAGATCGTCTTTTGGATATTTATGTTATTAATAAGTGATTATTGTGGGGTGATTGGTGTCGTCTCTGGGTATTGTCCGATGTGCGGTGTACTGGGACCGCAGTGTGTGTTTGTTGTACTCATTTCCTCTCTTGCCAGGCGTTCTTCAAGTCCCTTCTCATCAAATGATCTAAACTTGCAGAACAAGCAAGTGAAGGCTGTTCCAGCTCCATATTGATCACTGTTCTTTTCCCGTCTGGGCCTGTGTCTCTCCCTTCTTGCCTCTGTTCGACACTTTTTCTCCTCTTCTGGATCAACTGCCTTTGCTGTTGTAGCTGCAGGTTTTGCTGCCTGGCCTGCACCAGGTTTTGCCGGCTTTGTTTTTTTTTTTTGCCTACAGGTTAGAAGGGCCGTGTCACCATCCTCTTACTTCTCTAGCCATTCCTCCAGACATACAACTCCAAAACCTAGAATATCTCACTGTCGCCATGTGATCCGCTCACTGCCTCACACTGTCACTCCAGTATCAAACCCAGTAGATCAGGCCGCCATACGCAGCTTGTGCGGAGGGGAAGAGGAGGGAGATGCGGTGCGGCTGGATGTCGAAAGCTGGCATTTTCGATCTAAATGAGTTGAGCCAATAAATGGAATTACCTTAACCTTAGATTTTCTGCTTAAATTGATGGCTAACACAGCACAGCAACTTACTGATATTTTATTTTTATAAGCCTCTTAAAGTGGACTGCTCTTAAAGTGGACCAAAACCCAGGATTTTGACTAACCTGGGTTTTGGTCCCTGCCACCGGGGCACCCCCCAAGGTTGCCCGATCTCACTCAACCTTCCCCAGTCCTACGGTGCATGTGCAGCCCTTTCGTCCAATTTGTGATGTTTTTATTTTTTATGAATTAAAGATCGTCTTTTAGATATTTATGTGATTAAAAAGTGATTACTGTGGGGTGATTGGTGTCGTCTCTGGGTATTGTCCGATGTGCGGTGTACTGAGATCGCAGTGTGTGTTTGTTGTACTCATTTCCTCGCTTGCCAGGCGTTCTTCAATTCCCATTTCATCAAATGATCTAAACTTGCAGAACAAGCAAGTGAAGGCTGTTCCAGCTCCATATTGATTACTGTCCTTTTCCCGTCTGGGCCTGTGTCTCTCCCTTCTTGCCTCTGTTTGACACTTTTCCTTCTCTTCTGGATCAACTGCCTTTGCTGTTGTAGCTGCAGGTTTTGTTGTCTGGCCTGCACCAGGTTTTGCCGGCTTTGTTTTTTTTTGCCTACAGGTACAGGTACCATCCTCTTTACTTCTCTAGCCATTCCTCCAGACATACAACTCCAAAACCTAGAATATCTCACTGTCGCCATGTGATCCGCTCACTGCCTCACACTGTCACGCCAGTATCAAACCCAATAGATCGGGCCGCCATACGCAGCTTGTGCGGAGGGAAAGAGGAGGGAGGAGTGCTGGGGCTGGCTGTCCACCGACGTGTGTATTGCTTTGTCCACCGGAGCTTCGTCAGGGTGGTGGATGGCCATTCCTCACTCGCTTTTACTCTCATCAAGAAAGGACCAATCATTGACCGGCTTTCACTTTATATTAGCGTGCATTGCTTATACCGCTGTTCTGGCATTCATAGTAATGATTTGTCCATTAGCGTCTTTTTGGGTGTGCTTTGGAGTTTGTATGTTGAATGGTTCATGGGACGCCAGCGCATTTTACTGGCAGTGTGCAGGACTGTTTGATGCTCAGTGGGATCTCCCAGGTTTTTAATTTTTCCACCAGACATAACCTGGGGGGTCATACCATGTCCAGGCTGCCAATGCCACTGTCCATGACAGTTATCCATATTTCTCCCATAGTTTCCATAGCCATAGTCTCCACTTCTCTCACTTCCACCCATAGACTATGATTTTTTGCCTGGGCCTCCATCTATGGTTAAAATTGGTTACGTCCGACTGATTCCAGAAACACAAAGCTGATTTCCCTGTACAAACCAAGCGCGCCTTCCTGTTTCTCTCGCTGCCCAAGACAAGATGGAGAACGTCTGCCTTCTGTGTGCTATAGAAATGGCTGCTGCAGAGGTGTAATATTATTTCTAAGCAAGAAACACTTCAATGCAGTTCTGTCCATTGTGCTCTATGGGATCCTGACCTACAGCATCACTATAAACCAAGTGATTGGCAAGTCAAACGTTAAATAAATATGAGTAGCTTAACCTTTTATTCAATGGCTTTAGTGCTTTGCTTCCTTCTCTGTCTGTCTCCTTAGTAAGGAAATCACTTCCTCATTCAGCTTTCAGTCCCCACCCCACTGATCCGGTCCATCAATCAACCTTTGGTGGACCAAGAACGGAAACACCCCCCCACTCTCTGCCCAGACGTCTTGATTGGCTGCCTCTCTCTGCAGCTCTGAAACCCTGCCCTCCTCTCTCATCTCACACTCATCACAGTGTACTTACATCCCATCACTGTTGCCACACCACTATTTCTCATCATTTTTTCTATGTATCGTCAATAATCTAATACTTTTAAAGATAACTTTTGAAAACGGATTGAAGTTTAGGAAAGTGCAACTTGTAGCCCGAGACAATGGGGCAACAATCGGCCGCTCGCCTTCAGTATAATTTTAACTAAAGCGCCCAGTGCTGCGACCTATATGGCACTAAAGTTAAATTAGACGCTAATTGGCGGCTGCATCGGCGCTGCAGGTGGTTTCTTAAATCGTACAATGTATGTCACTGAGGAAAATAAAAATGGAGCGAGTGGTATTACCAGGCACTGATGCTTTATAAATCAGGATTTTATTTTGTGTTGTCCAAAGCCAAGATTGGTTTTGAAGCAGTTTTGATGAATCAGCAGCCTTTGTTTTGCTTTCAGATTCATTTTGAACCTAAATATTTCTGAACTGAATTTTACTCTAACGGGGAGATTCTATTCAGGTTTGAATATGTTTGGACCACATTGTTTAAAAAAATAAATAAAAATTCATCCTTTAAGTTTCAGATTAGTTTGGACATCATTTTTTTAAAAGAAATGCAAAACGAATTTGATGCATTATAGGATTATAAGCCTCATTATTGCAAAGGGAAATTATGTTTTGCTAAAATGTACATTTTTATATTGGACCCTAATGAGCGGAAACGGATACGTTGCGCTTTTAATATAACGCGTAATAGAAAACGATTAAATGCCAAGGCCTGGAAAGAGCCTGCTCTAAGCTACAGAGCATTCAAAAACAGGGTCAACAACATCCTGGCCATGGAAAAATTATCGGCAATCCATAACAGTTCTATGGAGCTTTTTCGAGAAGTGTGGAATCCCTGGGTGCACACTCAGACTGGCCCTCAGACTTCGAAAATAATCTTTTGACGATATAGTCCTATTGACCTTCCAGTTAAGAGGATTATTTATCTTTTTTGTATCTACCAGAAATGTGAATCCCCTTCTTTTTCACCCCTACCCTTGTTTTATTTTTACATTATATATTTTTTTTTATCTATTATTACTTTCTTATCCACAATATATAGTGGTGAAATTAAGGGCCTTATTTATCAAGGGATAGCGCCAGGTAGCGAATGGTGAGCGAACGGTAATGACGGTCACCGCCACGAGAACGCCGGCTCCCCTCCGCAATCACACATTTATCAAGCCGATCCTGCTTAGCGAATGACAGAGCGCCAGATAGCAAAGCATTCATCATTATTCCAGCCTCACCCCACAGCGCCAGCAAGCGAACTTGAACAGCGACAGGTCTGACCTCTCGCTACCTGGCGCTCTCCAATGCATTTCAATGGAGCAATCTTTAAATATTCATAATTAAATGATATTAATGATTTTTTTTTTTTAAATGTCAAAAATTCTGTGACCACTTCTGCAATGTTAGATATTTTTTTTAAGGTAAAAAAAAAAAATTTGAGCAGAATTGATATTGCAGGTCTGATATTAATGTATTCATATTACAAAATGTTTATAAAAACTTGTTTATTTTTTTTGCCAAAAATATGGTTGTTTGGGGGTTAAAAAACTACTTTTAACCCATCGCCGCCAGCGCTCTGGGGTTTAAACAAGCATTTCACAGCGCGAGAATTTTTTGAGCGTGATTTGTTAATGAATATGCTGGGAGCCGTTCGCTATGGCCATTCGCTGTCATGCGCTCCCATACAGCGCGGAACCTGTCAAACAGCGACTCCTAACCCCGTATTCCACATTACCGCACACCGACTGAGTCGCTGTCAACAAGCGAACAACGGCCAAGCACAGCGAATAAGAGCGGGCGCTGTGAAAATAACGCTACTGCCGCTCATCTGTCGCTACCTGGCGCTATTAATAAATCAGCCTCTAAGTGATAATTTTCTTGTCAAAGTTGATAAGAGTAATGTTTATGCTGAAACAGAAGAATTTACTGTCTATATTATATTGTACATTATCACAGATGTATGTGTTGCTTTGTACATGCTTAATAAAAATTATTGAAAAAGAGAAAATGATTAAACAAGGGAAAAAAACGAGAGAGACGAGGGCCCATTAACAAGTGTGCAACAAGTGTGCGCCATAAGAAATCTCCCTATGGGTGACCTCCCAGCCCCTCGAGCATCTGAAACAAGATAGGAAGCGTCTGTCACAGATGCTGTAACAACTTGTCCCGGGGAAGCCTCCGCACCGGGGTCAGGTAGAGTTCAATGAACTAGCACATCAACACTATTTGAGAAATGCTAAGGTGTTTTGAGTCCTGCGCTCGCTCGCTCTTTCTCTCGCCCCTCTCTCCGCTCCCATCTGCCTGTTATTAAACGGGTGGCTTTTTACAACATCAATAAAGAACTTTGCTACCAATTGGCATAGACAAAAGCCAGCAAAGCCGCCTCCGAACTATGAAAACTTTGTGTTTCATCCATTTAGATGACTCCGCTGTGTCAAATCCTCCCCTGGGTTCAAAAGTTCACTTGAACCATGAACTTTGTCATTTCACAGCAGGCATCTGAACAAATATAAGATTAAAGCAAGCAAAGGAAGGGAACAATACTTCATAATATATATATATATATATATATATATATATATATTTTTTTTTTTTTTTGCTTTTCTGTATTTGCAAAAAATAAAAAGGTCATTTTACAGATCGGAGGTGCAGATGAGAAGCTTGTAAAGGCAAATTAGAAAAAAGCAAGAAAATCGGACCTGTTCTGGCGCTGTCATTTCCGATGTTGGCAGCTTCCTGCTGAGGCATCTTTGAGCGTCCACCATTGGTGAATCTCCTCTGAAACATAAAAACAGGCGGGTGACGGTAGAAGGAGATGTAGTCCATCTAGTCTCTGCCCTTATGTGTATACTATATGTTCTCTTTATCTTATGTGTATACTGTATGTTCTCTGTATCTTATGTGTATACTGTATGTTCTCTGTATCTTATGTGTATACTGTATGTTCTCTGTATCTTATGTGTATACTGTATGTTCTCTGTATCTTATGTGTATACTGTATGTTCTCTGTATCTTATGTGTATACTGTATGTTCTCTGTATCTTATGTGTATACTGTATGCTCTCTGTATCTTATGTGTATACTGTATGTTCTCTTTATCTTATGTGTATACTGTATGTTCTCTGTATCTTATGTATATACTGTATGTTCTCTGTATCTTATGTGTATACTGTATGTTCTCTTTATCTTATGTATATACTGTATGTTCTCTGTATCTTATGTGTATACTGTATGTTCCCTGTATCTTATGTATCTTATGTGTGTTCTCTTTATCTTATGTATCTTATGTATGTTCTCTTTATCTTAGGATAGATGTGTGCTTATCCCAGGCAGGTTCAAATTCAGTGACTGTTGATTTTTCCACGACCTCTGCTGGAAGTTGGTTCCAAGCATCTACTACTCTTTCTGTAACATAATATTTTCTAACATTGCTCCTGATCTTCCCCCCGACTAGCTTCAGGTTGGGCCCCCTTGTTCTATCATTAAGTTTCTTCTTAAAAACACTTCCCTCCTGAACCTTATTCAATCCTTTCACATATATAAAGGTCTCCATCATGTCCCCTCTCTCCCTTCTTTCCTCCAGACTGTACAAATTAAGTTCTTCTAATTCTTTTATGTTTAAGTTCTTCCACCATTTTTGTTGCCGGCCTTTGGACCCGTTCTATTTGAATAATGTCTTTTTGCAGGTAAGGTCTCCAGAACTGCACACAGTATTCTAGCTGTGGCCTCACCAGGGCTCTATACAGCGGCATCACAACCTCCCTCTTCCTACTGGTGATGCCTCGAGCTATGCAGCCGAGCACCCTGCTTGCTTTTCCCACTGCCTGGCTACACTGTCCACTCATCTTGCAGCTATCAGTAATCAGTATCCCTAAATCTCTCTCCTCCGAGGTCCTGGCTAACACAGCGCTGCCCATACGGTGCCCAGAGCAGGGATTCCTTCTACCCAAGTGCAGGGTTTTACACTTAGAAACATTAAACTCTAGTTTCCACAGTGAAAGAATCGGACCTGTTCTGGTGCTGTCAGTTCTGATGTTGGCAGCTTCCTGCTGAGGCATCTTTGAGCGTCCACCACTGGTGAATCCCTTATGAAGCTATGGAAGTCACCAGAAGCAATATTTCCGAGCTAGTGCGTCCTCTCACGCTCTGTGTTTCCACTGACCGCATTAAGGGGAAAAAGCACAAGTGCTGCACAGTCCACTTTTGTGTGACTGCATGAACAGAAGCATCCCTGCAGCATCTGTAGTTTTCCAGGTCCACCAGTAGGCCAGGGAAGGCAAAACCTGGAAGGTTTCTGGGGATGGCAATTGCGGTAGAAGCAGGACTTGGGTGGAAGGAGGAAACGGCGGTAGAAGCAGGACCTTAGGAGAAGGGGGCAGTGGCAGTAGAAGCAGGACCTTAGGAAAGGGGGCAGTGGCAGTAGAAGCAGGACCTTAGGAGAAGTGGGCAGTGGTGGAAGCAGCAGAACCCTGATGGATGGAGGTAGCAGCGGTGGCAGCAGCATGATCCTGGTGGAAGGAGGCAATAGCGATAGAAGAAGGACCCAGGTAGGAGAAGGCAGCAGCGATAGAAGAAGGACCTGGGGAGGAGAAGGCAGCAGTGGTGATAGCAGGATCCACATGAAAAGAGGCAGCAGTGGAAGCAGGAGAACCTAGGTGGAAGGAGGCAGCAACAGTGGCAGCATGATCAAGGTAGAAGAAGGTAGCAGTGCAAGCAGCAGGACTTGGGTGGAAGGAGGCAGCAGCGGTGGTAGCAGAAGGAGCCCGGTGAAAGGAGGCAGCAGCAGAAGCAGCAGGACTTGGGTGGAATGAGGCAGCAGCACTTGTTGTAGCATCCAGGTGGAAGGAGGCAGAAGCGGTAGGGGGAAGGAGGCAGCAGAAGAAGCAGCAGAACTTGGGTAGAAGGGGGCAGCAATGGTGGTAGCAGGATCCAAGTGGAAGGAGGCAGCAATGGTGGTAGCAGGATCCAAGTGGAAGGAGGCAGCAATGGTGGTAGCAGGATCCAGGTGGAAGGAGGCAGCAATGGTGGTAGCAGGATCCAGGTGGAAGGAGGCAGCAATGGTGGTAGCAGCAGGATCCAGGTGGAAGGAGGCAGCAATGGTGGTAGCAGGATCCAGGTGGAAGGAGGCAGCAATGGTGGTAGCAGCAGGATCCAGGTGGAAGGAGGCAGCAATGGTGGTAGCAGGATCCAGGTGGAAGGAGGCAGCAATGGTGGTAGCAGGATCCAGGTGGAAGGAGGGAGCAATGGTGGTAGCAGCAGGATCCAGGTGGAAGGAGGCAGCAATGGTGGTAGCAGGATCCAGGTGGAAGGAGGCAGCAATGGTGGTAGCAGGATCCAGGTGGAAGGAGGCAGCAATGGTGGTAGCAGGATCCAGGTGGAAGGAGGCAGCAATGGTGGTAGCAGGATCCAGGTGGAAGGAGGGAGCAATGGTGGTAGCAGCAGGATCCAGGTGGAAGGAGGCAGCAATGGTGGTAGCAGGATCCAGGTGGAAGGAGGGAGCAATGGTGGTAGCAGGATCCAGGTGGAAGGGGGTAGCAATGGTGGTAGCAGGATCCAGGTGGAAGGAGGGAGCAATGGTGGTAGCAGGATCCAAGTGGAAGGAGGCAGCAATGGTGGTAGCAGGATCCAGGTGGAAGGAGGCAGCAATGGTGGTAGCAGGATCCAGGTGGAAGGAGGCAGCAATGGTGGTAGCAGGATCCAGGTGGAAGGAGGGAGCAATGGTGGTAGCAGCAGGATCCAGGTGGAAGGAGGCAGCAATGGTGGTAGCAGGATCCAGGTGGAAGGAGGCAGCAATGGTGGTAGCAGGATCCAGGTGGAAGGAGGGAGCAATGGTGAAGGCAGGATCCAGGTGGAAGGGGGCAGCAATGGTGGTAGCAGGATCCAGGTGGAAGGAGGCAGCAATGGTGGTAGCAGGATCCAGGTGGAAGGAGGGAGCAATGGTGGTAGCAGGATCCAGGTGGAAGGAGGGAGCAATGGTGAAGGCAGGATCCAGGTGGAAGGGGGCAGCAATGGTGGTAGCAGGATCCAGGTGGAAGGAGGCAGCAATGGTGGTAGCAGGATCCAGGTGGAAGGAGGCAGCAATGGTGGTAGCAGGATCCAGGTGGAAGGAGGGAGCAATGGTGGTAGCAGCAGGATCCAGGTGGAAGGAGGCAGCAATGGTGGTAGCAGGATCCAGGTGGAAAGAGGCAGCAATGGTGGTAGCAGGATCCAGGTGGAAGGAGGGAGCAATGGTGAAGGCAGGATCCAGGTGGAAGGAGGCAGCAATGGTGGTAGCAGGATCCAGGTGGAAGGAGGCAGCAATGGTGGTAGCAGGATCCAGGTGGAAAGAGGCAGCAATGGTGGTAGCAGGATCCAGGTGGAAGGAGGGAGCAATGGTGAAGGCAGGATCCAGGTGGAAGGAGGCAGCAATGGTGGTAGCAGGATCCAGGTGGAAAGAGGGAGCAATGGTGGTAGCAGCAGGATCCAGGTGGAAGGAGGCAGCAATGGTGGTAGCAGGATCCAGGTGAAAGGAGGCAGCAATGGTGGTAGCAGGATCCAGGTGGAAGGAGGGAGCAATGGTGAAGGCAGGATCCAGGTGGAAGGAGGCAGCAATGGTGGTAGCAGCAGGATCCAGGTGGAAGGAGGCAGCAATGGTGGTAGCAGGATCCAGGTGGAAAGAGGCAGCAATGGTGGTAGCAGGATCCAGGTGGAAGGAGGGAGCAATGGTGAAGGCAGGATCCAGGTGGAAGGAGGCAGCAATGGTGGTAGCAGGATCCAGGTGGAAGGAGGCAGCAATGGTGGTAGCAGGATCCAGGTGGAAGGAGGGAGCAATGGTGGTAGCAGCAGGATCCAGGTGGAAGGAGGCAGCAATGGTGGTAGCAGCAGGATCCAGGTGGAAGGAGGGAGCAATGGTGGTAGCAGCAGGATCCAGGTGGAAGGAGGCAGCAATGGTGGTAGCAGGATCCAGGTGAAAGGAGGCAGCAATGGTGGTAGCAGGATCCAGGTGGAAGGAGGGAGCAATGGTGAAGGCAGGATCCAGGTGGAAGGAGGCAGCAATGGTGGTAGCAGCAGGATCCAGGTGGAAGGAGGCAGCAATGGTGGTAGCAGGATCCAGGTGGAAGGAGGGAGCAATGGTGAAGGCAGGATCCAGGTGGAAGGAGGCAGCAATGGTGGTAGCAGCAGGATCCAGGTGGAAGGAGGCAGCAATGGTGGTAGCAGGATCCAGGTGGAAGGAGGCAGCAATGGTGGTAGCAGGATCCAGGTGGAAGGAGGCAGCAATGGTGGTAGCAGGATCCAGGTGGAAGGAGGGAGCAATGGTGGTAGCAGCAGGATCCAGGTGGAAGGAGGGAGCAATGGTGGTAGCAGGATCCAGGTGGAAGGAGGCAGCAATGGTGGTAGCAGCAGGATCCAGGTGGAAGGAGGGAGCAATGGTGGTAGCAGGATCCAGGTGGAAGGAGGCAGCAATGGTGGTAGCAGGATCCAGGTGAAAGGAGGCAGCAATGGTGGTAGCAGCAGGATCCAGGTGGAAGGAGGGAGCAATGGTGGTAGCAGGATCCAGGTGGAAGGAGGCAGCAATGGTGGTAGCAGGATCCAGGCCTGCGCATAGAAATGACAGGTAATGGGTAAAGGTGGCTTCAGAAATAAATTAGGTGGAGCTTACGGGCTGGAACACTGGTGGATAATAGAGATAACCCTTGACGTTTCGGTATAAACCTTTTTCAAGAGGAAGCGGTATCCTGTAGTATGTGAGAGCTATATATATATAAATGGGGTTTGCTCTTTATCCACTATGTGACAACCCCCCACAGCCCCACCAGAAAAGCACTACCGCACCACAACCCTGTACTTAAAGACCTCTTTAGACAGATCATATGTTTAAGGGAAAATGGTTGGTCCAGTAAGCAACAGCTCATAGACAGTGGAAACAGGACCACTCAATCAGACCACAACCCTGTACTTAAAGACCTCTTTAGATCAACCGGAATAGCAGTGTAGTATCCACTATGTGATTTATGGACTTTGTGCTTCATTTATTAATTAGAAGGTTGTAGCACACTGTATCTCAGAAAAAGACTCCAATTGGAGTCAAAACATAGAAAGGGGTTCACAAATTCCAAGGCTCGTCTGCTCAAACCGGACCCAAACAATATGCAACAGTGGAAAATGGAAAATTGAACACCCTTGGAGCAAAAAAATGCATTTAAAAGGAAGAATTTTTAATGCTGTTTAACAGGTGAGTAAGTGACATCAATCAAGTGTAATTACAAGATATAATACAATTACATAAACCAAACAGTATATAAAGGTTTGACCGCTGATGATAGTTCATTCATCGATGCTGTATTCAGCACAGGAGGGTAAAATGTCCATAAAGTGTTCCAGGGAGTCTATGGGATTAGATGCAATGAAAAAGAGTTCTTGAGCACAGTAAGGTATCGTCCCCTGGAAGGGCACAATGATGGACAGCCCTTAATCCATCCTGACAAATGCCAATAGTAATGTAGCCAGAAGCAAGAGAAACTTACAAGGTAGTCAGGCTGAATGGCTGCAGCACCAGGTAGACAGAGTAAATCCTAACGTTTCGGCTGGGGGCCTTCGTCACGAGGAGCGGTCGCTTTGTGCTTCATTTCCCATGGATATGCCCGACTAGGGCTGGTACCCATTAAAGTGGACCAACACCCAGGATTTTGACTATCCTGGGTTTTGGTCCACTTCGGCAGGGCACCCCGATCGGGGGTGCCCCGCTGTGTGAAGCCCCCCAGAAAGCCCGAAAAACTCACCTCTCCTCGCTCCCACGTGACCGCCGCTGCCAATCCCCGCTTGTCCGTCGGCGACGGATCTTATAGATTCCCAGGCCAATCAGTGGAGTGTGTTGGTCCAGTTGGTCCAGTGGAGGGTGTTGGTCCACCTTTATACAATGCCACCCAGCCGTCCATATTGATTAATGATGCTAATATTATGCTGTTAAAATTTTGATACACTCTGTAACACCAGCATTAAATCGCCTTTTTGATTACAGTTTTGTAGTTTGGGTGTTTGTTTTTCCACTCCTCCTGGGATCCATTTTTCGTCCCTCTCCATCCTATGCACATCCCTTCCCGCACGGTGGGCGGGAGCACAGACAGCGCGGGTAACACGCTCTGGGTGGCATGAGTGGCCAGAGGAAAGATGGTGGCACCCAGTCACCCGATCATCAGTGCTGGATTTCGGCCAGGTTAATTTTTTTTTTTTTTACTTGCTTCAGCAACAGGGAAGGGGGGCAGGGTGGACGGGGACATAAAAACGTCTGGCTGGGCTGGTCCTTTAAATGGGTCAGTTCAGTCTAAATAATGTGATTCATAGGAGCAGCCATGATGGGATTATCTGGCGCTTCCTCCAGATTGTCTTCTATTGAAATTGACGTCAACGGGGTGGCAGCTGCAGTAATCTCATCATGACTGCTCCACAAGAGTTATTTAGACTGGACTGTTCTTTTAAGCATTTACCATGCAAATGTAACTGGCCCATCCAATCCAAACTGCCTCTACATTCACACAACAATTCATACATGTATTGTACTTTCCACAAGGGGGTCGGTTCAGAGCCTAGTGAGAAATCTCACTTCTTTTTTAGGAGAGAAATCTGCCATTTACTGCCATTGTCTACCGGGTGTAAATTTTCACTAGGCTCTGAATCAGCCCCAAGATAACCAATGAAAGTGAATGCCAATTTTCTCTCCTAAAAAATAACTGAGGCCCTTATTTAACAAGGGATAGCGCCAGGTAGCGAATGGTGAGCGAACGGTAATGACGGTCACCGCCACGAGTACGCCGGCTCCCCTCCGCAATCACACATTTATCAAGCCGATCCTGCTTAGCGACTGACAGAGCGCCAGATAGCGAATCATTCATCATTATTCCAGCCTCACCCCACAGCGCCAGCGAGCGACCTTGAACAGCGACAGGTATGACCTCTCGCTACCTGGCGCTCTCCAATGCATTTCAATGGAACAATCTTTAAATATTCATAATTAATTGCTATTAATGTTTTTTTTTTTTTTTTTTTTTTAAATGTCAAATATTCTGTGACCACTTCTGCAATGTTAGATATTTTTTTTAAGGTTAAAAAAAAAAAAAAAAAAAAATTGTGCAGAATTGATATTACAGGTCTGATATTAATGTATTCATATTACGAAATGTTTTGAAAAACATGTTTTTTTTTTTCAAAAAATATGGTTGTTTGGGGGTTAAAAAACTACTTTTAACCCATCGCCGCCAGCGCTCTGGGGTTTAAACAAGCATTTCACAGCGCGAGAATTTTTTTTGCGTGATTTGTTAATGAATATGCTGGGAGCCGTTCGCTCTGGCCATTCGCTGTCATGCGCTCCCATACAGCGCGGAACCTGTCAAACAGCGACTCCTAACCCCGTATTCAACATTACCGCACACCGACTGAGTCGCTGTCAACAGCCGAACAACGGCCAAGCACAGCGAATACTAGCGTGCGCTGTGAAAATAACGCTACTGTCGATCATCTGTCGCTACCTGGCGCTATTAATGAATCGGCCTCTGAGCTTTCTCACCAGGCTCTGAATCAACCCCCATGGCTTTTACGTTATTGTCTATATAACCAGAGATCGCCCTATACCAGACCAGCGGAGTATGAGCCGGACACAAAGATGGACCCCCACTCATGGTGACTATCACTGGGGGGCCATCTTTCTATCCGGCTCATGGGCCGATCGCTGGTTATATAGACAGTAACATAAAAGCCCTCCCAAAGAATTCCACAGGATATAGAAACAGACAGACAATTATAATTCCCTTATTCTGCATTCATTTATATTTCAAACCTTCCTGCCAGAACCTTCCTTGAAATACTTTGGAGGTGAATATAATATTCCGCTGCTGTAAGCAGCTCCTCAATCGTGGTCCTTGTGTGGAGGTAACCTATATGTTTTCCTAGCTAGGAGGCCTGGAAGCCCCGTATATAAGACGTCTCTTATGACATCCATTATTGGGCTTATTCTGATTCCAGGGAATTCCTTTATTTATAGGAACGTTTCTAAATGCCTCACCAATCCACACATGGAAAAGTGTCTTTTTCAGCTTTGTCGGCAGAAATGTTCAAATGCCGACATTCTCTCTTAAAAAAAAAAAATAATAGACCAGGCCTAGATCCAAGAAAAGCAAAAAAGTATCCGCCAAAGCGTAACTATTCCGGAAAAGACTTCCTCAGGTTGTATCATAATAGATTTGGCCAGGGCAGCCATCAGGAATTTATAGGCCTTACACAGCCAAGTTGTCTGGGCCCCCTTTAATCTACCCTAATTCCCATACAGTACATACAGTATTTCCCATAATTCCCATACAGTTTATAAACCATGTACCTGTCACTCTGGAACTGCCAAAGCACAGCAAGCTGGGACGTCAGAAATTGGCTTTGATGGGGCCTGTGAGGTATGGGGCTCACTTTTTGAAAGCCACTGTCTAAGCCGCAATGTCACTGGTGATCAGAGCCTCTGATAATGGCAACACGACATGTAGCTGGGACAACGCCCAACAGCAGGATCAGGACAGTCAGATGTGACACTGGTCAGGGACAGGGCTTGGCACTGGAGTGGTCATATGTGACACAGGTGAGTCGCATGGCTTGGCACTGGAGTGGTCATATGTGACACAGATCAGTTTCATGGCTTGGCACTGGAGTGGTCATATGTGACACAGGTCAGTTGCATGGCTTGGCACTGGAGTGGTCATATGTGACACAGGTGAGTCGCATGGCTTGGCACTGGAGTGGTCATATGTGACACAGGTCAGTTGCATGGCTTGGCACTGGAGTGGTCATATGTGACACAGGTCAGT
The DNA here is from genome assembly GCA_027917425.1 of Gastrophryne carolinensis. Taxonomy (NCBI): domain Eukaryota; kingdom Metazoa; phylum Chordata; class Amphibia; order Anura; family Microhylidae; genus Gastrophryne; species Gastrophryne carolinensis. The sequence goes on from CM051235.1 coordinate 614,636,552, forward strand.
TGCATGGCTTGGCACTGGAGTGGTCATATGTGACACAGGTCAGTTGCATGGCTTGGCACTGGAGTGGTCATATGAGACACAGGTCAGTTGCATGGCTTGGCACTGGAGTGGTCATATGAGACACTGGTCAGTTGCATGGCTTGGCACTGGAGTGGTCATATGTGACACAGGTCAGTTGCATGGCTTGGCACTGGAGTGGTCATATGTGACACAGGTCAGTTGCATGGCTTGGCACTGGAGTGGTCATATGAGACACTGGTCAGTTGCATGGCTTGGCACTGGAGTGGTCATATGAGACACTGGTCAGTTGCATGGCTTGGCACTGGAGTGGTCATATGTGACACAGGTCAGTTGCATGGCTTGGCACTGGAGTGGTCATATGTGACACAGGTCAGTTGCATGGCTTGGCACTGGAGTGGTCATATGAGACACTGGTCAGTTGCATGGCTTGGCACTGGAGTGGTCATATGTGACACAGGTCAGTTGCATGGCTTGGCACTGGAGTGGTCATATGTGACACAGGTCAGTTGCATGGCTTGGCACTGGAGTGGTCATATGAGACACTGGTCAGTTGCATGGCTTGGCACTGGAGTGGTCATATGTGACACAGGTCAGTTGCATGGCTTGGCACTGGAGTGGTCATATGTGACACAGGTCAGTTGCATGGCTTGGCACTGGAGTGGTCATATGTGACACAGGTCAGTTGCATGGCTTGGCACTGGAGTGGTCATATGTGATACAGGTCAGTTGCATGGCTTGGCACTGGAGTGGTCATATTTGACACAGGTCAGTTGCATGGCTTGGCACTGGAGTGGTCATATGTGACACCGGTCAGTTGCATGGCTTGGCACTGGAGTGGTCATATGTGATACAGGTCAGTTGCATGGCTTGGCACTGGAGTGGTCATATGTGACACAGGTCAGTTGCATGGCTTGGCACTGGAGTGGTCATATGTGACACAGGTCAGTTGCATGGCTTGGCACTGGAGTGGTCATATGTGACACAGGTCAGTTGCATGGCTTGGCACTGGAGTGGTCATATGTGACACAGGTCAGTTGCATGGCTTGGCACTGGAGTGGTCATATGTGATACAGGTCAGTTGCATGGCTTGGCACTGGAGTGGTCATATGAGACACAGGTCAGTTGCATGGCTTGGCACTGGAGTGGTCATATGAGACACAGGTCAGTTGCATGGCTTGGCACTGGAGTGGTCATATGTGACACAGATCAGTTTCATGGCTTGGCACTGGAGTGGTCATATGTGACACAGGTCAGTTGCATGGTTTGGCACTGGAGTGGTCATATGAGACACTGGTCAGTTGCATGGCTTGGCACTGGAGTGGTCATATGTGATACAGGTCAGTTGCATGGTTTGGCACTGGAGTGGTCATATGTGACACAGGTCAGTTGCATGGCTTGGCCCTAGATGTGGTCAGATGTGGAATAGGTCAGGGGTGGGTCTTGGCAGTGAATTTAGTCAGATTGGCACGGGTCAGTGTCAGCGCTTGGCATTGGATGTGGTCATACCTGGCATGGGTCAGTGGCAGGACTTGGCCCTGTATGCGGTCAGAAGTGGCATGGGCTTGGCAATGGCTATGGGCAGACATGGCATGGATGAGGGGCACTGTATGCAGATGCAGTCATATGTGGTGCATGACAAGAGGATGACCTAGGCACCACTTGGATGAGTCTTGGTCAAGGTGAGTGGGGAAGGTTAGTATTGGGTACATAGTGTATTGTAGTAGACTAGCCAGGTGCATGACATTGAGGAGCAGCATGCATTGCTGCTTAAATCAACATCAGTATTGTTTGCATCTGCCCTAAAAATGTCATTGATCCTAAACTAGTCACTTAAAGCTCAGTCCCGGGTAATATTTTCTATAGCCTATCATATAATAGAATTTCATTTACACAAGTGTTTATTGACAGTTCCCAGTGCATATGCAGAGACAGAATTAATTTGACAGATGCAGATGCAGATTTTTTTTTTTTCCAGGACAGATGAAGAGGCAGAATTCCTTTTCCCAGGACAGTTGCAGAGGCAGATTTAATTTGCCCAGTAGAGCCACAGAATTATTTTGCCCATGACAGATTCAGACACTTTTTTTCCAGGACAAATGCAGAGGCAGAATTATTTTGCCCAGAACAGATGCATATACAGAATTATTTTGCCCCAGACAGATACAGAGGCAGAATTATTTTTTTCCAGGACAGTTGCAGAGGCAGAATTAATTTGCCCAGTAAAGCCACAGGCTAATTTTTTCCAGGACAGATGCAGAGACTGAATTATTTTTTCCCAGGGCATATGCAGAGACATAATTACTTCCCCCCGGACAGATGCAGATACAGAATTATTTTTTACAGCACAGACGCTGACACAGAATTATTTTGCCCAGAACAGATGCAGACGCAGAATTATTTTGCTCAGGACAGATGCGGATGAAGAATTATTTTGTCCACGACAGATGCAAATGAAGAATTATCTGGCCCAGGACAGATGTGGAGGCAGAATTATTTTGCTCAGGACAGATATAGACCCTCAGGACAAATGCAGATGCCGATTTACAGTATTCTGCCCAGGACAGCCTAAAAATGATTTTGTCGAAGACTAATGTAGATGCTGACTTATTTTGTCCAGGGCAGATGCAAACACAGAAATATTTTGCCCAGTAGAGCCACAGGATAGATGTAGACGAAGAATTATTTTGCCCAAGACAGATGCAGAATTATTTTGTCCAGGACAGATACAGATGGAGAATTATTTTGCCCAGGACAGATGCAGATTTTTTTTGCCTAAGGCAAACACAGATACTGAATTATTTTGCCCAAGACAGACGCAGATGCAGAATTATTTTGCCTAGGACAGATGAAGACAGAGAATTATTTTGCCCAGAACAGGTGCAGACGGAGAATTATTTTGCCCAGGACAGATGCAGATTTTTTTGCCAAAGGCAAAGGCAGATGCTGAGTTATTTTGCCCAAGAAAGACACTGACCAGTGCCAGCCATGAAATTACTTTGTCCAGGTCAAACACAAATGCTGATTTATTTTACCCAGCCCGTCCACCTTCCAGCTTTTAGTGCGCCCTATCAAAAGGCTAGGCAGGCTGCACCACTAACCGGCAGGCCTTGTGTTTGGCACATGTGCCGTGTAGACCAGGGGTACTCAACCACTACTTGTAAAGGTCCATATACAAGCATCTGGTAACAGGTTAAGGTCCAGGTGGGGGGCTGTCGCGGGGGGGGGGTAGTTAGAAATCTGGGGGGCTATAGATTCCAGAGGCAAAGCTGGGGGGCCAGAAATGGACGGGGTTAAGCTGGGGGGAATGGAGATGGATGGGGCAGAGATGGTGGGACAGGGATAGATGGGGCTGAGCTGTGGCAGGGAGATTTGAATGGGGCATAGAGACTAAGAAACAAAGTTTGTGTTCACCTTGCAATGCCACTTCCCGCCCCTGCATTACTTCATATTTCAATGCTAGGTGCCAGGCAGCCATGACACTGGCAGGGAGACTAAGCACTACATTGCCGATCAAGTAAAGGGAGCAGCTCTGAGCACAACACAGAAGCAACTGAGTGCAGGACTGTCAGGGCAGGGGTCCGGAAATCTGGAGCCGAGGTCCACAATCAGACCCTGGTCCGCCAGTTGAGTAGCGCTGGTGTAGATGATCCCGTGTCTACCAGCATCAGCAGGCAAACTGGTCATCTGTGCTGACGTTTCCAAAATTCCAAAATTTTCCATTCCCCTCAAGCCGAAGCAATCGGCCGGATTATCACACAGTTAATAACATTTTTATCTCTGACAAAGGCAGATTGTCAGTTGGTATCACATTTTGAAAAAAAAAAAAAACCTGAGAACGAGGTGGATTTTGTAGGCTTAACGTTCTATGACAACTATCGGGCCAAAGTTTTTGGAACCTTGTGTACACGGCATGAGAGAGTTTACACAGGAAGCCAAGCCTGAAGAGATCTGTCCCTTTTACACATTTTCCGCATCGGAACGGCGGCCAATATTTTTATACTATTCTTTGACTAAAATGCGGAGTTATTTCTCCTAGTCAGCACGGCCCCGCCTGTCTCTGCTGAACTTTGTGTAACCTCTCCCTGATTCCTTCTTCTGTCGCCTAAACATGGAATAGAACTTCCAGACTGCATTCTGGCAGCCGACTAAGTGTTTTACAATGGCAGGAGGAGCGAGCCACCGGCACAACACAGCTCCACCCCAGGGAGAAACGCAATGACACCTATAAAGAGGTTAATAAGCCCAGATGGGGCTCTCGGCTTTTTCTAAAAGGGGACTTGTAGTGTGGGAAGGACAGGAGCGGCCACAGCCAAACTCTTTGAAGAGAGCCAATTGAAAAGCTTCTCTGGCCAGAGGAGTGGAAACTAATGTTTAATGTCTCTAAATGTAAAATCCTGCACTTGGGTAGAAGGAATCCCGGCTCTGAGCACCGTATGGGCAGCACTGTGTTATCCAGGACCTCGGAGGAGAGAGATTAAGGGATACTGATAGCAAGATGATTGGACAGTGTAGCCAGGCAGTGGGAAAAGCAAGCAGGATGCTCGGCTGCATAGCTCGAGGCATCACCAGTAGGAAGAGGGAGGTTGTGATGCCGCTGTATAGAGCCCTGGTGAGGCCACAGCTAGAATACTGTGTGCAGTTCTGGAGACCTTACCTGCAAAAAGACATTATTCAAATAGAACGTGTCCAAAGGCCGGCAACGAAAACGGTGGAAGGACTTAAACTTAAAACTTATCAGGAAAGACTTAAAGAACTTAATCTGTACAGTCTGGAGAAAAGAAGGGAGAGAGGGGACATGATGGAGACCTTTATATATGTGACAGGATTCAATAAGGTTCAGGAGGGAAGTGTTTTTAAGAAGAAACTTAATGATAGAACAAGGGGGCACAACCTGAAGCTAGTCGGGGGGAAGATCAGGAGCAATGTTAGAAAATATTATTTTACAGAAAGAGTAGTAGATGCCGGGAACAAACTTCCAGCAGAGGTAGTTGAAAAATCAACAGTAACTGAATTTAAAAATGCCTGGGATAAGCCTCCATCTATCCTAATATAAAGAGAACATACAGTATATACATAAGATAAAGAGAACATACAGTATATACATAAGATAAAGAGAACATACAGTATATACATAAGATACAGAGAACATACAGTATACACATAAGATACAGAGAACATACAGTATATACATAAGATACAGAGAACATACAGTATACACATAAGATACAGAGAACATACAGTATACACATAAGATACAGAGAACATACAGTATATACATAAGATACAGAGAACATACAGTATACACATAAGATAAAGAGAACATACAGTATATACATAAGATAAAGAGAACATACAGTATATACATAAGATACAGAGAACATACAGTATACACATAAGATACAGAGAACATACAGTATACACATAAGATACAGAGAACATACAGTATACACATAAGATACAGAGAACATACAGTATATACATAAGATACAGAGAACATACAGTATACACATAAGATACAGAGAACATACAGTATATACATAAGATACAGAGAACATACAGTATACACATAAGATACAGAGAACATACAGTATACACATAAGATACAGAGAACATACAGTATATACATAAGATAAAGAGAACATACAGTATATACATAAGATAAAGAGAACATACAGTATATACATAAGATACAGAGAACATACAGTATATACATAAGATACAGAGAACATACAGTATACACATAAGATACAGAGAACATACAGTATACACATAAGATACAGAGAACATACAGTATATACATAAGATACAGAGAACATACAGTATACACATAAGATACAGAGAACATACAGTATATACATAAGATACAGAGAACATACAGTATACACATAAGATACAGAGAACATACAGTATACACATAAGATACAGAGAACATACAGTATACACATAAGGGCAGAGACTAGATGGACCGTATGGTCTCCTTCTGCCGTCACCCTTCTATTTTTCTATGTTTCTAGTTAGGCTTTCTGGCACCCGGGGCAAACATTCAAAATGGTGCTCCCCACCTGTTCTCAGGTTCCCCCTTTGGCGCCCCCCCTGACTTGCTGCACCCGGGCAACCTGCCCCCCTGCTCCCCCTAGCTGCATCCCTGTCAAGTGGTGGACTGGGGCCAAAAATCATCCCTGGATTTTACCAGCCCCTGGCCGGCCTGAGACATCCCTGCTGAGGCCCCTCCCATCATGATGCCGGGGCTATAGCATTGGGGGCTGGGGTTCCTTGGCTTGTGGGTACAGTGGGGCTGAGTATGGGGCTGGGGTTTCCTGGCTTGTGGGTACAGTGGGGCTGGGTATGGGGCTGCGGTTCCCTGGCTTGTGGGTACAGTGGGGCTGAGAGGGAGACTAAGGGGGCAGGGATTGAATGTGGGTTTTAAAAGCGGCAGCCCAACTGGCCCCAAAGCAGTGCAGCCCACCGGACATTGTCCTGGGTCTCCCTATGGCCAGTCCGCCCCTGTCTCTGGCTACAATCATTCGCTAATCTCTGACATGCAAAATTATTATTATTATTACTATTATTAATAATAATAATAATAATGTTAATTTCTATAGCACCATCCTCATTCCGTAGCGCTTTACAAGGTGTGATTACAGACAAGATAAAACATATAGTACAGAGAACAATACAAAACTGGATGCCACAAGGTTCAAACCTGATGTTGTGAGCACAGGAGACAATAGGAGAGAGAGCCCCGCCCCTGAGAGCTTACAGTCTAAAGGATGGGTGAGGCCCCCAAAAAAGTGGGAGCAGGGCATGAGTCAGCCCAATACAGGCAGGAGCAGGGAGGGCACAGGCAGGAGCAGGGAGGGTACAGGCAGGAGCAGGGCAATACAGGCAGGAGCAGAACAATACAGGCAGGAGCAGGGAGGGTACAGGCAGGAGCAGGGAGGGTACAGGCAGGAGCAGGGCAATACAGGCAGGAGCAGAACAATACAGGCAGGAGCAGGGAGGGTACAGGCAGGAGCAGGGAGGGTACAGGCAGGAGCAGGGAGGGTACAGGCAGGAGCAGGGAGGGTACAGGCAGGAGCAGGGAGGGTAGAGGCAGGAACAGGGAGGGTACAGGCAGGAGCGGGGAGGGTACAGGCAGGAGCAGGGAGGGTACAGGCAGGAGCAGGGAGGGTAGAGGCAGGAACAGGGAGGGTACAGGCAGGAGCAGGGAGGGTACAGGCAGGAGCAGGGAGGGTACAGGCAGGAGCAGGGAGGGTACAGGCAGGAGCAGGGCAATACAGGCAGGAGCAGGGAGGGTACAGGCAGGAGCAGGGAGGGCACAGGCAGGAGCAGGGAGGGTAGAGGCAGGAACAGGGAGGGTACAGGCAGGAGCAGGGAGGGTACAGGCAGGAGCAGGGAGGGTACAGGCAGGAGCAGGGAGGGTAGAGGCAGGAACAGGGAGGGTACAGGCAGGAGCAGGGAGGGTACAGGCAGGAGCAGGGAGGGTACAGGCAGGAGCAGGGCAATACAGGCAGGAACAGGGAGGGTACAGGCAGGAGCAGGGAGGGTACAGGCAGGAGCAGGGAGGGTAGAGGCAGGAACAGGGAGGGTACAGGCAGGAGCAGGGCAATACAGGCAGGAGCAGGGAGGGTACAGGCAGGAGCAGGGAGGGTACAGGCAGGAGCAGGGAGGGCACAGGCAGGAGCAGGGAGGGTACAGGCAGGAGCAGGGAGGGTACAGGCAGGAGCAGGGCAATACAGGCAGGAGCAGGGAGGGTACAGGCAGGAGCAGGGCAATACAGGCAGGAGCAGGGAGGGTACAGGCAGGAGCAGGGAGGGTACAGGCAGGAGCAGGGAGGGTACAGGCAGGAACAGGGAGGGTACAGGCAGGAACAGGGAGGGTACAGGCAGGAGCAGGGAGGGTACAGGCAGGAGCAGGGAGGGTACAGGCAGGAACAGGGAGGGTACAGGCAGGAACAGGGAGGGTACAGGCAGGAGCAGGGAGGGTACAGGCAGGAGCAGGGAGAGTACAGGCAGGAGCAGGGAGGGCACAGGCAGGAGCAGGGAGGGTACAGGCAGGAGCAGGGCAATACAGGCAGAAGCAGGGAGGGTACAGGCAGAAGCAGGGAGGGTACAGGCAGGAGCAGGGAGGGTACAGGCAGGAACAGGGAGGGTACAGGCAGGAACAGGGAGGGTACAGGCAGGAGCAGGGAGGGTACAGGCAGGAGCAGGGAGAGTACAGGCAGGAGCAGGGAGGGCACAGGCAGGAGCAGGGAGGGTACAGGCAGGAGCAGGGCAATACAGGCAGAAGCAGGGAGGGTACAGGCAGAAGCAGGGAGGGTACAGGCAGGAGCAGGGAGAGTACAGGCAGGAGCAGGGAGGGCACAGGCAGGAGCAGGGAGGGTACAGGCAGGAGCAGGGCAATACAGGCAGAAGCAGGGAGGGTACAGGCAGAAGCAGGGAGGGTACAGGCAGGAGCAGGGCAATACAGGCAGAAGCAGGGAGGGTACAGGCAGAAGCAGGGAGGGTACAGGCAGGAGCAGGGAGGGTACAGGCAGGAGCAGGGGGTGTATATACCATAGTGGCAGGGGAGGCACGTGGCACAAAGGAGGCACTGGTGGCGCCATAGTATGCACAGGTTACGCTGGGCCAGTGCATTGCCCCCCCCCCCCCCAGTATTGATTTACATAAGTGGCAATATAAGCCCCTATTTAAACTGAACCTTCACCATGACCCTTAAAAAACTTTTCCCCAGCGTCTAAAGTTAATATATTTTACGTTTTTAGTCACTTACTTATTATTCTTTCCCCCCACTGGGCTGCAACTCTGTTCAGGACTCTAGGATACGGGCGCCGCCATCTTGACTCAGGAGCATCACATACTGAGGAGAGGAGAGCGGGATAAAGTGCAGGGGGCGGGGTTATAGCTGTGCTTTGCACAGACAGAGCAGAGCCGGGTCAGGGGAAGGACAGCAATCCCAGAATGCAAAGCGACACAGTCGAAAGACACTTCCTGTTTGCAGGCTGCCTGATGCTCCATGAGCCGCCATCTTGGATGTTTAAAGGCTCATAACATGCAGTAGGTGCAGGTAGGATGATTTTTAATGTGAGCAATCTGTATGTACAGGGTGTGGGAAACATATAAGATAGGCTCTTATTCAGAGTGAAGGACCGGATTCATGTGAGCAATCTGTATGTACAGGGTGTGGGAAACATATAAGATAGGCTCTTATTCAGAGTGAAGGACCGGATTAATGTGGGCAATCTGTATGTACAGGGTGGGGGAAACATAAAAGATAGACTCTTATTCAGAGTGAAGGACCGGATTAATGTGAGCAATCTGTATGTACAGGGGGAAACATAAAAAATAGGCTCTTATTCAGGGTGAGGGTCCGGATTAATGTGGACAATCTGTATGTACAGGGTGTGGGAAACATATAAGATAGGCTCTTATTCAGGGTGAAGGTCCGGATTAATGTGAGCAATCTGTATGTACAGGGTGTGGGAAACATATAAAATAAGATCTTATTCAGGGTGAAGGTCTGGATTAATGTGAGCAATCTGTATGTACAGGGTGGGGGAAACATATAAGATAGACTCTTATTCAGGGTGAAGGTCCGGATTAATGTGAGCAATCTGTATGTATAGGGGGGAAACATATAAGATAGGCTCTTATTCAGGGTGAAGGTCCGCTTTAATGGGCAGCTATGGCCTAGTGATAATGGGACCGATCTTGTGACCCAAAGGGTTGCAGGTTTGATTCTTGGTTAGGACATGACTGAAGTTCATTTGAGCAGAGTACCCAGCCCCCCCCCCTATTATTATTATTATTATTATTATTAATTGGGATGCCCACCATCCTGGGCACACGTGTACCCGCTGCCCCCTAGTGTGGTTCACCGTTGTGTGTAAGCTACAACATATATATATATATATATATATATATATATATATATATATATATATATATACTGTATCTTGTGTATTTGGTATGCATTGATCATTTTCCTGGATAATGATGAAATAAGTGTTACGGGCCGGTATTTACTCTGCTTCCCCATAAATAAGACAGGGGCCTATATTCATATTTACTCCAAAGATTGCGTTATGGGCTTATTTTCATGGAATGTCTCATTTTTCTATAATAATTCTACACTCGGTTTCTTGATGTTCCAATGGACTGCAAGTGTAGCAGTTTGCTCCCCCTGGTGACTGGAAGCAGTCACAGCGCTTTAATATACGCTCGGGAGTGGCGCAACGCCAGCGGGACTATCCCAGTGTGATTCTTTAGGGCTTTAGGTCAGCTTTTCTGGCTCTCTTTGTCCTGCTGCCAATTTATCTGACTTTTTTTACATGCGTAGCTGCCCAGATTCTATTCAAATCAACTTTTTTAATGAGCTGTAACTAGGGCTTATTTTTGCAATAAGGCTTATATCTCAAACATTCCAGAAAATCCTGAAAAGTCATGCTAGGGCTTTTTTTTTAGGGTAGGTCTTATTTTCAGGCTCTTCGAAGCTGGCGCAATGGAAAGTGGCTGTATTGGACTATCCGTGTCCGCTGCCCATTGCTAATTGCTGGCAGCCGTTTCAAAACGAACTAATGCTAAATGGCTAAGAGGCCGATTTATTAATAGCGCCAGGTAGCGACAGATGAGCGACAGTAGCGTGATTTTCACAGCGCCGGCTGGTATTCGCTGTGCTTGCCCGTTGTTCGGTTGTTGACAGCGACTCAGTCGGTTTGCCGTAATGTTGAATATTAGGTGAGGAGTCGCTATTTGACAGGTTCCGCGCTGTATGGGAGCGCATGATAGCGACTGGCCATAGCGACCGGCTCCCACCATATTCATTAAAAAATCACACTCAAAAAATTCTCGCGCTGTGAAATGCATGTTTAAACCCCAGAGCGCTGGCGGCGATGGGTTAAAAGTAGTTTTTTAAACCCCAAACAACCATATTTTTGGAAACCAAAAAAAAAACAATTTTTTAAAAATAATGTAGTAATATGAATACATTAATATCAGACCTGTAATATCAATTCTGTACATTATTTTTTTTATTTTTTTTTTTTTACCTTAAATAATAATTAAATTATTTTAAATGGCAGAAGTGGTCACAGAATTTTTCACATTAAAAAAAAAAAAAAATTAATTACAATTAATTATGAATATTTAAAGATTGTTCCATTGAAATGCATTGGAGAGCGCCAGGTAGCGAGAGGTCATACCTGTCGCTGTTCAAGGTCGGACGCTGGCGCTGTGGGCTGAGGCTGGAATAATGATGAATGAGTCGCTATATGGCGCTATCCCTTGTTAAATAAGGGCCTTGGTTTCTATACACTTTTTCTTTATATACTTTTTCTTTGTGTATTTAATGTTTGATATGGTTATTTATGTTGGCGATTTTGCACCTACAGGTGTCCATGACCAATAGGTTTTTAAGACTTCTTTACTAAATACTGCTAGAGTATTGTACACATCCTGTATGCTTACTTATTGTCATTTTTTTATTAATTGAATCATTGTAAGCCTTATTCCATTCACATGTATATATCATTACTGAGCCTCTATGCACTTTTGGATGAATTTTTATTACACTCTGATAATTATGCGCTGTCACTTTATGATTCTAGTCATTGTAGTTAGGAAGCCTCTTTAGAGCAGATTGCAATTCTTTGTGGCGGCACAAAAAAATATTTGATAGTTACTCCAGTCCCTGTACGCCTCATATTAGGGAGCCTCCCAGTAACTTATGGTCTGCTATATTATTGTCAGCACTGGTAGCATTAGGGGAGGCGCAGTGTTTTTAATGTGTTAGTCTTGTTAAGTGTTGTTGTCTGGATTACTCCAAATAAAATCATGTCATTTTTGTACTTGATATCAGTGTTGTGATTTTTGGTGCTCCTGCCTTTAGGGGGAAGAGGGATTCTATATCTCCCCGAACCCTGTAGAGTTGTTATGCCCTGGTTGTTTAGGTGCAGCACAAGCTTATTTTATTACGCGGTGCACCCCTGTCTTGTGTTCATTTTACTGTTAGGCTTTGGCGCTGTTCCCAGCCAGTCCCTGCATCAGTTTGCCCATTTCTTGTTGCCAGGTCCTGATGAATACATCCTTGTAGCAATCCCTGCAGCCACCCAGTGTGGGCCATTGCTACGTCTGACCACGTCTACGTAACCAAGACCTTCTACCAGCTTTTGCTAAGCCTGACCATTGCATTTGCCCAACCTGTCCGGGCATTCGGGCCCATCACGTCCAGGAAACTCAGTCAGTTCTACCTGTGGTTGCTTTATAGCAGGACATCTCTTTACTGAACTGTGAATGGCTCTGGCTGTAACCCGTGGACCTTGTCTTTACTTGTGGAACTGGGTGTAGCAATGGTGGTCTGATGCTGGGGCCCATCTTACCTAGAACTATACTGTCCCAATTGACACCTGTATGTCCAAGGTCACCAGGCCCACCAACCCCACCCAGCTCATCAGGTGCTTTAAAGCGGACCAACACCCACCGCTGATCGGCCCGGGAATCTATAAGATCAGCTCCCTGCCTGCGGGGCACCTCGATCGCTGTGTGAAACCCCCCAGGACGCCCGCAAATCCTACCTGTTCCTTGTTCCAATGGCGCATGCGCGGGCCGCCGCCGCCTCTCGCGCATCCCTCTAGCAGGGCGCGCACCCGCGCCGGCCGTTTGTGACGGCAAGGGTGCGCTCCCTGTAAGAGGGACACACGAGAGGTGGCGGCGGGCGCTCTCACCTTGTCCGTCGACAGACCTCGCTTGTCCGTCGGCGGTGATTGGTGGAGTGAGTCACGTGGGAGCGGGGTCAGGTGACTTTTGGGGCTTTCTGGGGGGTTTCACACAGCGGGGCACCCCCGATCGGAAGTGGACCAACACCCAGGATAGTGAAAATCCTGGGTGTTGGTCCACATTAATCCAGGTACATGTCCCGTTACTTTGACTTCTTCATGAGAGTCTTATAGGTAGTGTTTCAATAGGGCCCTAGACAGGGTCCACTTTGCTTAAAAAGAGGAACATCATATCAAAAATGAAGGGGGCCATTCCCCCCCCCCCCCGTCGGCCCTTACTTACCTTTTGGAGGTCACCATTGCCTAATGCGGTGACACCCGGCTGCTTCGGGGGCCCGATCCTCACCCCTGCTGCCTGCTTAGCCGTCTGGTAATGACAGACATTTTCAAAGTGAAGTCTCACAAGATTTTCTTGGCGGCTCCATTGCACGGCACTGCGACGTGAGATTGGGGGCCGCGCACAGTGCCTGACGGGATGGCGCCAAACCTTTCCCAAATTTGAGTATGTATATGGGTGACTTGGTCACTTGAATGCCGCAATAAGAATGTGTCTTGGTTTACTTGTCGATTAAGAGGGAATCTAGGGTTCCACCACAAAGCAAAGAGATTCACAGAAGTGGTGGAATCTAACACAGTGTGTTTTCCACAAGCAGTGGCCAAAAATCAGCCTCCACCCCCCCCCCCACCACATATCCACTGCCCCCCCCCCCCCCCCCCAATGTGCACCAACCCCAGCCATTACGCTGAAGATATAGCATTGGGGCAGAACATGCGTTGAGGCGCTGAATGTAGAATACAGTAAGGATGGATATAGTGGGACTAAGTGAAGACTAGGGGGGCATTAATCGGATGGTGTTGTTAGTAGCAGCAGCCTAGCTGACCTCAAAGCTGTAGAACCCACCAGGAATTCTCTTGGGTCTATCTATGGCCAGTCTGTCCCTGTCCTCAAGTGACAGCTTTGCATTGGTCACCCTAACTGCTGAAAAGATGAAAAAATGTTAAATAGAAACTCCAAGCTTTTTGTAACCCCCCAACCACCTGCCCCCCCCCCCCCCCCCCGTGCTAATCACCCACCACAATCCCCCACTGATTGTGGCAGGGGAAGGACTTAGACCCGCGTGACCAGTACAGTCACACTGTTGCACGGGATTGGGTGACCCTTGCATTCTCCCTAAAATGTCTGTGTCCAGGACCCAAAATTCTGGGAGAACAATGCTAGATCGCGGGCGAGTTAGGGTGTATGTTTCCCCCCACCCTGTTCATTCAGATTGTCCACATTAATCCGGACCTTCACCCTGAATAAGAGCCTATCTTATATATTTTCCCCACCCTGTACATACAGATTGCCCACATTAATCCAGACCTTCACCCTGAATAAGAGTCTATCTTATATGTTTCCCCCCTGTACATACAGATTGCTCACATTAATCTGGACCCGACCCTCACCCTGAATAAGAGCCTATCTTATATGTTTCCCCCCCTGTACATACAGATTGCTCACATTAATCCGGACTTTCACCCTGAATAAGAGCCTATCTTATATGTTTCCCCCGCCCTGTACATACAGATTGCCCACATTAATCCAGACCTTCACCCTGAATAAGAGCCTATCTTATATGTTTCCCCCCCATACATACAGATTGCTCACATTAATCCGGACCTTCACCCTGAATAAGAGCCTATCTTATATGTTTCCCCCCCTGTACATACAGATTGCTCACATTAATCCGGACCCTCACCCTGAATAAGAGTCTATCTTATATGTTTCCCACACCCTGTACATACAGATTGCTCACATTAAAAATCATCCTACCTGCACCTACTGCATTTTCTGAGCCTTTAAACACCCAAGATGGCGGCTCATGAAGTCTCAGGCTGCCTGCAGACAGGAAGTATCTTCTGACTGTGTCGCTCTGCATTCTGGGATTGCTGTCCTTTTCCTGACCCCAGCTCTGCTCTGTCTGTGCAAAGCACAGCTATAACCCCGCCCCCTACACTTTTCACACCTCTCATTACTTCAGTATGTGATGCTTCTGAGGCAAGATGGCGGCGCCCGTACACTAGTGTCCTGAACAGAGCTGCAGCCCAGCGGGGGAAAGAATAATAAATAAATGACTAAAATCTTGAATATATTATTTTCGGATGCTGGGTAATAGTTTTTAAGGATTTGGGCTTTACATTGGATGATGCTGAAGGTCCGGTTTAAATGTCAAGACTCATACAGTAAACTTTTTTCTGTGTTTTAAGTCATTTGGATGCAGCAAAGACTGAAAGAGCAGAGACAAAAGGTTCCTCCTTTTTCTAAATGATGCCAAACGAGCACAATGATGGGGGGCCCCCCTGACCTCCTGTGCCCCGGTGTGCTCGCACCCCCTAGAGCAGCGCTTCTCAACCTGTGGGGCGGGACCCCGGTGGGGGGTCAAACAACCAAAACACAGGGGCCGCCTAAAGCCATCGGAAAATACATATTTCCGATGGCTTTAGCCGCTGAGAAGTCGCGCTACCGTCTGCAGCAACGCTATTCAGCTGGAACGCACGGCGTTATGGATGCGCGTTCTAAACAGAATGCCTGCGCGCATGCGCAGACATGATTGCATCGTCCGTCCGGGGCCTAAGGGGCGGGGGAAGCGGGGGGAACGCTCCACAGTCCATAGCAGAGCATTACGTGCGTCCGGCGATTGCTGACGTCATCAGTGGGCGGACGCAGCAAGCGCCGGAGGACAGAAGCCAAGAGAGCCTGCGAGACGCCTGCTGGTGTAATAACAGTACACACACCATACACACAATACTGTGTAAGTGTGAGGTGCTTTGTGTGTAATCATTACACAGTACACAAAGCAGCTTACACTTACACAAAGCACCAGACATTTACACAGTGTCTTATACTATAAGAGACACTATAAGATGTAGTTCACACTGTTCCCCAATGTATAATTATCTCCCATATCTCCCACTATTTTCCCATATTCTGAATGAGGAAACTGCTGAAATCAGCGGTTTCCGGCATTGAATCCACCTCCTATTTATTTCATTGTGAGTGCGGCGGATTTTGTGGAAGAGAGCGCCCAAGAATCTCGAGTTACCACACAATCCGCCACAGCCTCCTATTAATTTCAATATGAGGCGAAGAAATGACAGTTTCCGACACATGCTATGCCATGGTGAAATGTTATTTATTGGAATTAGTAATAAATATTCCTCAACATATAATTAAATATTGTTTTTATGATTAATCACTATGTTTAAATGATGTTTGATTTGTAGCAATGAGAATACATAATGCATATCAGGTATTTACATTCCCAATCATAACTGGAGCAAAATTACAGTTTTGAAGTAGCCACCAAAATTATTTTTTGGTTTGGGGGTCACGGCAACATGAGGAACTGTATTGCGGGGTCACGGCAACATGAGGAACTGTATTGCGGGGTCACCGCAACATGAGGAACTGTATTGCAGGGTCACCGCAACATGAGGAACTGTATTGCAGGGTCACCGCAACATGAGGAACTGTATTGCGGGGTAACTGCAACATAAGGAACTGTATTGCGGGGTCACCGCAACATGAGGAACTGTATTGCGGGGTCACTGCAACATGAGGAACTGTATTGCGGGGTCACGGCAACATGAGGAACTGTATTGCGGGGTCACGGCAACATGAGGAACTGTATTGCGGGGTCACGGCAACATGAGGAACTGTATTGCGGGGTCACGGCAACATGAGGAACTGTATTGCGGGGTCGCGGCAACATGAGGAACTGTATTGCGGGGTCACGGCAACATGAGGAACTGTATTGCGGGGTCACCGCAACATGAGGAACTGTATTGCGGGGTCACGGCAACATGAGGAACTGTATTGCGGGGTCACCGCAACATGAGGATCTGTATTGCGGGGTCACGGCAACATGAGGAACTGTATTGCGGGGTCACGGCAACATGAGGAACTGTATTGCGGGGTCACGGCAACATGAGGAACTGTATTGCGGGGTCACCACAACATGAGGAACTGTATTGCGGGGTAACTGCAACATAAGGAACTGTATTGCGGGGTCACCGCAACATGAGGAACTGTATTGCGGGGTCACTGCAACATGAGGAACTGTATTGCGGGGTCACGGCAACATGAGGAACTGTATTGCGGGGTCACGGCAACATGAGGAACTGTATTGCGGGGTCACGGCAACATGAGGAACTGTATTGCGGGGTCACGGCAACATGAGGAACTGTATTGCGGGGTCGCGGCAACATGAGGAACTGTATTGCGGGGTCACGGCAACATGAGGAACTGTATTGCGGGGTCACCGCAACATGAGGAACTGTATTGCGGGGTCACGGCAACATGAGGAACTGTATTGCGGGGTCACCGCAACATGAGGATCTGTATTGCGGGGTCACGGCAACATGAGGAACTGTATTGCGGGGTCACGGCAACATGAGGAACTGTATTGCGGGGTCACGGCAACATGAGGAACTGTATTGCGGGGTCACCACAACATGAGGAACTGTATTGCGGGGTCACGGCAACATGAGGAACTGTATTGCGGGGTCACTGCAACATGAGGAACTGTATTGCGGGGTCACGGCAACATGAGGAACTGTATTGCGGGGTCACCGCAACATGAGGAACTGTATTGCGGGGTCACCGCAACATGAGGAACTGTATTGCGGGGTCACGGCAACATGAGGAACTGTATTGCGGGGTCACCGCAACATGAGGAACTGTATTGCGGGGTCACGGAAACATGAGGAACTGTATTGCGGGGTCACGGCAACATGAGGAACTGTATTGCGGGGTCACGGCAACATGAGGAACTGTATTGCGGGGTCACCGCAACATGAGGAACTGTATTGCGGGGTCACGGCATTAGAAAGGTTGAGAACCACTGCCCTATAGTTACTCCCCTGGTTCCTCCATTGATAATAGTAAGCGCGGCCTTTTCTCTTTATGTTGCATGACACCAAGTTGTGAAACTCGTTCTCCGGGACCTCCTGGAGAAAAGCTCCAAGCTGCACTAACCCCATCAGCTGTGGACCAGGCACTCCAGGACATGTTTTATGGGGCCTCTTGAACATGCCTTGGGCACATTGTAGGGCAGGAAAGAAAAACACTTAAGACCTAACAGGGCAATAAGCTAATAAAATGGCCTTGAAATATGTGTTAAGGTATGTGTGAACCCGGGTGCAACATTTTTGTAACCTGCTTTCTTCCAGGTCGTCGGGGTTCCACGAAGAAATATGACCTTACTTGTCCAAATAGCTTGTGATGTGCCTGGTAATGGATTATTGGAGGGAGACCTTCATGTCTACTGGAAGAATGTTCGGCCGTGCACTTGTAAATAATCTATAGCTTGAACTTTTGCCTTTGAAATAAGTCGAATGAGACGAGAAAAAAAAAGGTTCATTTTTATTTTCACCTGTACGGCTGAACTTCTGACTCTCCTCCGCTTTGCATAAGAAGTCAGCGGGGGATTGAAGATTCGGCAATAACAATCTTTCAGCAAATCGTTTCTTAACAAGCGATTCTCGGAATACCGCTTTCTCCCCGGGGTCTCCGGCGCCCACCTCCTGAACTCCTTACCTTCATCATTTTTTACTTATTCAGGGTTTACAGGAATTCCACTTGTCAGAAGTCAGAAAGGTTGGACTGCTTTCATTCAAATGTGAGCGGACTGGGGCCAAAAATCTGCCCTGGATTTTACTTGCCCCTGGCCGGCCCAAGACGTCCCTGATGTGCCCCCCCCCCCAACCATGATGCCGGGGCTATAGCATTAGGGGCTGGGGTTCCTTACCAACCATGATGCCGGGGCTATAGCATTAGGGGCTGGGGTTCCTTACCAACCATGATGCTGGGGCTATAGCATTAGGGGCTGGGGTTCCTTACCAACCATGATGCCGGGGCTATAGCATTAGGGGCTGGGGTTCCTTACCAACCATGATGCCGGGGTTATAGCATTAGGGGCTGGGGTTCCTTACCAACCATGATGCCGGGGCTATAGCATTAGGGGCTGGGGTTCCCTGGCTTGTGGGTACAGCGGGCTGAGATGGAAACTAAGGGGGCAGGGAAAGAATGTGGGTGTTAAAAGCAGCAGCCCAACGGGCCCCAAAGCAGTGCACTGTCCCAAGTCTCCCTATGGCCAGTCCGCCCCTGCTCACCATGGGGGTTGTATAAGAAGGGATAGCGGCAGGTAGCGCTTCGTAGCGGCAGGCAGCGTCTGGTGAACGCCGGACGCTGTACACAAAACCACATTTATGAAAGTGAATCTGGTGAGCGCCTCTAACAGCGCCATGTAGCGTCCAATGTATTATTACAGGCAGCTCAGCGTATAGCGCCGGCGCCAGGAATTACCTTTCGCTCAGTGTCGCTCTCCCATACATTTTAATGGACGTTCATTTTCTTGTGTTTAAAGTGGACCAACACCCACCCTGATCAGCTCCCTCCCCGCGGGGCATCCGAAATCGGGATGTGAAACCCCCCAGAAAGCCCCTAAAATCTTACCTTTTAGGCGACGGATAAGCCGCCCACCGCTGCCGCCTCCCGCGCGTCCCTCTAGCAGGGCGTGCACCCGCGCCGCCCGTTTGTGAATGCGGGCGTGCGCCCTGTAAGAGGGACGCGCGAGAGGCAGCGGCGGCGGCTTATCCGTCTCTTGTCCGTCGCCTAAAAGGTAAGATTTTAGGGGCTTTCTGGGGGGTGCCCCGCGGAAGTGAAAATCCTGGGTGTTGGTCAACTTTAAACAGCGTGTTTGACAATTTTTTTTTTTTTGCTCCAATCATTGTGTGAAGTCTCCTGGCTGCAAACAAACTTTTTAAACTTTTATGCAGAATTGTCATTACAGGTCTGGCGCTAAAGAGTTAATGTCACAGTGTTATAACAATGTCATTCCATTCCAATCGGGGAGCCCCGCTGTGTGAAACCCGCCAGATGGCTGAGCGTAACTCACCTTTTCCCGGTTCTACGTCGCATGCGCTGCCGCTCGTCCAACCAGCTCGCTTGGAACCGCTGACGTAACACCCTCTAAGCCAGCGTCTAAGGCCAGCAGCTTTGAGTGCGCTGACAGACGCATACCCCGCTTCCCTCGAACAGGGAGCGTTTCCGCACCAGCCATTCACAAATGCCTGGCGTGGGCACACGTCCTGCTAGAGGGAAAGCGGGGGTACGGCCGCGGCTCGCGCATGCGCTGTTGGACTGGGAAGCAAGGTAAGTGCAAGGGGTGACCTGGGGGGTTTCACACAGTGGGGTATCCCAATTTTGGATTTTGGTGCCTCGGGGGAAAGGAATCGATCAGCCTGGGAATCTTATAGATTCCCAGGACGATTGCGGTGGGTTTTGGTCCACTTTAACGCTGGCAGCAATAGTGTGGCATAGTATAAGAGCTCAGGCAATGGCGCCAATGGCGGCAAATGAATGATCCAGGGTGCAGTTTCCACCAGAGATGCCTTCCCACTGCGCATCTTATACCAACAAAAAGTTTTTTCTGAGGAATACAAATAAGGTCAATTGCAAAAAAGTCAGCATATTAATATTCATACACTATGTAACCATATAATGTAAATATACACAAAAGGATACAATACTTTAGATTTGGTGAAAGGTTTCACTCTGTCGCCAGGATGGTCATGTGCCCCACTGGATAAATAGAGATATTATGGACTGTAGCTGTATATATAATGCATAAGTTAAAGGTGTGGTAAAATATTACCATATAGTATTATGGGGGAAATCCTTGACATGTGAGTTGTAGATATGTCTACTGACCAGTACTGTAAGGGTTAAGGAACATCAGTAACAGAAGAGATATGTATATGGTAATAACATCATGGCAGATATTCCCTGGTCGGTAGTACATATAATAATAGCATGCTAAAAGTGCATACAGCATGGATATGGCTTAATCATGACATCACAGTAAATCATACATTACATGCGTAATAATATGATAATATGATATATCATAATATGATACCCACAGCGTGAAAAACAACTGATCGCGAGTTAGTAGTCCACAAGCTCTCCCCCATGATCGTAGGCTACTAACCCGTCATGATTAAGCCATGTCCATGTTGTTTATTTTGTATTCACTCTTAGCCAGGGCCGAATTAAGTGTGGTGGAGGCCCCTGGGCACAAAATCTAGTCGAGGCCATGTTTGTTTGACATATTAATGCTTAACAATTTAACTATCATTTTTGTATTGTTTGTGTTTTTGCTAAACTTTGGGGCCCTATATCCACATTTGTTTTGAACTTATTTTTTGTGATTTTTGAAAACCTTTTATAATTTTTTTTTCCAACAGAAACAAAAGGGGTTCAACCCCTAAAAATAACTTGCGGCTGACACTTTCATTGTTCATAAACATGCAGGAAGCTGTCGGCATGTGTTTTTGGAATTAAATAAGCCTGTTGCTCATTGGAATCTGCAGTTTCCTCCACCTATTTGCTGAACGAAATTCACTCTTCAAATTGCCACATTTACGCACGTTTTGCTGCCCTCTAAACATACAAAAAATCATGCGGTGGAGACAGTTTGCTGCGCAAAGGGGACGCTAGCTAAAAATTGACGCAATGGCGAACGCTAGTGTACAAATTGATGCTAAAACGAAAGCGTATCCCATTTTATGACCATAAGTCAGACGGAAGCCCAAGCGCGACTTAACGCTCCAAATAGCGTGGGCAAACTCAGCCGCGCAATGACCATGAATCGCCCTTATATTACATTTATAAATATAGAGGCTGATTTATTAATAGCGACATGTAGCGACAGTTGAGCCACTGTAGCGGTATTTTCATAGCACCCGCTAGTAGTCGCTGTGCTTGGCCGTTGTTCGGTTGTTGACAGCGACTCAGTCAGTGTGGCGTAATGTTGAATACAAGGTTACGAGTCGCTATTTGACAGGTTCCGCGATGTATGGGTGCGCATGATAGCGACTGGTCAGAGCGACCGGCTTCCACCATATTCATCAAAAAATCATGCTCAAAAAATTCAAGCGCTGTGAAATGCATGTTTAAACCCCAGAGCGCTGGTGGCGATGTGTTAAAAGTAGTTTTTTAACCCCCAAACCACCATATTTTTGGAAACCAAAAAAATATATATTTTAAATAATTTAGTAATATGAATACATTAATATCAGACCTGTAATATCAATTCTGTACAATTTTTTTTTTTTCCCTTAAAAAAATTATCTAACATGGCAGAAGTGGTCACAGAATTTTTCACATTTAAAAAAAAAAAAAACACACACAATAATTAATAGCAATTAATTATAAATATTTAAAGATTGTTCCATTGAAATGCATTGGAGAGCGCCAGGTAGCGAGAGGTCATACCTGTCGCTGTTCAAGGTCGGACGCTGGCGCTGTGGGCTGAGGCTGGAATAATGATGAATAAGTCGCTATATGGCGCTATCTCAGTCGCTAAGCAGGATTGGCTTGATAAATGTGTGATTGTGGTGGGGAGCCGGCGTTCTCGTGGCGGGGCCCGTCATAACCGGCCGCTCACCAGTCGCTACCTGTCGCTATTCCTTCATAAATAAGGGCCATAATATAATGTAATTACATTTTAGGTGCAACTCAACAAACACACGGCGTACCTTTTTAACCGTGTGAAGCATCATCTACCTGAAAGCTCAGCAGAAAGTTTGCATCCCTTAGATTCCGCTTATTTTTTTGGGGGGGGGGGGGGCATAAAAGCAGTTGGATATCCTTGAATAGCGTGAACATTGTAGCAGTTTTGATGGAGAACAAAGTTATTCAGATTTAAATAAATTTTACTCCTAGGGGGTTTTGCTAGTGTTGACAAAGATCTGTATTGTTTTGTAGCCCCATCCTCGAATCTAGTCTTCCCTGGACATTAAAGAGGAACAATGGACCTCTATCTGGCCAGGTTACACCTCTCCCCCACCTCTGCTTACCTTTGGGTGTTGCCAGAGTCCCGATTGCCGTGCCACTCGACTGTGTCCTCCCCCCCCCCACCTTGCCCTGCCTCGCCACGCATTGCCAGCCACTCTCAAAGCTTTTCCACACCTGCCCTGGCCCGAGATAAGCGGTGCAGACAATACACTGCACAGGCGCGAGATCCCGGAGGGCGGCGCAGTGCATCCTGGGAAGGCAAGATGGTGCTGTCCTACCCTGACACCCGGAGTAGAACGAACGAGTGCAGAAGTAAGAGCAGAAGACATGTACGTTTAATTTTCCAGTTGTTAGATCGGAGATCTAAAGGGAACAGGTGGTGAAGTTTGGGGAGTTTTTGAGAACTCCCCAGACAGTCCAATGTTCCTCTTTAAATTCTTAATAAATCACATTAAATTGTATTTATAATGATATTATAATTATATTTTAGAAAATTTTACCCAACAAACACAATTTTATGAATGAATTGGGCAAAATGGTTTGCTCACCACCACTAGTGTTGATGACTACCTGCTCTTCTTTGAAGCTCCAGCCTCGAATCTAGGTATTCAAATCATTCTTCCATGGACGTGAAATTCTAAATCAATGCAAGTATATTACATTCAAAATGATAATATAATTCTCTAACAATTACAATGCAACACATTTAACACAGCAAACAAATCTCACGACTGCAATTGGCCACATTTGATCATAACCTTATGTCAGAGGTCTTTCTAGTTCTATAATTCTATAACAATGCAACAAATTTAACACAGCAAACAAATCTCTCGACTGAATTGGCCACATTTGATCATAACCTTATGTCAGAGGTCTTTCTAGTTCTATAATTCTATAACAATTCAACAAATTTAACACAGTTAACAAATCACACAATTGAATTGGCCCCATTTGATCATAACCTTATGTCAGAGGTTTTGCCAGTGTTGATGACTATCTGCGTTGTTATCTAGCCCCGTCCTCAAATCCATGTATTGATTCTTTCCTGGACAAAATGTAAATAAATCAAATTATATTTATGAGGATATTGTAATTATATTGTAAGTGCAGATCCAGAAATTTAACAGAACAAACAAAATATTATGAATTAATTGGCCGTAGACCATCAACTAAAAACAAGATATTCCAGTCATTCTTTCATGGACATGTAATTCAAAAGCAGTGAAATTATATTCAATTTCTAATGATATCATAATTCGATTTTAAGTGTTAAGTGCAGGTCAACAAATTTAACACAACAAATAAAATATTACGAATTCATTGACCTTCAACTAAAAACATGGTATTCCAGTCATTCTTTCATGGGCATGTAATTCGAAATCAGTGAAATTGTATTCGATTTATGATGATATCATAATTCTATTATAAGTGCAGGTCAACAAATTGTCAAATTGGATCATAAACTAATCTTGGAAATTTTGCTCATTACTAGGGTTGACGATTATATTCCTTGTTTTGTATTCCCGACTTCTTCTTCATTCTTCAGTGGACTTGAACTTCCCAAAAATGTATAATTACATATATATTATATATAATAATTGCAGTCCAACAAATGTAATGCTAACAAACTTTAGTACGATGCGTTCTAGACTCTGAAGTTCAGCAGAAGGTTCTCATCCCTTGGATTCCTCTTCCTATTTTTTATATTACATTTATAATTTATGATTAGATTTATAATTGTATTACATTTAGAATTACAAATATATAATAAATGCAGTCCAACAAATTTAATGCAGCAAACTTAATTTTATGAATTAATTGACCGAAATGGACCAACAACTAAAAACGAGGTATATCAATCATTCTTTCATTCACATGTAATTCGAAATCAGTGAAATTATATTCGATTTCTAATTACATCATAATTCTATTTTAAGTGCAGGCCAACAAATTTAACACAACAAACTTAATTGTATGAATTAATTGACCAAAATGGACCAACAACTAAAAACAAGGTATTTCAATCATTCTTTCATGGACATGTAATTTGAAATCAGTAAAATTATATTTATGATGATGATATCATAATTCTAGTGCAGGTCAACAAATTGACTCAATGGGTCAAACTGGATCATAAACTAATCTTGGAAATGTTGCTTATTACTAGGGTTGACGATTATGTTCCTTGTTTATGGTTGATGATTATGTTCCTTGTTTATGGTTGACGATTATGTTCTTTGTTTATGGTTGATGATTATGTACCTTGTTTTGTATCTCCGGTTTTTCGATCATTCTTCCATGAACTTGAAATTCTAAAAAATGTATAATTACAAGGATATATTATATAATAAGTGCAGTCCAACAAATTCAATGCAACAAACTTTTTCTAATAGTACGATGCGTCCTAGACTCCGAAGCTCAGCAGAAGGTTCGCATCCCTTGGATTCCCCTTCCTTTTTTTTTTTGTTTCCTGGCTGGCAAGGACTCAAAAACAAGTAGCAAATTATTTAAAACAAATGTGTACAGGACGAACCAGCTGCCAGATTAAGAAGCGAAAATAAACTAAAGTGAAAGGAAGCCGTCCAGTTCACAGAGAGGGCAATAAGGATCGAGTGCGGCCAGGACGTGACACTTGCACATGCTGATAGACGTCTCGCACTGTCTTGTCGCTACAAATCTCCCTATAAGTCATTAAGGTGAAATGTTCCCTGCAACATTTCCCTTCTATTTTAGACGCCCTTTGTTTTACTTTCCATCCCGGACGGGTTCATTCCTATGTCAGGCGAGCCCATTCCTCGCCATGAATCCCGTCCTTCATTCCCTAATAGTCCGGACGGCTGCCTCTGATGGAAAAACTCAACGCACCAGTTCACTGCAGGTGTTTTAACCGTCTCGGGGAAGTGAAAGAAAAGCAATTCCGGCCAAAATATATAGAAAACCGTCGGTTGCCGGAGCTCGGTAAGGTCGTAACTGTGGAACATAAAGAATAAAATATCCATGGCGGCAGAGGTGGGCTTCGAAAGATAACATCCTGCCAATCGGGTTCTGATTGGAAAAGTGAAGAAATAGGGTGATAGCTTTTGTAGGCTAACGGGGAATAGTTTAGAGAAGAGAACTAGGTATTCCTGAAAGTTCCCCTTAAAGCGGACCAAAACCTACACTTTTTAAAGCGGACCAAAACCTACGGGACTTTTGAAATCCGGTTGGACAAAGCCCCTGCCAATACTTCCTTCTTAGGACGTAGAACTAGAAATGGATATTTATGCTTTTCAAATGGCCCTGGGACACTTTTTTTTTTTGCTATTCCTCTTTGTATGATGGCCGGTGATCAGTCATTACATTGGTGTGGCAATGACATCATTGCCACACACAATAGTGGCAATGAATGGAGGAGGCGGAGCTTTGCAGCTAAAACAGGAGCCATTATCTGGAATTATAGTGAAGCAGGAGCAGGGAAAATTCATGGGGGGGGGGCAATTCAGGGGATGCTAGTTAAAAATGTGAGTTTTGGTCCAATCTAACTAGCACCCCTCAGCCCTCCCCCAGAACGCCTGATCTCTTACATTCAACTTCGGGAAAGGAATCCGGCGATTGGGCTTTGGGTGGTCATATGTGCCATGGTTGCGTCCTCAGTGCCGGCCACCGGAACGCCCAGTGGTCAATAGCGCCTCTTCTTTCCCAAAGGTCTTGGTCCGGTTTAAGCCGCGTTATATACTACTCTAAAGAAGTGAGTTTTGAGGGCACTTTTAAAGGCTTGGAGTGTTTGAAAGTGACGGACTGAGCGGGGAAGTGCATTCCAGAGAAGTGAGGAGGCACAAGAGAAGTCTTGAAGGTGGGAGTTGCGAGGAGGGGACCAAGGAGGAGGACTGGAGAATGTCAGAGGCAGAGCAGAGGTTGCGCTTGGGTTGGTAACGCTGGATCAGAGATGGAATGTAGGGAGGGGCCTGGTTAGAGAGAGCTTTGTAGATTAGTGTTAGAAGTTTGAACTGAACTCTCTGAGAGACAGGTAACCAGTGGAGGGATTATCATAGGGGAGGCAGCACTGGAGAAGCGAGAGGAGAGGTGTTGCAGTAGTCCAGTCGGGATATGACCAGGGCGTGCACTAACATTTAGTGGTGTCAGGTGAGAGGAAGGAACGGATGCGGGAGATTTTTTTAAGTTGGAGACGACAGGAGGTGGCCAGGGAGTGAATGTGAGGAAGGGGCGGGGTCCCCAGCATCATTTAATGAAAAGCCCAAACCCTTAAAAAAAATATTCCCCAGCATCTAAAATGAATATATTTTATGTTTTAGTCATTTACTTGGGTTCTCATCCCTTGGATTCCCCTTCCTATTTTTTATATTACATTTATAATTTATGATTATATTTATAATTCTATTACATTTAGAATTACAAATATATAATAAATGCAGTCCAACAAATTTAAGACAACAAACTCAATTTTATGAATTAATTGACCAAAATGGACCAACAACTAAAAACAAGGTATTTCAATCATTTCTTTCATGGACATGTAATTTGAAATCAGTGAAATTATATTTGTGATGATATCATAATTCTATTTTAAGTGCAGGTCAACAAATTGACTCAATGGGTCAAATTGGATCATAAACTAATCTTGGAAATGTTGCTTATTACTAGGGTTGACGATTATGTTCCTTGTTTATGGTTGACTCAATATATTTTATGTTTTTACCCATTTACTTATTATTCTTTCCCCCCACTGGGCTGCAACTCGAGGATATGGGCGTCGCTATCTTGCGTCAGAAGCATCACATACGGCAGAGTGGAGGAGAGGGCAAAAGTACAGGGGGGCAGGGTTATAGCTGTGCTTTGCACAGATAGAGCAGAGCCGGGGTCCGGGAAAGGACAGCAATCCCAGAATGCAGAGCGGCACAGTCAAAAGACACTTCCTGTTTGCAGGCAGCCTGAGACTTCATGTGCTGCCATCTTGGATGTTTAAAGGCTCAGAAAATGCAGTAGATGCAGGTAGCATATAGAGATATAAAACATATAAGATAGGTTCTTATTCAGGGTGAAGGTCCAATTAAAGGGAGCGATATGTCATGAAGGAAGATATGGCGGTTAGACAGTTAGGAAGGCGAGAGAGGAGAGAAGAGAGATTTGGGCCAGAGAGGTAGATTTGAGTGTCTTCTGCATAAAAGTGATATTGGAAGCCTCAGGCACCACCAAATCAAATAGCTTAAATCAGAAAAGTATCATAAATAAATCAATATTTATTAATGGTTACAATTACACCATCACATATATATTAAAAACAAAATCCAATAGCAGGGACAAAAACAACCATCCCTCCTCCCATTTTGAATAAATCCCTATCACACAATATATAGTACATAAGTATAAAGTAACTAGTGCAATATTAAAGTGCTAAGGGCTGACCTAAAAGGTGCTACAATATAACAATCAAGAAATATTTATCCCATATAAAAAGAGAGAACAAACAGCCAGCCAAATTGCCCCAAGAAAGAACGGTGGCACCTTTGAAAAAGTGAGCTTGTCTCACGGAACGCGTGGGCGATTAGGACGCCAGGATCTAGCAGGGACCCCTCCAACCCTTCAACTTGGTGATATCTTGCACTTTAACCATTTACAAACAATCTTTCTTGGGGCAATTTGGCTGGCTGTTTGTTCTCTCTTTTTATATGGGATAAATATTTCTTGATTGTTATATTGTCAGCACTTAGCACTTTAATATTGCACTAGTTACTTTCTACTTATGTACTATATATTGTGTAATAGGGATTTATTCTAAAGGGGAGGAGGGATGGTTGCTTTTGTCCCTGCTATTGGATTTTGTTTTAAATATATATGTGATGGTGTATTTGTAACTAGGGATGAGCGAATCGATCCGGACGAACCCGGATTCGATCCGAATTTCATGAAAAATTTGATTCGGATCGAATCCGAATTTCCCCGCGATTCGATCGCTCGAAGTTTTCCTTTAACATCCATTCATTTACATTTACAGGCATTCTAAGATGGCGGACGGGACATGTCCAGACATGTAAGGTGGGGCAGTGTATGCTGGGACAGTCACATGCAGCCTATCAGCAGCCAGCAAGCCCGGTGACGTCACAGCGCTATTTAAGTCGGCCATCTTGCTGTTCCTTCCTCATTTCTCTATTGCATTCGTGAGAGACAGAACGCTGTAGTGAGGGAAAGAGGCAGTTAGACAGGCAGGGACAGACAGGGACAGGCTGGAGACAGGCAGGAGACAGGCAGGAGACAGACAGAAAGTCAGCGAAAAACAGGGAAAGTTAGGAAAAATCGGAGGCAGTCACAGGGAGATTTTTTTTTTTTCATCCAGCCTGAGTGTTTGTTACTGGCTGGCTGACAGGCTTTGTTAGCGTTTTCAGGCTGCGTATACTAACTAACTGTGCATATATACTGAACTGATCTTAAGTCTGCTGTGAGGCATCCCATTCTGTGACTACACCAGCCTCTATTTAAGACCATATAACCATTTGCACTTATTCTAATTGAAATTAGGCCTGATAAAGACACTTTTGCTGTGCATAGCACTACTGGTCCCTGCCAGGTCCACTCCTTTTTGGGGCATCCCATTCTGTGACTACAGCAGCCTCTATTTAAGACCATATAACCATTTGCACTTATTCTAATTGAAATTAGGCCTGATAAAGACACTTTTGCTGTGCATATTCTTACTGCTGCCTGCCAGGTGCACTCCTTTTTGGGGCATCCCATTCTGTGACTACAGCAGCCTCTATTTAAGACCATATAACCATTTGCACTTATTCTAATTGAAATTAGGCCTGATAAAGACACTTTTGCTGTGCATATTCTTACTGCTGCCTGCCAGGTGCACTCCTTTTTGGGGCATCCCATTCTGTGACTACAGCAGCCTCTATTTAAGACCATATAACCATTTGCACTTATTCTAATTGAAATTAGGCCTGATAAAGACACTTTTGCTGTGCATATTCTTACTGCTGCCTTCCAGGTGCACTCCTTTTTGGGGCATCCCATTCTGTGACTACAGCAGCCTCTATTTAAGACTATATAACCATTTGCACTTATTCTAATTGAAATTAGGCCTGATAAAGACACTCTTGCTGTGCATATTCTTACTGCTACCTGCCAGGTGCACTCCTTTTTGGGGCATCCCATTCTGTGACTACAGCAGCCTCTATTTAAGACCATATAACCATTTGCACTTATTCTAATTGAAATTAGGCCTGATAAAGACACTTTTGCTGTGCATATTCTTACTGCTGCCTGCCAGGTGCACTCCTTTTTGGGGCATCCCATTCTGTAACATACCATACCCCTCTTTATTTACACTAAGCAGCTCTCTTATTTACACTAAGCAGGCCTGTTGGAGGCTGAGTGTTACTGCTCACTTTTGGTGTGCATTATATTCTGTTTCATATAGACCCACCGCTGCCTGGGGGTTCTTAAAATATCACCTACTACCACGCCAGTTAGACTATGTCGGGCAGACAAGTGCCTGGAAGTGAAAAGAGGAGTGGCAGAGGCCAAGATTCCGCAGGCAGAGCTCGCATCAGACTGGGGGCCAGTAGCAGCAGGAGTCACGCTGAGAGACCTAATCTGCCAGTATCTGCTAGCGGTCGGGTCTCCACCAGTAACGCATCTGCCGTGGTAGATTGGTTGAAGCGCTCATCAACATCATCACAACTTACGTCTGAGACCCCCAGTCTAGGGTCGGTAGGTTCCTCTGACACAACCCTGAGTTGGCATGCCCCGAGAGCAGTCCCTGTCCTCCCAGTGCCTCTGTCCTACGCCGTTCCCTCCCCCAGCGACATATCCTATGCTTTGGGTTCAGCTCCACTCTTTAGTGAGGAGGACCATCAGATAGAGGACAGTCAGCAGCTACTGCCCAGCCAAGAAATGGAGGTGGCTTCTCTAGCTAGGCAGACAAATAGTGATGTGGACAGTGTCGTGGGTGCTGCGAGCGTTCCAGCTCCTGCACCAGACACTGTTGACGAATCCACGAACATCAGTGACGTACAGCCACAACTCGGTGATAATGATGATGACGATGAAGCCGATCGCACTTGGGAGCCGGGTGATGAAGGGGCTTCATCGTCATCATCAGGAGAAGAGGGGCGCAGGTTGCCCCGGAGTCAGCAGCTGAGGCAGCAAGGTGATAGCAGTCAGCATGGGGGCACAATTCCAAAGGCTGGAGCCGGCCGGGGCCGGGGCTGGGGTAGAGCACCTGCTGTGCAGCAGTCTACCTTATCGGGAGGTAGTGGAGCAGGGGTTCCTGGAGTTGGCAACAGCAGCAGTGAATCAGTGAGGCCAGGGGGTGGGAAAAGTAGCTACTCGGCAGTGTGGCAGTTTTTCCTGAAGCATCCGCAGGAGGGTAACATGGCCACATGCAAGATATGTAGGCAAAAGGTGAAGCGTGGCCAGGGTCCAAATGTTGGCACCACGGCCCTGCGTCAACATATGATGCGTCACCATAAAGCGACCTGGGAGAACCGAGGCTCCCAAGGGGTGGTCCAGTCTGCTTCCTCACCAAGTGAGCTCCCAATTTCTGCCAGCCAAGGCTCCAGCACCTCAGCCGAAGGCAGCTGTGCGTCATACCCATCCTCTGTCGCTCCTGCTCCTCCTCCTCCAAGTCATGCATCCCGCCAGCAATCCATCAGCGAAGCCATGTCCAAGAGACAGCAGTATGCGCCCACTCATCCTACGGCGCAGAAGCTGAATGTGCTCCTGTCCAAGTTGCTGGTGCTGCAGTCGCTCCCTTTTCAGGTGGTGGAATCTGCACCTTTCAGAGAACTGATGGCTTGTGCCGTGCCGAGGTGGAGAGTCCCAAGCCGTCATTTCTTTGCCAAGAAGGCAGTACCAGCGCTGCACACTTTTGTTGAACAGAAGGTGGGCCAGTCCTTGAGCCTGTCGGTGTGTAGCAAAGTGCATGGCAGCGCCGACATCTGGAGCTGTAACTACGGTCAGGGACAGTACATGTCGTTTACGGCCCACTGGGTGAATGTGGTCCCTTTGCAGCAGCAACTTGGACAGGTCACGCCGCTTCGGCCTCCGCGCTCCCTGCCCGTTGGGCCTGTGACACCGTGCGACTCGGCCTCCTCATCCTCCGCCATCTCCTCACCCTCCACTGTAGGCTCAAGTCTCAGTGCCCCTCCAGTCTACCATGTGTGCAGGGCACGGAGGTGTCACGCAGTGCTTCACATGGTTTGTCTTGGCGAACGGAGTCACACAGGGGAGGAACTGCTTAAATGTATTCATCAGGAAATCCAAACATGGCTTACTCCAAGAAAACTTAAAATGGGAATCATGGTTACCGACAATGGGAAGAACATTTTGTCTGCGCTGCGCCAAGGAAGCCTGACCCATGCCCCCTGCATGGCTCACGTCTTCAATCTGGTTGTCAAGCGGTTTCTGAAGTGTTCCCCCCATCTGCAAGACATCCTAACAACTTCAAGGAAACTTTGCATGCACTTCAGCCACTCATACACCGCCAAACACACCCTTCTTGAGCTACAGCGTCAGAATGGTATCCCCCAACATAGTCTGATTTGCGATGTTTCCACCCGTTGGAATTCCACCCTTCACATGTTGGACCGATTATATGAACAGAGAAAAGCCATCACGGATTTCCTGATGGTCCAAGCAGATAGGGGGACTCCCCTGTGTAACTTCAATGTCAACCAGTGGCAGCTCATACGTGACACCTGTCGTTTGCTCAGGCCCTTTGAGGAAGCCACTTTATTTGTCAGTCGGCAGGATTACGGGATGAACGACGTGATTCCACTGCTTCATGTACTACAGCACATGTTGGAAACCATGGCTGGTCAGGGCACTGGAGACATGGCGTTTACATCTTACGGCCACATGAACCCCGTTGGAGCTGAACTGGAGGAGGAGGAGGAGGAAGAGGAGGAGGAGTTGCCCAGCGAAACACAGTTTAGGCTTGGCGAAATGGCTGGTTTATCTAGTCAGCGGACAGGAGAGGAGGAGCAGCCAGAGGAGCTAGAGGTTTTTGAGGAAGGCGAGACAGAGGACCCGGGCACACCGTGGCAGTATGCAGTGGAGATGGAGACAGGTAGTCCATCCGAGTCACTTGCGCAAATGGCACGAAGCATGCTCACGTGCTTGCGTAGTGACCCCAGAATTGTTTCCATCTGTCGGCGGGATGACTTCTGGCTGTCCACCTTATTGGACCCTCGCTTCCGGCACAAAATGGGGGCATTTTTTAAACCCACCGAGAGGGAGGACAAACTCAACTACTACAAAGACATTCTACGTAGGCAGTTGGCCGATGCCTATCTGCGCCATGGTCCATACTCTCGCAGGTCTGACTCGAGGGGACCTCTGCGCTCACCTTCCACTGCCATGGCCGCTGGGGGGGTTGGCAGGAGCAGCAGCAGCAGCTCCATCAGCAGCAGCAGCCTCAGTCTTCAGTCGCTAATGAGTAGCTTTCTACACCCGCATAGTGAGGCTACTCATGAGCAGCAGGAAGACCTGGAGCAGGACCTGAACCAGCAGGTCATGTCATACTT
The DNA here is from genome assembly GCA_027917425.1 of Gastrophryne carolinensis. NCBI lineage: Eukaryota > Metazoa > Chordata > Amphibia > Anura > Microhylidae > Gastrophryne > Gastrophryne carolinensis. Next base: position 614,669,712 of record CM051235.1, read on the forward strand.
TGACATGACCATGCCAACACACCTTGAGGATCCGCTGGACTTCTGGGCAGCCAAACTTGATTTGTGGCCGCAACTAGCAGAGTTTGCCCTGGAAAAGCTGTCCTGCCCAGCAAGTAGCGTGCCATCTGAGCGGGTGTTTAGTGCGGCGGGGGCCATAGTTACGGCGAGGAGAACTCGTCTGTCAACTAAAAATGAGAGACTCACCTTTGTCAAAATGAATCAGGGATGGATCAGCCAGGATTTCCACCCACCAATGCCTGATGCATGCGACTAGATTCAGCATGGTGCCACGTTTTACACTTTCCAAATGGTGCAAAACATATTTATGTCTTTAGGCCAATTTTTGGGCTCCTGCTGATGTCAACTCCAGGGTGTGAATCATCCAATTTTTGGGCTCCTGAAGCCAACCCCAGTGTCTCTTTCAGCCAATGTTTGGGCTCCTGCTGCTGCTGCTGCCAACTCCAGGGTGTGATTCATCCAATTTTTGGGCTCCTGAAGCCAACCCCAGTGTCTCTTTAAAGTAATATTTGGGCTGCTCCTGCTGCTGCTGCCAACTCCAGGGTGTGATTCAGCCAATTTTTGGGCTCCTGAAGCCAACCCCAGTGTCTCTTTAAAGTAATGTTTGGGCTGCTCCTGCTGCTGCTGCCAACTCCAGGGTGTGAATCATCCAATTTTTGGGCTCCTGAAGCCAACCCCAGTGTCTCTTTAAAGTAATATTTGGGCTCCTGCTGCTGCTGCTGCCAACTCCAGTGTGTGATTCATCCAATTTTTGGGCTCCTGAAGCCAACCCCAGGGTCTCTTTAAAGTAATATTTGGGCTCCTGCTGCTGCTGCTGCCAACTCCAGTGTGTGATTCATCCAATTTTTGGGCTCCTGAAGCCAACCCCAGTGTCTCTTTAAAGTAATATTTGGGCTCCTGCTGCTGCTGCTGCTGCCAACTCCAGTGTGTGATTCATCCAATTTTTGGGCTCCTGAAGCCAACCCCAGTGTCTCTTTAAAGTAATATTTGGGCTCCTGCTGCTGCCAACTCCAGGGTGTGAATCATCCAATTTTTGGGCTCCTGAAGCCAACTCCAGTGTCTCTTTAAAGTAATGTTTGGGCTCCTGCTGCTGCTGCCAACTCCAGGGTGTGATTCATCCAATTTTTGGGCTCCTGAAGCCAACTCCAGTGTCTCTTTAAAGTAATGTTTGGGCTCCTGCTGCTGCTGCCAACTCCAGGGTGTGATTCATCCAATTTTTGGGCTCCTGAAGCCAACCCCAGTGTCTCTTTAAAGTAATGTTTGGGCTCCTGCTGCTGCTGCTGCCAACTCCAGGGTGTGATTCATCCAATTTTTGGGCTCCTGAAGCCAACTCCAGTGTATATTTGGGCTCCTGCTGCTGCTGCTGCCAACTCCAGGGTGTGAATCATCCAATTTTTGGGCTCCTGAAGCCAACCCCAGTGTCTCTTTAAAGTAATATTTGGGCTCCTGCTGCTGCTGCTGCCAACTCCAGGGTGTGATTCATCCAATTTTTGGGCTCCTGAAGCCAACCCCAGTGTCTCTTTCAGCCAATGTTTGGGCTCCTGCTGCTGCTGCTGCCAACTCCAGTGTGTGATTCATCCAATTTTTGGGCTCCTGAAGCCAACCCCAGGGTCTCTTTAAAGTAATATTTGGGCTCCTGCTGCTGCTGCTGCCAACTCCTGCCAACTCCAGGGTGTGATTCATCCAATTTTTGGGCTCCTGAAGCCAACCCCAGTGTCTCTTAAAAGTAATATTTGGGCTCCTGCTGCTGCTTGCAACTCCAGGGTGTGATTAATCCAATTTTTGGGCTCCTGAAGCCAACCCCAGTGTCTCTTTCAGCCAATGTTTGGGCTCCTGCTGCTGCTGCTGCCAACTCCAGTGTGTGATTCATCCAATTTTTGGGCTCCTGAAGCCAACCCCAGGGTCTCTTTAAAGTAATATTTGGGCTCCTGCTGCTGCTGCTGCCAACTCCGGCCAACTCCAGGGTGTGATTCATCCAATTTTTGGGCTCCTGAAGCCAATCCCAGTGTCTCTTAAAAGTAATATTTGGGCTCCTGCTGCTGCTTGCAACTCCAGGGTGTGATTAATCCAATTTTTGGGCTCCTGAAGCCAACCCCAGTGGCTCTTTCAGCCAATGTTTGGGCTCCTGCTGCTGCTGCTGCCAACTCCAGGGTGTGATTCATCCAATTTTTGGGCTCCTGCTGCTGCCAACTCCAGTGTCTCTTTAAAGCAATGTTTGGGCTCCTGCCCCTCATAGTGATGCCACTTCAACTCTCTGCAATTGTGCCGCTCTGCGATTCTATTAGCGATGCCTCTGATCTGCATGTGATATTTATTCAAAGTATTATTTAACTAACCCAGCACGCATCCTGTGCGTGTTACAGCAAGGCAGAATGGTTTACAACCCTATTGAGGCTCTAGGAGGCTCAGAAATAGCCGTTTTTAATAGCGATTCGTCGCGAATTTATTCGGGTCGAAACGATTTTTGTCGGAAAATTCGGTGAATCAGTCGAATCGAATTTTTCAAAAGTTCGCTCATCTCTATTTGTAACCATTAATAAATATTGATTTATTTATGATACTTTTCTGATTTAAAGTGGACCAACACCCACCCCTGATCGGCCCGGGAATCTATCAGATTCCCAGGCCAATCAGCTCCCTCCCCGTGTGTGTGAAACCCCCCAGAAAGCCCCTAAAATCTTACCTTTTAGACGACGGATAAGCCGCCGCCTCCAGCACGTCCCTCTAGCAGGGCGCGCTCCTGCGCCTATCGGGGTGCCCCGCGGAAGTGGACCAACACCCAGGATAGTGAAAAACCTGGGTGTTGGTCCACTTTAAGCTATTTGATTTATTGGTGCCTGAGGTTTTCTCCGGTGGCAGCTGGGGCCACACATTTTGCGTGTTTGTGTTTGGATGTACCCTATTGGAGGCTCCTTTAAAGTGGACCAAAACCCTGAGGTGATCGGCCGATCACCTCACACACCGCGGGACACCCGAGATCGGGATGTCCCGCGGGGTGTAAACCCCCCAAAACCCCCGAAAAACCTTACCTCTCCAGCCGCTGCTTCCGCCGCCGCCGCCTCACTCGCGCTCCTCTAGATGTGCGCGCGCCCTCTGTATGGCCGGCGTGGGCGCGCACACGTCAAGAGTGACGCGCGGGAGGCGCCGACGGGCAAGCTGCTTGTCCGTCGCTGTCAATCAGCTTGTCCGTCGGCGCCGATTGGACGGCGCGGCCACGTGGGAGCGGGGAGAGGTGAGTTTTGGGGCTTTCTGGGGGGTTTCACACAGCGGGGTGTCCTGGGGAAGTGGACCAATACCCAGGATAGTCAAAATCCTGGGTGTTGGTCCACTTTAAGGCACACCTATATATATATATATAACAAACATAAAAAATTCAGTCGGGTGGTGCATTGAAACTTTAAAACTTAAACTGATATTGGAAGCCTAGCGAGGTTATTAGTTGGCCAAGACCAGACGTGTATATTGAAAAAAGTAGGAGACCTAGGACTGAGCCTTGTGATTCACCGACAGACAAAGGACGGGGAGAGGAAGTTGTGTTTGATATAATAATATAATGACATTTCTTGTCTTTAAAAGTAATATATATATAACTTTAATGATAATATATTGATATATCTGTTTAAAGAGGAACATTGGAGGTCCAGGAGTCTAAAAGACTCCAGGGCCATTTGGGTCCTACTCCCTGGGACAAGTGGGATCGCCAGATCCACTCATCTGTTCCCGGAGCCATCGCCACGCCGTGGCCGCATCCCCAACATACCTTTAGCTCGGGCGAGGGCACGCCCACAGCTAGAGGTGATTGGTGACGACCCCAAACTCTTTCATTGAAGAGCTCGCTGTATCTGCATGGTAAAATCTTCTGACGGCGCTCAGGGGATGTCTGGGTCACCACTCCTGTAATATCGTCTAACCCGACACTCCCCACCACCATCCAATGCTGCAGGGGATGCATGAGATAAGGCAATAACAAGAGCTTGGATTTAGGATTTCTTTGGAGATGTCTATTTCTGTTTTTGAATTGGGGACATTTTTTTTACAAATAATATGGAGACTATTTCACTTCACTAAACTCGGAGAACTTTTAGCTTGACGATTTGGAATTTTTCCTGATTGATCTGAAGATTTATTTTTCAAAATCAGGTGGAGAAAAAGTTCCCAAAGTCAGGTGAGTCTTGAGGACATTTGCTCCACTTTATTTAGAGAACTTTTTCCGCACCCATTTTTAAAACGTTTCCCTTTGCTTGACTTGAGGGACTTTTTCTCACTTGTTTTAGAGAATATTTTTCTGCCTGATAAGAAGAATTTTTTGAGAATGTTTCCACTTGACATGAAGGATTTTTTCTCTCCTTGACCTGGTTTGAAGCAATCGATTAATTGACCAAGGGTTCCTCTATGACAGGTGGCACCCCGGCCTAGTTCACAGTCAAGTCAGGTGGAGAACTAAGTACTTTATTTTTCGATCTATAAGACGTACCTAGGATTTGGAGGAGGAAAATAAGAAAATATATATATTCTAAACCTAATGTTATGCTAAAACACCACATTACAGGCAGTGTGGCATCCCCCCCTCCCATTCCCTATATAGGCAGTGTGGCATTCCCCCCTCCCATTCCTCATATAGGCAGTGTGGCATTCCCCCTCCCATTCCCCATAGGCAGTGTGGCATTCCCCCTCCCATTCCCCATAGGCAGTGTGGCATCCCCCCTCCCATTCCCCATAGGCAGTGTGGCATTCCCCCTCCCATTCCTCATATAGGCAGTGTGGCATTCCCCCTCCCATTCCCCATATAGGCAGTGTGGCATTCCCCCTCCCATTCCTCATATAGGCAGTGTGGCATTCCCCCTCCCATTCCCCATATAGGCAGTGTGGCATCCCCCCTCCCATTCCCCATAGGCAGTGTGGCATCCCCCCTCCCATTCCCCATAGGCAGTGTGGCATTCCCCCTCCCATTCCCCATATAGGCAGTGTGGCATTCCCCCTCCCATTCCTCATATAGGCAGTGTGGCATTCCCCCTCCCATTCCCCATATAGGCAGTGGGACATTCCCCCTCCCATTCCCCATATAGGCAGTGTGGCATTCCCCCTCCCATTCCTCATATAGGCAGTGTGGCATTCCCCCTCCCATTCCCCATATAGGCAGTGTGACATTCCCCCTCCCATTCCCCATATAGGCAGTGTGGCATTTACCCCTCCCATTCCCCATATAGGCAGTGTGGCATTCCCCCTCCCATTCCCCATATAGGCAGTGGGACATTCCCCCTCCCATTCCCCATATAGGCAGTGTGGCATTCCCCCCTCCCATTCCCCATATAGGCAGTGGGACATTCCCCCTCCCATTCCCCATATAGGCAGTGGGACATTCCCCCCTCCCATTCCCCATATAGGCAGTGGGACATTCCCCCTCCCATTCCCCATATAGACAGTGTGACATTCCCCCTCCCATTCCCCATATAGGCAGTGTGGCATTCCCCCTCCCATTCCCCATATAGGCAGTGTGGCATTCCCCCTCCCATTCCCCATATAGGCAGTGTGGCATCCCCCCTCCCATTCCCCATATAGGTAGTGTGGCATCCCCCCTCCCATTCCCCATATAGGCAGTGTGGCATCCCCCCTCCCATTCCCCATATAGGCAGTGTGGCATCCCCCCTCCCATTCCCCATATAGGCAGTGTGGCATTCCCCCTCCCATTCCCCACATAAGCAGTGTGGCATCCCCCCTCCCATTCCCATAGGCAGTGTGGCATCCCCCCTCCCATTCCCCATATAGGCAGTGTGGCATTCCCCCTCCCATTCCCCATATAGGCAGTGTGGCATTCCCCCTCCCATTCCCCATATAGGCAGTGTGGCATTCCCCCTCCCATTCCCCATATAGGCAGTGTGGCATCCCCCCTACCTTTCCCCATATAGGCAGTGTGACATTCCCCCTCCCATTCCCCATATAGGCAGTGTGGCATCCCCCCTACCTTTCCCCATATAGGCAGTGTGACATTCCCCCTCCCATTCCCCATATAGGCAGTGTGGCATTCCCCCTCCCATTCCTCATATAGGCAGTGTGGCATTCCCCCTCCCATTCCCCATATAGGCAGTGTGGCATCCCCCCTCCCATTCCCCATAGGCAGTGTGGCATCCCCCCTCCCATTCCCCATAGGCAGTGTGGCATTCCCCCTCCCATTCCCCATATAGGCAGTGTGGCATTCCCCCTCCCATTCCTCATATAGGCAGTGTGGCATTCCCCCTCCCATTCCCCATATAGGCAGTGGGACATTCCCCCTCCCATTCCCCATATAGGCAGTGTGGCATTCCCCCTCCCATTCCCCATATAGGCAGTGTGGCATTTACCCCTCCCATTCCCCATATAGGCAGTGTGGCATCCCCCCTCCCATTCCCCATATAGGCAGTGTGGCATTTACCCCTCCCATTCCCCATATAGGCAGTGTGGCATTCCCCCTCCCATTCCCCATATAGGCAGTGGGACATTCCCCCCTCCCATTCCCCATATAGGCAGTGTGGCATTTACCCCTCCCATTCCCCATATAGGCAGTGTGACATTCCCCCTCCCATTCCCCATATAGGCAGTGCGGCATCCCCCCTCCCATTCCCATAGGCAGTGTGACATTCCCCCCTCCCATTCCCCATATAGGCAGTGTGACATTCCCCCTCCCATTCCCCATATAGGCAGTGTGGCATTCCCCCTCCCATTCCCCATATAGGCAGTGTGGCATTCCCCCTCCCATTCCCCATATAGGCAGTGTGGCATTTACCCCTCCCATTCCCCATATAGGCAGTGTGGCATCCCCCCTCCCATTCCCCACATAAGCAGTGTGGAATTCCCCCTCCCATTCCCCATATAGGCAGTGTGGCATCCCCCCTCCCATTCCCCATATAGGCAGTGTGGCATTCCCCCTCCCATTCCCCATATAGGCAGTGTGGCATCCCCCCTACCTTTCCCCATATAGGCAGTGTGACATTCCCCCTCCCATTCCCCATATAGGCAGTGCGGCATCCCCCCTCCCATTCCCCATATAGGCAGTGTGGCATTCCCCCTCCCATTCCCCATATAGGCAGTGTGGCATTCCCCCTCCCATTCCCCATATAGGCAGTGTGGCATTCCCCCTCTCATTCCCCATATAGGCAGTGTGGCATTCCCCCTCCCATTCCCCATATAGGCAGTGTGGCATCCCCCCTCCCATTCCCCATATAGGCAGTGTGGCATTCTCCCCTCCCATTCCCCATATAGGCAGTGTGGCATTCCCCCTCCCATTCCCCATATAGGCAGTGTGGCATTCCCCCTCCCATTCCCCATATAGGCAGTGCGGCATCCCCCCTCCCATTCCCATAGGCAGTGTGACATTCCCCCCTCCCATTCCCCATATAGGCAGTGTGGCATCCCCCCTCCCATTCCCCATATAGGCAGTGCGGCATCCCCCCTCCCATTCCCATAGGCAGTGTGACATTCCCCCCTCCCATTCCCCATATAGGCAGTGTGGCATTCCCCCTCCCATTCCCCATATAGGCAGTGTGACATTCCCCCATCCCATTCCCCATATAGGCAGTGTGGCATCCCCCCTCCCATTCCCCATATAGGCAGTGTGGCATTTACCCCTCCCATTCCCCATATAGGCAGTGTGGCATTCCCCCCTCTCATTCCTCATATAGGCAGTGTGACATTCCCCCCTCCCATTCCCCATATATGCAGTGTGGCATTCCCCCCTCCCATTCCCCATATAGACAGTGTGACATTCCCCCTCCCATTCCCCATATAGGCAGTGTGACATTCCCCCTCCCATTCCCCAAATAGGCAGTGTGGCATCCCCCATATAGGCAGTGTGGCATTCCCCCTCCCATTCCCCATATAGGCAGTGTGGCATCCCCCATATAGGCAGTGTGGCATTCCCCCCTCCCATTCCCCATATAGACAGTGTGACATTCCCCCTCCCATTCCCCATATAGGCAGTGTGACATTCCCCCTCCCATTCCCCATATAGGCAGTGTGGCGCCCCCCCCTCCTCCCATTCCCCATATAGGCAGTGTGGCATTCCCCCTCCCATTCCCCATATAGGCAGTGTGGCATTCCCCCTCCCATTCCCCATATAGGCAGTGTGGCATTCCCCCTCCCATTCCCCATATAGGCAGTGTGGCATTCCCCCTCTCATTCCCCATATAGGCAGTGTGGCATTCCCCCCTCCCATTCCCCATATAGACAGTGTGACATTCCCCCTCCCATTCCCCATATAGGCAGTGTGACATTCCCCCCTCCCATTCCCCATATAGGCAGTGTGGCATTCCCCCTCCCATTCCCCATATAGGCAGTGTGGCATTCCCCCTCCCATTCCCCATATAGGCAGTGTGGCATTCCCCCTCCCATTCCCCATATAGGCAGTGTGGCATTCCCCCTCTCATTCCCCATATAGGCAGTGTGGCATTCCCCCCTCCCATTCCCCATATAGGCAGTGTGGCATTCCCCCTCCCATTCCCCATATAGGCAGTGTGGCATTCCCCCTCCCATTCCCCATATAGGCAGTGTGGCATTCCCCCTCTCATTCCCCATATAGGCAGTGTGGCATTCCCCCTCTCATTCCCCATATAGGTAGTGTGACATTCCCCCTCCCATTCCCCATATAGACAGTGTGACATTCCCCCTCCCATTCCCCATATAGGCAGTGTGGCATTCCCCCTCCCATTCCCCATATAGGCAGTGTGGCATTCCCCCTCCCATTCCCCATATAGGCAGTGTGGCATTCCCCCTCCCATTCCCCATATAGGCAGTGTGGCATTCCCCCTCCCATTCCCCATATAGGCAGTGTGACATTCCCCCTCCCATTCCTCATATAGGCAGTGTGGCATTCCCCCTCCCATTCCCCATATAGGCAGTGTGGCATTCCCCCTCCCATTCCTCATATAGGCAGTGTGGCATTCCCCCTCCCATTCCTCATATAGGCAGTGTGGCATTCCTCCCTCCCATTCCCCATATAGGCAGTGTGGCATTCCCCCTCCCATTCCCCATATAGGCAGTGTGGCATTCTCCCCTCCCATTCCCCATATAGGCAGTGTGGCATTCCCCCTCCCATTCCCCATATAGGCAGTGTGGCATTCCCCCCTCCCATTCCTCATATAGGCAGTGTGGCATTCCTCCCTCCCATTCCCCATATAGGCAGTGTGGCATTCCCCCTCCCATTCCCCATATAGGCAGTGTGGCATTCTCCCCTCCCATTCCCCATATAGGCAGTGTGGCATTCCCCCTCCCATTCCCCATATAGGCATTGTGTCATTCCCCCCTCCCATTCCCCATATAAGCAGTGTGGCATTCCTCCCTCCCATTCCTCATATAGGCAGTGTGGCATCCCCCCTCCCATTCCCCATATAGGCAGTGTGGCATTCTCCCCTCCCATTCCCCATATAGGCAGTGTGGCATTCCCCCTCCCATTCCCCATATAGGCATTGTGTCATTCCCCCCTCCCATTCCCCATATAAGCAGTGTGGCATTCCTCCCTCCCATTCCCCATATAGGCAGTGTGGCATTCCCCCTCCCATTCCCCATATAGGCAGTGTGGCATTCTCCCCTCCCATTCCCCATATAGGCAGTGTGGCATTCCCCCTCCCATTCCCCATATAGGCATTGTGTCATTCCCCCCTCCCATTCCCCATATAAGCAGTGTGGCATTCCTCCCTCCCATTCCCCATATAGGCAGTGTGGCATTCCCCCTCCCATTCCCCATATAGGCAGTGTGGCATTCTCCCCTCCCATTCCCCATATAGGCAGTGTGGCATTCCCCCTCCCATTCCCCATATAGGCATTGTGTCATTCCCCCCTCCCATTCCCCATATAAGCAGTGTGGCATTCCTCCCTCCCATTCCTCATATAGGCAGTGTGGCATCCCCCCTCCCAACTGACTTTTTTCAAATAGCGTCCGGCGCTCGGCGTCAGAGCGTCCAGTTTTAGAGCGCCCACGCTGGCGTTTTGTTTTTTGGTCTTAAATATGGGCTTCAGCGCCGAGCGTCGCCCGCCTTTTCACTGGAGCTACCTATCGTTCCCTGCAGCGTTGTCCTGTTGTTATATGCGGTGTCGCCTTGGGCAGCTTTTCCTTGGAGCAGTGATTCAGGGAGAGGCCTCTACAGCGCCCCCTACAGACATCACATTTATCAATGCTGGACAGGATAGTACAGCGTCATTTGTCCGGCCGCTAAGCTAGGTTATAGCGCCAGACACCCGCTTGCAGCAACCACCAGCAGGCGCTACATAGACAAATGGCTATACGTGGCGCTAGTCTTAAATCAGCCTCCATGTTTCTCCGTGTGACTATAAGGAATGTTCCTCGATTTGACACTTTTTTTTCCTTATTTAATCTTTTCTCCGGTTCTATTCAGGAAACTTTTTCTTCACTTCATTTGGGGAACCTTCCTTTCCACTTCTACTGGAGAACTTGTTTCTTGGCTTCACTTCATGATCTTTGTTTTTCTTTGATTGGAAGAACTTTTTCTTTCTACTTTGCCTAAGCGGCCTTCACTCACTCACAGACCTGTTTTCTCTTCCTTGCTTAAAGTGGATCAAAACCCACGATTTTGACTATCCTGGGTTTTGGTCCTTTCCCCTGGCGATCCCAACTCACCTCTTCCCGATCCTATGGCCCATGCGCGGCCCCTGGTCCAATCAGAGGCACCTTCTGGCTGCCACTGTCACATGCCCTGCTAAAGGTGTAGTGGGGATGCGGCCACAGCTCGAGCATGCGCCATGGGACTGGGGAGGAAGGTGAGTGTCTGGGTGACCTGGGGGGAGGGAATCTTATAGATTTCAGGGCTGTTGGGGAGTGGGTTTTGGTCACCTTAAAGTGGATTGGTCAGGGATTTGATCAGCTTTAATACATTCTACTTGTGACCCAACCTCTCATCTCCAACGTTATCCTTTAAAGCGGTCGTTCTCTCTCAATAAGAGCCTATCTTATACGTTTCCTACACCCTGTACATACAGATTGCTCACATTAATCCGGACCTTCACCCTGAATAAGATCCTATCTTATACGTTTCCTACACCCTGTACATACAGATTGCTCACATTAATCCTGACCTTCACTCTGAATAAGAGCCTATCTTATATGTTTCCCCCCACCCTGTACATATAGATTGTCCACATTAATCCGGACCTTCACCCTGAATAAGAGCCTATCTTATATGTTTCCCCCACCCTGTACATACAGATTGCCCACATTAATCCGGACCCTCACCCTGAATAAGAGCCTATCTTATATGTTTCCCCCACCCTGTACATACAGATTGCCCACATTAATCCGGACCCTCACCCTGAATAAGAGCCTATCTTATATGTTTCCCACACCCTGTACATACAGATTGCTCACATTAATCAGGACCTTCACCCTGAATAAGAGCCTATCTTATATGCCCCCCCCCCCCTGTACATACAGATTGCCCACATTAAATATCATCCTACCTGCATCTACTGCATGTTATGAGCCTTTAAACATCCAAGATGGTGGCTCATGGAGCATCAGGCAGCCTGCAAACAGGAAGTGCCTTCTGACTGTGCCGCTCTGCATTCTGGGATTGCTGACCTTTCCCTGACCCCAGCTCTGCTCTGTCTGAGCAAAGCACAGTTATAACCCTGCCCCCCTGTACTTTATCCCGCTCTCCTCTCCTCAGTAAGTGTGATGCTTCTGAGTCAAGATGGCGGCGCCCGTATCCTAGAGTCCTGAACAGAGTTGGGCCTGGTGGGGGAGAGAATAATAAGTAAGTGACTAAAAACTAAAAATATATTAACTTTAGATGCTGGGGAAGGTGAATGGTGAAGGTCCGGCTTATAGTGGATTGGTCAGGGATTTGATCAGCTTTAATACATTCTACTTGTGACCCAACTTCTCATCTCCACCGTTATCCTTGAAGCTCACAGGTCAGAACCCTCATCTCTAATGTACAACTGTATTAAAGTGGACCTATCACCTCCAAGGCCTCCATGGTATGAGCCTAGGCGCCTCTCGCACTGTGTGTCATCCGCACACAGGCCCGCAGCCACTCACCTTCTGATGGTCCCGACTGCTGGCGACATCCCCGGCTGAGGGGCACAGGAACATGCTGCACGCCACAGGGGAACTGGGAACGCAGCTGCGCTCAGCTCAGATCAGCACTTTATGCTGCGCATTAGTATGAGAGCCCACACCTGAGCCGAGGGAACCCAGGAATGGGGATCTGGGGGGTTACAAATACCATACCTACCAACTTATCAGGGTGGGAAAGAGGGACATTTGTTAAATTAGGCCACGCCCCTTCATTGAGGAATGCATGAAGCCAGGACCCCTCATTGAGGGATGGATAGGATGTAACAGTTACAATAGAAACACTTTGAATAGGAGAATGAATAATTTATTGCTGCAGATCTGCATGTTACACCCCAAAGAGGGACAAATGAGAACAACGAGGGACAGGGAGACATGGATTCCAAAGATGGGCATTATGTAACCAAAGCCATGCCCCCTCATTGAGGGATGGGTGAAGCCACGCCCCCTCATTGAGGAATGGATGAAGCCATGCCCCCTCATTGAGGGATGGGTGAAGCCACGCCCCCTCATTGAGGAATGGATGAAGCCATGCCCCCTCATTGAGGGATGGGTGAAGCCACGCCCCCTCATTGAGGAATGGATGAAGCCATGCCCCCTCATTGAGGGATGGGTGAAGCCACGCCCCCTCACTGAGGAATGGATGAAGCCACACCCCCTCATCGAGGGATAGATGAAGCCACGCCCCCTCATTAGGGGATGGGTGAAGCCACGCCCCCTCATTGAGGGATGGATAGGAAATAGGATGTAACAGTTACACCAATAGAAACACTTTGAATAGGCAAATGAATCATTTATTGCTGCAGATCTGCATGTTACACCTCAAAGAGGGACAAATCAGAGCGAACAGGGGGACATGGACTCAAAAGGGGGACAATCCCTCTAAATCAGAGACACTTGGGAGATATGAAATAGCGGTGCCCCAGGAAGAAGAACCTGAATAGTGAAAATCCTGGTGAGAGGTCCACTTTAAAGTGGACCAAAACCCAGGATTTTGACCATCCTGGGTTTTGGCCTTTGCCCCCAGATCGGGGATGCCCCACTGTGTGAAGCCCCCCAGGTCACCGAACAAACTCACCTCTTCCCGGTCCAACGACGCATGTGCGGTCACTTGTCCAATCAGCGCGCTCGGATCTGCTGGAACGCAAGCGGCTGCATCCCCCACTACCATCTAACAAACGCCTGGAACGGGCACACGCCATGCTAAAGGGATGTGCCAGCTACTTGCGCATGCGCTGTTGGACCAAAAACGAAGGTGGGTTTTCGGGCGGCCTGGGGGGTCTCACACAGCGAGGCGCCCCCCAATCGGGGTGCCCCGGGGGCAAGGACCAAAACCCAGGATAGTCAAAATCCTGTATTTGGCTCACTTAAAATTGGACCTTTCACTAGGATTTTAACTAGTTTCACTGTTCTGGTTCTTGTCCCATCGCCATTTGGGATGCCCCACAGTGGGAACCCCCTCCCCCAAATCACCCACAGAATTCACCATACCTCCATTCCCTCAGCTTTGGGGTGCCCTGGGGGCGGAGCAAGTATGCCTGCCCTGGAGTCTCATAGACTCCAGGGTGGGTTTTGGTCCTCTTTAATGTGTATCCATAGCACATTGTCATATCCGATTCGGCATATCCTGCTTGTATATCACGTGTCCTACCCTCCAGTAATCAGTGCCTTGTACAGCGCCACGGAAGATGTTGGCGCTCTATAAATATACAATAATATCTATTTTTAACCCCACTATAACTGGGATGGATTTAGCCCCCCCTCCCCCGCAATAGGTGGCGGGTCCCCTTTAAGTCCCATCGGCAGCTTGATGATTTATGGGTGTGATCAGCGGCGGTGAGTGCCGATCCCTTGGCCGCCGCGGGCAATAACACGGCAAAGCATTGGCAAATGATGATCAGCAAATAAGGAGCGAACGCATCCTGCGTTACGCTGAACTGTACATGAACCCGCAGCTGTGTGCGCCGTTCAATCCACGGTTCATTAAAAGGGCGACCCCGACTATTGCGAGCCGCGATCCGCGCGCCAGGCCCGGTTATATGCCGGCAATCATCGCAATATTAAGGGGATCGCTGTTACGCAATGTGTGTGCGCGGCACAAGGCACGAGTTTAACCCTTTTCCGGTCGCACAATTTTCTCACGTTAATGCTAATAGCACACAACACCAACTTGTACAAAGTGGACCAAAACCCAGGATTCTGACTTTTCGGGGTGGGAAAGAGGGACAATTGCTAAATTAGGCCACGCCCCCTCATTGAAGGATGGATAGGAGATAGGATGTAACAGTTACAACAATAGAAACACTTTGAATAGGAAAATGAATCATTTATTGCTGCAGATCTGCATGTTACACGTCAAAGAGGGACAAATGAGAAGAACGAGGGACAGGGAGACATTGACTCAAAAGAGGGACATTATTTAATTGAAGCCACGCCCCTCATTAAGGGATGTATGAAGCCACACCCCCTCATTGAGGGATGGATAGAAGATAGGATGTAACAGGTACAACAATAGAAACACTTTGAATAAACATATGAATCATTTATTGCTGCAGATCTGCATGTTACACCTCAAAGAAGAACAGTATGTAAATGAAGCCACGCCTCCTCATTAAGGGATGTGTGAAGCCACGCCCCCTCATTGATTGATGGATAGGAGATACATTGTAACAGTTACAACAATAGAAACACCTTGAATAGGCAAATGAATCATTTATTGCTGCAAATCTGCATGTTACACCTTAAAGAGGGACAAATGAGTTCAACGAGGGACAGGGAGACATTGACTCAAAAGAGGGACATTATTTAATTGAAGCCACGCCCCCTCATTAAGGGATGTGTGAAGCCACGCCCCCTCATTGAGGGATGGATAGGAGATACATTGTAACAGTTACAACAATAGAAACACCTTGAATAGGCAAATGAATCATTTATTGCTGCAGATCTGCATGTTACACCTTAAATAGGGACAAATGAGTTCAACGAGGGACAGGGAGACATTGACTCAAAAGAGGGACATTATTTAATTGAAGCCACGCACCCCTCATTAAGGGATGTGTGAAGCCACGCCCCCTCGTTGAGGGATAGATGAAGCCACGCCCCCTCATTGATGGATGGATAGGAGATACATTGTAACAGTTACAACAATAGAAACACTTTGAATAGACATATGAATCATTTATTGCTGCAGATCTGCATGTTACACCTCAAAGAGGGACAAATGAGAACGAGGGACAGGGGGACATGGACTGAAAAGAGGGACAGTCCCTCCAAATCAGGGACACTTGACACTTGGGAGGTATGGATACAAGTCACGTCCCCCTTGTAGGGAAGGATTCCTGTATGGGGCCCGGCTGCCGGCCCTGATGGGAACACTGTGACTTCTCCCCCTGCTCTCACGCTTTCATGGAAAGCACCTCCTACCCTTCTGCTCTCAGTGGAAGTCAATGGGGCGGCAGCTGCGGTAATCCCTGAAGGCTGCTTCCATGAACCACAAGAGTTATTTAGACTGGACTGTCCCCTTAAGCACATCAGTTCTTGTTATTGGAAACCTCAGGTTGGGTCTTGTTGTTTGGGGCTCAGTTGTGGCCGGGTTTGGCTCTTCTTTGGTCATTGCGTCTCCTCCGCGCTGGGCTGCAGGCGCTCACCTGAGCTATACACCTGAGGAAGACAATGGGCATCACCTGACCATGGAGGAGCTCCTTTGTTCCGATCCCCCATCGCTATCCGACACCCGCTGAGCCTCCCTTGTCTCCCCTTTTTCTCAGCCCATCCCCATGCAGCTCGCTCACCTTTCCTCAGCCCCTTTCATTATATTGTCAGTTGTCTTCTAAAGGAACCTCTCAATCTGCGGAGTTACGCACCCCCCCCTTCCATGACGTCAGGTGTCACATGACACTAAAGCAGACCGAAACCTTAAAGTGGACCAAAACCCAGCAGGATCAGCCCGGGATGCCCCCCCCCAGGTCGCGCCATACTCTTACCTTACTTCCCGGTCCAACAGCGCATGCGCAGGTCGCGGCCGCATCCCCGCTATCCCTCTAGCAGGGAGCATGCCTGTGTCAGGCATTTGCGCAGGCGCGCTCCCTGTTAGAGGGAAGTGGGGGATGCGGCCTCCAGCATGCTCGGAGACGCTGTGCTAAGGCGTCGCTCACACGTGCATAGCTCAACGGCTCCAAGCACGCTGATTGGACGAGTGGCGGCGATGAGTATCCCTGGGCAATCTGGGGGATTTCACACAGCGGGGCATCCCCGATCGGGGGAAAGGACCAAAACCCATGATAGTCAAAATCCTGGGTTTTGGTCCACTTTAAAAATGTATGATTATTATTAATGCTTATTTATAAAGCACCATCTTATACTGTGGCGCTGTACAAAGTATAAGTCGCAGAAGGGTGGAAGGAGTCGCATACTTACATACCTCCCAACTTTTCATGGTGGGAAAGAGGGACATTGGTTAAATTAGGCCGCACCCCTCATTGAGGGATGGATAGGAGATAGAATGTAACAGTTACAACAATAGAAACACTTTAAATGGACAAATGAATCATTTATTGCGTCAGATCTGCATGTTACACCTCAAAGAGGGATGATATGTAAATGAAGCCACGCCTCCTCATCGCGGGGTGATGCAACCACGCCCCCTCATTGAGGGATGGATGAAGCCACGCCCCCTCATTGAGGGATGGATGAAGCCACGCCCCCTCATTGATGGATGGATAGGAGATAGGATGTAAAATCTGCATGTTATGAGAACAACAAGGGACAGGGGGACATGGACCCAAAAGAGGGACAGTCCCTCCAAATCAGGGACACTTTGGAGGTATGTGCTTATAATACACAGTGTATTATGTGTCGTATATTGCATGAAAGAGTTCCCGGTGCCACGAGATTGGAAGTTAAAATCCTGGGAGCTGGGCCATGGTGCACACCGGCAATCGCTGGTCCTGCCACTCAAGCTAATTCAATCTGCGACTATAGCTCGGAAAGGAGAGAAGACAGGGTGGAGAAATAATCTAAAATGCTGTCTGTGGGGTGACGGGTGCTGGGGAGATTAATCCAGAAGGTGGGTTTTGGTCCACTTTACTAATGTCCCCCTGGTGGGGGGGGGCTGATTTGAGAGGCCTCAAGACCCTTAGTAAGCCAAGATCCGGCATTAAAGTGGACCAAAACCCACAGAGATCCATCCGGGAATCTATAAGATTCCCTCCCCCCAGGGCATCCAAAATCGAGATGCCCCGCTGTGTGAAACCCCCCAGGTCGCCCATAAACTCACCTTCTTTTCCGGTCCAACGGGGGCAAGAACCAAAACCCAGGATAGTCAAAATCCTGGGTTTTGGTCCACTTTAAACCTGCAATATTGACCATCCCAGGTATTGGTTCACTTTCCTTGCGCATCCCAAAGTGGATCCCCCCGGATTGCCCTAATAACTCCCATCAGGAACAAGATAAGAAAAATGAGTGTATGTGGAAAAAAAATGGGGGGAATGAGCAAAACTAAGGAGGGAACGAAGACAAGAGAGAAAGGAAGGGGCAATGCGGAAAACAGGAATGTGTAGAAGAAAAAGGAAGAGGGAATGTAAAATAAAATTAAGGGAATGTGTAAAGGAGAGAAAGACGAAGGAGCCCCATGGTGACAGAGCCCCGTTCATATTCAGCTGTGCGTTTGCTAATGCTGTTACTATTGTCCTGCGCAGGGCCGGCACCAGCATAGGGCCAATCTGGGCCATTGCCAGGGCCCCTGGCTTCTTCAGGGGCCCACTAAGGCTCACACTTGGCCATACTATTATTTTACAGTGGACCCGAACCACCGAATGCCGGGGCTGTGTGCAGACCTGCTCATGGCTGACCTCAGCAACAAGGGATGGTCAGCAACAATGGAGAAGGAGGCAATTGGCAATATGGGTTGGAGGGCAATTGATGGAAGCTCAGAAGGTGGTGAGAACCAGGTGACAACTCACAAGGATTGGAGGAAGATTGGTGGCTATAGGGAAGGCAATAAGGACTGGAGGGCGATTGGTGGCTATAAGGAAGGCAATAAGGACTGGAGGGCGATTGGTGGCTATAGGGAAGGCAATAAGGACTGGAGGGCGATTGGTGGCTATAGGGAAGGCAATAAGCACTGGAGGGTGATTAGTGGCTATAGGAAAGGCAATAAGGACTGGAGGACGATTGGTGGCTATGGGGAAGGCAATAAGGACTGGAGGACGATTGGTGGCTATAGGGAAGGCAATAAGGACTGGAGGGTGATTGGTGGCTATAGGGAAGGCAATAAGGACTGGAGGATGATTGGTGGCTATAGGGAAGGCAATAAGGACTGGAGGATGATTGGTGGCTATAGGGAAGGCAATACGGACTGGAGGATGATTGGTGGCTATAGGGAGGGCAATAAGGACTAGAGGGTGATTGGTGGCTATAGGGAAGGCAATAAGGACTAGAGGGTGATTGGTGGCTATAGGGAAGGCAATAAGGACTAGAGGGTGATTGGTGGCTATAGGGAAGGCAATAAGGACTAGAGGGTGATTGGTGGCTATAGGGAAGGCAATAAGGACTGGAGGACGATTGGTGGCTATAGGGAAGGCAATAAGGACTGGAGGACGATTGGTGGCTATAGGGAAGGCAATAAGGACTGGAGGGTGATTAGTGGCTATAGGGAAGGCAATAAGGACTGGAGGGTGATTGGTGGCTATAGGGAAGGCAATAAGGACTAGAGGGTGATTGGTGGCTATAGGGAAGGCAATAAGGACTGGAGAGCTATTGGTGGCTATAGGGAAGGCAATAAGGACTGGAGGGTAATTGGTGACTATAGGGAAGGCTATAATGGCTGGAGGGTGATTGGTGGCTATAGGGAAGGCAATAAGAACTGGAGGGTGATTGGTGGCTATAGGGAAGGCAATAAGGACTAGAGGGTAATTGGTGGCTATAGGGAAGGCAATAAGAACAGGAGGGCGATTGGTGGCTATAGGGAAGGCAATAAGGACTAGAGGGTAATTGGTGGCTATAGGGAAGGCAATAAGAACTGGAGGGTGATTGGTGGCTATAGGGAAGGCAATAAGGACTAGAGGGTAATTGGTGGCTATAGGGAAGGCAATAAGAACTGGAGGGTGATTGGTGGCTATAGGGAAGGCAATAAGGACTAGAGGGTGATTGGTGGCTATAAGGAAGGCAATAAGGACTGGAGGATGATTGGTGGCTATAGGGAAGGCAATAAGAACTGGAGGGCGTTTGGTGGCTATAGGGAAGGCAATAAGGACTGGAGGGCGATTGGTGACTATAGGGAAGGCAATAAGGACTGGAGGGCGATTGGTGGCTATAGGGAAGGCAATAAGGACTGGAGGGCGATTGGTGGCTATAGGGAAGGCAATAAGGACTGGAGGGTGATTGGTGGCTATAGGGAAGGCAATAAGGACTAGAGGACAATCAGCAGCAGGAGATGACCCATTTGTGGCAGTGGAGCTGAAAGGTGACATCATGTGACTCACTACCTTGGGGCCCACTAAGACCCTCTTGCCCAAGGGCCCCCAAAAACCTGGAGCCAGCCCTGGTCCTGTGCATTATCCGCTTTACTTACCTTCTATTGGTTCTGTTAGTTTTTCCCTTAATGGAGAGGTGGCTGATTGAACCATGTGCGACTGGTTCTCAGAGTTGGGGAAAATCCATCTAACCTGTGTGACACGTTGCTGCCGGCCTCGCCTACAAGTAAAAGTCCCTCTTGAAACTTGTGTGTTTAGGAGATATTGTTTGCCCCGGGGCCACTGACCTGTGCGCTGATCACTGGCTCTGTCCTGCCAGGGCAACGGGGGCCAACAGGTCATTTAATAAGTAGCTAGTCCTATGACACAAATGGCATAGTGGTAATAGGACACAAGGCGGGGACCACACAAGGAGATGTTGAGATGTTTGAAAATGCTTTTAATATATTACTTCTTTATTAATTACCAGAGCTACAGATAAGGAAACATAGAACATTTAAGGTAGGAACGAAAGTTTTTGGACCACTCCAGACATTTGGTTCTCGACTGAACTTTAACCGAACCTTCAGCATCATTTAGACATACCCGCAGTTACCTGGATATAGATCACATGATCGATCAGCAGGTCGAATTGACCCAACTGAACCGCCTTTCTCTTGAGAAGCACAATATCCAAAAGAAGGTGCACCACTATGATACTGTTCTGTGGTCACTATAACATCATCTGAACGCACACAAAAATAGAGGATGCGGAACCCCGCCGCATCCACCTCCAATTAGGAGCACCAGACAATAAAAATGCAATAGTTTACTTTTATTGTACACGCATAAATGAGTGGATCACATAAAAAAACAACAACAACATCAAAGACAACACTTCATAAAAACAGCTGCATTCGCCCAATATATCATCAATACCAATCAATATACAAAATAATTCATCCAGAGAAAATGGCTGCCTATGCTTTATTAGACTCCACGTTCCAAATATTCAGAGAAACGGGGAGAAAGCTAATACCTAAGTTATTTGTGCCGGCACAAAAATTAATTGATCAGTATAACCGTTTCTATGTACAAAGTGACATGTGCTAAATGTAAAGAATATATACAACCTGTGCAAAAATATGCAAGAAGAAAATGTGCAAAACTACAAATACTGTTCCAAAAACTACATACGCTGTGCAGAAAACTGCAATCCTTTATATGTGACACTTATTTATAAAGGCCAGTGTAAATAAGTTATAACTCTAAAATATATAAATAAGTTAATCATGAACTCAAAGAGCCTAAGACAAGTGCCTGAGAGACATATAGCCAGATTAATCAATAGGGATACTAAGAGGCCGATTCATTAATAGCGCCAGATAGCGACAGATGAGCGACAGTATCTGCATTTTCAGAGCGCCCGCTAGTAGTCGCTGTGCTTGGCCGTTGTTCTGTAGTTGATAGCGACTCAGTCGGTTTGCCGTAATGTTGAATATTGGGTGAGGAGTCGCTATTTGACAGGTTCTGCGCTGTATGGGAGCGCATGACAGCGAATGGCCATAGCGAACGGCTCCCAGCATATTCATTAAGAAATCACGCTCAAAAAATTCTCGCGCAATGAAATGCTTGTTTAAACCCCAGAGCGCTGGCGGCGATGGGTTAAAAGTAGTTTTTTAACCCCCAAACAACCATATTTTTGGATATAAAAAAAAACAAGTTTTTCAAAACATTTTGTAATATGAATACATTAATATCAGACCTGTAATATCAATTCTGCACAATTTTTTTTTTTTTTACCTTAAAACATTGCAGAAGTGGTCACAGAATTTTTGACATTTAAAAAAAAAAAAAAAAAAAAAACATTAATAGCAATTAATTAAGAATATTTAAAGATTGCTCCATTGAAATGCATTGGAGAGCGCCAGGTAGCGAGAGGTTATACCTGTCGCTGTTCAAGGTTGCTCGCTGGCGCTGTGGGGTGAGGCTGGAATAATGATGAATGATTCGCTATCTGGCGCTCTGTCAGTCGCTAAGCAGGATCGGCTTGATAAATGTGTGATTGTGGAGGGGAGCCAGTGTTCTCGTGGCAGTGACCGTCATTACCGTTCGTTCACCATTCGCTACCTGGCGCTATCCCTTGTTAAATAAGGGCCTAAGCCATGCAGACTGCATTGTATAGGTTCCTGGATGCTGATGGTCAAAGGGCGAAATGCAGCAGGAAGACACTTGCGCACGCGGCTTCACGTGCCGCTTCTGCTGGGTGAGGGGCTCGGTGACGCCGTTTCCGGCCCCGGGACGCTGGGGGGACAGAGGTTCGCCTGGCTCGGCGGCGGCTCGGGCTGGATGGGCGTCGGGCTAAGGGTGAGTATAAAAAAGTGTATATTGTATTGTTTAAGTCCCCTCACCCAGCAGAAGCGGCACGGGAAGCCGCGTGCACAGGTGTCCTCCTGCTGCATTTCGCACTTCTTTAGTCGAATGTACTAAAGATCTAAGTCCTACAAAAGAGGAAATACTGGGTCGAATGTAACAAAGACACAAGTTGGACCAAATAACCAACACTGGGTCGAATGTAGCGAAGATCCAAGTCAAAAATAAGATTCAACACTGGGTCGAATCAAGTGAAGACCCAAGTCGAACTAAAGATGTAACTGTAAGGAACTTACCTGGGAGTCTGTCCCGCGGCACCTCCACACGCTCACTGGTGGCGTGGCCCCTCCTGCGGCCGTGTCGGGCAGCCGCCCCTCCAGCGCCGGGCGCGCCGGCAGCCTCTTTCTCCTCCTCAGCAGGCGCACCCGACGGCCGTGTACGTGCTCGCGTGCGAGCACGTTCCTTTTATGTCCCCCGGCGGCGCTGCTCCCAGGGCATTCGCCGGGGACAGATTTAAAGGGACCAATCCTGGCCCAGGGATCCTCTGCTCTGGGGAGGTCAGGGAATGGACAGCCTGACTGGCCAGGGCGGTCCAGTCCCTGGAGTTTCTCCTATCAGGGGTGAGATCGTGTGTTGCACCAATCAGCACATTCCCCTTCCCATTGGTCAGTCACCATTTAAATATTTTCCCGCCCGGACCACCAGTGCCCGTTATAGCCATTTACTAGCTTGGGTGTGCTTCTGAATCTCGTCTTAGTGTGTTTGATCCGGCTTCGTCCTTGACTACTCCTGCTCGCTGCCTGAACCGACCTTCTGCCAGTCTGACTTCGTTTCTGCTTAACCCCTTGGATACCGCGCTTCTGTGATCACCCGGCCTTGACCCTTGCCAGTCCCGACTACTCTTTGCCTTGCCCCTTGGTTTTGACGTTTACAGACTTTGGTGCATGAACTCCTGATTTGGGATACCCCGCAGTTCATCCGTCTTTATCGTAAGCCAGCAATCTTTGCGCCAGTAAGTCCTGGGGGCAACCGAGTCTGGAGAGACATAACCCGTGTCTCCAGCAAGCGGGGGCTTGTCTATAGGCACAAGAGGCGGTGGAGATTGGGGATTGTTGTCCAGCGGTCCCTGACAGTAACACTGGGTCGTATGCAGGGAAGACACATAGCCAAAGCTCATATGGAATTGGCCAGGTCTGGACAGAGATTGTACCCATTGACATAATAAAAAAATACTAAGTCCCATACATTCCTGTGCTGCCCCGCTGATTGTATGTATTAGGTCATTTGAGAAGACTGGTGTTTTCCCTTTAGCTATATCATTATTATTTTATCTGTTCTAAAGCCCAATAAAAACCTGAACCAAATAAGTTGCGTTTATTGCCGCCTCTTTTTTTTCTCAACAACTGCGTCTTGTCTCCAGCAATATGTTGTTAATATAATGATCTCGAGAGAATCCCAACATGGAAGATGTTTTTAAAGGATGCTTCTTAAATGATGGGGGGGGGGTGTAATCACAACCAGAAGCTGCACTAAGTGGGAAAGCCGCAGATAAGATCAGGTCAACGAGCGAACAGAAGTTCACAGGAGCATCGGGGGTAAATCATAGTTCATTGACATATTAGTGCCTGAGCCGGGGATGCCATTTATCTGTTCCAGCTCCCAGCCACCGCTGCATGCTGAGAGGAGCAGGAAGATAACCTGCCGGATCCCGCGGGCACTTGGCGGAATGTACCAACGCAGTGATAACCATCGTGGCCTTTCTTTTCGAAGAAGTTAAGGGACGCAATTGTTTTCCGACAATTCTCTCGTCTCGTAGACGACCTCGGAAAATGAAGATGTCATAATTAGATTTCGCAGCTTTCCTTAAAGGTCGTGACCAGTCCGCTTGAAGGAATTTGAACTTTTTTCTTTTATTCATGGTCATCACACTGTAAATGTGAGTTTTGTGATGGCAGCTGCAGCTTTCAAATATTTATTCAGTTACGCATGGAATGCAGTCTATGTTTTATCTCCATTCCATTCGTCTCTGGTCTTATATGGGGGGGGGGGGGGGGTAAGCAGGGATGTTTCTAGGGCTAGCAGAGTGATCACCCTGGGTGCCAAGGTCATTGAAGGCACCTATATCATGACCATCCTGGCGACAGAATATATATTTTCACCCAATCTAAAGCATTGTATCTTTTTTTTTGTACATAGATCATGAAATTATATTGTGTTTAATGGTTTAATACACTCTACACTACACTACACTACACTTTTTGCAATCGATCAGACTTGTGTGGAGTGCGTTTATCCTGCTATATTTATATCAAAGGCACCTATATGCCTGCCATCATGTTTTCTGCGGATGAGTCAGTTCTTAGTGGTGCCAGCCATATACCAGACCCCCATCTTCCCATATTGAGCTCAGTCATGGGGAGGGGGCGATGCCTGCTGCTATGGTAGAGGCACAGCATGGCACATACCTGTATGGGGCAGCAGCAGCACCATAGGATGGGTGAGGAGGGGGCGCTGCCTGCTGCTATGGTAGAGGCACAGCATGGCACATACCTGTATGGGGCAGCAGCAGCACCATAGGATGGGGGAGGAGGGGGCACTGCCTGCTGCTATGGTAGAGGCACAGCATGGCACATACCTGTATGGGGCAGCAGCAGCACCATAGGATGGGTGAGGAGGGGGCACTGCCTGCTGCTATGGTAGAGGCACAGCATGGCATATACCTGTATGGGGCAGCAGCAGCACCATAGGATGGGTGAGGAGGGGGCACTGCCTGCTGCTATGGTAGAGGCACAGCATGGCACATACCTGTATGGGGCAGCAGCAGCACCATAGGATGGGTGAGGAGGGGGCACTGCCTGCTGCTATGGTAGAGGCACAGCATGGCACATACCTGTATGGGGCAGCAGCAGCACCATAGGATGGGTGAGGAGGGGGCACTGCCTGCTGCTATGGTAGAGGCCCAGCATGGCATATACCTGTATGGGGCAGCAGCAGCACCATAGGATGGGTGAGGAGGGGGCACTGCCTGCTGCTATGGTAGAGGCCCAGCATGGCATATACCTGTATGGGGCAGCAGCAGCACCATAGGATGGGTGAGGAGGGGGCACTGCCTGCTGCTATGGTAGAGGCACAGCATGGCACATACCTGTATGGGACAGCAGCAGCGCCATAGGATGGGTGAGGAGGGGGCACTGCCTGCTGCTATGGTAGAGGCACAGCATGGCACATACCTGTATGGGGCAGAAGCAGCACCATAGGATGGGTGAGGAGGGGGCACTGCCTGCTGCTATGGTAGAGGCACAGCATGGCACATACCTGTATGGGGCAGCAGCAGCACCATAGGATGGGTGAGGAGGGGGCACTGCCTGCTGCTATGGTAGAGGCACAGCATGGCACATACCAGGATGGGTGAAAGGGGGGAAGATTTTCTCTAGAAACTGCCCTGGGGTAAGTGTCTTGTTGGCGACATTGCATGAGTGTTTATGATCAACATTTAGTTATGGATTATGCATTAATATAGAGGAAATGAATGGTGATTGGAGGAGAGCCCACAAATGTGCTCCAACACACATTCACACAACAATATCGAGAGAACGTAGGAGAAGAGGAATAAAGAGAAAGTGAAGGACAGATTGAGATAATGCGATGAAAGGAAATCATTAAAAGAGGAGAGTGGAGTGGCAAAATGAGAGGGGGGAAGGAACAACGTGGAAAAGAGAGAAAGAATTTGGGAATGTGAATAAGAAACGATGGAGAGAATGTGAAAAAGAGAAAAAGATAGAGGGGATGTAAAAAAGAGAAAGTGGAAGATATAAAAATGAAGGGAATGTGAAACAGAGAAAAAGAGCATGTGCAAAAACGTGGAATGGGAGCCCTGGAAAAAAGGTCCATTGCAAAGAATAGATTGTGTTGTTTGACTGACGGGAGGGACGTGGCAGCGCACGAGGCACTGGGAGCGCAGTTCTCTGAAGCCAGGTGGTTTCAGAGCGTCAGACCAACCCGGGCGAGCAGAGCAAGAGTGAAGGTGAGTCCCTGTTTTTTGTTTTCTGTATGTTTAGTAACCTCTTAATGCCAAGCAGCAGCCGCAAAAACCAACTGAATCTTAGGATGTATTAAAAAGACGAGCAGCACTCTATGCCAAGCAGCAGCCACAAAAGCCAACTAAATCTTAGGATGTATTAAAAAGATGAACAGCTCTCAATGCCAAGCAGCAGCCGCAAAAGCCAACTGAATCTTAGGATGTATTAAAAAGACGAGCAGCTCTCAATGCCAATCAGCAGCCGCAAAAGCCAACTGAATCTTAGGATGTATTAAAAAGAAGAGCAGCGCTCAATGGCAAGCAGCAGCCGCAAAAGCCAACTAAATCTTAGGATGTATTTAAAAGAAGAGCAGCTCTCAATGCCAAACAGCAGCTGCAAAAGCCAACTGAATCTTAGGGTGTATTAAAAAGACGAGCAGCTCTCAATGCCAATCAGCAGCCGCAAAAGCCAACTGAATCTTAGGGTGTATTAAAAAGAAGAGCAGCGCTCAATGCCAAGCAGCAGCTGCAAAAGCCAATGAAGTTTTAGGCTGTAAAGAAAGAGAGATGCAGGTAAGCATTATTGTAATTTGGGGCCATGCATGGAAGCCGCTTGGGGGCATCAATGTTTTTTTCTTACTCATCTAATTTTACAGCTAATGCTTCCCACATTTTGGTCTAAACCTAATAATGGCAGGTAGAGGGATGGGTGAAACTTTAGCTGTTTTTCCAGGAAGCGTCCCGAGACTTCTCTTTCTGTGTCTCCTGTTTGGCTGTTTATGTTTTCCTTGGTCCTTGGAGCTCCTGTCTGCGGGGGCGATTGTGCTGCGCCGGGGCTGTCGGAGGATCAGATGGACGGCCCAGACGCTTGACTGGTTTGAAGAGTGAAAATCTTCTGATAGCATCAGCACCACATCCTTCCTAATGAGTGATAACAACAATGGTGAAGCGGGATGAGAAAAAAAGGGAGGAGGGGGCACATGTGCCGGCTGAGAGGCTCACCTAGGCCGTGGTGATGTCTGGTGGATGACACAGAGGAATAAAGAGGAAGGGGAACAGGTTCAGATTAATCTTTCAATGCATTGCTACATGTGCCAACACAATAGAGAATCACTGTAATAACTTATCTTATGTATAATAATAATAATAGACTGTAAGCTCTCCTTCCTATTGTCTCCTGTGCTCACAGCACCTGGTTTAAACCTTGTGGCATCTAGTTTTGTACTGTTCCCTGTACTATATGTTTTACCTTGTCTGTAATCATACCTTGTAAAGCGCTACGGAAGATGATGGCGCTATGTAAATAAACAATAATAATAATGTATCGGCTTGCGCACACAAAAGAATTTCATCTGTGTGAAACACACCATTGAACACACTAGGGGGCAGTGAGAGATCAAACAATGCCCAGAGCGTTGGGCTGCCCTAGCCATGGTGCCCAGAGAGCATTTGGAGGGTAGGTAGCTTGCTTAAAGTGCACCAAAACCCAGGATTTTGACTATCCTGGGTTTTGGTCCTTTCCCCCGGGGCACCCCGATCGGGGATGCCCCGCTGTGTGAAACCTCCCAGGTCGCCGAAACAAACTCACCTCTTCCCGGTCCTACAGCGTCATCCAATCAGCGCACCCCAATTCACTCAAGCCCCTGCATCCAGGAGCTCATCTAACGTGAGCGGATCCGAGCGCACTGGCGGCCGCATCCCCCGCTACCCTCTAACAGGGAGCGTGCCCGCTCCTCATAAATGCCTGGCGAGGGCCCTGCTAGAGGGATAGCGGGGGATGCAGCACCAACCTGCGCATGCGCCGTTGGAATCTCCGGGGATTTTGGTCCACTTTAAAGTATACCCGTTGAGGGAGCATCATGAAAGCTGACCCACTGCTTCACCTGCATCATTATCCTGCCAACCACAACAAAGCACCACAATGTAACGCCAAAAAGCCAAAAGCACAGAATAGGAAGAGTTGTGTCGCCATCTATTGGTTAAGGCAGGAAGCACAGCTGGCCACACATCTGTGAAGGTTCTCATTCCTCCAGGTCAGGGCATATCTGTAGTAATACGTCAAAACAACAGCTGTGTTTTTTCTTAAAGTGGACCAAAACCCAGGATTTTTATTATCCTGGGTTTTGGTCCTTTCCCCCAGGCTGTGTGAAACCCCCCAGATCGCCAACTCACCTCTTCCCGGTCCCACGGCGCATGCGCGGCTGCTTGTCAAATCAGAGCGCTCAGAGCCGCTGACATCACGTCGTCTAAGCCTTCATCTAAGGCCAGCGGCTCCGAGTGCACTGGCGGCTGCATCCCCCGCTTCCCTCTAACAGGGAGCGTGCCCGCGCCGGCCATTCACAAATGCCTGGTGCAGGCACACGTCCTGCAAGAGGGATAGCGGGGATGCGGCCGCGGCTCGCGCATGCACCGTTGGACCGGGAACTAAGGTAAGTGTATGGGCGCCAAGGGGGATTTCCCACAGTGGGGCAACCTGATTTTGGTTGCTCGGGGGGAGAGAATAGATTGGCCCGGGAATCTATAAATCGGTGTGGCGTTATGACTGTCTCTCTTGATCTATACTAGACTTCCTGCCCAGGGGCCTTCACCACAATTAGTCCGGTGCAATTTCTTCTAAATACTAAAAATCTGTGGCAATAGGTTGCTACAACCAACACAATGAGAAAGCTACATAGGATAACCGCGAGGATCTTAACCTTGGTCACGCCCCAACACCGCCAAGTCAATACTTTTAACATAGAGATACAGTGATGCAAAATTGGCCAATGTGAAAGCGTTTCAGCCTGCATAGGCTGAGGATCACATGCAGGACAGTTATCGGGGCCCTGTATGGGGCCCAGTCCTAAAGCCCATCACCAAGTCCAACTCCATAACACTTAATTGCAAACGATCACGTCTGTGCCTCCACATTCAAAAATCCTTCCGGATTTGACAAGGAATGAGGTGCTAGACAGGGACATGAGGTTACCTGTTTAAATACATGTACCCAATTTTAAGACTATATGTGGGGTTTGGACCCCCAAGGAACTTTTTTCCCCTTGGCCCTAAATAACCCCCAAGAAAATGGTTCATTCATAGGCCACATGGAGGATACTTGAGGGTATGGGTCCGCTATTCACCGACATGGCCAACATTGACATAGTATGTGGGTCTCTTTCTTGTAACTCAAACAATGGTCTATGGACACTGCACTAAGGACACCTAAGGGTATAGGACCATTTTCCAAGATTTTTAAATATTGTATATGGCTCTCTGGGCCTCCAATGAACTCTCGGGACAATTACCTCACCCTAGGTTGCTAAGCCTAGAGGGTATATATCTTTTCACAGACGTGTCCAACATTGAGATTATGTATGGGCTTTAAAGAAACTCACGGGACAATGGTTCCTTCTTAGGCTGCACTGAGGGCTTTGAGGTTATAGGTACACTTTTCACAGATATGCCCAACATTGAGAGATTATTTGGATCTCTGCGCCCCCAAGGAACCCACGCAGCCGAGGTCCCTTGTTAGGTTGCATGAAGGATACTTGAGAGTAAAGTCCACTTTCCATAGACATTCCCAATTTAATTAGAGATTGTAAATGGGTCTCTGGGCTTCCAAGGAACTCCCAGGACAATGGCCTATTACTAGGTTGCAAAGGCTTGAAGGTATAGGTCTGCTTTTCACATGGCCAATATTGGCATTATGTATGTAGGTTTTTGAACCCCTAAGGAACCCACAGGGCAACGGCACCTTCCTGGGTTGCACTGAGGAATTAAAGTTCCTGTCCAGGCAAAAACTTTCTTTCTCCCACCTTATGCTCCTTGTGAGCTGTAAATTATGGGCCATTTCAAAGCACCTGAAATCTCTGATTGCATGTAAATACCTGGGCGGAGCTGGCTTCTTTGCTTCAGTTCCTGGGTCGTGGTTGAGGTGGGATAGGCTGGGCCTGCTAAAAAAAAAAAACCCGCTCACAGCATAATGCTGTCACCTCCATGTGTCACAATGGGGATGGTGTGGTCAGGGGGATGTGCAGGCTTAGCTTTCCGCCTCACATAACATTTGCCATTTAGGCCAAAAATTTTGCAGAGCCCGTTCGCCCTCATGCTTCCTGTGTCCTATACATAGCCTGAGTCCGCAAACTACACCCAGGCTTTCTTATGGCTTGCTCTCACGCACGACTTCTTCTTGCTACTCCTCCATAAAGGGCAGATTTGTAGAGGACACGACTAATAGTTGTCCTGTGGACAGATATACCCATCTGAGCTGTGGATTTCTGTATCTCCTCAATCTCCCACTAATTAGAACTTGCTTGAGCTGTCAGTGGATGATGGGCGGCCATGTGTTGGTTTTCGTATCGGATGATGGATTGAACAAAGCTCTGTGACTATTCGTTAATAACCTAGCCCTGCAATACACTTGACTTCACCACAACTTTATCCCTGAGCTGTCTGCTGTGTTCCTTGGTTTTCATGATGCTGTTTGGTCACTAACAATCTCTAGCAAACCTCTGAGGACTTCACAGAACAGCTGTAGTTATACTAAGAAATGACATACAGGTAGAGGACTCTATTTACTATTTAGAAGACTGGTAATTGGGGAAGAAGGCAATTGGTGATACTGGATTTTATTTAGGGGTATCAGAGTATGGGGGGGGGGGGCTGAAGACATATGCTCCCCACACTTTTTTATTTTTTACGAATCTGAAAAAGCATGTGTCATTTTATTTACACTTCACAAATACTTGCTACTATGTGTTGCTCTATTACATAAAATACATTTAGGTTTGTGGCTGTAATGTTTTGAAAAAAAAAAAAAAAAAAGGTTTAGCCTTTAAGGGCAGTCTGAAAAACGGATTCTGATTGGCTGCTGTGGATCCAGCTGTGCCGTCTTTGTGCCTTTTTGTGACTCCTGAGCGAGGATGTGAAGTGGGATCATCTTATGTGAAGGGAATTGTACACAGCAGGTATGGGGGAGGATCCAGGTGCACAAGGCCAGGACGTCAGGCTTTGGAACTAATCTCTTAATTGATATGACACGAGGACAGGTGCGGGAACACTGCGCCATTATTCAGGTAGGTGCAATGGCGAAGGCTTCTTCGCGTTTAGCCGGGCGTGATTTAAATGCCCGACAGATAACCTGGGTCACGTCTGCAGAATGTTCACTTAGTCCGAGATGCTCCTGAAATAGAGGACGTGTCTTGATCACAACATTGAGCAGCAGGACAGAACAACAGGCAGAAGATTCCATCAGCTCAGAAACCTAAGTAGCTGAATGGCATGTGCTGAAGGCTGAAGAGAAATCTTACTACTTACTGGTAATCTCTGGGCCCTCCATTAGGATTTTATGGGCCCACTAAATCAGATTTACCACCCTCATTTAAGCCAGTGGTATCACAAATCATTTTTTAAACTCCCATGTATTGATTTCTCTGGAATACTCTCTACCCACAATTACCTGGGTGTTCCCATATCCTTGGTGGACCATGAACATCCCCACTTGGACTCCTCTCTGACACCACCCAACTTCCCCCACCAGCAACCACGTAGGTGGGGGAACAGTTAACCCCCCACTCAGGGGGAATTTGATACTTTCATACTTTTCGTAATTTAGCACCTTTCCAAATCAGAGACTGTGGCGTTCATAGGTATCTAACCTAGCCCAGCGCTGGCCTTAGCATGCAAAGTCATATAGTGAAGCCATTCCATGGTTCCTCATGGGAGCTGGTGGAGCTTTATAAAAATTTGTCCCCAAACCCAGAGTTGGCCTTAGCATGGCAAGTTGTATAGTCAAGCCATTCTCCAAACTCCTTTTTGGAGCTGGTGGCACTTTCTAAAAATGTGTCTCCACCTTTCCAAGGCCCACTGGTGCCCTGGCATGGCCAGGGCAGGACAGCCAAGACTCCAGTATGGGGACCCCCAGCTTTGAAATAGGCCTAATGGCAGCCCCGTCCTGAGCATTTCTGGCTATTTTTACCCGGACTTGATGAAAAGGGGGTCTTTCCCCCATCAGAACCTATAGTTGAGGTCTGTGGCCCAAGGCCTTGAGGTCTACTTTAAACTATGGGTCCAGCCATCAATTATAGGTTATAGGAGGGAACTCTATCCAGCCTATGTCTTGATCACAACATTGAGCAGCAGGACAGAACAACAGGCAGAAGATTCCATCGGCTCAGAAACCTAAATAGCTGAATGATATGTGCTGAAGGCTGAAGAGCAATCTTACCACTTATGGGTAATTTCTGGGCCCTCCGTTAGGATTTTATGGGCCCACTAAATCAGGTTCTCCTCCCCCATAAAAGCCAGTGGTATCACAAATCATGGATTACAGTCCCATATATTGATTCTCTGGAATACTCTCTCCCCCCAATTACCTGGGTGTCCTCGTATCCTTGGTGGATCGTGAACAACTCCACTTGAACCCCTCTCTGTTTGACACCACCCAACTACCCCCACCAACAACCACATAGGCGAAAGAGCAGGTAACCCCCCCCCCCCCCCCACCCCGGAGAATTTAGTTCTCCTTCCTTTCTAAGTCAGAGACTGTGGCGTTCATAAGTATCTAAACCAACCCAGAGCTGGCCTTAGAATGCAAGGTCTTACAGTGAAGCCATTCTCTGGTTCCTCATGGGAGCTGGTGGAGCTAAAAATCTAAAAATTTGTCCCCCAGCCCAGAGCTGGCCTTAGCATGGCAAGTTGTATAATGAAGCCATTCTCTGGTTCCTCATAGGAGTTTGTTGAGCTTTATAAAAATTTGTCCCCCAACCCAGAGCTGGCCTTAGCATGGCAAGTTGTATAATCGAGCCATTCTCCCACTCATCTTTGGAGCTGGTGGCGCTTTCAAAATTTTGTGTCCACCTTCCCAAGGCCCACTGGTGCCCTGGCGTGGCTGCCAGTTTCCTGGTCAGGGCAGGACAGCCAAGACTCCAGTATGGGGAAGCCAGCTTTGAAGTAGACCTGATGCCAGCCCTGTCCTGAACATTTCTGGCTATTTTAACTGGGACTGATGAACAAGGGGGTCTTCCCCCATCAGAACCTATATGTGAAGGCTGTGGCCCAAGGGTGGTTTGGCTTGAGGTCTACTTTAAATTGGTTTGGCTTGAGGTCTACTTTAAATTATGGGCTCAGCCATCAATTATAGGTTATGGGAGGGAACTTTATCCAGCCTATATTGTGTCTGGGCAACCTAAAAAAATCATGGCTGGACCCCCCTTGGCTGAACTTTAGTTTCCTATATAGTCTAATCATATAGGCTCGCTTGGCTTCCTTGTGGCCAGGGGCGCAGTTCAAACTAGAGGCACAGCTATGACATAGGTTACAGAAGGGCAGAGGCTCTATACAGCTTATATTGAGATTGGGTCCCCCATAACCATAAAATTGATGCCTATGCCCCTTGTTGACCTACACTTTCCTATATGGTATGAATATGTACGTAAGCCTGGTCGCCTTGCAGCAAGGGGCGAAGTTCAACCTAGGGGCCCAGCCATCACATATAGGTTATGGGGAGGCCCAGGCATTATGGTTGTATGGGGCTCAAAAATTGCTGATGGTTACCCTGCTCCTGGTACATCTTCCCCAACTTACTCTCAACCCTAACCTTCTTCAACAAGTAGTTCCTCAAAGTAATGCTTTGAAAGGGAAGGGCAGTCTGGGCAGGGATGGGATGCAGGAAGATCTGCCCAGCCCTTGTCCTGTCTGCCTAGCGAAACTCAGTCTTTCCACTTCTAGGTTAGGTACTTTGAAATGGCTGTTGGGAGTGGGGGGCAGTTGCCATATGCAATAAAACAGCAGCTAGACGGGCTGGGAGTGACTCAATAAGGTGCCGGTTGATGGTCACATGTATGTGCAGCCATGCTGACTGCAGTGCACCACACAGCTGCTGGAGGGTGCACAAGGGAGGGATCCTAGAGGTAGGGAAACAGGCCTGTGACCGGAAGGTGGCAGGTTCGATTCCCAACCGGGGGCACATGACTGAAGTGCCTATTAGCAAGGCACCTAACCCGCAATTGCCCCCTGGGCTCTAAGTTTAGGGAAGCCCACCGCTCCGGGGACATGTGCAGTTCACTGCCCCTTAGTTTGTAATTCACTTGTGTATAGTCATTCACATGGTGTTTATTCACTGGTGTTTACCCAGAGTTGTGTTGTTCATAGTGCACGGATGGGTAAAATGCGGAGAAGGAATTGCGTGTGTTGGCACACAATGGCCACTATTGCACTATTATCACTAACATGACCATCAAGGTTCTCCCATAGATGCTCAGTTGGACCCCAGTGTGGAGACACACAATGACATCTTCTTACGAGGGGCTTTTAACAAATAAGGAGTCTTCATTTGCCTACAGTTACACTTTTGAAAAAAAAAAAAAAAAAAAAACGGAGGCTTGAGAAAACTGCGCTTTACAGATAACACGTGACAAGTCTTCCTTTATAGCCTAAAAAGCTTTCAATACAGAGGCACTTCAGAGAACTTGATTCAGGCAAGTCCTGAATCAATGTCCAGGTAAAGATAAAATATTTATTTGCCATCAATTCAATATTGTTATATGTTTTAATCAATGCTGTAAATATTCACCGTCATCAATGTTTAATCACCCGAGTGTGTGATTCAGTCAATAGGAAAGTGCCAATATGTCCAGATTAGGTTTTATTGGAAGATTTACACGTCATTCGCAGGTCAGAGGGCTCGGAATTTTTCCATTAATTCTCGAAACTCCACATTGTGAAGATCTAAATCAAAAATCTGTTTATTGAGCCCCAAGCATATGTAACATACATACAAGGAATTGTATTAAAAGGTTATTAATGGGTTAATATCGAAATAAAAAATAAAACTGGTTGCATTGTGAGCCACGAGATCCAGCTTTT
This sequence comes from Gastrophryne carolinensis, assembly GCA_027917425.1. Lineage (NCBI taxonomy): Eukaryota > Metazoa > Chordata > Amphibia > Anura > Microhylidae > Gastrophryne > Gastrophryne carolinensis. The sequence goes on from CM051235.1 coordinate 614,704,477, forward strand.
TCCTAGATTTTCACACATATAAATATATGCACCAACAGTCGACCCCCATTATTATGAGCAGCAGCTGATTTCCAGAGTAAGCGGCGTGTGCAGCAAGACAGCAGCTAGACAGGCTGGGAGGGACTCAATAAGGTGACGGTAGGTGGTCACAGGTATCTGCAACCATACTGACTGCAGTGCTCCCCACAGCTGCTGGAGGGTGTGTGGGGGCGGAACCATAGAGCCAACACTCCCATCCAGGTGCTCAATTGGGTTCCAGTCTGGGGAATTAGGAGTCAGGTTGGTACATGGAAGTCTTGGTCAGGCTCCTCCAACCAACGTCTGACATTTCTAGCTGTGTGACACGTTGCATTGTCTTTCTGGGAGATCCCATCCGGCCCAGGGAAGACTATTGGCATGTGTGCACCGGATCTGCCAGAATGGATTAATACAAAATTGGGTGGGAGCGTCAATCACATGGATGAATGGCTCAGAGAATGCCACCAAAACCCTCCCCAGACCATATCTCTGCCACCACCAGCTATTGTTCTTCCAGCAGAAAACGTGATTCATCAGAGAAGATGACTCTTGGCCAGTCAATGATGGCCCAATTCAAATATGGTCATGATAATTGAAGCCTTTTCTGCTGATAGAGCTTGGTTAGTAAAGGCGCAGTGACCATCCGTTTGCTTCGGGCCCCATACGGAGTCGGGTTCACTGAACTGTGGTGTCACGACTGGTAACCCTCTGGCTCATTTTGGCAGAGTGCTGCTCCACTGTTGAGTGTTGGTCCGATAATGCACATCTTCTAAGCAAACAACCCTCTCTAACATCAATGGCACGTGGTGCTCCGTAGTTACCTTAGCTCGAGGCATCGCTCGAAGCATCACCCGAAGCATCACCAGTAGGAAGAGGGAGGTTGTGATGCCGCTGTATAGAGCCCTGGTGAGGCAACAGCTAGAATACTGTGTGCAGTTCTGGAGACCTTACCTGCAAAAAGACATTATTCAAATAGAACGTGTCCAAAGGCCGGCAACAAAAATGGTGGAAGTACACACACAGCGCACAACCCTTTTGCCACATGGCCTGAGAGGGTGGCAGAGGAACGTGATCCAGGTGCACTATTAAAGCGTAATTCGACTTCTGTGGACTCTCGCATGACAATATGAGAAATTAGACAAACCTTATCTGCCAGATTTCCCTGGCATCTTGGTGATCTCTCCACTGTTTATTTCTGGCCAGACATGTACAGGATGTCTCTTGGAATAGCGTTAGATGGGGCGTTCAGCTTTGGGGGGAGGGAGACTAATTATATTAAAATATATATATATATATACTTTTTTAAGTCTTTCTTTTCCTTTTTTGCGTATGTAGCAGGATCAGTCCACTCAAGGGCCTAAATACAGGATGCTCATAAAAGGGGGTGGGGATAATTTGGGGTAAAAAGGTATTCATACAACTGGCATATCAGAGACAAAGGGGAAGAAGGAATCTTTGTAATTTATGGCAAGAATAGTAAAAAATATTGATGTACGTGCAAAAATGTATTATATGTTAACGTAAGAGATGTATATGTTTGTGTTCCTTTGTGATAGTAATTATCCTCTGTAAAACTGGGCAATTTTTTGAAATGTACTAAATAAAGATTGGAAATAAAAAAGAAAAGGACGTACAGGATGTGGCCAATGCGCCAACAGCGATGTGACGACTTGGGTCTAGGCTCGTACTTCTTACACGGCCCCCCAAGATGTCAGAAACAAACTGTGGAGACTCACTAAGATGTGCCATGTAGGATAAAAAGCGTTGCCAGAGACTTTGCTTCATCCCTCCTGTTCTATCGTCTGATGAAAAGTGCAGAAAGGTAAACTTCCGCTACAAGCCCCTTCTCAGTCTTGCTAGGGCTAGTTGAAAAGGAGGCTAAGGGGTTGGCCCTAAGTCTTGTTTGACTTCAGTTTGGCCCAACAATCAAGCTGTAAAGGCCAAAACAGAGAGACCAGATTGTCTGGCAGCAGCTAGAACCATCCACTGCCATGGTTCAGAACAAAACTGCATTGAAGGAACAGGGCAAGTAGGACGACCAATTTTTGGGCATTTCCTTGGACCACGAATTGGATGTTCGGTGAAGAATAACTTTAAATACCCTAAAATAGGGGTCTTTTTGGTCTCTTCAGTCCCCCTATACGGCCTAACATGGGTCTCTAGCCAACCATGATTATGGTATGATTTGGCACTCCAAACCCCCCATGTCACCATATAACTCCAAACTTGTGCTGATAAGGGCCAAAAGTCCAAAACACCTGTCCACAAGTAGGAGTGAATGGTGACATTTTCTTATATGCTATTCCAGAGAATTGGAGATCCAGGTGCAAGAGATGTAAGGAGATCATTTGCATGGGTCCGTCTACAGAAAGGGAAACTTGGGGGAACACCTATCATCTCTGGTATGCCTTATACAAATATTTTCTGTATTAGGGAAGCAGATAGAAGGCTTTTTAGTCTCTTTAGTCCCCCAAACAGAGACCAGATTGTCTGGCAGCAGCTAGAACCATCCACTGCCATGTTGACGACAACTGCATAGCAGGGAAATGTAAAGACCAGAGTGAACCTCTCCCAAGGGCTTTCATCTGCCCAAGAAGCCAGGAGATCCCTTATTCAGGCCATAGAGGTGTTTGTCTTCTCATTATAGTGAAACACACCTGTAATAGAACTCTCCGTCTTGTTTAAAGGGACCTAACTGCCTCGAGTCTTGGGATGTAAATGGAAAGACTAGCCTCCCCAGGACTCTACTGGCAAGCAGATGTGTTCCAGAACACAGCTGCAGGGAAAGAGCAGGGCAAGTGGGACGACCAATTTTTGGGCATTTCCTTGGACTACGAATTGGATGTTTGGTGGAGAATGACTTTAAATCTGATTTAAAGCAAAACAGCCACACCAGGATTATGACAAAACGATGACAGAGCATACCGACCCAACAAGGCCTTTGGTTGTCTTGGTCTGACGCTGATGCTTGAAACAAATTTTCCCAACATACGGTTTCAGAGGAAAGTCTATTGTGTGTTCCCTAAGCAAATACCGTGCCAATTCTGGAGCTTCACATATTAAACAAAGATACAAAAAATACCACCAAAACAACTATGTGACTAGAAAACTGGACACAGTGGCCTTTATTTAATGTATACAATAGTTTACCAGCACTGTAAAATATATATATATATATATAAAAAAAACACTGCGCCCTATCGGTTCTCATTTACACATATTGAAATCTGTTTATTGCACTTTGTATCATTTATAAAATATTTTTGGTGACAAAATACTCCTGTAACATTGCTCAAGAAATTTTAGTGTAAAAAAAAAAAAATAATAATGAAGAAATGGAATTAGGATTGAAAGCTAGTCATCGCATCACGATCCCTCACCTGAGGTGTATGTGTGAAAAAAAGGTTTGGCGAACAAGACTTTATACCGGAGTCGTGACCCCTTGAACCATCTCTAACCTTGGTTTTGTGTTTCTCTCATTTATTATGTCTAGCAGATGGGAGAATACGGTTTGTTCTATGAAGAACATCATTGTAGGATCCAGCCCGACAGCGGCAGCCAACACACACTGAATGGTATTACAATGGCTTCACGATCTTCATAGATATATAATTCTAGAGAATAAAGAAAAAGGGAAACATGTGAAAATGTGAAAAGTTCAATGACATTTTTATTGAATTAATATTTGAACTAACAAAGAATTACTTTTTTTTTTTTTTTACAGAGAAAAGTGATGGAAACTTTATAGTTAATTTTTGAAAACTAAACTAATAAATACAGTTTAAAATAAATCCATTAAAAAGATTGGAAAAGCTATACTTTATGAGTTAACGTTTCAACTTGATAAAAAATTATTATACTACTATTCAAGAGCAATGCACACCCTGGAGGATCCAGGTGCTTTGGCTATAGCTTCAAAGAAAATTAGCATGGGTCTGCCTACTGCAAGGGATTCTGGGAGAAATCCTTTCACCCATGGCCTGTATGCCCCATACAAATGTTTTAGGAAAGCACTCTCTGTCTCATACCTTAAATACTCTTTTTGGTCTCTTTAGTCCTAACATGGGTTTCTCCTTAACCATGCTTATGACTATGTTTTGGCGCTCCAAGCCTCAACCCCACATGTCACCATTTAACTCCAGCCTTGTGCTGATAAGGGTCAAAAGCCCGAAGCACATGTCCACAAGTACTCTATCTTGCACAGAGCACCTTTGCTTTTATAGCACTTTTAAGCCCCATCCCCTTTAATCAGTTCTCGTTGTGGGTGCTTGGATCCTTATGGGCCCTGTCCCCAAGAACGGGGCGTGGAAGAGGTTATAGGGCTTTTGGTCTAGCCTCGGAAACCCTGCCCAGTGGAACCCCCTTGAGGCCCGGGCTAGTACCAGGCAATGAGAAAGGGGGAAGGGATATACCCTTAAAAATTCATCTGGTGTGGATGCTGAATTTGGTTATTCTATTTTAAATCATAAGCGGGGACTTTCTACCTTTTCATACTTAAATGGAATTGGGGAAGACCAGTAGTGTATTCCAAGTGTCCATTAAATAGGGCATCGGTACAACCACTAGTAATTCTGAGGTAGTTTAGGCCCCTTGGGAGGATGTCCCTCAGGTTTCCTCTCATTGAGTATTGTGAAAATCTTATTTGATGTATTCATTCAATCAATATATCAAAAAATAGTTAATATAAAATCACATTTATTACTTATAGAAGTACCATCATTGCTTATAGTGCCTTATTCAGACAAAGTATTTCTATAGTTCAGAGACGTTTGTTTGCTCATTGGCATATTCATTAATTTGCCAATTTCTGACCAATTATAGTGTTACAGATGGCCTTTTACATACGCGTTTCGCAATTCTTAGCTTCATCAGTGTAATTTGGCCACAGATAATCTTGTAATTATCGTTAAATCTGAATAATACTAATACTGATATTATTATATTATTATAATAATACTGATACTAATACTGATATTGTCATGCCAGTTTTCATTACTCATCTTAATGATGAGTTGTAGGCAGTCTCTAGTAAAATGTGCCTGTTTTGTTGTAAAAAGTAGCTGGAGAGAGGCACCCGTCCTGCCGTCGGGCGGGTGGTGCGTCAGAGCTGTGTTACTAGAGACTGCCTACAACTCATCATTAAGATGAGTAATGAAAACTGGCATGACAATATCAGTATTATTCAGATTTAACGATAATTACAAGATTATCTGTGGCCAAATTACACTGATGAAGCTAAGAATTGCGAAACGCGTATGTAAAAGGCCATCTGTAACACTATAATTCGTCAAAAATTGGCAAATTAATGAATATGCTAATGAGCAAACAAACGTCTGTGAATGAACTATAGAAATACTTTGTCTGAATAAGGCACTATAAGCAATGATAGTACTTCTATAAGTAATAAATGTGATTTTATATTAACTAGTACCAGGCAGGTCTTAATGGCCAGCCAAGGAAACCCTGGTGCCGAAGCGAGATAGTACCTGGTCAGGCAACCGCCAGGGAAAGCCTTATGCTAAGGGATCCAGCCAGTGGTCCATAGGGAATCCTTCGGGTAGTACCTGAGGACCAAATTCCCTGTATCTTGTACACTGTCAGGGGGTTCGTCCTCCGGGAGAGTAGGGGAAAGGGGCTCTTTCTCTTTTAAGAAGTGCCTAGAATGGGCACCCCAACGTGTTTTTCTAATCTAATTAATGGTTTAAACTACTGGGGTATAAAGTTTGTTTTATATGAAATTAAGTGTGTTACTAAAGAGGAATAAAGTTTTGTTTTATATCAAATTAATTGTTTAACTAACAAAGAGTAGGTTTAAAAATAGAGAAAAATGTAAATAAACTTATATTTAATTCCCATTGAATAACTAAACTAATTAAAACAGTTTTAAGTTTAAAAGTGAAAATGAAAAAAAGCAACTAGTCATTGTAAAGTGCAATAAGTTATTCTATAATTTATCAAATTAGTAATTTAGCTAATAAGGAAGTTGGAGAGGTGTATTCGTTCTGCGGACCGGCTGGCGATCGCAGCCTTAGTGCGCGTGCGCAATGGCCGAGGTACGTATTTATATACTTAAGGATATTTTTGTCAGCGACTTCTGGTTTGCAGACGGAGTTTGCTTATTAGCAGTAGCTTATGTACGTGCGCATTTTTTATTTTGGGAATTTGAAAGGCAGTTATCTGTCTCCGGATTGTAGCTTAGGTGAGGTAGTGCGCATGTGTGGGAACGTGCGTGCGTACTTCCGCCTTACTAGTGAGGGCAACATTAGCTGCTGTCCTATTGATTACTAAGGGGTCATGCGATCATGTAGCGATAGCAGTTCCGGTTTAAAAGACCGGCTCTTCTCTAGTCCAAACATTTCCGGCTGAAGTCGCCACGGCGACGAAACGCGTTGGGAGGTTTTTGGACATTATCTATCCTGGATCTGGATCTTTTCAAGACTGATGATACCTTGGGGCGGCTGTCGGTGAAAAGTTGCTGTTTCCCTCATTGTTTTCATGTCTATCTACATATATTGTTTGTGAGTGCAATTTTAATAAATTTATCGTTTTAAACTTTTATTGTGAATATACAATGGAGAAGGTCCCACTCCTTCCTAGACCCCACCAAAGAACGGCACTACTGCTATCTAAAATTGATTATTTATTAATAGAAAAATCACATAAATCACATACTAGACATAGTTAAAAAACACTAAAGACACAATTAATGTTCAATAAGGAAGGGAACAACACTTCTGGGGGCAATGGGAATGGCAGTGACAATTACAATAATGGTCACAATTCATAACAATCTAAAGCTCCTGGCCATACTAAAGTGCATCGGTGCAAAAGTGCTAAATATCCAATAAAACTAATTCCAAACACATAAACTATAATCCAATAGGTGAACAGGTCATCCTGAACAAAATAACTGTGTCAGCATCTAGGCTGAACCAAACATGAATCTATACAATCTAAAAAACACAGTGAAGACCAAGCCAGGGGGGACCAAAGAAAAGCAATCCCCAATGATAAGAGAGAGTAAACTCACATAACTGTACCACCACCAGCCCACTGCCCCTCCGTCTACGCGTTGCGTGACGTCACTAGCGTCACTTCCTCAGGACATTAATTGTGTCTTTAGTGTTTTTTAACTATGTCTAGTATGTGATTTTTCTATTAATAAATAATCAATTTTAGATAGCAGTAGTGTCGTTCTTTGGTGGGGTCTAGGAAGGAGTGGGACCTTCTCCATTGTATATTCACAGCGTGTTTGTCACCCACATGTGCACACTGCGTTGGTTAACAAGTGATTACGTTTCCAGTGCAGTCTCACACTTTTTGGTAGTATCTGTATATTAAACTTTTATTGGACATACTGCACTATTTTCCGCTCTTCTTGCTTTACATGCAAAAAAAAAACTGTCGTCATATGCGATTTTTCTAAACGAATCTGAGTGTTGGAATTCTGTGGAGGATTGCTACATTTGGAAAACAGTGGAGATTAAGCATGTGTTTATGCTCTAAAGGCCAAGTAATCATTTTGTTCTGGTAAGCGTGCTGGCACTATATTGGGTGTGCGTCCCTGATGATGGTGGGGCATTCGCCGTGGGATCACACATCTAGGATATTGAACTAATTTGAACTCTGTGCTTCTTGCTTTTTGTAATTTTATAGAGAGACTGAAGGACTCACTGCACGTTGAGCTGTGTTGCTAGTAATTGTCTCAGCGCGGTATTATCATATTGTTGTAATAAGGAATAGGAGTCAATTGTTTAAAAAGCAAAATTGCAAATGCAAAACAACATTCCAAATACATTAATGTAAAAATGAATGGAAAAGTTACATTATATTTTTGGAAGGCAGCTATGCTTACCGCAATACCATCAACACCTGATGTTTTATTATATTTTTGAATTGCAGAATATACTTAGAACAGAGTTGTTATGCAAGCAAAAATATGTTTTTTTTATTTTTTTTTGGCACAACCATATGTTAACACTAAGGAAATACTTAAAATAATTGAAAATATATTTAAAATGCACATGATTCATTTTGCCAATAGGAAACCAATAATCATTTAGAATAGCTAAAGATAAAATAGAAAAAAATAATAATACGCTAACTGCTAAGATAAAAGAAAAAAAAAAACTTACTGGCAATGAATACAAAAACACTCCGATGAAAAGTAAGATGATCAGCAGGAAGATGCCGCCGATGAACCACCATTTGAATCTGCGCCACACAATAAATCTCATTGTCTTGCAGGGATTTGTAAACCAAAGGAAGGAGGTTTCTGGCCGGCTGCATTTTGAAAGAAACAATATTAATCACAGCAACAAGAGAAAGGAACAGATAATACATTTGATTCAATTAATAATTAACTCTGAGAGAAAAGAAAAAAAAAGGAGATATCAGTCTGTTTGGAAAAAGGAAGAAATCAAATTGAAATGATGGAGAACTGAAAAGAAAAGAAGTTCTCAAACATCGCAAAGCAAAAGGGTGACAGGCGACAGAACTGGAAGCAGCTGCCGCGTCTCAAGCTTGGCAGAGGATCCCGACCTAGCGGAGGCATTCCTAAACACCCGCGATTAGAAAGAAAAAAAAACGGCTCACTTTGGTGGGTCTAGCTTGGGGTTCATGTTGGGTTCATCTCGGCCCTTGCCAGCTGGCCTCTCTTCAGCGTCTTTCTCATTCAGCACTTCCAAAGTCAGCTCAATTTTTCCCTGTTGGCAAATGAAAAACAAGTTTGTGACATCTCTTGAAACGCCATGTTTAGAGGAATAATAATAATTATCCGACTTGACTCTCGGTGATCAACCGGGGTAGAGACAAGTCAGCAGTGTTAAGGTGGCATAAATATTGCTCTCAGCAACAAGAAATAAAGGAAACGTGCCTTGGACACAATTGAAGTGATTCTATCCCCATATAGTAAGTTTACATCTATTCCCAGCCAAGTGCCCCCAAATCAGCCTGTGTTTCTTCATTCTTTTTTTTTTTTACTGTTTTACTAAATCTTTGCCCAATATTCATAAAAACACTCACAGGAAGCAGCATGATGTTGAAATGGCATACGTATGCTAATTATTTCAGTTCCAAGGGGAACGGCCACATGATGGCAGTTATTATAACTATTATAACTATGCTGAGCTGTGTTTAATTGAATGCATCATTGGTGGGAAAGCACCAGGAAGCAATATGGATGACCAGTCGAAGAAGAGCAGACTGCATCCTGTTCGTGTTTTTATAAATGGTAGGCAAAGGCTGTAGTAAAAAAAAAAAGCAGCACAGGCTTTTTTTGGGGCACTGGGCTGGGATTAGAAGGTGATAATATAAACTTTCTTTCTGGGTAAAGGGTGACTTTAACGGACACCCGTAGGCAACTGTTAATACCCGCATGTGTATGTATTTATCCCTCCTCCTCAAATTCGTTCTTTTCCTAAAAGAAAAATGAAGGGATAAGGCAACACCCTTTCGTAAGCTAAGTGAATATATTTTAAAGTGGACCAACACCCAGGATTTTCACTATCCTGGGTGTTGGTCCACTTCAGCGTGGCATCCGAGATCAGGATGCCCCGCTGTGTGAAACCCCCCCAAAAGCCCCAAAAAACCTTACCTTATCGGCAACGGATCAGCCGCCACCGCCTCCCGCGCATCCCTCTTACAGGCGCACTGCTAGAAGGGCGCGAGGTAGGCGGCGGCGGCTGATCCGTCGCCAATAAGGTAAGGTTTTTTGGGGCTTTTGGGGGGGTTTCACCCCGCGGGACATCCCGATCTCAGATGCCCCGCGGCATAGATTCCCAGGCCGATCACCCCTGGGTGTTGGTCCACTTTAAGGTGATACTCTTCGGTGAAAGAAAAAAAAAGCACCTTCCTAAAACGAAGTATTTACACAGCATCCAACGTAAGGAATAATAGATTTACCCATCACTCCGTGCAGTAGGCGGGGCCATGCAAATCACGCATTTACATCTCTGTGACATTCAATGTGCTCAGAAAGCGTCCTTCAGGACGGCCAATTGAGAGAAGGCTCCTGCTTAAAATTGTGTCTGACCCTTCAGCAAGTGCCTCTTATTAGACCCTTAAGAACGATGGTTAGATCCCACATAGGACATCCGGAGATGGAGACTGGTCTCTTTCTAGTATGAAGCCATAGTGCAGCCCGGGGACCCGTAAAACCTGATACCTGGTGGCCACCCCTGCACCGAAGCATAGCAAAGACCCCCCCCCCCCCCCGGGAGAGACGACTGAGCCCCTTTCGCCCACACTTACTGCTGGAAGGCCGGTCGGCAACACCAAGAACCTCAGCACCCTCTGGCAGCAGCCAACAGGTGGGAAAGAAGGGGGTTCAGTGGACCCCTTGGGCCGCAGGAAGACTACCCTGCGAAAGTAAAGCCCGGGGTTGGTGAACCCCACCCCAGGTACTCCTGGGGGTAAAACAAAAAAAACTAAATTGATTAATTGGACGAAGTCTGTAGTCCCTGCAGTTTCCTTGCAGGGTACACAATATACAGAGTGCTGGGAGGAAGGGGTGGAGCTTTTAAACTTGTTTCCCAGTTTGTGTTTCCTGTCTAGGGGGAGGAGCCTTCTCTCATATGGCCGTCAAAAGGGAGACAAATAACCTACCCTTGCTACCTGCATCCAGCTCAGACACAGCTGCTGAAATCTTCTCCCCTCTTACAGGTATGCACCCCCCCCCCCCCCCCTTGTGACCACCTCAGGAACACTAAATCAAAAGGTACAGTATTTAGCTTTTATGATTAGGGGTCACGCCCCCCTCTCTCCTACAAGCAAGAATAAGGACATCAAGGAGCATACTTACAGCTAAAATACGGATTCCATCTTTCTCCGAATAACATGGCCACCAGCCTTTCATGGACTTCTGTTCAAACAGAGAAGCTACCTTGGAGGGTTTGACCAGGTCGATCATATTCAAACCGCACTTTTCTGCTGATTTTGCCGGAAGAAGTGTTCGATGCAAATCAAGTTCAACAAAGCCTGCGGTGCAGAAAACACTGCATGAATTCCGCGCCCACATTTGTTAAACAAGCCCCTTCATAAAGTATATATTTTGTTCTCTTATGTCATGGCTAGATTAATAATTGTATAACTATAATTTATTTAACACAGGGATAGGTAAGGATTCATTGGACCCAACATTAACAAAACTATCTACACTGCTTCCATGAACCAATTACCCACTTTCCTGAACTGAGACTTCAAGTGGAGACTTGAATGGCTGTCTAATACTCCTCCAGGTGGCAACTTAAATTTGCTGCCAAATACTCCTGGGGTGTCTTGAAAGTCTAACTCCTCCAAATGGTGCCTTGAACTCTTGCCCAGTAAAGCTTTAGGTGGTGCCTTGAACTCCTGCCTAAAATTCTTCCAGGTGGTGTCTTAACTGTCTGCCTAATACTCCTCCAGGTGGTGCCTTGCAATGGCTGCCCATGACTCCTCCAGATGGTGCCTTGATTAACTGCCTAATAAGATATGCCATGGGGCCACATGGAGGAGTATTAGGCACCAGCTGGAGGAGTATTAACTGCCTAAGAATCTTCCAAATGGCAAATAAAACAGCTGACCAATACTCCTTCAGGTGGTGCCTTAAATATTTGCCCAATACGCCTCCAGGTGGCCCTTGGAATGGCAGTCAATACTCCTCTAGGTGGCCCATGGAATGGCAGCTAATACTCCTCCAGGTGCCCCCTGGATTGGCAGACAATACTCCTCCAGGTGCCCCCTGGATTGGCAGACAATACTCCTCCAGGTGTCCCCTGGATTGGCAGACAATACTCCTCCAGGTGTCCCCTGGATTGGCAGCTAATGCTCCTCCAGGTGGCCCCTGGATTGGCAGCTAATACTCCTCCAGGTGGCCCCTGGATTGGAAGCCTATACTCCTCCAGGTGGCCCCTGAAATGGCAGCCAGTACACCTCTAGGTGCCCCCTGTAATGGCAGCCAATACTCCTCCAGGTGGCCCATGGAATGGCAGCCAATACTCCTCCAGGTGGCCCCTGGAATGGCAGCTAATACTCCTCCAGGTTCCCCCTGGAATGGCAGCTAATGCTCCTCCAGGTGATGGCGGCCTAAGGCTCCTCCAATTGGTGCTTTGAACAGCTGCCTAAAACTTAACTAGGTGGTGCCTTGAATGTCTGCCAGGTGGTGCAGTGGAATGGCTGCCTAATACTCCTCTAAATGACGCCTTGAACAGTTTCCTGATACTCCTCCAAATGGCGTCTTGAACGTGTAATACTCAATCCAGGGGGTCTTGCAATGGATGCACCAAGTTCTTGGGAATGGCTAACTTTGCCAAGTGACACAAATAAGACTCTAAATGGAACGGCTTCCTGGGTATGTGGCCTCAGCCCTTTTACTCACTTTTTCAACTGCCCCTACATCAGTTCCTGTAAGCAGAAGCCCCCCGCCCTCACCCAGTTGAGAACAGAAGTTTTACTTATTTTAAATGTATTCAGGATTTATGCCCTTTATATTTACCTTTTATACTGCCACAAATTATTATTATATTATAGCAATGTATAAACCTAACAACATGTTCAGATAACATTATAATGTAAATAGATTGAGACCAGCCCCCTTCTTCTCACATCTCCTTTGAGATAAATCCTATAGCGACCAGCCACCATTTTCCAGAATGTATTACCAGATAGAGATTTTCGATTGATGCCATCAGAGGCTCCCTGGTGGAGCAGCAGGTCAAACATCGACACCCCAGCAGGTTAATGCTGAAAGGATCATTTTGATAAAAGCTTTCAGAGGACTTCCTCAGAACACTAGTAAAAGTGCCAGTGTGATTTAATGGCGTTCCCCCGGAGACCTCCGCCCTTCCCTTTCTAAAATGCATAACATATGGTCGGCCATACTTGCACATTAGAGAACCAACTGGTCACATCCAAGGCCAGCAATTAGCCCTGACAGCAAAAAGCACACGCCACCGCAGCCTCACGCTGGCCGTCTCCTCGCAAATCAACCACTGAGCAACAAAAGACTCCTGGGTTTCTTTTTTTTTCAAACCATAAAGAAGAACTCCATGAAGCACTAATCAAATGGCCAAGCGAGGTAGGAAGTAGAAGTGTAAGAAAAAGTGAAGGGACTTTCATTTCCATTTGTTACCCATCAATCCTTGCAGCAGGCAGACCTATGCAAATCCACTAGTTGGATGTGTATAAATGTAAAGCTAATCCTTGGCATTGCACCCTTAGCGTTTCTAAGGGCCTTGGGTGGCATAAAGAGATGATTTGCATAGCTCTGCCTGCTGCAAGGATTGATAGGTAATGCTATCTGTCCTTGTATTGGGTCCTATGCAAATACTTTCCGTTTTAGGAAAGCTCCTCTTTTCTTTACCCGAGTAGAGTTTTTTGGGGTCTTTTTAGCTCCCCCTATACTAAGCCTAACATGGGTCTCTCCACATACTGGCTTGCCACTCTATTTCCATGTGTTAAAAGCCACTCTACTACTCATACAAGCAGGACTCTTGTGTAGCTATGGGTTTTGTTTTGTTGGGCTGGGAGCCATGGGCATCCCTTTGGCTGCTGATGTGTGTGTCTGAAGCGCGGATGATGCCATGGCCAGCCAGTAATTATTTGACACAGCGGGGCATTTCATGGAAACCAGGGGGCCTTGTAGCCTTTTAGACTCCAGGGCCAACCAAGAAGGATTTTGGGCCATTTTAAGGAAGAATAACATCCAAGAAATTATTGTGATTTGTATCCCCTTCGGATCTCAGACAGAGCATTCAGATTTGTATCCCCTTCGGGTCTCAGACAGAGCATTCAGATTTGTATCCCATTCGAATATCAGACAGAGCATTCAGATTTGTACCACCTTCGGATCTCAGACAGAGCATTCAGATTTGTATCCCCTTCGGGTCTCAGACAGAGCATTCAGATTTGTATCCCCTTCGAATATCAGACAGAGCATTCAGATTTGTACCACCTTCGGATCTCAGACAGAGCATTCAGATTTGTATCCCCTTCGAATATCAGACAGAGCATTCAGATTTGTACCACCTTCGGATCTCAGACAGAGCATTCAGATTTGTATCCCCTTCGAATATCAGACAGAGCATTCAGATTTGTATCCCCTTCGGGTCTCAGACAGAGCATTCAGATGTGTATCCCCTTCGGATCTCAGACAGAGCATTCAGATTTATATTTCCTTCGGATCTCAGACAGAGCATTTAGATTTATATTTCCTTCGGATCTCAGACAGAGCATTTAGATTTATATTTCCTTCGGATCTCAGACAGAGCATTCAGATTTATATTTCCTTCGGATCTCAGACAGAGCATTCGGATTTGTATCCCCTTCGAATATCAGACAGAGCATTCAGATTTATACCACCTTCGGATCTCAGACAGAGCATTCAGATTTATACCACCTTCGGATCTCAGACAGAGCATTCAGATTTGTATCCCCTTCGAATATCAGACAGAGCATTCGGATTTATATTTCCTTCGGATCTCAGACAGAGCATTCAGATTTGTATCCCCTTCGGGTCTCAGACAGAGCATTCAGATTTGTACCCCCTTCGGATCTCAGACAGAGCATTCAGATTTGTTTCCCCTTCGAATATCAGACAGAGCATTCAGATTTGTATCCCCTTCGAATATCAGACAGAGCATTCGGATTTATATCCCCTTCGGATCTCAGACAGAGCATTCGGATTTGTATCCCCTTCGAATATCAGACAGAGCATTCGGATTTATATCCCCTTCGGATCTCAGACAGAGCATTCGGATTTATATCTCCTTCGGATCTCAGACAGAGCATTCAGATTTGTTTCCCCTACGGATCTCAGACAGAGCATTCAGATTTGTATCCCCTTCGGATCTCAGACAGAGCATTCGGATTTATATCCCCTTCGGATCTCAGACAGAGCATTCGGATTTGTATCCCCTTCGGATCTCAGACAGAGCATTCAGATTTATATCCCCTTCGGATCTCAGACAGAGCATTCAGATGTGTATCCCCTATGGATCTCAGACAGAGCATTCGGATTTGTATCCCCTTCGGATCTCAGACAGAGCATTCAGACAGAGCATTCAGATGTGTATCCCCTACGGATCTCAGACAGAGCATTCGGATTTGTATCCCCTTCGGATCTCAGACAGAGCATTCGGATTTATATCTCCTTCGGATCTCAGACAGAGCATTCAGATGTGTATCCCCTACGGATCTCAGACAGAGCATTCGGATTTGTATCCCCTTCGGATCTCAGACAGAGCATTCAGATTTGTATCCTATTAGGATCTCAGACAGAGCATTCAGATTTATATCCCCTTCGGATCTCAGACAGAGCATTCGGATTTATATCCCCTTCGGATCTCAGACAGAGCATTCGGATTTATATCTCCTTCGGATCTCAGACAGAGCATTCAGATTTGTTTCCCCTACGGATCTCAGACAGAGCATTCAGATTTGTATCCCCTTCGGATCTCAGACAGAGCATTCGGATTTATATCCCCTTCGGATCTCAGACAGAGCATTCGGATTTGTATCCCCTTCGGATCTCAGACAGAGCATTCAGATTTATATCCCCTTCGGATCTCAGACAGAGCATTCAGATGTGTATCCCCTATGGATCTCAGACAGAGCATTCGGATTTGTATCCCCTTCGGATCTCAGACAGAGCATTCAGACAGAGCATTCAGATGTGTATCCCCTACGGATCTCAGACAGAGCATTCGGATTTGTATCCCCTTCGGATCTCAGACAGAGCATTCGGATTTATATCTCCTTCGGATCTCAGACAGAGCATTCAGATGTGTATCCCCTACGGATCTCAGACAGAGCATTCGGATTTGTATCCCCTTCGGATCTCAGACAGAGCATTCAGATTTGTATCCTATTAGGATCTCAGACAGAGCATTCAGATTTATATCCCCTTCGGATCTCAGACAGAGCATTCGGATTTATATCCCCTTCGGATCTCAGACAGAGCATTCGGATTTATATCCCCTTCGGATCTCAGACAGAGCATTCGGATTTATATCCCCTTCGGATCTCAGACAGAGCATTCAGACAGAGCATTCAGATGTGTATCCCCTACGGATCTCAGACAGAGCATTCAGATTTATATCTCCTTCGGATCTCAGACAGAGCATTCAGATTTGTTTCCCCTTCGGATCTCAGACAGAGCATTCAGATTTGTTTCCCCTTCGGATCTCAGACAGAGCATTCGGATTTATATCCCCTACGGATCTCAGACAGAGCATTCGGATTTATATCCCCTACGGATCTCAGACAGAGCATTCAGATTTATATTTCCTTCGGATCTCAGACAGAGCATTCGGATTTGTTTCCCCTTCGGATCTCAGACAGAGCATTCGGATTTGTTTCCCCTTCGGATCTCAGACAGAGCATTCGGATTTGTATCCCCTTCAGATCTCAGACAGAGCATTCAGACAGAGCATTCAGATGTGTATCCCCTACGGATCTCAGACAGAGCATTCAGATTTATATTTCCTTCGGATCTCAGACAGAGCATTTAGATTTATATTTCCTTCGGATCTCAGACAGAGCATTTAGATTTATATTTCCTTCGGATCTCAGACAGAGCATTCAGATTTATATTTCCTTCGGATCTCAAACAGAGCATTCGGATTTGTATCCCCTTCGAATATCAGACAGAGCATTCAGATTTATACCACCTTCGGATCTCAGACAGAGCATTCAGATTTATACCACCTTCGGATCTCAGACAGAGCATTCAGATTTGTATCCCCTTCGAATATCAGACAGAGCATTCGGATTTATATTTCCTTCGGATCTCAGACAGAGCATTCAGATTTGTATCCCCTTCGGGTCTCAGACAGAGCATTCAGATTTGTACCCCCTTCGGATCTCAGACAGAGCATTCAGATTTGTTTCCCCTTCGAATATCAGACAGAGCATTCAGATTTGTATCCCCTTCGAATATCAGACAGAGCATTCGGATTTATATCCCCTTCGGATCTCAGACAGAGCATTCGGATTTGTATCCCCTTCGAATATCAGACAGAGCATTCGGATTTATATCCCCTTCGGATCTCAGACAGAGCATTCGGATTTATATCTCCTTCGGATCTCAGACAGAGCATTCAGATTTGTTTCCCCTACGGATCTCAGACAGAGCATTCAGATTTGTATCCCCTTCGGATCTCAGACAGAGCATTCGGATTTATATCCCCTTCGGATCTCAGACAGAGCATTCGGATTTGTATCCCCTTCGGATCTCAGACAGAGCATTCAGATTTATATCCCCTTCGGATCTCAGACAGAGCATTCGGATTTATATCCCCTTCGGATCTCAGACAGAGCATTCGGATTTATATCCCCTTCGGATCTCAGACAGAGCATTCAGACAGAGCATTCAGATGTGTATCCCCTACGGATCTCAGACAGAGCATTCGGATTTATATCCCCTTCGGATCTCAGACAGAGCATTCGGATTTATATCCCCTTCGGATCTCAGACAGAGCATTCGGATTTATATCCCCTTCGGATCTCAGACAGAGCATTCGGATTTATATCCCCTTCGGATCTCAGACAGAGCATTCAGACAGAGCATTCAGATGTGTATCCCCTACGGATCTCAGACAGAGCATTCAGATGTGTATCCCCTATGGATCTCAGACAGAGCATTCAGATTTGTATCCTATTAGGATCTCAGACAGAGCATTCAGATTTATATCCCCTTCGGATCTCAGACAGAGCATTCAGATGTGTATCCCCTATGGATCTCAGACAGAGCATTCGGATTTGTATCCCCTTCGGATCTCAGACAGAGCATTCAGACAGAGCATTCAGATGTGTATCCCCTACGGATCTCAGACAGAGCATTCGGATTTGTATCCCCTTCGGATCTCAGACAGAGCATTCGGATTTATATCTCCTTCGGATCTCAGACAGAGCATTCAGATGTGTATCCCCTACGGATCTCAGACAGAGCATTCGGATTTGTATCCCCTTCGGATCTCAGACAGAGCATTCAGATTTGTATCCTATTAGGATCTCAGACAGAGCATTCAGATTTATATCCCCTTCGGATCTCAGACAGAGCATTCGGATTTATATCCCCTTCGGATCTCAGACAGAGCATTCGGATTTATATCCCCTTCGGATCTCAGACAGAGCATTCGGATTTATATCCCCTTCGGATCTCAGACAGAGCATTCGGATTTATATCCCCTTCGGATCTCAGACAGAGCATTCAGACAGAGCATTCAGATGTGTATCCCCTACGGATCTCAGACAGAGCATTCAGATTTATATCTCCTTCGGATCTCAGACAGAGCATTCAGATTTATATCTCCTTCGGATCTCAGACAGAGCATTCAGATTTGTTTCCCCTTCGGATCTCAGACAGAGCATTCAGATTTGTTTCCCCTTCGGATCTCAGACAGAGCATTCGGATTTATATCCCCTACGGATCTCAGACAGAGCATTCGGATTTATATCCCCTACGGATCTCAGACAGAGCATTCAGATTTATATTTCCTTCGGATCTCAGACAGAGCATTCGGATTTGTTTCCCCTTCGGATCTCAGACAGAGCATTCGGATTTGTTTCCCCTTCGGATCTCAGACAGAGCATTCGGATTTGTATCCCCTTCAGATCTCAGACAGAGCATTCGGATTTGTATCCCCTTCGGATCTCAGACAGAGCATTCAGATTTATATCCCCTTCAGATCTCAGACAGAGCATTCGGATTTGTATCCCCTTCAGATCTCAGACAGAGCATTCGGATTTGTATCCCCTTCAGATCTCAGACAGAACATTCAGATTTGTTTCCCCTACGGATCTCAGACAGAGCATTCAGATTTGTATCCCCTTCAGATCTCAGACAGAGCATTCGGATTTGTATCCCCTTCGGATCTCAGACAGAGCATTCAGACTTGTATCCCCTTCGGATCCCAGACAGAGCATTCAGATTTGTATCCCCTTCGGATCCCAGACAGAGCATTCAGATTTGTATCCCCTTCGGATCTCGGACCGAGCATTCAGATTTGTTTCCCCTACGGATCTCAGACAGAGCATTCAGATTTGTTTCCCCTTCCGATCTCAGACAGAGCATTCAGATTTGTTTCCCCTACGGATCTCAGACAGAGCATTCAGATTTGTTTCCCCTACGGATCTCAGACAGAGCATTCAGATTTGTTTCCCCTTCCGATCTCAGACAGAGCATTCAGATTTGTCCTAGTCGTTTCAAGGTGCTCCTTGGAGTAGTCTTAGTTAGCCATTCCAAGGCACCCCTAAGGTAACTGTTCCAAGGCAAACCGGTTAGTCCACAAGTGAACACTATGTCCGCCAAGCCAGTCAGGGGGGAACCAGATAGACTCAGCCCACATTACTACAAGGGGTCGAGTCCCTGAGATAAGCAAGGTAAATATTTTACTGGACTTTCCCTTTAACACATGTCATGGTGTTATTTACTAAGGAGTTGTCTTTATACCAGACTTTTATTTTCTTCTCAAAGAGGACCAACAGTCCAAAATGACTTAAACCAGACCAACACAACAAACAGTGCTCATATGCATCCCTCCCCCGGGGCAATAAAAAAACAATTTACCTTTTTCTAACCCCTGCTGGGGTAAATTTTTAAAACAAGATGGCCGCTCATGGGCTTGCAGGCCATCTGCAAACAGGAAGTCGTGCCGTTTTGTCAGTTGGGAAAGGAAGCTCCAAAATGCCCGCTACCTTTCTTTTCCAACTGTGCCAGACTGTTGGTCCGGTTTAAGGTATTTGGCCATGTCCCTACTGTGGGAAAACCTTGTTTGTCTCATTTACTTACCACAATGGCGATCCCATGTCACATGTTCTGACTTTTCCAATCCGCGCACTATGCAATGCTTATGAATAAACAGCATAGAACGTTGTTTGATGACAGGCTTCTCCTTTTTCCAGGGTGAGCTTTCTTTTCTTCTTAAGTGGACCAAAACCTGGGATTTTGGCGGTGGAGGTTGATAGGCTGCTAGATGGCAGCAGAAGAAGAGGACCTGAAAAGGTAAGTTCCCAAATGACCGTTTTTTCCTTTTACCAGCACCAATGCTGTATAGTAATATGGCGCCGATGCCTGGGCCCCGCTGGTATATATAAAAAATAAGGACTATGGTCATTTTGATCATAGTTCCTCTTTAAGCTGATTAGAGAAGAGCTGCCCCTGCGCCATTGGAACAGTAAACGAGGTATGTAGTTTGGGCGATCTGGGACAGTTCCTCCTAGGGCATCCTGATTTTGGTTGCCCCACAGCGTGAACTGCCCCAGATCGCCCAAACTACACACCTCATTTACTATTACCAAGGTGCAGGGGCAGCTCTCCTCCAATCAGCTTAAAGAGGAACTATGGTCAAAATGAGCATAGTCCCTTCTTTACTATATACCAGCGGGACTCAGGCATCGGCACCTTATTACTATGCAGCACTGGTGCTGGTAAAACACAAAATCGGTCATTCAGGAACTTGTCTCTTTCAGGTCCTCTTCTGCGGCTTCCTTGGAGCAGCCTATCAGCTCCCAACACCAGCCGATGCCGATAGGCTCGTGGCTGAGCCTATCAGCGCTGGCTGGAGGGCGGTGGAGGCAGATAGGCTGCTACACGAGCAGCCGTAGAAGAGGACCTGGAAAAGGTGATCCTGATTTTGGGTGCCCTACAGCGTGATGGACAGGGTTTTGTTCCACTTTAAAGCATCTTTTGGTCTGTGCCCCTGGCGGATCCCAAACCTTGGTTCACCTAGTTTACTTACCTCATCTGCCATCCCAAAGCACATGTGCAGACTCTCCTCCAATCCACAACTTATGCATTATAAAGAAATAAAAGAACTTTGTAGGCAGAGACAGGGTGGTATACTAAGTACCGACATCCATCCAGCCCGTGCATGCGCCATGGGAATGCCAATGAGGTGAGTAAACTAGGCGAAATGGGTGATGTTACAGAGCGGGGCATCCCAGATGGCATGCAGGGAACAGTTGGGCAGTTAGTTGTCTTGCTCAAGCGCAAACTCAACAAATAATCGCAAGTTACCCAGATAGTCATCCAGGGAAAACTTGTCATTGTCCCAGATTTGAAGTATAAGCTTCGGTGGCAGCTTGAACTCTGTTTTATCAAGGCTCCAGAAGTGCTCCTGAAATGGTAAGTTATAATGACAAGCGTTACAGGTCATATTTAAAGCTCATAAAGTGTAAAAACAAGCTTATCTTATATGTTTCCCCCTTTACATACAGATTGCCCACATTAATCCGGACCTTCACCCTGAATAAGAGCCTATCTTATATGTTTCCCCTGTACATACAGATTCCTCACATTAATCCAGACCTTCACCCTGAATAAGAGCCTATCTTATATGTTTCCCACACCCTATACATACAGATTGCTCACATTAATCCGGACCCTCACCCTGAATAAGAGCCTATCTTATATGTTTCCCCCCACCCTGTACATACAGATTACTCACATTAATCTGGACCTTCACCCTGAATAAGAACCTATCTTATATGTTTCCCCCCACCCTGTACATACAGATTCCTCACATTAAAAATCATCCTACCTGCATCTACTGCATGTTATGAGCCTTTAAACATCCAATATGGCGGCTCATAGAGCATCAGGCAACCTGCAAGCAGAGAGTGTCTTCTGACTGGGTTTCTCTGCATTCTGGGATTGCTGTCCTTTCCCCGGCTCTGCTCTGTCTGTGCAAAGTACAGCTATAACGCTGCCCCCCGCAGGGTTATCCCGCTCTCCTTCCTCAGAATGTGAGGCTTCTGAGGCAAGATGGCAGCACCCATATCCTAGAGTCCTGAACAGAGTTGCAGCCCAGCGGGGGGAAAAGAATAATAAGCGACTATAAACTTGAAACATATTAATTTTAGATGCTGGGGAATAGTTTTTTTTAAGGGTTTGGGCTTTTCATTAGATCCTGCTGAAGGTCCGGTTTAAGCCTTACACAGATATTACAGACACGGCAGTGTCGGCGGTTTTTCGAGCACCCACCTTTTTAGAAATAACACAGAGCTGTTCGGCTGGAAGATACTCAAACGGGAAAATGAATCTCCAGTTAAAGTTTCCTTCACCATCTAGTGACCGATAGTGCACATCTGTTTTCTGCTTGTTCTCCTCGTTGCCAGGAATCCAGCTGAAACGCAACAGGCAAACACATGGGGGGTTTTAGGTGACCTCGATAACATGCGCGATACTTCCTTCCCAGATTAAGGCGAGATTCTGGGGCGAGTCGTGCTTCTTATTTCACAAACTGATCTTCTCAGACCAGCCGTGAAATCGAATAACGAGGAAAGGAAGCCCGAGTCTGTTAAAGTCAGGACTGCCAAGAGCTCCAGTTGCCCGTTCTCATCTGGGGCTTATTTAGCCAATATAAACAGGGCCAAGATGGCTGCCAAGCACGGGACCATGGCTGCTCTCCTGCTACATTGCCCCCTTGTCAATCTAAATTTATAATCTGAACTATACTGGCATATAAAGACAAAAAAAGGTTTAAAGCAGCGGTCCTCAACTTCTTATGTCTAGTACCGCCCAGCACCAATTCCAAATATTCTGGGGTGATCTGTTATAAATCATACCAAATTAATTAGGCCACAGGCCTTGTAGTATTTACAAACCAGGAAGAGATCAGGTTTTGCTGTTAAAATGATATACCAGACCAGTCAGACTCCCCCTGTTGGTGAACCCCCGAACATGTACCTTGTCATGTCCCACGACGTGCATTTTCATTTACCTGGGGTAACAGTTTAATACCGTGTTTCCCCGAAAGTAAGACACTGTCTTACTTTCTTTTTATCCCCAAAAGCCCCACTACGTCTTACTTTCGGGGTATGTCTTATATTGGAAAAAACCCACTTTTTGGGGAATCCTTCAACGATGTCTTCTCTCACACGCTGCTCCTTCCCTCACACAAAGATGGCGGGCTCGCTCACTCCCTTAAATATGCCGGATGACGTTGGTGAGCGATCCCGTCATTTTCATGTGAGGGACAGAGCAGTGTGAGAGAAGGCCTTGCTGGCCAATAGGGGGAGACCTAGTAATTACATCAGGTGGAGGGGCGGGGTTTACAAAGCCGCAACAACTCACAGCGACAGCAGCTGTGAGCGGCGGTGCCGGCCGCCGCAGACTTCACTGGGGGGGTGATAGCCTATGCGCGGGGATGATCACCGGTGAGGGGGGCCCCCGGTCGGGGTTCAGTCACGTCGGGCTCCTCGCAGCGCCCGCAGCTCACCTCCGGTCACGGCGCTGCTCCCGCTCTGTGCTGCAGTGAGAGCCAGATGACAGACGCTCCTCTGCACCCGGCGCCGCTCGTCTTCTGTGGGTCACCCGCGGTCTCTGGGGCACAGGAGGGGGGAGACCGCCCGGCAAAGCGGACCTCCCGTACAGATGCCCCGGCCTCTACAGTCAGTGGGGGCGCTCGCAGCCCCGGATCCACCGCCGCCTCTCCTCCTCTCAGGTAGGTCCCGTCGGCGCAGGGAGATACACGCCGGGGGGGGGGGGGGGGGGGGGCTATATCGTTTCCCTCAGCCCCGTTCGACAACAATGTTATTTCCCCGAAAGTAAGACATATGTCTTACTTTCGGGGTACGGCTTATATTAGGCGACCCCTCTGAAACTCCCCATACGTCTTACAATCGGGGGTGTCTTACTATCGGGGAAAGACGGTATAATGTTTCATGTCATGATTAAGGACTAGCTGTCCGAAACGCGTTGGCGTTGGGGCCTTTCATGTATACTTTGATGGATGCTTTGACCTGTTGGATTATATTACCTTTTAAAAGAAGACAATAAAACGCATGAAGGATTTTTAAAAACAAACACTGGCTGGCTTCACTTTTTTTAATATAATGTTTATTGCATAGGCTGAACATTGTGCCTTTAATCCCCCTTGTCCCTTCCAGGTTCTCTTAGTCCTGCTCTGATGTGAGCAACTCCTCATTTCCTCCTGCCATTTCTAGTCTGGCATCCATGCAGTGCGCACATGCTGCTCCCTTCTGCAGCTACAGTCTACCTACCTATTGCAATTGTATGGGTTACACTACAAGTTTTGCTGGCAGCTTCCCAGGTGAGTAGCTCTGGCTGCATTGCATGTCCCAACTTTGGGGACTCAAAAATAAGAGTAGGGACCACACTAAACACAGAGTGCCTTGCCGGGGCAGTGTGGCTTCCACATGTATCTGCAGATATGTGCAACCAAATCTCTGTCTTTCCACATAGCTAGACATGTTTGGTGCTTAATACTTGGATGATGAGAGGGTTAAACTGGGCGATAAATTGGTTCCCAGGCCCTGAATAATAATGATGATGATTTTGTATAAATATTAGTGATGGAGCTACTCCCACCCCCTTTGCTCTCATTGAAAGTAAATGTCTGCTGTAAGAAGTTTTGCTGAAAGATTTTGTACTGAAATAAAGCTTTTGAAACAAATCCACGTGATCCTCGAGCAGTTGAGTAAGCTATCTGCCAAGCCTTATGGAGTATAGAAAACATCCATCACAGACACACACAAGGAACGTGGAGCTGTCTACAGGATTCCAGTTACTGCCATTGGTGAGTCAGAATATACATGCACCTGTAACTGAGAAACAGTTGTTTAGAGGGCCTAGCCAAAAAACTTATACTACCCTGGTATAGTGGAACTCCCCATTTTTCTGCAATATACCCATTAGAGATCACAGTTAGCAAACTCTTTTAAAATTCTATTTTGATGGTTCGTCGTATTTCCCCAAGAAACTTGGCTTGCCCCCAATCAAAGTAAAAAATGGAACTCGCCTCTTTCTAGTGCCGGCCAATGTTCTCATTGTCTGGCTGGGCCTTCAGCATCTTTTTTCTTGCAGGACGGAGGGCACAGATCTGCATTTTATAGCTGGAGTAAAAAGCCCTCATGTCCCCATCGCATGTCACAGGGGCGTGAGGGCTTCCCCCAGCACCTTACTTTTTAGGGTATAAAGCGACCCTCCCTGCATTGGGGAGCGATGGCAGGGCAGAGTGTCTATGTCTGTCTTTCACCCAGCTGCAGAGCAGGGGGATGTTTGGAACACCCAAGCTGGGGGATAGCAGCGGAGGTGGTGATTTTGGTCCATCCCCCGGGGCACCCCGTTCGGAACTCACCTCCTCCCTCCCGCATGTGCGGCCGCTCAGATAATCAGCACGCTGACAGCCGCATCCCCCGCTTCACTCTAACAAGGAGCGTGCCCACGACGGCCATTCACAAATGCCTGGCGCAGGCACGTGCCCTGATAGAGGGATAGCGGGGATGTGGTCTCGGCTCGTGCATGTGCCATTGGACCAGGAAACAAGGTAAGTGTATGGGGCAACCTGGGGGGTTTCACACAGCAGGGCATCCCGATTTTGGATGCCCCGGGGGGGAGGGAATTGATTGGCTGGGAATCTTATAGATTCCTGGGCCGATCACGGTGGGTTTTGGTCCAATTTTACAGGATGTACTACAGAGCGGCAATCCTAATCACCACCCCCAAAATTGCCCAAGAGTCGCAACCCCCCACCCCCACCCCCGAGGAGCATCTGGACTGGGATACTGGCCAATGTCAAAGTTAAGAGCAAACATGAAATTGAAGAGCTGACCATTCCAATCTGACCCTTATCCTAACCCTGGTGAGACTAGCTGGACACCTTTAACAAAGAGAAAGAGCATCTTTACAGAAGAAAAGAAATAAACTTACCCCTTGACATAGATATCACTCATTTCTTCTCCAGTGATGCTCTTCTCATCAAGCAGCACATCTTTAGTGTTCCATACAATCACACGAAGGACATAACTACGAGAATCAACAATTTAAAAAATAAGACAATGGAAACACCATCCTGAAAGTAGAATATTCCAAATTAGATGGAAGGCCACCTACTTCTTTGCTTTGCGGGGTGTAATGTTGAAGGGAGGTCCAGGAGGGCCAAGACTTTTGGGGAAGACGTCAACCCACATCTGAAGCTTTCCCTACAAAGAAATGAATTGATGGTAGATAAATATGTAGTAGCTTATGACATAAATTAAACAACATTATAAATATTGGACTTGTTAAGCTCCTTGACGGTGCACGAACAAGCAAGGGGCCAACTGATGGAAAGAGTTAACCAATTTAACCATAAGCTCTACAAGTCTTTTCTATTTGTAACCAACGCTCATTCTTTGGTAGCAGATAGTATTTTAATGTCTTCTGTATAACCTAACAAAAAAATGTGGCACAATATTCAGTTAATGAAAATCACCACTAGGGCGTCCCAATTTTGAATGACCCCCAGTGCATCGCTGCTCAGCAAGCACAGACACCCAGCATTTGAGATCCATCACTTTGACGATCCAGCAATGGATGCTGCCATTATGATCGTCAATCTGGTTTGTGGGGTATACAATTACGTGCAATGCAATAGAGTGAGCCCAATAGGCTATTGGTGGTCATGTGTGTTATGGAAGAGACCCGGGTCTTGAGGTGCAGTGATGCACAACGGAGCGTCCCAATTTTGAATGGACTTTCTCTTTAAAGTGGACCAAAACCCAGGATTTTGATTATCCTGGGTTTTGGTCGATGCCCTGCTGTGTGAAACCCCCCAGATTATCCAATCTCTCTCGCCCTTCCCCGGACCTACGGCGCATGACCAGTCCATTCAGTGAGCTCGGATCCACTCCTGCCCCTTTGTCCAAGAGCTCGCGCTGGCGGGCACATCCCCAGCTACCCTTTAACAGGGAGCGTGCCCGCACCGGCCATTCACAAATGCCTGGCACGCATCATGATTAAGGGATAGCAGGGATGGGGACACTGTTTGCGCATGTGCTTCTGGACCTAGAAAGAAGGTGAGTATCCAGGTGAGTGGGTTTTACAAAGCTGGGCATCCCAAATCTGGATGCCCCAGGGAGAGCGAGTATGCCTGCCCTAGAGTCTCAGACTCCAGGGTGGGTTTTGGTCCATTTTAAAGTGTTCCTGCACCCTCGACTGCTGCTCATGTCTGGTTGGGCAAACAGTTCGTTGATGCCTCTGCAAACCCTGCCCCCAAATACTTACCTCTTGTGGGAATGCTTCCATCAGCAGCTGGTCCTAGACCCAGGTGACTGGCAGTGGCCAGCTGCTATGGCTCCCGGAGGACAGAGATTGTCTACCAGTGGTCACGTGGGTATACACAACAGAGGCAAATTTTATGGTTTTCAGAGTTGCAAAGGGCTATGTGCAGGTTCACGAGCCACATGTGGTTCCCCAGTTGCAGGTTTGGGATCCCTGTAAGGGGCAGTGCAATTAGCTTTAATTACTCTACAGCAGGGATCCCCAACTGGTAGCTCAGGAGACAAATGTGACTCAGGGATCAGCCTGTGTGGCTCGCAGGCTGTCTAAAATTAATCAAGAGTTAGGCCCGGTGGAAGTTTGCCAGCCTACCTGCACTTGGTTTCCCAAACATGAAGGAAAGAAGATGTAGAAATGACTAAGCCGGCACAATTCTTAAAGTGGAAAACAAAACCCAGCAGCACCCGTCTGGGAACTAAAAGATACCAGGGTTGGCCACTGGCTTTACATGGGGTCATTCTGAATTGGGATGCCCTAAAACGAAAGCCGCCAGGGCGCTGATAAACTCTCTCCTTTTCCCGGCTCCAACGACCCATGTGCTGGCTCCCGTCCAATCAGAGCAGCTTGCTCGAATGACGTGTTTTGGCAAACGGCTCAGATTGTCGACAAAGAGGAGCATGCACTCCTGCATCCCTGGCGCTGTACGAGTATGCGCTCCCCGTTCATCCCAATCAGAGCCACTTTCCTGGACGGGAGCCTGAGCAAGCGCTGTTGGACCAGGCCAAGGTAAGCTGATTTAGGGGGTTTCACACAGAAGGGCATCCCGGAAGCAGAACTAAACCCGGGACTGTTAATTTCTTGAAATTCATGTGGTGGTCCACACATGGGGAGCACAGTATGAGGCAGGAGGATCCCTGCACAATATGCTTATTAATCTAAGGGGATGAGGAGAGTTTGAACAAAATATATGTACACTAACCTGAACATTCATGTCACCAAACTTATAGTGAATGTGGCTCAAGGCCAACACTTGCCCTTGGATGTGGTCATCAAGACCAGAAAGGTTGGGGATCCCTGCTCTACATTAATACTGGTGGGGGAAAAAAAACCCTGGAGGCCAATGGTGGAAAGGCCATGTTGCTCATCACACAACCCCAGCACTGAAGAACCTTACGAGCCACTACAAGGTATTACAACAAAAGTAGAGGTAAACCATTTCCAAAACCATCAAGGTTCCGGTATGAAGTGGGCCTACCTGTGGAAGGTTTGGCTGAAAAGTGCTGTACAATGTTCGCGTCTCCACGTGTTCTGGAACCTGGCCCTGGCCTCGTAGTACGTACAGGGCAAGCCTCTCATTGGCAGGTCCAAGATGCTGATGAATTTTCTTGTTTGCTTCTAAAATCAGACATACAAAGATTGTGCTGTTACAAGCCGCCTCTTTCCTGCTTGATCTGCAGTTTATAGAGAAGTTTAGGCTACATTCCCACAGGTGTAACTTTTTAAAAAATTGCATCACTTTCCAAAACTCATCACAAGTCAACGAAGCAACCGGCAATCACTGAGGAAAGCATTCAGTATATTCCCGTCATTTCTCTGGTAGGTGGATTAGAACTTTTGGCTTGCTGTTTAGATCAAATATAGCAAATAATCCCAGGTGCCCCCCTCCCCACTATTCACCGAGAATTTTGCCAAGGGGCCCCGATGGACTTTCATTATGAGCATCAGGAAATCATTAGTCTGAGGAACACTAGATGCAACCTCAATACAAAGCAAACACTACTAGAGACAGGATTGGTAGCTCCAGTGTAAGGCAGAGTACAAAAAATCCAGACCAACACCCATTTTATGTGAAATGGGTGTTGTCCCCATCAGTGTGCTGGGGCTGGGATAGCGGTTGAGTATGGACCACATGACTGCCAGAACCTATCACAGGGCCGTTTTCGCAGAATGAGGGACAAAAAAGGTACGAAAACCTTGGCTTGCAGGGGTGGGCACCCACAACCCCTCACAAGGATTACAGGTGGGATCAACACATGTAAAAATAAATGTTGGTTTGGTTTAAAGTGCACCAAAAGTGGCATCCCTGCTCTGCACGTCAGAAAGATGTGATGGTCACAGATCAGCCTCAGCTTTGGAGCTAATTAACTGACCATCTGGGAAACTAATTGGGAACGGGCTGTTTATAGATCTTTGACCATGAACTCACCCTAATTGACCGCATCTCCTATTCCTTCCCCCATAAAAGCTGACGCTTAAGGATATTAAGAGAAAAGTCTACTTCAGTGAACTTTTCCTAAGACTCCAGGGCTGGGCAGTGCAGAGGGTGCATAGACAATCTGTTTACCCTACCAATGCTCCCGCATCGCTGATCACTGCGCTTTCATGTTGTGGCTGGCAGGTGGAGGCCTGTGTACGGCCAGCTCCCATTGAGGGGATCCCCTAATGTAGAGTGTGCAGCAGTATGCTTACCTGAACCCTGCAATCTGTCTGTCGGCATTCTTTCCTCTGTTAAAAGGTCTACGGCCGGGGCTTCAGAAAGATGGGCACCCCCATGAGTGAGGACAATTTACTTTATAAGCTGCTGCCAGTGTCCTCACTCATGGGCCATCTTTCTGCCAATGGGACCACCAATGTCATGGAGGGGCCCAGGTAAGTTGTACAGCCGTTTCCTGCTGTTGCACATTTTAGGTTATCAACCAGCTTTTCTGGGTTCGAGTCGAACGCCCATATGGGAACTAGAACTCGCAGAGTTTGGTATGAGTCCGAACTGTGAGGTTTGGGTTCGCCCAGCGCTAGTCATGACGCCTATACAACTATTTCCATTTCAGTAGTGCTGCCATCTAGTGGCGTTTTGGAGTGTTGCACAAACTGTTTTTTTCTCAAAGATCCATACTTAAATTAGGCAATAGTCCTCTATAAAGTTGTCTGGCAAAGGAAAAGGAGACAATGGCAGACCAGAGGGAATCAGCTGGTAGTCCATTTTTTACGCTGCTTATCATATTACTTTCAGGGATTCACTGTAGGCCACAGACTTGGGAGAGAGGGGGCAAACCATAAGTAAGTGGGGTGCACTATTGGTGGAAAAGGGGGTGCTAAAGAACTTTGTTCCAACTCTAGTTTTAAAATAAGGGAAATGCAAAACAATCAGATGTTTTGGGTATTATCAGCGGATTTCAAACTGCTTCAAAATTACTAATGAATGCTTCACTTAAAGTAGACCAAAACCCAGGATCTTCACTATCCCAATAGTTCTGGTCTCTCCCCCCTGGGGCACCCCATTTGGGGGTGCACCGCTGTGTGAAACGTCCCAGAATGCCAGACAGACTCACCTCTCCTTGAGCCCACGGCGCAGGCGCTCATCCAATCAGCTTCTCCTGCCTTGCATATTTATGTGCGGCTAGAGAAGCCGCACATACCAGAGGCGTCTCTCGCTCCCTTTGCTGTGTGCGGCCCTGCACAGACATTCAGTTGCGTCGGGCAGGGGGCGCTTACAGCAAGAGGTGAAGTGAGTGATGCTGGTGCTGGCCGGTGCCAGCCAAATATGCTAGGAAAGGTAAGAATTTCGGGCGCCCTGGGGGGGCGGTTCACATAGCGGGGCATCCCAGTTCAGGATGCCCCAGGGGAAGCGAGAATGCCTGCACTGGAGTCTCACTTTAAGCAGAATTAAATTTGGTTACAATGTATCAGCTTACCAAAGTCATCCAGGACATAATCGCGCCCTGAAAAGCTGACCTTCGTTCCATTATCAGAGTAGACTGGCGGGGGGACTCCTTTTAACCGGGCCACATTCTGTAAGATCTGCGTGGGCTTCAGCTGATCCCTCCACTGATTCATCCCTGAGCTGTCAATAGTACAAAAAGAGGTGATACAAATCTGAATAATACACAAGACAAAACTATATCGCACACCCAAATCAATTAATCGGGGTGCAGTCGCCAAATTACACTCCCAAGAGCAGGTAAACTAAGAGCTTAGTCCCCTGCTACAGGAACTGCACACCCAGAAAACAATTAATATAAAGGTTTCAAATTTATTACACAAAATCAGCACTACAGCAAATTAATAAAATACATAAAAGACAAGCCACTAAACTAAGGTGTGCATATATTGAGGCCATCTTGAATAGATCGCACTGGCACTTTGTTTATTTATCTACTGTCCTGAGTCTATTAGACTGGCTAAGAACTGACTTTAAAGTAAAGTTGTATTTACTCATTGGCTGTTGGAGGGACTCTCAACTTTTTTTTTTGTATTTTATTCATTTGCTACAGTGATTCTTTTAGGCGCCAGGACCACACCGTGCAACTTTAAAACACAACTCTGATATCTCTGGTCCTTAAAGTGGACTAAAACCCAGGATTTTGGTCCTTGCCCTTGGAGCACCCCGATCGGGGATGCCCCGCTGTGTGAAACCCCCCCAGGTTGCCTGAATAAAATCACCTCTTACCAGTCCTACGACGCGTGTGTGGTCGCCCATCCAAACAGCGCAATCTGATCTGCTCCTGCCCCTTCATCTAAGGCAAGCGGATCCAAGCATGCTAGTGGCCGCACCCTCTAACAGGGAGCTTGTGTCCGTGGCAGTCATTTACAAATGCCTGGCGCGGGCAGGCGTCCTGCTAAAAAGATAGGGATGCAGCCGCTGCTTGCGCATGCGCCGTTGCACTGGGGAAAGAGGGGAGTTTCTGGGCAATCTGGGGTATCACACAGCAGGGCATCCCAATTTTAATTGCCCTGGGGGGAGGGAATCAATTAGCTTCGGAATCTTATAGATTCCCGGGCAGATCTCTGTGGGTTTTGGTCCACTTTAAAAGATGTTGGCGATTGTGACTGACCTAACACTCAGCCAATCCATATACAGTCGGCCACCACTGTTCAGCCGATGAGCCGGATGTAGCAGCAATCTTTTTTACTTACACGCAGTAGGTTTGGGGCAAGCCGCAATGGCTCCCGAATCGAGAGAGGAACCGGTTTTCCAAGTCTATGATGGTTTCTCCTACTTTCTCATCCCGAGTCAGAGCATCATAATCGTACACAGAGATCTTCAGATCCTTCTCTTGGGGTAAGAAGCAGCTCAGTTCATACATTCTGCAGGGAAGGGATTTGCATTAATAAACCAAAAGCCTGTCATGTCACGATCAAGCTTCAATATCCATGCGGTTTGCCCTTGAAGCCACATACTGGTGGGATAACTAAGATCAGTGTAACCCAGGGGCACTCAATCACTTCTTGTAAAGGGGCCATAGATCCCCCAGACAAAAACGGTCTAGCAGAAGTGGTTGAGTACCCCTGGGTTACAGTAATCTTAGTTATCCCACCAGTATGTGGCTTCAAGGGCAAACCGCATGGATATTGCCATTTAATTTTCTTCTCTTTTTTTTGGCCCCGCAAAACCTACAGCTTGGGCCCGCTGCACACTGCTTTACCCCCCTTCCCCCTTGCATTCTATGTAGGCCATGTACAGAGGTGCACTAGGGCCCAAAATGTTACTGGCTATAAGGTCTGGTAACATAGATGGATACATAGGGCTCGTAGAGAGGGATGAATAAAAGAGAAGCCGTAAGGAAGAGGGATAGATAGACAGAACAGAAATGACAGGGAGGGATGGAGAGAGACCTGGGAGAAGGGATGGATGGGCAGAACTAGAAGGACAGGAACGAATGGGCAGAGCTGGGGGTAGGTGGCCAGAACTGGAAGAAAGAGTAATGGATGGGGCAAAGCTGGGAAGCCGGGGATTGGATGGGTAAAACAGGGAGGACAGGAATCGATGTGGCAGAGAGACTGAGCTGGATGGGGCAGAGCTGAGGGGACAGGGATTGGATGGGCAAGGTTGGAGGACAGGAATGGATGGGGCAGAGAGACTGGGCTGGATGGGGCAGAGCTGAGGGGACAGGCATTGGATGGGCAAAGCTGGGAGGACAGGAATGGATGGGGCAGAGAGACTGGGCTGGATGGGGCAGAGCTGAGGGGACAGGGATGGATGGAGCTGAGCTGGGGGGACAAAAGGTGGGAGAGGAATAAATTGGGCCGGGCTGGGGTGGGGGTAAAGTATTGGATGGGCAAAGAGACCAAGAAACAAAGTTTGTGGGTACCTTGCAATGCCACTTGCAGTACGTCATATTGCAATGCTAGGTGCCAGGGAGCCATGACAATGGCAGGGAGACTAAGCGCTACATCGCTATTCAAGGGAGCAGCTCTGAGCACGGCAACACAGAAGCAACCGAGTGCAGGGCCATCAGGGCAGGGGTACGAAAAATACAATTCTGTGATAACTCATCTGTAGAATTGGTATTATACGTATACAGCACGTCCTGCTCCAGAGAGTAATGCCTTACGTTTGGGTTATACATCCACAAGATGGCGCTGGACTGCAGAGACAGCAAAAAAGTGGCTCCTCCCGGCCCCTTATATTCAAGGGACCTCCAACAAATTCCCCAGTATTGACAAGCAGTTAGCAAGAGGCTGGGAGAATAACAACTATAACAAAACAATTTTAACCATGATAACAACCACCACACAGAGGTACTAAGAATAATGAAAACAAGGGTGGGGTGGAGCAGGACGTGTTGTATACGTATAACACCAATTCTACAGGTGAGTAATCACAGAATTGTCACGTCCTGCTCCAGAGAGTAATTCCTTACGTTTGGGACATCCAATAGCAGTGTCCGTAAGGTAGGGTGGGATCCCCAAAGCAACAACATGCAGATTAAACCACTGCCGCCTGCAGAACCTTGCGGCCAAAAGCAGCATCATCTGAGACCCTATGATCAACCTTGTAAAACTTAGAATGTAGTATGAACAGAAGACCAAGTAGCGGCCTTGCAAACTTGTTCAGCAGAAGTCTGGTACTGAAAGGCCCAAGAGGCACCAATAGCACGAGTAGAATGAGCAGTAAGGCAGAAGGGAGGATCCTTCCCTTTAGCAGAATAGGCCTGAATCACAGCCTGACGGATCCACTTGCTGATGGTAGACTTAGCTGGAGCCAGACCCTTTTTAGGATCAGAAGGGACCACAAAAAGAGCATCAGTCTTCCTGAAGGGCTCAGTAGCCACCCAATAGAACTTCAGGTTCCTAACCACATCCAAGGAATGTAGAGCCCTCTCCTTATGGTTACTAGGATTAGGGCACAGAGAAGGCAGAACAATGTCCTGATTGAGATGAAAAGCAGACACAACTTTAGGCAGAAAACCTGGTTTAAAGCGAAACACCACCTTGTCCTGGTGTCTCTCAAAGTAAGGCGGCTTGATGGAAAGCGCCGCCAACTCAGAAACACGCCTAACAGAAGTGATAGCCACCAAAAAGACTACCTTAAGCGTAAGAATGGACAAAGCAACCTCATGCACAGGCTCAAAAGGAGACCCCTGCAAGGCAGATAGGACCAAGTTCAAGTCCCAGACTGGTAACATAGGCTTAAGTGGGGGGCGTACATGAGTAACCCCCTGGAAAAAGGTCTTGACCAGATGATGCTGAGCAAAAGATCTCTGAAAGAAAACAGCCAAGGCAGACACATGACCCTTCAGAGTGCTGAGTTGAAGCCCCAGATCCAAACCATGTTGGAGAAATTCCAGAATACTAAGAATAGAAAATACACGACAGGGAAGAGATTTAGCCTCACACCAGTCAATGTAAGCATGCCAGACCCTATAGTAAATGGAAGAAGAGGACTTTTTCCTAGCCCTGATCATGCTGTTAACAACAGAGGCAGACAGCCCCTTTTCTATTAAGATGGAGGTTTCAGCAGCCAGGCCGTTAAAGCCAGCGTTTGTAAATTGGGGTAGCGTAGCCGCCCCTGAGTGAGCAGGTCTGGCACCCTGGGCAGAGCGTACTGATCTACCGCCAGCTGCACAATGTCTGCAAACCACACTCTTCTTGGCCAACGGGGGGCCACCAGGATTGCTGGCACCCCTTCCTGAGCTTTCTTTCGCAGAACCCCACCCAACAGGGGAAACGGGGGGGAAAGACATATAGTAGCTGAAGGCATTGTCAGAGCCTCCATGGCCAAGGGCAGAGGATCCTGGGACAGAGACACAAAGACTGAAAGCTTGTGATTGTGACGGGACGCAAACAAATCCACATCTGGCTGACCCCAACGATGACACAGAGAGCGAAACACCCTGTCGCTGAAGGACCATTCCCCCAGAAAAGAAGTCCCCCTGCTCAGAGAGTCTGCCTCCAGATTCTCCACCCCCCAGGATGTACACAGCTAAGATGCAGGGAACATTGTCCTCTGCCCAGGACAGGATCAGAGACACTTCCTTGAGGGCCCCCTTGCTCCAGGTCCCTCCCTGATGATTGATGTAGGCAACCGCCATCTGGTTGTCCGAGCGTACCTGAACAGCCCCACCCCGAAGGTGCGGGGTCAAGCGGGCCAGAACCAACCTGATCGCCCTCAGTTGGGCCAGAACGTTGATAGGGGTGTGGGCTTCCTGAGGGCCCCACTGCCCCTGGAATGTTAGGGATCTCCAGAAGCCCCCCCAACCTGTCAGACTGGCATCCGTGGTGACTGTCTCCCAGCAAGGGGCCAGAAAGGATCTGCCCACCAACAGGTTCCTTGAGTCCAGCCACCACGAGAGGGACAGAACGAAAACCTGATCCAGGGACACAGGGTCCGTGTCCCATACAGACAAGAGGTGGAGTTGAAGAGGCCTCTTGTGAAACTGAGCATAAGGAACCGCCTTGAAGCAGGACACCATCAGGCCCACCAGCTGCATTTCCTGCCTGATGGAAGGATGAGGGCAGGACAGAAGGAGCTGAGCTTGCGCCTGCAGACTGTCCACCTTCTGCTGAGGAAGAAAGATCCTGGCCCGAGCTGTATCCAGATTCATGCCCAGAAATGGCTTCACCAAAGAGGGAAGACAGGGATGATTTGGGATGGTTTATCACCCAGCCGAATGACTCCAGTGTGGTCACCACCCGCTGAGTATCCAGCTCTGCCTGTTGGAAGGACGGAGAAGTGATCAGGATGTCGTCCAAATAGGGAAGAATGCGAATGCCCTGAGCTCTCAGCCGAGCCATAATGCCTGCCAGCACCTTGGTGAATACCCTGGGAGCCGAAGTAAGATCAAAGGGCAATGCCACGAACTGGTAATGCTGATCATCCAGAGCGAACCTGAGGAATCTCTGATGACCTGGAAAGACTGGAATATGGAGGTAAGCATCCTTGGTGTCCACAGAGGTCATGAAGTCCCCTGGGCGTAGTGAACTTACAGCTGAGCGAAAACGCCTGGATCTGACAAACTTGTTGAGAAGCTTTAAGTCCAAGATGGGTCTGACAGACCCATCTCTTCTGGGAATGGTGAAAAGGTTGGAATAATAGCCCTTGCCCCTTTCGGGCACTTGGCAGATGACCCCCAGCTCCAGTAGATTCTTCACAGCAAGCGACAGACCCTGAGCTGACAGGGGGTCTTGAGGCATCTGGGATCTGATGAATCTTGGGGGTGGCCAGGCTGCCAACTCTATCTTGTAACCGGAGGACACTACCTCCCGAATCCACCGGTCTGAGACATGACGCCTCCAGACGTGAGCAAAGAGCCGAAGCCGTCCCCCCACCCGGATGGGTGAGGGCGCCCCTTCATGGGGGAAGACTTAGACTTGGAACCCCAGGGGGGGCCAGGGCGGCCACGCCCTCTGCCCCTGCCCCAGAAATCTCCCCAGGCCCCTGCAAATGAAGCGCCCCTTCCCATTCTGGACCCACCAGGAGGGAAGGGAGGAACCTGAACCCTGAAGGGAGGGAGGGAAGAAAGGAACCTGAACCCCGAAAGGGCTGAGTCTCTTGCGCTGGGGTAACCTGCCTCCCTTAGCAAACAGGTCCAGGCGATCCCCAAATAGACGCAGTCCTTTAAAGGGGAACCCAGTGAGAGCCTTCTTGGCAGCGTTGTCAGCTGCCCACTGGCGCAGCCAAACCTAGCGGCGTATAGCCACTGCCAAGGCAGAAGCCCTGCCACACATTCTAATGGTATCATCCAAGGCAGAGAGGACATATGCAACAAATTCCTCACAACGCAGAAGGGCTCTATACTCTTCACTAGCCGCATCATCAGGAGCCCCATCTAAAATACTCTTGAGCAGAGCCCTAATAGCCACAGCTGTAATGGCAGAGGCACAAACCGGACGTAGGCAAAGGCATGGGAAGCCAGCTGATCAATGCACCGGTCCTCACCATCCCTCAGTGTAGTAGAGTCAGGGGAATGCATGACAGAAGTGTTGGACAACCCCAGAATTGGTGCATCCACTTCGGGAGGGGACGACCAACGCTTAACCACTTCAGCAGGAAAGGGGTACCTCTTATCCCAACTCTTAGGCACCCCAGGGAGCCTGCTCGGTCGCTCCCACTCTTTGAGCACGAGATTATTAAAGTGAGTTTGCTCAGAAAACTCCAAACGTAGCTTAGCAGTATGAAACAACTCCCCCCTGCTGCTGAGGAGTCGCGGCAGGAGGAGAGATAAAAACTTAAGACTTAGAAAATGTGAGCCAAAAGCCTGTCAGTATCATCTGGAGCCCATGGGTCAGAGCCAGAATCAGCATAACCCTTAGGCTGCTCATCAGATGACTCTGAATCAGAAAACAATCCCCCCCTCTTCCAGGGGGGTATAGCCGGTCAGGTCAAAAAATTCCTCAGCCTCCATAGGAAACAGGTTAACGCCAGGTGCCAGATGCCGCCTCTTAGCAGAGGCCTTACGTGCCGTAGAGCCAGCAATCAGCTTCTCAATGCTAGCCACCCTGGTAGACAAATCAGGCTGAGACTCCCCACTGGTATGCACCTCACTGGGAGTCAGATGTAAGCGTGGGGGAGTGGGCGAAGCCACACAGGGCGCAGGCCCAGCCACAGGTAACCCAGATTGCAGCGCAAGCGCCCGCTGGGCACATAGTACACAAATCCGCACATTGTCATCACTTGTAGGGGACACCCCACACACAGACGGGCTTGTCACGAAGGAACCCCAAGCACGTTATCCTGAGAAGCCTCCATATGGTGATTATCGCGGCCACCGGCCAATAGGGATTTACGCTATAAGGCCACCCGGGATGCCCCAATAGCCCGCTAGGGAAGTGGAAGGTAAAGGCAGAATAGGCCTCAAATAGCAACTAAATAGAGGGGATAGGCCGGGAGAAACCACAATTAAGTTTGACCCACCTGCAAGACAAACAGAAAAGTCCCGTAAGCGGTATGCATACATAATATATATATATAAAAAATAAGTCAGCCCGCAGGGGCACTTACGGACCGCGGTAGGTAGACGCCATGCTACGCAGCACGAGGAAGCAAAATGGCGCCTGCAGATACCTCGAGGGGCAGGCCGCGGAGACAGTGATGCGGAACGAGCCATCCGCAAGGCCTGCCCCCCCCCCGTACAGCGCGAAGGCGCCCAAGGGACTATGTCAGCCAATGATGGCGCAGCAGCGCCTGAGGTAAAGTCACCGCGGAACGCTGTACAAGCTCGCGTGGCGGCATTTTTAAAAGAGCAACCAGTGCAACCAACACACGCGGCAACATAAGCCAAGCTATACCACGGAATACAATAAGGAGTGAAGAATACACATACACACACACCCACCCACCCTCCCAAGAAATACCAGGGAGAGCGAGGGAGGGCAGCGGCCAACCAGGCCAACAGGAGCCCACCGATGGACAGGGGGCGAGGGGCGATAGCGCGGGAGGGGCATCCCATAAGGCTCACCATGGGCCTATACCGCCTACCCTTTGATGGGGGACTGCAGTTGGAGCAGCGCTCCTTAAGCACCTGACAACGGTGCTGCCTACGATCACCCGACCAGTGCAGCCAAAGCTGGGAGGCAGAAAAAAATACCATTTTGTGAGTACTCCCCTGAAAAATGGATATTGTCAGTGTGTCACACACCCCGCTTCCCCTTTAATTCTTACGATCGGGTTACTCCACCAGCAGGTGGCGACGTTGCAGAGAGAAGTCTTGAAAACGAGCCCCTTCCGGCCTATATATACCTGGGACCTCCCACCTAACCCCCATTGATTTTAAAAGCAGAAAGACAAGGTACCAGGAAATCCAATGGTAACCTCAAAATAAATAAAAGCTTCACCATATAAAGGATCCAGGATACCAAAAAGGGCGGGTGAAGCGGGGTGTGTACTCACAAAATGGTATTATTCTCAGTGTGTCACACACCCCGCTTCCCCTTTAATTCTTACGATCGGGACATCCAAAAGCAGTGTCCACAGGAGATGGGTATCCGAAGGCAAAATGAAGCATAACTTAAATGACTGCAGTGTGCAGAACTTTGCGGCCAAACACAGCATCCGCTGAGGCCCGCACATCAACCTTGTAACACTTAGAAAAAGTATGAACAGAAGACCAAGTAGCAGCCTTACAAACTTGTTCAACAGAAGCTTGGTGCTGAAGAGCCCAAGACGCTCCAACGGCGCGAGTAGAGTGAGCAGTGATACGAAAAGGGGGAACTTTCCCCTTAGCAGAATAGGCCGCAATAACGGCCTGACGTATCCATTTGCTAATGGAAGATTTGGCCGGCGCCAAAACCTTCCTAGGCCCACAGGGCACAACAAAAAAGGCATCAGTTTTACGAAAAGGAGAAGTAGTAATCAAATAGTACTTAACACAGCGTACTACATCCAAACAATGCAAAACCCTCTCTTTGTCATTCTTAGGCTTAGGACACAAGGAGGGAAGAACAATATCCTGATTCAAATGAAAAGCAGAAACAACCTTAGGAAGAAAGTCCGGTTTGAACCGAAAGACCACTTTGTCCTGATGCCTCTCAAAGTAGGGCGCCTGGATAGACAAGGCTGCCAACTCCGAGACACGCCGAACCGAAGTGATAGCTACCAAGAAAATCTTCTGAGTCAAGGTAGACAAAGCAATATCTTGCAAAGGCTCAAAGGGAGGAGCCTGAAGAGCAGAAAGAACCAAATTCAAGTCCCAAACCGGGAGTAATGGTTTCCTGGGAGGCCGCATATGCGTAACCCCCTGGAAAAAGGTTTTAACTAAAGGATGAAGCGCAAAACAGTTCTGAAAAAAAATAGATAAGGCAGAAACCTGCCCTTTCAAAGTACTCAGCGGAAGACCAGCGTCCAGCCCTGATTGCAAAAACTCCAGAATCCTGGAGACCGAAAAGACCCTACAAGTTAAAGATCTAACCTCACACCAAGTGATATAGGCTTTCCAAGTCCTATAGTAGATGATAGAAGAAGACCTCTTCCGGGCACCGATCAGAGTCTTAACAACCGAGTCAGAAAGACCCTCCTCCTTCAAGATGGAGGTCTCAGCAGCCAAGCCGTCAAACCCAGCATTGGTAAATTGGGGTAAGACAGCCGACCCTGAGTGAGCAAATCGGGCCGAAGAGGCAGAATGAACTGATCCACTGTCAGCCGAACGATGTCTGCGCACCATACTCGCCTTGGCCACCTTGGGGCCACGAGAATGGCGGACACCTTTTCCAGGGCCAGCTTCCGTACCACCCAGCCTAGTATGGGTATCGGAGGAAACAGGTACAGAAACCCCAGATCCCCCCCAGCTCAGGGACATGGCGTCCACCGCCAGAGCATCCTGGGAGAGCGACACGAAGTTCGGGAGCCTGCAATTGTGACGAGAGGCAAACAGGTCCACCTCCGGTGTCCCCCACCGGAGCGGAATGCAGACTGCCGAGAGACAAGGAACCTGTGCCTCTGCCCAGGTCAGGATCAGGGACACCCCCCTGAGGGCAGCCAGACTGCAAGTCCCTGCCTGATGATTGATGCAAGCAACCGCTGTTTGATTGTCCGAGCGAACCTGAACCAGAAGGATGGCTCTTAGTTCCAGAACATTGATGGGCAAGTGGACCTCTCGAGGTCCCCACTACCCCCGAAACTGAAGATCCAACGACCGTGGTCACCAGTCCCAGGACGCCAACAGGTGAAACTGAAGCGTCCTTGTGTGAAAACGAGCGAAAGGAACTGCCTCGCTCGAACGAGGCAACCATCAACCCTACCAGCCTCATCCCCAGACGGATGGACGGCCGAGGATTGGAAAGAAGGACCCGAGCCAACTCCTAAATCAGACAAATTTTGGACTGAGGGAAAAACACCCTGAGTTGACCGGAATCCAACCGCATTCCCAGAAAGGACACCACCCCGGCCGGAGCGTGGGAGGACTTGGGAAGGTTGAGAAACTTCAGATCCAGGACGGGGCGAGCCGACCCGTCCTTCTTGGGGACTGAGAAAAGATTGGAGTAAAAACCGAGGCCCACCTCTAAGCGCGGCACCGGGCGGATGACCGCCATTTCCAGAAGATTCCTTACCGACGCCAGGAGCCCCTGCGCGGCCAAAGGATCGGTGAGCACCCGAGACCGGAAAAACCGTGAAGGAGGGCGAGACTCGAACTCCAGCTTGTAACCGGACGACACCACTTCCCAAATCTATCTGTCCGGAATCTCCCGGACCCAAACCAGGGAGAAGTGTCGCAATCATCCCCCCACCCGCACGGGTGAGGGCAGCCCCTCATTGCTGAGCGGGCTTACCAGTAGGCTTGGGCTTGGCGCCCCAGGGCTGACCGGGAGGGCCACGGCCCCTTCCCCGGGTCCAATCTACACCTCCGGTAACGGGAAAGGAAGCTCCTCTGCCCGCCCTGAAGGGAGCGACGAGGCCTCTTGCGTTGAGGCAACTTACCATCCTTGGTAACTGCATCCAATTTATCACCAAACAGGCGCAAACCTAAGAAAGGTAGCGCTGTAAGTGCCCTCTTAGAGTTAAGGTCCGCCGTCCACTGGCGCAGCCACACTGACCGACGAATAGCAACTAGCAGTGCCGCTGTCCTGCTACTCGTCGCAAGAGCATCGTCCTGGGCGGTCAAGACAAAGGAAATAAACGACTCACACAGCTTGAGAGAACTAAACACATCACAAGCAGGATCAAGACCTGCGTACAGATCCCTAATAATGGACCTAACTGCCAACAGAAGAAGCGCCGAAGCACAAACCGGCCGCAGTGTCGATCCGGCACTGATAAAACCATGGCGAGCCAATTGATCAATCTGACGATCCTCACCATCTTTAATGGTAGTGGTGTCAGAGGAGTGCAACACAGACGAGCCAGTCAGCCCTAACACAGGGGCATCGACGTCAGGGGGAACTGACCAAAGCTTCACCAAGTCCTCCGGAAAGGGATAACGCTTATCCCAATTAGGAGGAGTTCCAGCCAGGCGCGTGGGTTGTTCCCATTCCTTAAGGACAACCCTCTCAAAGTGTTGTTGCCTGGGAAACACCAAACGCGGCTGGGGCACATCAAACAACTCACCCTTTGGCAGGGGGACCACCGCGGGCGGATCCAAAGCCAAAACCTTAAACATTTGAGCCAAAATGGAAGGAGTGTCAAGGGACACCCCCACAGCCTGATCGCCAGCAGTGTCAACCAATAGCTGGTCTGCAGGCTCATCCGACTCCTCAAGGAGTCCCCCCTCCTCATCAGGGGGACAATCGGACCAATCCAAAATTTCAAGTACCTCACCCTCCGAAGCAGGCGCTGCCGGAGAAAGGTGCTTCCGCTTTGCCGTAGCCTTCTGAGCTACCGTAGCGGAAATTATCTTCTCGAGGTTGGCCAACCGCGCATGCACCTCGGAATGCGAATCCCCATTCTTGACAATGTCACACGGGGTCCGGAATAAGGAAGGGGGAGTAGGAGATGACGGAAGTTGCGAGGAGCCAGAAGCCGGAGCGACGGACTGGCGCGCAATATTCTGCCTTGCACACGGAACGCATAATATGACATCGCCTGGGAGCGGAGCCCCACAACCCCCACACAGCCTGGATAGCCCCGAAGAGCCATTTCCGGTAACATCGGAAGCCTCCATATGGTGAAATTATGGTATTCGCAACAACCCTGGGTTTTACGCATTAAGCAACCCGGGATGCCCCTTTGTAATTAAAGTCCCAGAAGTGGGAGGATTTTTTAAGCCTAGGAAAACCCCAATTTAGAGACTAAGACTAGCCAGGTATAACAGACCGGGAGAGCCACTGCATTGAGGGGATCCCAGGATCTGTGGGGGAAAAGAGACCACAGTCAGTCCCCCAGGGAATGTAACCAGTATGCACCACAATCATACATAAACATATATGAACAGTATATACATCAAGAATAAAATTCATACATGACACAGCTGCTTAGGGCCAACAAAAGCCAGAGAGTGTATCAATATATAAACAAAAAACATATACATGCATATATATATATATATATATATATATATATATATATATATACACACACACACACACATATATACAAATGTCTCAAAGAGATAAGTGCCTCCAGAAATAACGCAAACGAATGTCAGGCCAATAAACACAGACAGCACAAAGACGGCCCCACGTGCGAGGTGGGGACCGTTACCGGATACTGCTACAGCCCTGGACGCACACCTCTTCCCCCAGCCAGCTCCAGCATACCTGTCTCATAATGAGACAGAGGAAGTGAGGCGGGCCCGGACACAGCGCGCCCCGGCCACGCCCCCTGCCAGTGAGTCACCGAGCGAGGCTGCAGAGAGCGCGGCCCCGCCCCTCCAGTGACGCGGCTCGCCCAATGGCGGCGCCGCATGCAGACATGGGGGGAAATTCAAAAGTAAAAGTAAAGTGAAAGAGCCCCAGCTGCTTAGACCACGCGCCGCCACATAAAACAAGTGAAAAGCACCCCATGCAGACAAGCACCCCCCCCCCCCCCCCTCAAAGCAAAGGGAGAAGGGACCGAGCGGGAGAAGGTGGTCAAGGGGAACCTCGGGACAGGGGCATCCCAAATCCGGATCACCATGCCGGATAGCCGCATTGCCCCACGCGTGGGGTCGAGCGGAGGAGATAAGCTCCTAGGCACCTAAAGTGCCATCTACCTTTGCCCAGCCAGCAGCCTAGGCTGGGAGGCTTCCGTTATCTAGGCATAAAACAACACAATAGACTGGGCAGAAATAGACCAAAAGGGGGTGCCGGGGTTTGACCCCGGCTACCTGCAAGCAGGAGACTTCTTTCTTCTGTCTTGTCGCCTCATGCAGAGAGAAAATACTGGGTGTTAGGTGGGAGGTCCCAGATATATATAGGCCAGAAGGGGCTCGTTTTCAAGACTTCTCTCTGCAACGTCGCCACCTGCTGGTGGAGTAACCCGATCGTAAGAATTAAAGGGGAAGCGGGGTGTGTGAATAGTCCCACAGGGCCGCAGGCTAATAGCCCCGCTCACCTGCGAGTAGAGAAAGACATTTTCTTGTCATTGCAGCACCGACTGCAGAGAAGAACTGGGGAATTTGTGGGAGGTCCCTGGAATATAAGGGGCCGGGAGGAGCCACTTTTTTGCTGTCTCTGCAGTCCAGCGCCATCTTGTGGATGTAAAACCCAAACGTAAGGAATTACTCTCTGGAGCAGGAAGTGCTGTATACTTAGAATATCTGTCGCCAAGGTCCGCATTTGGACCCTGGTCCACCAGTTGAGTATTGCCGCTGTAACCATACTCTCTCTACACTATACTATGTAAACTACTATGTATACTATTGTAAACTATGTACTATGTAAACAGGAATACTAATAGGAAATACCTTCCAAACGTTGGATTCAGGGTATTGGCAATGTAGTTATCCCGATCTTCGATCACTTTTTTGCTGAGACTAATTTTGATATAGGGATCACACTAGAAGAAAACCACAGAAAGGCATTAAAGTACAATCCTTCAACTACCAATTTTGATTGAAAAATAAGCTGCTGAGAGAAAGTACTCTGACACGTGGCATAACTAAAGACATTAAAAGCTGTAGGAGACACTCACCAGTCCGTTACTATCCTTTGGTTGCAAATCAATTCCTTGAATAATGTATATACGAACGATGCATTCTTGTGATCCGCTGTCCGGCAGCTCACGGAATTGTCGAGGGGGGGAGGGGACACTGGGG
This sequence comes from Gastrophryne carolinensis, assembly GCA_027917425.1. Classification (NCBI taxonomy): domain Eukaryota; kingdom Metazoa; phylum Chordata; class Amphibia; order Anura; family Microhylidae; genus Gastrophryne; species Gastrophryne carolinensis. The sequence goes on from CM051235.1 coordinate 614,749,360, forward strand.
TCATCGGAGAGAGGGTAGATACGGAATGACCCCTAAAAAAAAAAATAAAAAAATACATTTACATGGGAGACATTTTTTGCCTTTTTTTTTATTTTGACTATCCTGGGTTTTGGTCCTTGCCCCTGGGGCACCCCGATCGGGGATGTCCCACTGTGTGAACCCCCCCCAGGTTGCCTGAACAAACTCACCTCTTCCTGGTCCTACGATAGCGGGGACGCGGCTGCTGCTCGCACATGCGCCGTTGGACTAGGAAAGAAGGTGAGATAATGGCCGACCAGAGTAGTTTCACACGTCGGGGCATCCCGATTCTGGATGCCCCGGGGGGAGAGAATCGATCGGCATTGGGAATCTTATAGATCTCCTGGGCAGCCCTTCGCGGGTTTTGGTCCACTTTAAGTGCTGGGACCACACCACGCACTTTTCCAAACCCATTAGGGTAGGCGACACGGGTCAGAGATGTCCACAGGACGTAATGTTCCGTGCTCCCCTAATGGTGGCTTTGCCTTTCTACCCGCATGACAGCCCATGGCCACTGGACAACACCAGCAGGCTCTACAGTCAGTCATATGGGGGCACCAGTCAGTCAGCGAGGGAATGTGGAAGTGGGTAAGTAGGAATCTCAGTTTTTGACTGAACATCCAGTTTATTAGTGGCTTTCAAACAGCACCAGCCTACAAAGTACACAACATTATACAGGACCAAAACAAACCCCAACATCTCTGTGCCAGGGAGGGTCAGGGTCCACAAGGACCCTAAACCCACCTGCTGATTGTAAACCATGAATTTAGGAAAAACTACTCTTCAAGGTGTTCTGTATGATAGGAGACAGGTGCACTTTGCAGTGCTCCATGTCTCTTATTGAGTGGAAATGGAGGCTTTAGGTCTACTTTACTGGTAAGTTGTGACTTTCTTATAAGAAGCCTCAGTCCTACTTCAAAGTGGACCTAGAAGACTCTAGGTTTGGTTCATTGCCATACCCTCGGGCATCCCGATTTGGGATGACCCGCTGCATGAAACCTCGACGACTCCCCCTTATACAAACTTCACCAATGATCCCATGGTGCATGTGTGGCCAATAGCATCTCCTGCAGTGCTCCCAAACCCCCTCCTTGATAGCCACCACTAGCTCATATTCTTCAGATGCACAGGTAATTAGCAGCAGCTGCGGCGCTAAATAAAGCAGCTGTTTGGAGATCCACAAACCGTGTCCTGGGGTCTCTCGAAGAGAGGTTTGGGGGAACACTGCTCTAGTCTGTGCAACCGTGAAAGCATATGAACTGCAATTTAGGGTTGTTTTTTTTAACCGCTCATTTATATACACAGCCATAGGATCACCGGTGAGGTGTGTATGTGGCTGTGAAGGTTGCACACAACAGGACATCCCCAAAGGGATAACCAGAGATTCAGACCAAAACCTGGGATCCTGAAAATCTCAGGATTTAGTCCACTTTAATAATGAGAGCGGCATCATGATGACTTATCGATTAATACTGTGCTCAACGTCCAGGTATTCCATTCGTAGCTAGACTCTGGTACTCTCTAAAATATGGGCACTTCCTTTTTTAAACAAGGTTATTTTTATAAAAGATTAAAGTGTAATAGGGCAGAAGTACTTAATTATACCCCAAACATTCATTTAACATTTTTTTACTACTTGCTTTGAATTCTCCAACAACAGAAGGATCATCGCTCTCTTCAGACTTCCCTCTGTACAGCTTAAATGTTTCACAGAAGTCTGTAAGTCCCTGGAATTCTGAAACCTCCTCCAGTTCACAGTCGTACACCTAAGAAGAAAAGCGGAGGGGATGACATATGTTACAATGGCTTGTCTCATTACAGAGTTGCAGTAGATAGTTCAGGGGCAGTTATGGCCTAGAGGTAGAGAAACAGGCCTGTGACGGGAATATTTCCAACCATGGGACATGACTGAAGTGCGTTGGCACACAATGGCCACTATTATCACTACTATTAGAATGAAGAGAACTGTGGCCTGTAACCCCACTTTGTATAGTTTCTGCCACAGCCACACTAGTATGGACCTTTGTCTTTATCCCTTTAAGAGTTTAAGAGTTTACAGTGGACCAAAACACAGGATTTTGACTATCCTGGGTTTTGGTCCTTGCCCCCGGGGCACCCCGATCAGGGATGCCCAGCTGTGTGAAACCCCCCAAGTTGCCCGAACAAACTCATCTCTTCCCAGTCCTGTGACGCATGCACGGCCACTCGTCCAATCAGCGCACTCAGATCCACTCAAGCCCCACCGTCCAGAAGCTTGTCTAATGCGAGCGTATCTGAGTGCGCTGGTGTCCGCATCCCCCGCTAGCCGCCATTCACAAATTCCTGGCGCAAGCACAGGCTCTGCTAAAGGGATAGCGGGGATGCGGCACCCTCGATCGGGGGTCTCAGACTCCAGGGTGGGTTTTGGTCCTCTTTAACAACCTAAATCCAGAGTTAAAACAATTTGTAGAAATTTTGACTCTGTACCCTCTAAATAGCTTTGGATCTCACACGTACCACTTGCACCTATTTCCTATTGAGAGTTTAGCGGTTGGTTGCACTTTATTAAACATTATGTAGTGCAAATATCAAAAGGGGACAAAGCCATTTGAACAGAATTCTTGTTAACACATCTATGGGACACTTATATGTATAACGTATATGTACATTATCCTTCAGGTGGGTTGCGCCACATTGGAATAACTCAGGATAAGTTGTCATTTTCGGTCTTTACCGCTTGCTTGGTGGCATTCTCACCCATCCCATTTCCCATAGGCAGTGTGGCATTCCCCTCATCCCATAGGCAGTGTGACATTCCCCCTCATCCCATAGGCAGTGTGACTTTCCCCCTCATCCCATAGGCAGTGTGACTTTCCCCCTCATCCCATAGGCAGTGTGACATTCCCCCCCATCCCATTCCCATAGGCAGTGTGACATTCCCCCCCATCCCATTCCCATAAGCAGTGTGACATTCCCCCCATCCCATTTCCATAGGCAGTGTGACATTCCCCCCATCCCATTTCCATAGGCAGTGTGGCATTCCCCCCATCCCATTGCCATAAGCAGTGTGGCACCCCCCATTCTGTTCCCTAGCAGAAAAACATAGAAAAAAAAAAGTTAACTTACATGCTCCTGGCCTCCAGCTGCTGCACGCTCTCACACCCGGTCCGTGCAGCGAGTGGGTGTGGCCTGCGCCAGCTCAGCTCAGGCCACACCCACCCGCTGCTCGGACTGGGTGTCTGCGCGTGCCTCGGCCGGAAGAGGCAGCGACAGGGATGGAAACCGCGCCCGCCACTCCTCCAGCTGCTGCCTCTTCCTGCCAGGGAACACGCAAACACCCGGCCGGAAGAGGCAGCAGCTGGAGGCCAGAAGAAGATGGAGGAGCGACGGGCACTGTCTCCGTCCCTACCACTGCCGGAAGAGACAGCACAGACATTTCCCCCCCCAAAAAAATAAGTGCATCTTATAGGGCGAAAAATACAGTATTTTTGTGTGTGTGTGTGTGTGTGTGTGTGTGTGTTACATGAAAGCCATAGCCGAGAGGCCAATAGCTATTTTTTAATGCTTGTTATGTTCATATGTTCATGAGATTATTTCAAGCTCAGCTTATATTGAAAATGTAAGAACTTACATAAAAACAATGTAATAATACAAAGATTTAAACACTGTATATACATAAAAATATGTATATACTTTATACCTTTAAGGTGTCGTATCCTTTTTGGAGATATTGCCCACATTTCTCGTGTTCCCCAATCGAGGAGTAATATTTGCTCCACCAGTCAACAACTTCTTCTTCCTTTATGGGAAAATAGGAATATTCAAACGTCACATGTATTTCTTTGATAGAAAAGATCTATTGGATTCAAGCTGAGGCCAGACTGCGTTGAACGAGCTCCTGATTAGTGTTGGCGATTCCGTGTTTGAGTTCGGCCCGAAAACAGAAAGGCTTATTGATGGGCTGCTTTACCTAATGCAAAGGGTGCAGAATGAAGCAGCTGGACACTTTGGCTATGGCTGGGGCTCCAGAAAGATGGTTGCAAGAAGACACTGGCATCAGCTAGCAGCACTTCTAGTGCCAGCTGCCAGTGTCCTCATGGGAGCAGCGGTCATCTTCTGGAGCCCCAGTCGTAGTCAAATTGACAGCATCTTTTTGACTCCAGGGCCTCACCTTATGAATTTTCTTCTGCAGAACGCGGGTTCGGCCCTTGGCTCTGAGATGCTGCATAATAATCAGGGTCTGTATGCATTCTAATCACTCTGGCTGTTCTCCCTCTCTGCAAGTGTCCACAGTCTGATGATGCAGAGCTTTAGACCACCAGCTTGGTGGTCTAAGGAAAATGAATTCAGGGGATGTTCCACTACTCTTTGCCTTGTTTCTGCTTTCAGAAGCAGCTGTGTTCTGACAGGAAGAAAGAGGGCAGCCAGGATGAGGTGAGCTTCTGAATGACAGTTTATGCACTTTGCCTACAGAGTTCTGTTAAATCTGTTACAACAAAGGGTAATATTGGTATGTATGTAACTGTAGAATGGCCCCCGATGTCAGTTGTACAAGTGGGCCCAAGGCACCCAACACCGCTTTCGATGTCTTTCCTTCAGTGCAAGTCTGTAGCACTGGCATGAGAAAGGGACTCCTCTTCCCGAAACACGTCGCCGACATCGCCTCTCCCTCCCTCCTCTCATGATGTGAGCTGCTTTTAACAGGATGACTGTTAAAAGTTAAGTTTTATACTTTTAATATATATTTGTATATCGCCTGTGAAGCGCGGGGATTAACTCTTGTTTTCACCACAAGTCTGTGTAGGTTGTATTTGCATTCTTTAGTTTCTTCAGTCAATATTAAGATGGCAACAAGAGTCGGTGTTGTGGCATCTCATGACCTAGATTTGCTCCACCATACAGTCAATAAGAACACAACTACATCACAGTAACTGGAAAACACCGCCTACACCTCTCCATTACCCCTGGGTTACTTTTCACTGGAAACTTTGAATAAATTATAGATAGGAGTATTTTCAGGCAATTTAAGCTGCCTAAAGATAAAAATTTGGCTACTCTGGTTTCTTCATAAACTTCTGACCCGAGTTTAACAGGTCTGAAATCTGTTCTAGGCAGAAATGGATAACCCAAATCAGAGGGAAACGCAAGGAAATAGTCAGACGCACAATTACCGCCCAGTCTGCCAGATATGAAATTCAAAAACCACCAGCGTTACAAAAGTCAGATGGAGTCCCGACGCCATGAATATTAAATCGGCTAAATGCCACCTTGGAAAAAACCTTCTCCAAACTGTTCCTGGATCTGAAATTTTTTGAAGAACATTAAATACGTGAAGTAAGGAGAGAAGCTGAGGCACAGGGCAAAATGTCTTTTCTATCGATCTACAGCAAATCAAAACTCTGCCAAAAGGGAAGAAGATGCCAGTTCAGCTGAGCACATTTGAGAACCAAATCGGGCTTAGTCTCCAAACTGGATGTAGGCAATTCTAGAGCCGATACACATCAATATTAAGACCTGCCCAGGGTCATTTCTGCAGATCCTAACTCACAAACCTAAAAGCCAAACTCTAAGACTAAGACCACTTCTAGATATCCTGCTTCTAGTGTCAAAGATGAAAATACATGTGAAGAAGATTATCTTGACTCCCTCAAACTCTTTTCAAGAGCATACGATGCCCAGTTCAACTGACCAATACGTGACAAAACTATTTGGGTTCAGGCTCTAATCCAGGATTTCCCAACCAATGGTCCAATGATAAAAATACATATAAATATAGTGGATGGCGGGAGGAGGGGTCACATACACCCGGCATCAAGAAATATCCCGCCAGGCTTGTTTTTTTAATTTTAGTTGAAGGGAGAGAAAATCAGGGATGACAGGTTCTGTCACCCCCAGATAGACTAAACCTGTCACTCTTGGATTTTATTTCTAAGGAGAGAAAAAGCACAAGCTTGTCAGGAGTTTTATTCAGTTCAGGTGTATAAGTGACTCCTCCTCTCATTAGCCGACGTGTTTATATGGATTTTTCATAAAGGAGCACTATCAATTTCATGATAGTGCTCCTTTATGTTCCTCCTCACATTTTCAAATTAGCACAAGCACCACCGTAACACCAGTGTAACTGCCCTGGAGGGTTGAGGTCTGCTTTGCAAAGCAGCTCCTACTGTATGTCCTTCACATGGCAGCGGCACAAGATCCTTTGCCAGCGATGCCATTTTTCCAAGATGCTTCAAAAATGTGGCTTTTTGGCTTGGCCACCCATCCATCTGATCGGAGGAATATTTTTCCTGAACTTTTCCCCAACTTTTATTAATGGGAGCCTTGAGTACCATAAGATAGCTAGAGTACCACCAAAGGAAAGCTAGAGTACCACCAAAGGAGAGCTAGAGTACCACCAAAGGAGAGCTAGAGTACCGGCAAAGGAGAGCTAGAGTACCACCAAAGGAGAGCTTAAAGTGGACCAACACCTGGGGGGGCGTGATCAGATCCCTCCCCGCCAGGCATCCGAAATCGGGATGTCCCTGCTGGTAACTCACCTCTGCTCCCCCCACATCTACCTACTTCCTTTCACCTCAGCGCTGCTCACCTCACATCTTCCCATCTCACCTCTACCCACCTTTGCTCATACTTCCTGTCCCCGCCTCTGTCCACTTCCACTCCCTGTCTCACCTCTGCTAACTTCACTTTTTTTTCTTTGCCCAGTTCTTCCAAGCTCAGCTCTGCTTCCCTGACCTCTACCTACCTCTTTTTACCTCTACCCACTTCTTCTCACCTCACTGCTGCTTGCCTCACATTTGCCCATATCACCTCTACCCACTTCTTCTCTCCTCACATTTGCCCATTTCCCCCACTACCCACCACTTCCTGTCTCACCTTCACCTTTTCCTACCTCGCCCCTACCCAGTTCTTCCAACCTCACCTCTGCTTCCCCCACATCTATCTACTTCCTTTCACCTCAGTGCTGCTCACCTCACGTCTTCCCATCTCACCTCTGCCCACCTCTTCCTGGCTCACCTCTCTTCTCCAACCACACCCCTGCCTACTTCCTCCCGCCTCATCTGCAATATATATTTGTGTTTTCTCTGCTTATATATATGTGTGTTTTAACTGCTTAAAAAATTTCTATCAGCCCCTCGAGGACAATGTGGCCCTTGGTCCAAAAAACCCTAATATACAGTATACTCAACAGGATGATAATCTATAGCAGGGATCCCCTAAGTACTACTTTCCATTTTGTCATTATTTTAAGTACCCCTCCTGGGTGGTTGTCAATTACCCAAAAGACACATTGATGTGGGACCCATGTTGTTGCTATCGAGAATTAACCTAGCGCTTTGTTAAGCTGCCACAATTTAAGCATCCCAAATTTGTCCCCCAGAACAAATGGTCGGCTTATATTTAAACTGCATGAAAAACCTCTTTTGGAGTAGTTTTGTATTTACCAAATCAGACTTGGGTAACGTATACTGTAGATCAGGCAGCAGATCAGGTTGGGGTCTAGGTCAGCCTGCAGACTCATTGCATACCACTTAGTAGGTAGACCTGGACAGGCTCTTGGGCAGAACACGTATAACCAGTTAGGAAACACGGGTATCACAAAAATTAACACAAAATGTGAGATTAAATTTATACTAAAGGCGAGCGCCCGATTGTTGCCTATTGTCTTGGGCTACAAGTTGAACTGTCCCAAACTTTAATCCGTTTTTAATCTGTAAAAGTATTGGCACACAGGAGTTGCAGAGAAAGAAATGAGGCGAAACAGTGGGTGTGCCAACAGTGATGTGATATAAGCACATTGTGTGCTTTACATATATCATAGTAAAAAAATAAGTGCATTGTTGTGTTGTGACAACACATAGGGTGATCAGAATAAGGGGGTGAGAGATTCTGCAGGCTAAGAGCGTCTGCAGCCTGCCAGCACATGTGACCAGAGAGGAGGGCGGGGTTTCATAGCTGCAGAGAGACAGCCAATCAGGACGTCTGGAGAGGGAGTTGTGGGGAGTGTTTCGGTTCTCTGTCCACTGAAGGTTGATTGAAGGACCAAGTCAGTGGGGTGGAGACTAAAACGCGAATGAGGAAGTGATTTCCTCCACAAGTAGACCGACATAGCAGGAAGGAGAGCGCTGGAAGAACTCAATGTAAGGTAAGCTATTGATATTTATTTTTTAACATTTGACTTGTCAATCACTTTAACCTACATGTGACACATATTTCAAGGCCACATGTGTGACAACTCCACTATTTTTTACCTCTGTAAAGATCAGAATTAACCAGATCTACTGCCATAAAAATAAGGCACGAGCCGCCAAGCTTTGTGAAGGTCTCTCCTGTGCGCGTATAACTTTTCCAACAAACCGGGGGATTGATTTATTTCATTTACCCTTATGATATACATTTATATGTGGAACCTCCATTCCAGTGGTAAATTAATCTTCCCTGAGGTATCTTGGCAACATGCGAGCTCAGTTAGGCATAACTGTAGTGCACAGTTTGTCTCTTTCTAAATAGCGATCTATACAGTAGAAGCATTGACGGATCCAAGAAACAGGATCATGTATATCCAAGTACATAGCAACCACGCCGCCCCGCACCGGCCATACGGTCTACGTGCAGCCAGAATAAAAGGCACTGTTATGATATCGCTCGGGTGACAGTGCAGTTTATTTTCTTTTATTAGAAGAGTCTAGAACATATAAATAATGGCCATGAAATGAAACAATCACTATGTCCATAGAAATTATAACATCCAGCAAGCTGTTTTTTTTTCATAGGCATTCCGTAGTTGCCCTATTTATACCATAAAGGTTCCATTAACCTATTCTGGCACCATAACCGGCATAGCTGCCCGTACTGATGAAATGCAAAGCGGTAAGCCGGATTTTTCTTGACACTTTTTTACCTCCTAATCTTTATACGAACACGAGAAATGAAAAATATAGTGTAAAAAATGTGGAGAAACAAGAAGGTAAAATTGGTTAATGAATAAAAAAAAAAAAAGATCCAAAAATGGAAAAGAAAGTGACTACAACAAAAAAAATAAACATGCTAAAAATGACAGATCCAATTGTTCCCAGCTAAAACGTATTGTGCTTGGAAATATTAAAACTAGTGAGAAAAAGTTGTGAACCCTGGCCATGGTTTTTAGGTCTCCCAAAAAAATTTAATGGCAGGCCTAGGAGAATGTGCAGTCTTTAATAATTATCTGTATAAACATGTTTAAAGAATATTAGCGATCCTTTAAATGTAACTCTTTAAAAAAAAAAAAAAAAGGAAGAACCTAAACCCGTTCAGGCAAAGTTAGAGAGAATTCAGAGATACCAACTCACTCTAATTTTTTCAGTTGTCTCCCAAAATGTACCCCCCATCTCACCCTGGGATCTGCTGATATCACACCTTCTGACTGAAGTTTCAATTTAAATGTCCTTTTTTTTTCTGGTCTGGGTGTATAAAGTATAAATATAAATTTATCGTATGTAGCAGGATGTCCGACGTAGAAGACTAAAGGGTTGATCCAACACAAGTGAGAAAACTACTACTTTTTAGGAGAGAAAAAAAATTAATTCACTTTCATTGTCTACCTTGGGAGTGATTCAGCGACCAGATGTAAATTCTCACCTGGTGCGAAATCAGCCCCGGGGTAAACATTGAAAGTGAAAGGCAGTTTTTTCTCTCCTAAAAAGTCGTTGAGTTTACTCACCTGGTGCTGTATCGACCTTTATCCTGAAAAGCTCACCTAAAAGTCTTCAAAAGGTATCGCCTTATTTCTTCACTTTTCTATGGCCACCCTTCACTTTGCTATTGCCACCCTGCCCAATGACCACAAGTCATTGGGCAGGGTGGCAATCCAACTAAAGAAAGTGAAGGCCATAAATAATTTCTGGTATTTGAAGAGGGGACTCCTTTCTCGGAGCATTAGGCTGGTGGGAAGGAAAAATCAGAGAAACCCCCAGGTACCTATTCCCGTTGGTCCACCAGTTTTAAATTAAATTAGTAGTAGTCCTCAGTTAAAACCTCTTTATTAACTTCACAGGTCTGTAGAAACAACACGATATATCCCATTCACCACTCTTTTTTGCTAGCGTAAATATTCAAAATGTTTATAGACTAGTAATGCAGCTACTCCTTACCTTTTCCTGAAGCTGAATCCAGGTCAATCAACACGATCGGATCAAATTCAGCAAAATAAAAAAAGAAATAAAAAGTCCCATTAGTTCACGGTCGTAGACAGCAAAGCTAAGGCTAAACTCGACATTAATGCTAACCCCAAAAAATGTAATCTGAGTGGGCCTTTAAACCAGTGATCTCATTGACAAGTTTATGTTGAGTATGTTTATTACATACCTCGCTTAAGATTCCAAGCCATGATTTTCAAATCAGAAATTACTAATGTTGTATAGATATATACAATAGACAATTATCAAGTCAGAAACCGTACATACAGTATATACAATGATGGATTGTAAAGATTGCAGAGGTATACATTGTATCAGATTTTGAATTGTATAGGCCTATACAATAGGGGCGAAATCAGAAATTGTGAATTTTGTATAGGTTATATATAACAATGAATTGTGAAATATATATTGTATTGGATTATACATTATACAGATATATTGTATATGATATATTGTATAGGTATATACAAGGGTTCAATCATTTCTCGAAATTAGTTGAATGTAATAAACCAAAAAAAAGAGTGTAAATGTAAATTAAAAAGAAAATATTTGGTTCCAAAACCCATAAAAAAAAAGGGAGGAATTTTTATTTTTTTATTGTCCCAAGGGGGTGAATTATGGGGCACCAATGTTAAAGTTGTGTAGAGTCCACCAGCAAAATATCTCCTGTTTTCAGTTTCACTTAAAAATGCACAAAAGACAAAGACCGATGCCTGAATGGTTGCCTGCAGAGCCCAGTTTACCAAGCAGAGAAGCCATGGGGGCCCTCAGTGTAATGAGTGATGCTGGAGTATTGTGGGTGGATGTCTTGATAAATATGTTCTATATTGGTCTGATAATATGTAGTTGTTGGTGTAGCCAGTCCTTATCCTACCCATGCTAAAGGGGGGCGATATTCTGCAGCAGTGATAGTTAGACATTGATATTGAGAAAGCAAGAGTTGGTGGGAACAGCCATACAGTATCTGTAAGAGCAATAGTCTGGAAGGCCAAACTCTGGCCGTTATGGGTTTCTAAATAACAAAAAGTTTCTCACAGGGGTCAAAATCAGTCAATAGATAAAGCATGTCCGTGTAAGAGGTGTCATGGACTCTAATAAATGCTGCAAGAAGAGCCATCTGCCGAGACAAGTGAGTGTAAGTGGATTGCGCATAACATATTCAGCACTTGGGGGAAACTTTTTAAACATTTGTAGGTGCAACCTTATTGACTTACCCAATAAATGGTATTACCTTAACCTTGGATTTCCTGCTTACATCGATGGCCAACACGGTACAACAACTTACGGACACTAAAAATGACTAAACACCACAAAAATGTCTACGTCTCTCTGCTTGGCAGACTTGGCAATTGTTCGGAGCGGATAACTGCCAAGATAATCCCACCAACCATGCAAAAACTGAAGAATTTTTGGTCAAATCAAGATGGCCTCTGCATCATAAACATTTAGCAACTCCCAGTTATTACGTTATCTTGGTCATGTGGTCTGATGTGATTTTTTAAATTGAAACTTCTCTCCATTAAATGACTGGTGGGAATTTTGGAGAGATCAAACTAATAATATCGGCTAAGATAACTTAGCTGTACCTTAGTCGGACCCATTTGATGGCTTTACACCAGGGGTTCCCAATCGCTTTTTAGACACCACTCTCCGTTCTCGATTGATCTCAAGTACCACCTGGGGCATACTTGTGGGCTGTCACTTAAAACCATGTTGAAAATGCTTGAAACGTCAATTTCAAGTGCATAAAACTCGTACCACTGCTTGGGAACCCCTGATTTAGACCAATATGTCTCTCTCGCTCGGTGAAGATCCTCTCCAAAATCCCCCCGTAGCATTGTTCCACACTGTGTTGGTGATAACCAGAGACTCCCTGATCAGTGCATCCTAAAAGTAACATACATACATGCACTGTGGTTGGCGAGGCCATTTTTCCAACTGCTGCTGACATGCTGCTTAACAGCTGGAAAGGGGAACACAACTTGTGAGACCTCGTGAATTTCCATCATTCACCGACATGTCTAAAAATGCAATTCCTCCAAACACCAAATGAGGTCCAGGGTTTAGTTTTTGTCTAGACCAAAAGAAGCTCAAATCCCAACCTGTGCTCCACTGCCAGGACCCCTCATGGCCTTAGAATCTAACTTGAGGAGCTCCTCACTTAAATCCCAAATTAGGTATTGGGGAATTTGAACAAAACATTTGTTTCTTCTCCACATGCTTGGTGGTTTGAAGAAAGAACACTCCCAAAAGTCCCCTATGCTAATTCTAATTGAGACTTTTCTCATTATGTTTTACAAGCAGTTTCCTGGTTCATCGTCCGCATTCCGTGGCAATAACTCTTGATGCTATGGGACATATGGCAACACAATGCAGGACATGCTACGAAACCAGAACTGGTATAAGAAGCAAGAAGACAACCTATAATTACTACGCATGTGACCTCACTATTTAAAATAGTATTTTATAGGAGGGACTTCCTGCTTACAATGCACTCCAATACGTCGAGGATATATTTACTTACTGAGACTAGTGTATTTTTGCCATAACTACATTGAGCAAAAGGAATGTCGGACATCGGTTCAGTCAAGTAAATGGACTCATGTTAAAGCAATAGAAATAGCCAAAACATAAAAAAAAATACTAACCTTTTCTCCGCTGCTGCAGCTTCCTATGGATCTGGCACTGCGAATCTTTAGAGGCAGGGTCCCCGGATGTACATGCATGTATGGATTATTTGCTTGCAAATAGATGGATGAGACGTCACCACATAAACCCATTGATAAACAACAGATATCTCTCTATGCCGTCTATCAATGGGTTTATGTGTGGAAGTATAGTTTATTTCATCTAGAACTTCCAATGCATATTGCTATCTTATTGAATAAGCAGACCTAAGGGTTGATTCAGAGACCCTTTCTCACCTTTTTCTTGCGTGAAAATTTCCATTCTCGTTAATTTTTTCCCCTCGTCTGATTCAGCAGAGCCTTTTTTCTGCGAGAACTTTAGTGTGAAATGTTTTCATTTTTGCATGATTTTTCGTTTGGTAGCAAGACCTCCATAAAAATGATGAGAAAGGGGCTCTGAATCAACCCTCTAGAACTTGTATTTTCGGATGAGATGTTACCCCTTTTAGGAGAAAGTGCTGTGCCAATACATTGCTGTTCTTAGACTCTTACAAGCTTCTGACCAAGTGTGATGCCACTGAGGGCTGCTAGTCAGTACCCTTAAATGAGCTTAAAAGGATTAAAAAAACTAGGGATGTTCCATTTAAGTTGTGAAAACAAGGGGGAAGCGCCATGTTTCTCCATGTCTGAATATGCGTCTCTTCCTCACCTCACCAGCATAAGAATTTAGTTAATTTGTGTTGCAGTCAGTGACATTTTTACCAAGGTCAGAAGCACGCAAGATAGTCATGCAGGAGAAAGGGCAGCTATCTCCCCTGCAGACTCATGAGATGGTGTGTACCATAAAGTCTGATGCTAAAGGGTTGGAAATACAAACCAACTCTCAAGTTGGCCCAGCTAAGTTAAATACTTTGGGCTGGTCTACAGAAGAGGGGGTTGGATCTCGGCTTCAACAGTTTCATTCAACAGCCCAGCAAGATGAATAAACTGCACAGCAAGTAAGCATATTTGTTTGCAATAATTTGTTTTAACACTTAACCTGGACAATCCCTTTAATGATTGAGCTCCACTCCAACAAGCAAGGCGCAAAAAACAAAGCTACGAAGCCAGCTCACTCGCCAGGTTAGTACATTTAGCAGAGGGATAGGCCGAGATTCCCACAAGCAGAAATACAATTCCAGTTCTGTAACTTTAGGTCCACTTATTTCTCGGGAATGGATTTCTGCACCTTGAAAATCTATCCACGGAAATATTAAAAAGTTACAAAGCCGTCTGTGTATTTGTAGGTTCATGAATGTCTTTCAAAGGCAGCTTGAAAAAAAATGGTCCATTCATGAACAGAACACCAAAATAAAAACAAACTCGACTCAATACATTTCAGGTTGGGAGATGCGGAAACTAGATGTGGCCTGCAGGGGGCACTTCATGGTGCCCCCCATATGCCACCTCCACTTCCATAGTATGTGAAACCAGATACCCATCCAGGTTGGTTTCCCAACTTTTAGGTTATCAAAATGACTTAAAACATTGGAACTGGCTGTGCTACAGGTTACATATCTAGAAATGCAAGTAGGACTAACCCTACGTTGGTGGCCCTGGGTGGATGGCACCCCATTCCCCTCCAGTGGTAATTCTATAAACCTTGGTATGATGGGGAAAAGTCTTTGGAATCATTTTTCTAAACACCATGTTGCTTAGAAAGCCTTTTAATTTTAGGCATAGGTCTGCCTCACATTGGTTAAAAAAGGCAGGCCAAGCAATAGCAATAATAAGGCAGCAAGGAGCACACCTAAAGCCTGTCCCATGAGACTCTCCTCCATGTCCTGCAGCAATCTGTAGATGCTGTAGAAGGTTTGTAAGGTTTGGCCTTCCTTTTATTTTCCTCCACCCTCCCAGAGTGAGCAAGTGTGAATACTGTGGCTTGGAAGAGGAAGAAGAAGGCAAAGAAGAAGAAGAGGAAGAAGGCAAAGAAGAAGAAGAGGAAGAAGGCAAAGAAGAAGAAGAGGAAGAAGGCAAAGAAGAAGAAGAGGAAGAAGGCAAAGAAGAAGAAGAGGAAGAAGGCAAAGAAGAAGAAGAGGAAGAAGGCAAAGAAGAAGAAGAGGAAGAAGGCAAAGAAGAAGAAGAGGAAGAAGGCAAAGAAGAAGAAGAGGAAGAAGGCAAAGAAGAAGAAGAGGAAGAAGGCAAAGAAGAAGAAGAGGAAGAAGGCAAAGAAGAAGAAGAGGAAGAAGGCAAAGAAGAAGAAGAGGAAGAAGGCAAAGAAGAAGAAGAGGAAGAAGGCAAAGAAGAAGAAGAGGAAGAAGGCAAAGAAGAAGAAGAGGAAGAAGGCAAAGAAGAAGAAGAGGAAGAAGGCAAAGAAGAAGAAGAGGAAGAAGGCAAAGAAGAAGAAGAGGAAGAAGGCAAAGAAGAAGAAGAGGAAGAAGGCAAAGAAGAAGAAGAGGAAGAAGGCAAAGAAGAAGAAGAGGAAGAAGGCAAAGAAGAAGAAGAGGAAGAAGGCAAAGAAGAAGAAGAGGAAGAAGGCAAAGAAGAAGAAGAGGAAGAAGGCAAAGAAGAAGAAGAGGAAGAAGGCAAAGAAGAAGAAGAGGAAGAAGGAAAAGAAGAAGAAGAGGAAGAAGGAAAAGAAGAAGAGGAAGAAGGGAAAGAAGAAGAGGAAGAAGGAAAAGAAGAAGAGGAAGAAGGAAAAGAAGAAGAGGAAGAAGGAGAAAAAGAGGAGGAAGGAGAAGGAAGAGGAAGGAGGAGGAGAATAAGAACTTTGGAGGCCTGTTACAGCAGTGCACTGCAGGAAATGGAGGAGAGATGCATTGGACAGACTTCAGGTGAGTTCTTTGCCACCTTATTATTGCTATTGCTTGCCTGGACTGTCCGTTTAAAGGAACTGTAAAGGCTAAACAAAAAACGACATATAATACCTTTTCTGCCACTTCATTCAGATTCAGTGCTCTATAATGTACGTGTTTACAGGATTGAGATTGTGAGCATGATTTGTCCTAGGATTCTTTCACCAGCAAAGCAATGGCCGCGACTCCACCACAGTCACAGTGATGGGAGCACGCCCAACTCCAATCCACCACTGCAAGAAAGGAGGGCATGCCAGAATCTGCCTCGGCACGACTCCTCTATAG
This sequence comes from Gastrophryne carolinensis, assembly GCA_027917425.1. Lineage (NCBI taxonomy): Eukaryota > Metazoa > Chordata > Amphibia > Anura > Microhylidae > Gastrophryne > Gastrophryne carolinensis. The sequence goes on from CM051235.1 coordinate 614,765,278, forward strand.
GAAGTGGTGGGAGTTCCACAGGAATACTTCTCAGCACTGGATCAGTCGGAAGCTGCTTCGTGGGTAGTTTTCTTGGCTTTTCTCTGGACAGTCACTGGGTAAAGTGACCAGACATCCCACTTTAGGTGGGACAGTCCCGCTTTGGGGCATTCTGACCCACTGTACCCCCCCCCCCCAAAAAAAACTTTGGGGATGCTTAAATGTCCCACTTTGCTGACAGTGAGAATATTGTTCCCCCTTTCCATGAGGTCTGGTCAATTTACAACTAAAGCCCAGCTCCGGCTCATTGACTGAATGGCAGTAATGACTCGTATGGATTGGCTGAGCATTAGGTCAATCGATGGTCACTGGGTGTTCCTTGTCCTAAAATGTATTACTGTAAAGCACTCCAACCCTGCCAAGACAAAGACAAGAGGACACACACACTTTGGGGTTACTACCTTTTCTGGACTGCCCTTTTTGAAGAAAGATAGATCCAATTTTTTGTCTTGCTTCTGTAGGAGAATGCCACCAGGACAGTAAATATTTGGTATCTTTTAATCGTTATGGCATTTTAGGCATTCCGGGGGGAAGCTTAGTTTGACTGACATGGGTTAGCTACGTTACATTTGTTGAGTTTGTTAATGTATACAAAGGGTCAAAAGAAGGTAGTAAGTGAGTAATAACGCTCTCTATAACTATAGGTCAAGGATCCACAGCCAGCCACTTGTGAGCCTCATGTACAGCAGGTCTTTGCCAACTCAGGGTTTTGTATGACTTGCTCTCAGTACGCAGTTGCCTACACATCCGTAGCAAGAACTTATGCAGTTTACCAAAATTATTGATAATTCTTTTAACTAATTTTGCGGGTTCACAAGAGAAGACTGTAGACCCTTACTACAGGTCTAAAAGATTAATAAAGTGGACCATCTCTCAACACAAGTGTTCCCTGGCTTCTTCTATCCACACGCCAAAACGGCCTGTATGAATGACTTATCCGTCGTCCCAGCAGACGGATCCAGCTAAGCCATTGAGGAACATTCTCAATGGCTGAGCTACTGATCAGAGTTGGAAATTAATGAGGCTGGCCACCAACCAACCAGGGGGTGAGGCAATCGCCAACAGTGGCGCCAGCGGTGAGGCAATCGCCAACAGTGGCGCCAGCGGTGAGGCAATCGCCAACAGTGGCGCCAGCGGTGAGGCAATCGCCAACAGTGGCGCCAGCGGTGAGGCAATCGCCAACAGTGGCGCCAGCGGTGAGGCAATCGCCAACAGTGGCGCCAGCGGTGAGGCAATCGCCAACAGTGGCGCCAGCGGTGAGGCAATCGCCAACAGTGGCGCCAGCGGTGAGGCAATCGCCAACAGTGGCGCCAGCGGTGAGGCAATCGCCAACAGTGGCGCCAGCGGTGAGGCAATCGCCAACAGTGGCGCCAGCGGTGAGGCAATCGCCAACAGTGGCGCCAGCGGTGAGGCAATCGCCAACAGTGGCGCCAGCGGTGAGGCAATCGCCAACAGTGGCGCCAGCGGTGAGGCAATCGCCAACAGTGGCGCCAGCGGTGAGGCAATCGCCAACAGTGGCGCCAGCGGTGAGGCAATCGCCAGCAGTGGCGCCAGCGGTGAGGCAATCGCCAGCAGTGGCGCCAGCGGAGATCAAATCACCCAGAGTGGCGCCAGCGGAGATCAAATCACCCAGAGTGGCGCCAGCGGAGATCAAATCACCCAGAGTGGCGCCAGCGGAGATCAAATCACCCAGAGTGGCGCCAGCGGAGATCAAATCACCCAGAGTGGCGCCAGCGGAGATCAAATCACCCAGAGTGGCGCCAGCGGAGATCAAATCACCCAGAGTGGCGCCAGCGGAGATCAAATCACCCAGAGTGGCGCCAGCGGAGATCAAATCACCCAGAGTGGCGCCAGCGGAGATCAAATCACCCAGAGTGGCGCCAGCGGAGATCAAGTCACCCAGAGTGGCGCCAGCGGAGATCAAATCACCCAGAGTGGCGCCAGCGGAGATCAAATCACCCAGAGTGGCGCCAGCGGAGATCAAATCACCCAGAGTGGCGCCAGCGGAGATCAAATCACCCAGAGTGGCGCCAGTGGAGATCAAATCACCCAGAGTGGCGCCAGCGGAGATCAAATCACCCAGAGTGGCGCCAGCGGAGATCAAATCACCCAGAGTGGCGCCAGCGGAGATCAAATCACCCAGAGTGGCGCCAGCGGAGATCAAATCACCCAGAGTGGCGCCAGTGGAGATCACCCAGAGTGGCGCCAATGGAGATCAAATCACCCAGAGTGGCGCCAGCGGAGATCAAATCACCCAGAGTGGCGCCAGCGGAGATCAAATCACCCAGAGTGGCGCCAGTGGAGATCACCCAGAGTGGCGCCAATGGAGATCAAATCACCCAGAGTGGCGCCAGCGGAGATCAAATCACCCAGAGTGGCGCCAGCGGAGATCAAATCACCCAGAGTGGCGCCAGTGGAGATCACCCAGAGTGGCGCCAGCGGAGATCAAATCACCCAGAGTGGCGCCAGCGGAGATCAAATCACCCAGAGTGGCGCCAGTGGAGATCAAATCACCCAAAGTGGCGCCAGCGGAGATCAAATCACCCAGAGTGGCGCCAGTGGAGATCAAATCACCCAGAGTGGCGCCAGTGGAGATCAAATCACCCAGAGTGGCGCCAGCGGAGATCAAATCACCCAGAGTGGCGCCAGCGGAGATCAAATCACCCAGACTGGCGCCAGCGGAGATCAAATCACCCAGAGTGGCGCCAGTGGAGATCAAATCACCCAGAGTGGCGCCAGCGGAGATCAAATCACCCAGAGTGGCGCCAGTGGAGATCAAATCACCCAGAGTGGCGCCAGCGGAGATCAAATCACCCAGAGTGGCGCCAGCGGAGATCACCCAGAGTGGCGCCAATGGAGATCAAATCACCCAGAGTGGCGCCAGCGGAGATCAAGTCACCCAGAGTGGTGCCAGTGGAGATCACCCAGAGTGGCGCCAATGGAGATCAAATCACCCAGAGTGGCGCCAGCGGAGATCAAATCACCCAGAGTGGCGCCAGCGGAGATCAAATCACCCAGAGTGGCGCCAGCGGAGATCAAATCACCCAGAGTGGCGCCAGCGGAGATCAAATCACACAGAGTGGCGCCAGCGGAGATCAAATCACACAGAGTGGCGCCAGCGGAGATCAAATCACACAGAGTGGCGCCAGCAGAGATCAAATCACACAGAGTGGCGCCAGCGGAGATCACATCACACAGAGTGGCGCCAGCGGAGATCACATCACACAGAGTGGCGCCAGCGGAGATCAAATTACCCACAGTGGCGCCAGCGGAGATCAAATCATCCACAGTGGCGCCAGCGGAGATCAAATCATCCAGAGTGGCGCCAGCGGAGATCAAATCACCCAGAGTGGCGCCAGCGGAGATCAAATCACCCAGAGTGGCGCCAATGGAGATCAAATCACCCAGAGTGGCGCCAGTGGAGATCAAATCACCCAGAGTGGCGCCAGTGGAGATCAAATCACCCAGAGTGGCGCCAGCGGAGATCAAATCACCCAGAGTGGCGCCAGCGGAGATCAAATCACCCAGAGTGGACCCAGCGGAGATCAAATCACCCAGAGTGGCGCCAGCGGAGATCAAATCACCCAGAGTGGCGCCAATGGAGATCACATCACCCAGAGTGGCGCCAGTGGAGATCACATCACCCAGAGTGGCGCCAGTGGAGATCAAATCACCCAGAGTGGCGCCAGCGGAGATCAAATCACCCAGAGTGGACCCAGCGGAGATCAAATCACCCAGAGTGGCGCCAGCGGAGATCAAATCACCCAGAGTGGCGCCAATGGAGATCACATCACCCAGAGTGGCGCCAGTGGAGATCACATCACCCAGAGTGGCGCCAGTGGAGATCAAATCACCCAGAGTGGCGCCAGTGGAGATCAAATCATCCACAGTGGCGCCAGTGGAGATCAAATCATCCAGAGTGGCGCCAATGGAGATCACATCATCCAGAGTGGCGCCAATGGAGATCAAATCACCCAGAGTGGCGCCAATGGAGATCACATCACCCAGAGTGGCGCCAGTGGAGATCACATCACCCAGAGTGGCGCCAGTGGAGATCACATCACCCAGAGTGGCGCCAATGGAGATCACATCACCCAGAGTGGCGCCAGTGGAGATCACATCACCCAGAGTGGCGCCAGTGGAGATCACATCACCCAGAGTGGCGCCAGTGGAGATCACATCACCCAGAGTGGCGCCAGTGGAGATCACATCATCCAGAGTGGCGCCAATGGAGATCACATCATCCAGAGTGGCGCCAATGGAGATCAAATCACCCAGAGTGGCGCCAATGGAGATCACATCACCCAGAGTGGCGCCAGTGGAGATCACATCACCCAGAGTGGCGCCAGTGGAGATCACATCACCCAGAGTGGCGCCAGTGGAGATCACATCACCCAGAGTGGCGCCAGTGGAGATCACATCACCCAGAGTGGCGCCAGTGGAGATCACATCACCCAGAGTGGCGCCAGTGGAGATCACATCACCCAGAGTGGCGCCAGTGGAGATCACATCATCCAGAGTGGTGCCAATGGAGATCACATCATTCAGACCGGCGCCAATGGAGATCACGTCATCCAGAGTGGCGCCAGTGGAGATCAAATCACCCAGAGTGGCGCCAGTGGAGATCAAACCACCCAGATTGGCGCCAGTGGAGATCACATCATCCACAGTGGCGCCAATGGAGATCACATCATCCACAGTGGCGCCAATGGAGATCACATCATTCAGACCGGCGCCAATGGAGATCACGTCATCCAGAGTGGTGCCAGCATTGAGGCAGTCCTCCATAGTGAAACCAGCGGTAAAGCAACCACCTAGGTTAGTGCCAGCTGGGACAGGAGAGATAAAGCTTGTGTGTGGGAGGCGGTCAGGGGTAAAACTAATTCTGAGGGAGTAGGTTTGCTGTACATCATGACTGATTGCTAGAAAGTTCTTCCTTTAAAGCCCAACTCCAGACAAGGTTTTTAATTGTGTATCGTGGGGGAGATGTCAAAACCAATTTAGTTTGCGGAAACCCAGCTTCATTTACTGTGTGTCACCAAAGACAAGTTTATCTCTAATTTGGACTAAAAGTAAAGTCCAACAAAATATGAGATGCCAGTGCCAGCCACACCCTCTATGTCCCAGTTTTTACCCTCCCATTTGGGCACAGATGAAATAAATAAAAGGCCAGGTCACCAGTCCGGCATGCAAAATTAATGGCCTTCCTGGTTAGGACAAAAATTTCAAAAGGTTTTGGCTGGAGATGGGCTTCAATGATTTTAACTTGCACCTATGATTAACCCAAGCAGTCGTCTCAATCATGAAGCCTTTTGCCTCTTATAGTTGGTCAGACCCAGGGTTATAGTACAAGGTCAGTTCTTAGGACAACACCACGGGGGGGGAGGGGGGGTACAATGACAGATACACTACTCATTAGTGACCACGACATTTACAGATTGCATTTGAATACATCTTAAATTTTAAAGTGAACCTACTACAGGCAACAACAATGTGGTGTAAATGGGTGTTTTGGACCCAAGCCATGCAGTGACAAGTAATGAGACACAATGTCGCTCAAGTGACAACACATTACCTGAGTTGCCAGCAGCGGTTTGGTGTCCTCCACCTCGATGACCACATCACGAGGAGGTGTAGCTGCCAACAGCGCCACTAAAACAAGCAAGAGGCAATAAGAGGTTCAGGAAGGTTCACAGTCATCCAGATCATGATAAAATAGCTAGCTCCTGGTTCAGGGGGATCCCTGATGTGTGTGTTTGCGGTGTGTGTGAGTGGAGGGCAGATTGGTGTGTGGGTAGGTGGCAGATTGGCGTGGGCATGCAAGTGGCATATGGTGCGTGTGTGTCAAATTGGTGTGGGTGGCAGATTGGTGTCTGTGTGGGGGTTGGGGGTGGCAGATTGGTGTAGGTGTGTGGGTGGCAGATTGGAGTAGTTGTGTGTATGTGAGCCTGTGGGTAAACTGGTGTGTATGTGTGTGTGGCAAATTGGTGTATGTGGCAGATTGGTGTGGGTGGCAGGCAAACTGGTATGGAGGTGTGGGTGGCAAATTGGTTTGGCTGTGTTGGTGGCAGATTTGTGTGGGCATGGGTGTGGCATACTGGTGTGTGTTGGTGGCAAATTGGTGTGTGTGGCAGAATGGTGTGAGTGTGTGTGGCAAGCAAACTGGTGTGGATGTTTGTGTGGGTGGCAAATTGGTGTGTATATGTGTGTGGGTGGCAAATTGGTGTGTATATGTGTGTGGGTGGCAAATTGGTGTGTGTATGTGTGCGGGTGGCAAATTGGTGTGTATATGTGTGTGGGTGGCAAATTGGTGTGTGTATGTGTGCGGGTGGCAAATTGGTGTGTATATGTGTGTGGGTGGCAAATTGGTGTGTATATGTGTGTGGGTGGCAAATTGGTGTGTATATGTGTGTGGGTGGCAAATTGGTGTGTATATGTGTGTGGGTGGCAGGCAAACTGGTGTAGATGTGTGTATGTGTGTGGGTGGCAAATTGGTGTGTGTATGTGTGTGGGTGGCAAATTGGTGTGTATATGTGTGTGGGTGGCAAATTGGTGTGTATATGTGTGTGGGTGGCAAATTGGTGTGTATATGTGTGTGGGTGGCAAATTGGTGTGTATATGTGTGTGGGTGGCAGGCAAACTGGTGTAGATGTGTGTATGTGTGTGGGTGGCAAATTGGTGTGTGTATGTGTGTGGGTGGCAAATTGGTGTGTATATGTGTGTGGGTGGCAAATTGGTGTGTATATGTGTGTGGGTGGCAAATTGGTGTGTATATGTGTGTGGGTGGCAAATTGGTGTGTATATGTGTGTGGGTGGCAGGCAAACTGGTGTAGATGTGTGTATGTGTGTGGGTGGCAAATTGGTGTGTATATGTGTGTGGGTGGCAAATTGGTGTGTATATGTGTGTGGGTGGCAAATTGGTGTGTATATGTGTGTGGGTGGCAAATTGGTGTGTATATGTGTGTGGGTGGCAGGCAAACTGGTGTAGATGTGTGTATGTGTGTGTGGGTGGCCAGGGCTGGATGATGTGTGGTGGGGGCCCCTGGGCACAAAATCTGGTGGAGGCCCCAGATACAGTATAAAATAATAGTCCAGCCAAGTAACTGATTGGTGGATGTCTGGCACCCGCCTACTTACTGGAAGGTCAGATGGAGTCCCTTGTGCCCCCCTTGTGCGGGTGTGTGCTGCTCGGGAACTCCTGCTTTGCCATTCTGGGTGGGGGGTGGTGTAGTCGCCCGGCTGGTTCCCTGCATTGAGCTGCCAGCGGCTGTGCTTGGTGGCTTATGTGCAGTGACAGCTCTGCTCTGCACGGCTGAAGGATTGCAACAACAAAAAAAAAGGCTTGCCCAGCCCCGTGGCCCGTCAGACCAAAGACTGAAAACCCTCCTGGATCAGACCATAACCCAAAGGTTGGTAAAGGCCCCCTTTGCAGGGCAAGTGGTGGAGGCCCCGGGACTCTAACCCCTTGCGCCCCCCTCATAATCCAGCCCTGTGGGTGGCAGATTTGTGATTTGACAGGTTTGTGCAGGTGGCAGATTGGTGTGGGTGTGTGTATGTGTGCCTGTGGGTGGCAAACTGGTGTGTGTGTGGGTGGCAGGCAAACTGGTGTGTATGTGTGTGGGTGTCAGATTGGTGTGGGCGTGGCAGATTGGTGTGGGCGTGGCAGATTGGTGTGGGCGTGCAAGTGGCAGATTGGTGTGGGTGTGTGTGTGGGTGGCAGATTGGTGTGGGCGTGGCAGATTGGTGTGGGCGTGCAAGTGGCAGATTGGTGTGGGTGTGTGTATGTGTGCCTGTGGGTGGCAAATTGGAATGTGTGGGTGGCAGGCAAACTGGTGTAGATGTGTGTATGTGTGACAGATTGGTGTGGGCATGCGGGTGGCAGATTGGTGTGTGTGTTAGGAGGGTGTCAAGTCTTTATTTTGTATACTGTGCATTGGGGGGTGACCCTCAATCCAAAGTTTTTTTTCAGGGGCCCATATGACTACAGTCAAGCACAAAACCACAATGGAGTCCAGCCCTTTCTGCAGAATAAAGATATCTTGCTCTCTGTACCTCTTAATTCTCCGGCATCGTCGGGTTTGACAATATACGGGTCACAGCGGAAGTGATCCAGCAAATCGATGGTGCACTGTCCCACCACTGGCTTCCTCCCAAAGGGACGATGGTCAATGACTTTAACAATGATGGGTGGAACATACAGCTCTTCTTTTGGCAGAAGCTGCAGAAATGTAAAAAACAGGGTTTAAACATTCAAACGGAAGCTTGTGCTGTTACACAGTTAATATTTCATCATTATGGATGGTATCTACACAGTTTATTCTTGGACTTCTATTCTATGGACATTTCTATAGTCCGTTATGCTGCCATCTTTGGACGTTTTTGGTATTGCACTTGTATTTCATGTTTTTCCTTTCCTCAGAGCTACGACTCATTTCCCTTTGTCTAAACCACTCCCATGATCTCCAGTACAGCATTTCCTGTTTCATTATTCATTGTCTTTCTGCCTAATACATGCCTCCCAACTGTCCCGATTTTCCCAGGATTGTCCCGATTATTTCCCAAAATCCCGCAGTCCCGGACTGTTGCAAATTCCCCCGGGACGCCCTGTGCCATGGACACTGAGCAAGAGACCTGCTGTGCGCCGCCCGCGAGGCCAGCGCCTTCTGAATAAATAGCTCCCGGCGCGAAGAGACTTCCTGGCGTGCGGGGGATGGAAAAACTTCCAGCATGCAGGGGTGAAGGCAGCCGACATTGCCGGAGGAGCTGCTGGCAATCTGCGAGCAGGGGGCGGGGCAGTAGTTCTTATGGGCGCCGGCTGGAACGAAAGCACTATTGCTGTGTTCCCGGGGGAGCCTCAATAGCAGTGCACAGTGCTGGGTTTGACAGGCTCTCCAGGCTCATAAGTGTGTGCACGGAGTGACAGAGGCCCGTAGCTGAGAGCAAGTGTGCTGACACACACTGCTTCCCCCCTAAGAGATAAGAATGTGGCATTTCCTGTCCAGGCTGCCCTATGCCATGTCAGCTGTGTGTGCAGAACATGGCTCCCCCACCCACACAAACAAGGCAACACATTTATGTTCAGGATGTTCTAGGGGAGATGATTTTTCTTTCAATGGATCGTTGCCCAGTTCCCCAACATCCCTGCTCAGCCACTGCCAAGGCTTAGAGGGAACATTGGTGGTAAGAGCGGGGGCCGGACCTATGTGCGCATGTGTCTGTCTGCCTGTGTGTGTGTGTGCTTGCATGTATGTGCTTGACTTTGTGTGTCTGCGCGTGTGTGTGTTTGCATGTATGTGTGTCTGACTTTGTGTGGGGGCTTGCATGTGTGCGTGTGTCTGTCTGCCTGTGTGTGTGTGTGTGTGTGTGTGTGTGTGTGCTTGCGTGTGTTTGACTTTGTTTGGGGGCTTGCATGTGTGTGTGCCTCCATGTATGTGTGTGCCTATGTATGGGGGCTTGCATGTGTGTGTGGAGGGGGCTTGCATGCATGCAGTGTGTGTTTGCGTGTGTGTGCCTCCATGTATGTGTGTGCCTATGTATGGGGGCTTGCATGTGTGTGTGGAGGGGGCTTGCATGCATGCAGTGTGTGTTTGCGTGTGTGTGCCTCCATGTATGTGTGTGCCTATGTATGGGGGCTTGCATGTGTGTGCGGAGGGGGCTTGCATGCATGCAGTGTGTGTTTGCATGTGTGTGCCTCCATGTATGTGTGTGCCTATGTATGGGGGCTTGCATGTGTGTGTGGAGGGGGCTTGCATGCATGCAGTGTGTGTGTTTGCCTGCACATATGTGTTTTCCTGAATGTTTGCCTGTGTGTGTAGGGGGGCTTGTCTGCATTCATGTGTGTGAGGCTTGCCTGTGTTTGGGGGGGGGGGGGGGGGTGTTTTCATGTAATTTGTTTCCCTTTAAGGGTGTGGCTGGGGGCGTGGTTTAAAATGTCCCTCTTTACTATTTTCAAAAGTTGGGAGGTATGCTAATGTATGAGACACACGTGTACTCTGCATGTTACTCTAATGAAAGCATCATCTTTTGACCGCATAATACTGAAATCCATTCATTTCGCTGTATCGCATTGTTTGATGGACAGAATAAATCGGCTTTGTGGATGAACATTGGCGAGTTCAGCTTTCTGATGAGGATCGTCGGCAGCATTTTGTCTACTTACACAGGCCAGGCATAGAGGCCTTACAAGGGATAGATCGCTATCACAACCATCTGAGTCAGAATAGTGCGATTGCCGGATACCATACACAATACTCTCAGTTCTTAGTGGACTCTTCCAACAGACCCTCATCTGCAGAACTGCAACTGTTCTCAAGGCTGTGGGTAGCAAGAGCCTAGACGGAGGCGCACTTTATTCTCTATAGCGCCTCAGTCTGGTCCCATATTCTGGCGTGCACATCTGGCAAGACTGACCCGGAGGCGCAGGAAGCTGAATGCAGATAACAGAGAGCGATAGATACTGCGGGTAATCACGCTGCCATGGGAGCAAAATGTAAAAAAGTAATAGGCCTACCCCTTATTGCAGGGGCAAGTAGAGCATTTGCCAGGAGCCCCAGGACTGGAAGGGCCTCAAATATGGCACTTGCCTAGGGCCTGAGGACAGTAAAGGCCATGAGCAAATGGCATTAGCCTGGGGCCCCAGGACGGGAAGGGCCATGAGCAAATATGGCATTTGCCCGGGGCCTGAGGGTGGGAATGGCCCCGGGTAAAGATGGCATTTGCTTGGGGTTGAAGACAATAGGATGCACTTTGGTAAATATATATCCACGGGTGCAAAGACCAGGGTTTTCCAAGCCCCAATAGACAAAAAATAACGTTAGATGGTCAGCACTCCTAAAAAAATAAGTCCTCATTAAAATAATACAAAGTTGATAAAAAACATAAACGATACCAGCAGCCCTCTAACGCGTTTCGGGTGCCATACCGCCCTTAATCATAGATGAATTAATAATGTTGCTGATCAGGGATGTCTCTGTCCTCCCTGATTGGCTCTTAACTTCGGCCTATCATGGGCTGGCGTGCGTCCGTCGCGTGTGGTGACGTCATCCAGCGGGGACCCGGAAGTCGCCCACCGCGCCGTCGGGAGGAGGTAAGTCTGCTAATGGATCAGGTCTATATATAATCTTTAACAACATTATTAATTCATCTATGATTAAGGGCGGTATGGCGCCCGAAACGCGTTAGAGGGCTGCTGGTATCGTTTATGTTTTTTATCAACTTTGTATTATTTTAATGAGGACTGGATTAAAAGTTATTTTTTAGGAGTGCTGACCATCTAACGTTATCATTTGCCTGGGGTCTCAGGATGGGAAGGGCCCCGGGCAAATATGACAACTGTCTGGGGCCCAATGATGGGAAGGGCCCCAAGCAAATACAGCATTTGCCTAGGGCCCAAGAACGGGAGGGGCCCCAAGAAAATATGTTATTTGCCTGGGGTCCCAGGATGGGAAGGGCCATGAGCAAATAGGGCATTTTCCTTGTGGTCCTAGGATGGGAAGGGCCCCGAGAAAATATGTTATTTGCCTGGGGTCCCAGGATAGGAAGGGCCATGAGCAAATAGGGCATTTTCCTTGTGGTCCCAGGATGGGAAGGGCCATGAGCAAATAGGGCATTTTCCTTGTGGTCCTAGGATGGGAAGGGCCCCGAGAAAATATGGCATTTGCCTGGGCACTTTGGGGCTGAAAGACCCCCGTCAAGGTCAGGGTCCCAGGCAAGGCCGTTTCTTGTCCCGGGCGACAGGTACACTACAGGCATAGTAGCGCACATAGTGTGACCAGAGGGCTGCAGGTTCCCAGCCGGGCTATAACCATGCTCTTGAGCAAGGCAACTAACCCCCCCAACTGGTTGAAGGCAGAAGAAAAATTCTTATGTAACTGTAAAGATTTTTTGAAAAAAAACAAAAACTTACCACTTTCATAAAAAGAATAGAGCTTGCAAAGTTGGGGGTCTTTTTCAGGTTCTTGATCATCGCTGATTGGACGATTTCCCCGCCGCACTCCACAATGAGGCTGGGAGAGGTGACGGAAGCCATCTGATAGCTCTTCATGTTCCGCAAACCCCAGGTCAGGATCTGTTACGGGAGGGATCAGAGGTGTGAAACATCAGCGCAAATGTATTAACAGCTCAATACACCAGCCTACTCCCATGACGTATGGGTCACTCAGCCAATCAGCAGCACCCGTTCCATTCGGATTTCCTTAGGCTAGGCCTAGCTAGCGATATAGCGGGGAGGTGTCCATGGCGTGGAGATTCTCAGTGGGCTCATGGATTGTGCTATCCAGAAGGTTTTACACAGTGGGGCATCCCAATACGGGATGCCCCATAAAGAGGTAGTTAGATACACTTGATGGGTTGTTGCTGCTCTTAAAGCCACCCACATTTTTAACTTGCATCCCCTGAATTGCCCCTCCCACGAGGAGAACCTTTTGCTAATTTTCACTGCTCCCGCTTTACTCTCATCCTAGATAATGGCGTCCGTTTTAGCTGTAAAGCTCCGCCTCCTCCATTCATTGCCTCTGTTAAGTGTGGCAATGATGTCATGGCCACACCTTTGCAATGACCGATTGCATCTTACAGAGAGGGGCGGCCAAAAAAGCAGTATTCCAGGACGATTCAAAAAGCCGGAAATATCCAATTCTAGTTCTACACCCTAAGAAGAGAGTATTGGCAGGGGCTTTGGCCAAATGTATTTAACAGGTTCGGTGGGTTTTGGTCCGCTTTAAAAGCAGAGCAAGGCTCTGGCTCAAGAGGGCAGAGTGGCAGCTTGTCCGATTTGGGATGCCCTGCTGTGGGAACTCCCAATGGTTTTCCTGTATTCTCACAATGGGAGCCAATACCCACGGCGTATGCACAGGCTGCTGGCGGCAACGCGGCATCCCCAGCTCTTCTGTAGCTGATGCGCTTGTGGTAGGCGCTTGTGGTAGGTGCTTGCAGCACAGGCGAGCGGCCAGCGGGAGGCAATCGTTCCATTCAGTACTGATTGGCGGCCATAAATATTCAAGGCAATAAGATCTGACTGGATGAAAGACCCCAAGTCACCCGATCTCACTCACCCCTTCCCCCGTCCTATGGCGCATGCGCATCTCTCTCATCCAATCAGCCCGCTCGGATCCGCTCCCGCCCCTTTGTCTTATAGCCTGTCTAAGGTGAGCAGACCCCGAACGCACTGGCAGCCTCCTGCTACCGTCTAACAGAGAGCGTGCCCGCAGCGTCCATTTACAAGTGCCTCGCGCGGGCACGCACCCTGCTAGAAAGCCTTCCAGGTCACCAGATCTCACTCACCCTTCCCCGGTCCTACAGTGCATGCGCAGCCCCTCTCGTCCAATCAGCACGCTCAAAACCATTCCCACCCCTTCGTCTGAAAGCTCGTGTAAGGTGAGCAGACCCGAATGCACTGGTGGCCTCATCCCCCGCTACCCTCTAACAGGGAGCATGCCCGCATCGGCTATTCACAAATGCCTGACACGGCCACGTGCCCTGCTAGAAGGATAGCAGGGATGCGGCCGCAGCTTGCTGATGCGGCGTTGGACCGGGAAAGAAGGTGAGTTTCCGGGCGACCTGGGGGTTTCACACAGCGGGGCATCCAGATTCTGGATGCCCCGCAGGGAGTGAATTCAGCAGCCCTGGAATCTTATAGATTTCAGGGCCGTTGGGGCGTTGGTTTTGAGCAACTTTAATTGTCCCCTACCGGATGCAGCTCTGCTAGGAAAAGGTGAGTATCACCTGCATTGTTCAATGTGGTCACATGCCACATCATTGGACCTGTGTAATACATTTCCCAAAGGCCACACTCCCTCTGGTCAGTTCCTCTCCAGTGGGGCATTCTGATTTGGGATGCCCCATTGTATCTTGTTCCTCTCCAGTGAGGCATTCTGATTTGGGATGCCCCACTGTATCTTGTTCCTCAAGTGATGGGGTAGATCTATTTTAATGTAAATTTTTTTTTTTTACAGATTTAAACACATGTATATTGTTTTTGTGGCCTGTAAGCACTGACTGACTGAAGTTCCTGACGAAGTCCAGGACACGGATGAAACGCGATGAGCAACCAGTTACAAGTTACTGACATTACTACTTTTCGCGGATATCAGTATCACTCTGCTTACAGACAAGAAAAATGTACAAATGCACATTTGGGGGAGGGAGGAATGACATCAAGGAATGACATCAGGAGTTCTCATGATGTCAATGATGAGCTATCATAGTTAGTCTGACACGTTTCAGTTTCTGCCACCTTCAGGCCTTGTTTTTACTCCTTGATGTTTCATTGATTTAAGAACAAATCGGGCAGTTAAGCAGACCTAAATGCCCCACATACCTCAATGGCGGTGAGCTGGACCACGGGGCGGATGCCCTGAGGCACCATGTAGAGTTTGGGAGCTCTCTGGGACGGCAGTATCGGCAGGTTTGATCCATCCTAAGGAAAGAGAGACAGGAAGTGCTGTGAGGACATACAGAGCTCGTAAGCTGATAGGCTATAAAGGGGTGAGCACCATAAATGGTCCTGGCGTCTCCTGGTATGTCTCCAGATAGTCTCTAAGTAGGAACCTTAGGCAGTGGTGTACACACAACAACGGGCTCATGGAAGAAGGGAGCTGCCTACCCCACCTTGTAACACCTGGGACAATCAGGGACGTATATTTCTGCCTAGGCCTGTCCCTAGGGCAACAAGCTTTAGGGGCCGGAACCACAGACCAATATTACTGGACCCCACTCTTGATGCTGTGGCCACAGCAATACTGGTTCAACCCTTGGCCTGTGCCTAATCTATCAAGCTATAGGGGCCAGTACCACAAGCCAAGATTACCAGACTGCACTCTTGACGCTGTGGCCCCGGCACTACTGGTTCAACCCTAGGCCTGAGCCTAGGGCATCAAGATGTAGGGGCTGGTAGCACAGGCCAAGATTACCAGACCCCACTCCTGATGGGGGTGAAGGGGGAGGGGCAATGGTGCCAGCACTACTGGTTCAACCCTAGGCCTGGGACATCAAGCTTTAGGGGCTGGTAGCACAGGCCAAGATTACCGGACCCCACTCTTGACGCTGTGGCCCCAGTACTACTGGTTCAACTCTAGTCCTGTGCCTTGGGCATCAAGCTATAGGGGCCAGTACCACAAGCAAAGATTACCAGACCCCACTCTTGACGCTGTGATCCCAGCACTACCCAACCCTAGGCCTGTGCCATGGGCATCAAGCTGTAGGGGCTGGTAGCACAGGCCAAGATTACCGGACCCCACTCTTGAAGCTGTGGCCCTGGCACTACTGGTTCAACCCTAGGCCTGTGCCTAGGGCATCAAGCTGTAGGGGCTGGTAGCACAGGTCAAGATTACCAGACCCCACTCTTGATGGGGGTGAGGGGGGAGGGGCAATGGTGCCAGCACTACTGATTCAACCCTGGGCCTGTGCCTAGGACATCAAGCTTTAGGGGCTGGTAGCACAGGCCAAAATTACCGGACCCCACTCCAAATGCTGTGGCCCCAAGATTTTCACTCTTCAGAGTTATGGTTCTTGCACCTGGGAGCCCCCGAATTGGGGGGAGGGAATTCAGCAGCCCTGGAATTTTACAGATCTCAGGGCTGTTGGGGTGTGGGTTTCGAGCCACTTTAACTGCCCCCCACCGGACGCAGCTCTGCTAGGAAAAGGTGAGTATCTCCCGTATGAAGGGTTCACTGATGGCGTGAATGGGGTTAGGGGAGCTTAATTTAGTGTCCCCGTTAACCAGGAACGCCACCCGAACAGTGTTAGGGTTTAGGTCCGCTTTAACGACTAAACCTCAAACCTTATCTCGAAGAATAAGCTCAGCGGCCACCAGGATGTCTCCGCACTGCTTCCCGGAATTCATGACCGGATACCACAGCAGTTTGGGGGTGACGTCGACAGCCGGGTTCAGCTTGACGATTGGGGCGCACGTGCTCCTCCCGAGGAATTCGTCTTTTCCCTGAAAGTGACCAATAGCAGAAGCCGCAGTGAGGAAAAAAAAAAAAAAAAAAGACAAGCAAGCAAGCAAACAAACACGCAAACAAACACGCAAACTAACACGCAAACTAACAAACACGCAAACTAACACGCAAACTAAACAGACTAACAAACAAACAAACAAACAGGCAAGGATTCCAAAAGATCAATAGTAACAGGTTCAGATACTCACCACCTGATCACTGTCAAATATTTCAATCACCACCAGGGGGGGATTGTGCGCCACCGCCTGCGGATCTCCGTATATTTCTATCTCACTGAAGATCAGGGTCTGGTCCCAGGTGGGGTTCAGGGTGGAATGGATGATCTCGGTGGTTTTACTGCGGTGGAGGAAGGAGACGTGTGCATAGGGGTCTAAGAGGAAGAAAGATAGGTGAGCATATCTGCCGGAGCGGGCTCAGATCTTCACAACCAGTTACTTGACTGATGTCATTTACACGCCAAATAAAAAGAGTCACGTGTCCCTCCTGAAACTATTTTAATTAAGGGGACCACCCAGGAGAAAAAAATACTCACCTCCTGTCCTGCCATAGCAGCCAGCGCAGTGTCTTCTGAACTTACCTGGGTCCTGTGACCTGCCCAGGATCCTTTGCGAGCTGTTTCACCGTTCACAGGAACTGGTTGGTGCTACTCTGCCCCCGTCTCTTATGGTGAGAGCAAAAAGTGCCAACTGTGTAGACATAGACAAAGGCCACCTGCCCAGTGATGAGCCCGACTCTTAAAGTGGACCAAAACCCACAGCAATCAGCCCGGGAATCTATAAGATATGCTGGATTACTCAATAATAGTCTTAATTAATAACACTTTAGTTTACTCAGTGATACTCAGAAAGAGGGGATCCTAACCATCCTAATATCCATCCATACCCATATCTATCTCATATCTATCTATGAATCTAACATCTAATATCTATCTATGAATCTAATATCTATGAATCTATCATCTATCTATGAATCTAATATCTATCTATGAATCTAATATCTATCTATCTATGAATCTAACATCTAATATCTATCTATGAATCTAACATCTAATATCTATCTATGAATCTAATATCTATGAATCTATCATCTATCTATGAATCTAATATCTATCTATGAATCTAATATCTATCTATCTATGAATCTAATATCTATCTATGAATCTATCATCTATCTATGAATCTAATATCTATCATCTATCTATGAATCTAATATCTATCATCTATCTATGAATCTAATATCTATCATCTATCTATGAATCTAATATCTAACATCTATCTATGAATCTAATATCTAACATCTATCTATGAATCTAATATCTAACATCTATCTATGAATCTAATATCTATCATCTATCTATGAATCTAATATCTATCATCTATCTATGAATCTAATATCTATCATCTATCTATGAATCTAATATCTATCATCTATCTATGAATCTAATATCTATCATCTATCTATGAATCTAATATCTATCATCTATCTATGAATCTAATATCTATCATCTATCTATGAATCTAATATCTATCATCTATCTATGAATCTAATATCTAACATCTATCTATGAATCTAATATCTAACATCTATCTATGAATCTAATATCTATCATCTATCTATGAATCTAATATCTATCATCTATCTATGAATCTAATATCTAACATCTATCTATGAATCTAATATCTAACATCTATCTATGAATCTAATATCTATCATATATCTATGAATCTAATATCTAACTTCTATCTATGAATCTAATATCTAACATCTATCTATGAATCTAATATCTATGAATCTAACATCTATCTATGAATCTAATATCTATGAATCTAACATCTATCTATGAATCTAATATCTATGAATCTAACATCTATCTATGAATCTAATATCTATGAATCTAACATCTATCTATGAATCTAATATCTATGAATCTAACATCTATCTATGAATCTAACATCTATCTATGAATTTTATATCTATCTATGAATTTTATATCTATCTATGAATTTTATATCTATCCATCTATGAATTTTATATCTATCCATCTATGAATTTAATGTCTATCCATCTATGAATTTAATATCTATCCATCTATGAATTTAATATCTCTCTAATGTCTATCTCTCTAATGTCTATCTCTCTAATGTCTATCTCTCTAATGTCTATCTCTCTAATGTCTATCTCTCTAACGTCTATCTCTCTAACGTCTATCTCTCTAACGTCTATCTCTCTAATGTCTATCTATCTATCTAATTTCTATCTATGTAATGTCTGTCTGTCCATCTATCTATCTATCTATCTTCATATCTCTCCATCTCTCTCTATATATGTGTGTATTTTTGAGTATATCATACAATTTATATGGTTGTTTTGTGTTTTAACACCGTTTAGGTGCTGACAACCCATATTTAACACCCAGGTTTTTTTTTTAGCAAATGGAAAGTGGTACTTGATGTTGGGAATTCCTGTATTAGCCATGTCCAGCTATTTATGACCAGACTTTAGGGCCACTAATAAATCCTAACTACAATAATAAACACACACCTAAGAGACAACAACAAGACAATAGTCATAAAGTGTGGCGGCCATATTTCAGGTTATTGTGGCCAAACAAGTTTAAAAAAAAAAAAAAATCATTTAAAAAAAAATTAGTGAACGTGATGTAACAGGTGAGCGCTCCACCAGCAGAAGTTGTCGGGCCAGTTTGCGGCCACTTCCGGGCCAATAAAAGTCTCAGTCTTTCTGTATTTATGACGCCCCGGGCCCCTTGTGAGAATAATTAGAGGGCCAGGAACTACTATTAGGTGCTCAGGTAAATCAACTTTTTTTTTCTCTTTGTTCATTCAAGAAAGAAAAAAAAAAGGTGGAGGAAGAGGGGGGCGGCCATCGTAAATATCAACATTTCCTGTACAAATTGCAGTGGGTTCCGCAGGGCGACGAGGGGGTTATCAACAGGTCACGCCGAGCAGGCCCGAGCCAGAGACAGAAGAGCATTGCAGCCTGTCAGTGCTGCTAAATTTGACAGGTTAGCGGCCATTACCAACTCCTAAAATAATTTGAGTGGTTGAGGGGTGCTCAGTTTTGGGGGCAATTGGAAAACCTCAAACTGGAGTTCTTAAAGTGGACCAAAACCCACCACGATGAATCTTATAGATTCCTGGGCAGATTGATTTCCTCCCCCCTGGGGCATCCAAAATCGGGATGCCCCGCTGTGTGAAACCCTCCAGGTCGTCCCATACACTTACCTAGCTTCTCGGTCCAAGGGTGTATGTGCGAACCACGGCCGCATCTACGCTATCCCTCTAGCAGGGCGCGTGCCCGCGTCAGGAATTTCTGAATGGCTGCGGGCATGCTCCCTGTTAGAAGCGGGTGATGTGCCCACTAGCGCGCTTGGAGCTGCTGCCCTTAGACGAAGGCTTAGACCACGTGACGTCAGCTGCTCCGAGCACGCTGATTGGACGAGCGGCTCCGCATGCGCCAAAGGATCGGGAAGAGGTGAGTTGAGTTTGGCTATCTGGGGAGTTTCACGCAGCGGGTCATCCCCAATCGGGGTTCCCCGGGGGAAAGATCCAAAACCCAGGACAGTCAAAATCCTGGGTCTTGATCCTCTTTACAGGGATCGGCCACCCAAATAAAGGGTACTCACCTTTCGTCTCCAGCAGCTGATCTGTCCCACTCTGGCGATCAGCTCATCACCACTGGATCGCAACCCGCTCTCACACCAACACTTCTGGGTTGAATTCGTGCCCCTCCACCATCAGCAGTGGACCGGGGCCAAAAATCAGGCCGGGATTTTAGCAACTCGGTCAGCACATGACCGGCCCACCGAGCCTGAATCTGAGTGTCCTCCAATGCTGAGGGGCTTCTTAGCTTGGAGGGTAGAATGGGGCCAGGAACAGGGGTGCTGGGTTGAGACAAGGGATGCAGGAATTGGTTGGGGGTGTAAGAAGCAACAGCCCAACTGGCCCTGAAGCAGTGTGGCCCACTGGGAAATCTCCAGGGTCTCCCTATGGCCAGTCCGCCCCGGACCATCAGTCACAGGGGCCTGGCCATGTCCTCTCCATTTACCACATTGGAGCGGGCTTGTCAGGCCTCAGCACAACCCCATCCATTGCAGTAATGGAGAAGCCATGGCAGTGCCCCTGTGACAGATGACGCAAATCGGGAGACTGGAGTTGGGACATGGCAGGGGCGGGATGCAATCCGAGTGCGCTGCTGTTCGCCAGAGTGGGGTCAATCAGCTGCTGGGGACAAAAGGTGAGTGTACCCGTTTGGTTGTGTTTTTTTTATTGGGGTGGTCAATCCCTTGAAATCATTTATAAAGTGGAGTTTTACTGGATCTGTTACAACTGTAACATGCAGAAAATTGATACAAACTTGTTTTTTTAAAAATCTATTTGCTCCATCTTCACTACTACGTACTTACCAGAAAAGCTGTCCTTGTCCATGGCAGTGAGTCCACGCGCCTGGTACAGGTAACAGCGAAGGTGATAAGTGAAGACGTCTGAAAGATAAACAAGGGAAAAGTGTATCCTTCATTATAGTAATACCTATTACAATAAATCTCTTTTCACAAACATTACATTAGTGTATTACCATAATTACCAATCCAGGAACATTATATTACTACACAACATTGCTCGGTATCCATTAAGATTGTATTACTGTATATCACCATTCCTACCTGTCCAAAAATATTATTTTACTGTAGTACTACTTGTCTGTGAACATTGTATTACTATATTACTATTACCTGTACATAATTATATTACTACAGTATATCACTTTACTCCACATACACAAACATATTACTCTACAATACAATGTACAATGTCCATGAATTTTATATCCAAATTGAAAAATGGAAACGCACAGCCAAATGCAAGGTAATCAGGATCAGAATCTGATATATATACAAAACAGGGGGTGCCAAGAGAACCAGTGCCTGTAAAACGTAATCAATCAAAAGACAAAACTATATGTACAAATTCCGCACCACAACATTAAATAAACATTTTAAAGTCTGTGGCCGTGCGGTGGTGGAAAACTAATCCAATACAAATGTAACAAAAAGTTCTATAGTGGTGAAGCCAGTAATTCACCCCACTTAGCTACACACCATCGCACCTCCTCCACAGCTCTTAATAAACAATTCAAATAATCATAATGAATTCATAAATAATTAATTTATTTTATTAAGAATTACCCACAAAAATGACATAACAAACAGTTAAAAAACATTTAAGACAGTCGTAATCGTAGCTCTTCCTAGGACATCCAAAATAATCCAAAATACCCATAACAATAGTCCCTAAAGTGCCCAAATATAAATCTGTGCAAACTGATCGGTCCAGCAGGAGGTTTTTGCTGCACATACAGAGGTGAATGAATAATAATTTGTATAATTGATTATATTTTGCACTGGTCACTTTAGGTATTGGCACTTTATATTAGGCAACGTTTTTTTTAATATAGGGATTCTTTTGGGGAGTTGGGATAATATGGGGCTTACTCCTGCTGGTACTATGGTGTAGATATGTTGTGTACACATATGTGTTTTTAAATGTATGTTATGATGTTGTATGTATTTGTTATATGTTTTTTATCTTTTGTAGATGAAATTGATTAATTAAATATGATTATTTGGATCAGTTGGTATCATTGATTAATTTGTTGTGGGTTGGAGTGGTGCCTTCAAGTGACTGTGTCTATAGTAGGCTGGAACTATAGAAATTGTTTATGTGTGTTGTGGTAGCAGCTTTGGGTTGCTGATTTGGCACACTACCCATCCCTTTATTGATTAACAATCAGGTGGTGCTATACAGGAAAGATTTTGTTATTCTTACATAAATCTGTGCAAATATAACATTAATGAATCAATATGTGGCAAGACAAGAAAACAGATCAAAAACCATGAGAATACAACAAATCAATTGACATACACACATCACCTGAGTGAACATAAATGTGTTTCAAAGGAATGCCCCAGTCGAGTCACGGTCCCCCCACGGGCAGTCTAAAGATATCCTTAAAGTCTGCCAATTTTTTGGACCAACTATCTTCCGCCACATCAAAGTTATAAGGCATAATGGCGTGCCTTAACCAATGGGACCCAAAAGGGGCCCACCCCAGATACTGAATATATACAAATTGAAAAATGGAAACGCACAGCCAAATGCAAGGTAATCAGGATCAGAATCTGATATATATACAAAACAGGGGGTGCCAAGAGAAAAAAATTGGCAGACTTTAAGGATATCTTTAGACTGCCCGTTGACTCACAAGCTGTAAATGATCCCTCTTTTGAACATATTTTCAGAAGTATCAGACGTTATAGAAGGGACTATTTACGCGTTAGATGGAATTTAAATACTTTACAAATTTACAAAGAACAACGATTAGTACCCCGTGGATTGAGAGTCCTTTCCATTGCTAATTTGAATAAAACTGTATAATGATCTTTTTGCATTAGTTTGCATTTATTATTCAGGGTGCAGTGCAGATTACTTTAGGTGCATGTGTTGGACATACCAGAGTGTCCCTTTTGTCTTTTCATGAATTTTATATCACCACATCACCATTACTAACTAGCCTTGAATTACCTGTCCAGGTATCATTTACTACCTGTCCACAATTTCTATATTACAATTACCAACTGTCCACTTATATCCAAAACCAGCCTATAAATCTCATATTACTGTATCACTTCTGTACCTTGTGGAAATATAATAGGAATATATATATATATATATATATATATATATATATATATATATATATATATATCTATATATATATATATTACCACCTATCCATTAGCATTGTATTACTATTAATACCTGCTACATTAATACCTGTCAATGAACCTGTCCACCAACATAATATCACTATATAACTATGCACATTATGCATTAGCATTATATTACTATTAATATCGGCTACATTAATACTTGTCAATAATGTTTTATTACTGTATCACTAATACTACCTGTCCACCAACATAATATCACTATGTTACAACTATGTTTATATATAGTGAGGGGACCCTAGATCTATCCCCTCAGATAACCACTATACAAAGGCCGCACTCAAAAAAGGTAAAAGAATAAACATCTATTTTATTTATAAATACATCCACAATTTAAGAAAAATAATTATCTCAACACATACAACAACACATTACACAATTAAAAAACACATACACAAACACAGGGGATCCACCATATACGGAGACTATACTAATAGTGGTAATACAGGGTGGCGTATGATTGTCTGAATAAATAAATCTGATTGGATAATACATATGTATGCCAACAATGAATAAAAAAGGTTATAAAAAGTGCTATGACTCTATAAATATATAATTAAAGTGCATAATACATAATGTGCATGTTATGTGCCCGCATAAAGTGCATCCAAAAAGAAACAAAGATAATGGTACAAAAAAACAACAAGCAAAAAACATGTGCCTTAAACAAAGCAGATCACAATGGATAGTCAATTAAAGTGCTGAAGTACAGTGCAGCACACACATGGTAGTTAACCAGCCAGTAAAGATATAAAGAGATGTCTATAGACTGAGTGCGGCCTTTGTATAGTGGTTATCTATATAGTGTATAGTATTATCTATATAGTGTATAGTGGTTATCTGAGGGGATAGATCTAGGGTCCCCTCACTATATATAAACATTGTCCTTTTTGGCCACACGGGCCTTAGCACCTCTATAATTTAATCTAGTGGATAGTGGGACGGTGCACATCCATTTCTTTTGATTATGTTACAACTATGCACATTATATTACTATATTAGATGTCTATAAATACTACGTATAATACAATATCACCATTAATAACTAGCTGTTTGCGAATGTTATATTACTGTATCACCATAACTACCTGTTCTTAAAAGTATATGTTGCCATATTACAATAACGCCGTGTCCTCAAGGGAGGGATTCAGCAGGTTATCCCCAGTTCTGCAGATAATTGTATAAATTGTATCCAGTTTTCAGAACCAGAAATAAATACAATCCGTAGTGCTCCAAATATTGCTTCTACAATAGTATAATAGTTTACACCGTTTGGAGTTTATTAATGTAACACCACTTGACTTCTGCCTGTCCATAAATGTGAAATATTACTTCCAATCTATGACCAGTATATCATATCACTACTTGTCCATGACCATTGTATTACTATATCACCATTACTACCTGTCCATGAACATTGTATTACTATATCACCATTACCACCTGTCCATAAACATTGTATTACTATATCACCATTACTACCTGTCCATGACCATTGTATTACTATATCACCATTACTACCTGTCCATGACCATTGTATTACTATATCACCATTACTACCTGTCCATGAACAATGTATTACTATATCAGCATTACTACCTGTCCATGACCATTGTATTACTATATCACCATTACTACCTGTCCATGAACATTGTATTACTATATCACCATTACTACCTGTCCATGACCATTGTATTACTATATCACCATTACTACCTGTCCATGACCATTGTATTGCTATATCACCATTACTACCCGTCCATGAACATTGTATTACTATATCACCATTACTACCTGTCCATAAACATTGTATTACTATATCACCATTACTACCTGTCCATGACCATTGTATTACTATATCACCATTACTACCTGTCCATAAACATTGTATTACTATATCACCATTACTACCTGTCCATGACCATTGTATTACTATATCACCATTACTACCTGTCCATGACCATTGTATTGCTATATCACCATTACTACCTGTCCATGACCATTGTATTGCTATATCACCATTACTACCTGTCCATAAACATTGTATTACTATATCACCATTACTACCCGTCCATGAACATTGTATTGCTATATCAACATTACTACCTGTCCATGAACATTGTATTACTATATCACCCTTACTACCTGTCCATGACCATTGTATTACTATATCACCATTACTACCTGTCCATGAAAATTGTATTACTATATCACCATTACTACCCGTCCATGACCATTGTATTACTATATCACCATTACTACCTGTCCATAAACATTGTATTACTATATCACCATTACTACCTGTCCATGACCATTGTATTACTATATCACCATTACTACCTGTCCATGACCATTGTATTACTATATCACCATTACTACCTGTCCATAAACATTGTATTACTATATCACCATTACTACCTGTCCATGACCATTGTATTACTATATCACCATTACTACCTGTCCATAAACATTGTATTACTATATCACCATTACTACCTGTCCATGACCATTGTATTACTATATCACCATTACTACCTGTCCATGAACATTGTATTACTATATCACCATTACTACCTGTCCATAAACATCGTATTACTATATCACCATTACTACCTGTCCATGACCATTGTATTACTATATCACCATTACTACCCGTCCATGAACATTGTATTACTATATCACCATTACCACCCGTCCATGAACATTGTATTACTATATCACCATTACTACCCGTCCATGAACATTGTATTACTATATCACCATTACCACCCGTCCATGAACATTGTATTACTATATCACCATTACTACCTGTCCATGAACATTGTATTACTATATCACCATTACTACCTGTCCATGAACATTGTATTACTATATCACCATTACTACCTGTCCATGAACATATTACTATATCACCATTACTACCTGTCCATGACCATTGTATTACTATATCACCATTACTACCTGTCCATGAACATATTACTATATCACCATTACTACCTGTCCATGAACATATTACTATATCACCATTACTACCTGTCCATGACCATTGTATTACTATATCACCATTACTACCTGTCCATGACCATTGTATTACTATATCACCATTACTACCTGTCCATGAACATTGTATTACTTTATCACCATTACTACCTGTCCATAAACATTGTATTACTATATCACCATTACTACCTGTCCATGACCATTGTATTACTATATCACCATTACTACCCGTCCATGAACATTGTATTACTATATCACCATTACTACCTGTCCATGAACATTGTATTACTATATCACCATTACTACCTGTCCATGACAATTGTATTACTATATCACCATTACTACCTGTCCATGACCATTGTATTACTATATCACCATTACTACCTGTCCATGAACATTGTATTACTTTATCACCATTACTACCTGTCCATAAACATTGTATTACTATATCACCATTACTACCTGTCCATGACCATTGTATTACTATATCACCATTACTACCCGTCCATGAACATTGTATTACTATATCACCATTACTACCTGTCCATGAACATTGTATTACTATATCACCATTACTACCTGTCCATGACAATTGTATTACTATATCACCATTACTACCTGTCCATGAACATTGTATTACTATATCACCATTACTACCTGTCCATGAACATTGTATTACTATATCACCATTACTACCTGTCCATGACAATTGTATTACTATATCACCATTACTACCTGTCCATGAACATTGTATTACTATATCACCATTACTACCTGTCCATAAACATTGTATTACTATATCACCATTACTACCTGTCCATGAACATTGTATTACTATATCACCATTACTACCCGTCCATGACCATTGTATTACTATATCACCATTACTACCTGTCCATAAACATTGTATTACTATATCACCATTACTACCTGTCCATGACCATTGTATTACTATATCACCATTACTACCTGTCCATGACCATTGTTTTACTATATCACCATTACTACCTGTCCATAAACATTGTATTACTATATCACCATTACTACCTGTCCATGACCATTGTATTACTATATCACCATTACTACCCGTCCATGAACATTGTATTGCTATATCACCATTACTACCTGTCCATGACCATTGTATTACTATATCACCATTACTACCCGTCCATGAACATTGTATTGCTATATCACCATTACTACCTGTCCATGAACATTGTATTACTATATCACCATTACTACCTATCCATGACAATTGTATTACTATATCACCATTACTACCTGTCCATGAACATTGTATTACTATATCACCATTACTACCTATCCATGACAATTGTATTACTATATCACCATTACTACCTGTCCATGACAATTGTATTACTATATCACCATTACTACCTGTCCATGAACATTGTATTACTATATCACCATTACTACCCGTCCATGAACATTGTATTACTATATCACCATTACTACCCGTCCATGAACATTGTATTACTATATCACCATTACCACCCGTCCATGAACATTGTATTACTATATCACCATTACTACCCGTCCATGAACATTGTATTACTATATCACCATTACCACCCGTCCATGAACATTGTATTGCTATATCACCATTACTACCTGTCCATGACCATTGTATTACTATATCACCATTACTACCCGTCCATGAACATTGTATTGCTATATCACCATTACTACCTGTCCATGAACATTGTATTACTATATCACCATTACTACCTATCCATGACAATTGTATTACTATATCACCATTACTACCTGTCCATGAACATTGTATTACTATATCACCATTACTACCTATCCATGACAATTGTATTACTATATCACCATTACTACCTGTCCATGACAATTGTATTACTATATCACCATTACTACCTGTCCATGAACATTGTATTACTATATCACCATTACTACCCGTCCATGAACATTGTATTACTATATCACCATTACTACCCGTCCATGAACATTGTATTACTATATCACCATTACCACCCGTCCATGAACATTGTATTACTATATCACCATTACTACCTGTCCATGACAATTGTATTACTATATCACCATTACTACCTGTCCATGAACATTGTATTACTATATCACCATTACTACCTGTCCATGAACATTGTATTACTATATCACCATTACTACCTGTCCATGAACATTGTATTACTATATCACCATTACTACCTGTCCATGACCATTGTATTACTATATCACCATTACTACCTGTCCATGAACATATTACTATATCACCATTACTACCTGTCCATAAACATTGTATTACTATATCACCATTATTACCTGTCCATGACCATTGTATTACTATATCACCATTACTACCTGTCCATGAACATATTACTATATCACCATTACTACCTGTCCATAAACATTGTATTACTATATCACCATTACTACCTGTCCATAAACATTGTATTACTATATCACCATTACTACCTGTCCATGACCATTGTATTACTATATCACCATTACTACCTGTCCATAAACATTGTATTACTATATCACCATTACTACCTGTCCATAAACATCGTATTACTATATCACCATTACTACCTGTCCATGACCATTGTATTACTATATCACCATTACTACCCAACCCAAACTTTTATTCAAAGTTCGTCCGAACTTGCCAAACCCAAACCTTGGAGGGTTAGCCCAACACTAAATATAATGTTTGTAGATAGGTATTAATGGAGCATATTCATAGACAGGTGAAAAAAGTGATATTACTGCATCACCGAGTATCTCTTGATCTTTTCACTGAACTGGTCATGGACGCCAGTTTCCAGGTTCCCGATCATGCAGGCCTGTTCCTGAGGGATAAAGGACACTTACGGTCAAAGGTACAGGAGACAATTGGCGTGTTTGCCCCGAAGATGGCTACAGAATCAATCTTGTCAGAGCTGCCCTTTTCCTGGTCTTCAGAACTTGTATCAGCCCCCTGTGCACATGGGAAATAGGTCACATATTGTCACATAGCAACGCTTATAAATGTTTGTGAATCAGCCTCTTTAAAGAGGAACAAAACACAGGAATTTCACTTTCCCCCCTGCACTTTTGCCCCCTTCTCCTCTCCTCAGTATGTGATGCTTCTGAGGCAAGATGGCGGCGCCCATACCCTAGAGTCCTGAACAGAGTTGCAGCCCAGTGGGGGAAAGAATAATAAGTGACTAAAAACTTAAAATATATGAATTTTAGATTCTGAGGAATAGTTTAAGGATTTGGGCTTTTCAATAAATCATACTGAAGGTCCGGTTTAAAGTGGACCAACACCTGATGCTGATCGGCCCGGGAATCTATAAGATTCCCGGGCCGATCAGCATAGGGCCTGCGGGGCACCCCGATCGGGGGTGCCCCGCTGTGTGAAACCCCCCAGAAAGCCCCGAAATCCCTACCTGCTCCTCGATCCAGCAGCGCATGCGCGAGCCGCCGCTCCGATCGGGGTGCCCCGCCGAAGTGGACCAAAACCCAGGATAGTCAAAATCCTGGGTGTTGGTCCACTTTAAGAAGTACATTTATAACTTACTAGCGCCCCCTCCAGTTTGAAGATGGCAGAAGATCCCAGACTTTCTGCTGGAGCCATTTTTCGTCTCCAACGCCTTCGCCGGAAAGTGTCGGAGCTGCGCTGTTTCATGTGAAATTTCCAGCCGATAAGGGCGGCATATTCCCAGCCTTCCAGGTCTTCCTGAGAATAGGTTTCCTGGGGAATGGTAAAAAAAATATATATATAGTAATATAACATGGTTTGTATAATTATATTTTGATAGGATGGAACATATTATATTATATACAGCAAGGTCTAAGTATCACTTTGTCGGTTTCTCACCGCGTCCTTGGATCAGAGAATTCTGGCTTGCGGCATTAAATTCCCCTCAACTGGGGGTTGGAATAAAGTAAGAGGGGGGAAAAACCAGGGCCGATATCCTGTATCCTTCACTATTTGTTAAAGTGTACCAAAACCCAGTATTTTGACTATCCTGGGTTTTGGTCCTTGTCCCAGGGCACCCTGATTGGGGATGCCCCACTGTGTGAAGCCCCCCAGGTCGCCCGAACAAACTCACCTCTTCCAAGTCCTACGGGCATGTGCAGTCTCTCGTCCAATACGAGCGCACTGGTGGCTGCATCCCTCACTACCCTCTAACAAGGAGCGTGGCCGCACCAGCCATTCACGAATACCTGGCGCAGACACCTGCCCTGCTAGAGGGATAGCTGCTCGCGCATGTGCCATTGGACCGGGAAAGAAGGTGAGTTTATGTGCAACCTGGGAAGTTTCACACAGCGGGGCATCCCGATTTTTGGCTTTCTGTGGGTTTTGGTCCACTTTAACAAGTGCAGAGGCTGATCTACAGTTACTTATGGGAGGCCTGCACTAGACTTTCTTCCCAGAGACCCCACCACACTTTATCCAGTCCTGTCCGGACCTAAAAGCAGAAAGTACAGGTTCAGCAGCACTGCTCTGTCATCTGTCTCGAAGTTCTTCAAACTTAGTTTGGGACTTCTACTCTCTTCCAGTATATATATATATATATATATATATATATCACTCAGTGGGTATCTCAATGTGTCCTTGGATCAGAGAATTCTGCCTTGCCTCATTGGAGCCTCTTGACCTGGGGTTAAATTAAAGTAAGAGGGGGAGGAACCAGGACTCTTATCCGGGGGCTTCCACCATTTGTTAACAAGGGCAGAGACTGATCTACAGTTACTTATGGGAGGCCTGCACTAGACTCGCTTCCCAGAGACCCCACCACACTTTATCCAGTCCTGCCTGGACCTAAAAGCAGAATGTATTGGTTCAGCAGCACTGCTCCGTCATCTGTCTCTGTGTTCTAAATCTTAGTTTGATATATACTTAAAGAGTGTAGAAGTCTCACTCAGCCAGCCTCTCAATGTGTCCTTGGATAAGAGCAGAGAATTCTGGCTTGCATCATTGGAGCCT
Source organism: Gastrophryne carolinensis (assembly GCA_027917425.1). NCBI lineage: Eukaryota > Metazoa > Chordata > Amphibia > Anura > Microhylidae > Gastrophryne > Gastrophryne carolinensis. The sequence goes on from CM051235.1 coordinate 614,796,065, forward strand.
CTCAACCTGGAATTGGATTAAAGTAGGAGGAGGACAAGCCAGGGCTCTTATCCTGGGGCTTCCACCATTTGTTAACAAGGGCAGAGACCAATCTACAGTTACTTATGGGAGGCCTGCACTAGACTTTGTTCTCAGAGACCCCATCACACTTTATCCAGTCCTGTCTGGATCTAAAAGCAGAATGTATTGGTTCAGCAGCACTGCACCATCATCTGTCTTGGTGTTCTGAATCTTAGTCTGAGACTTCTACACACTATATGTATCACTCAGTCGCTCCTCCACTGTATCCTTGGATCGGAGAATTCTGGCTTGCAGCATTGGAGCCTCTAGACCTAGGGGTTGGATTAAAGTAAGAGGCGGACGGACCAGGCCTCTTATCCGGAGGCTTTCAACATTTGTTAACAAGGGCAGAGACTGATCTACAGTTACTTATGGGAGGCCTGCACTAGACTCTCTTCCCAGAGACCCCATCACACTTTATCCAGTCCTGTCTGGATCTAAAAGCAGAAAGTACTGGTTCAGTGGCACTACTCTGTCATCTGTCTCGGTGTTCTAAATATTAGTTTAAGTCTTCTACGCTCTTCCAGTATATATATATATATATATATATATATATATATATATCACTCAGTCGGTCTCTCAATGTGTCCTTGGATCAGAGCAGAGAATTCTGGCTTACAGCATTGGAGCCTCTTGACCTGGGGTTGGATTAAAGTAAGAGGTGGACGAACCAGGACTTATATCCCGGGGCTTCCACCATTTGTTAACAAGGGCAGAGACTGATCTACAGTTACTTATGGGAGGCCTGCACTAGACTTTCTTCCCAGAGACCCCACCACACTTTCTGCTTTTAGATCCAGACAGGACTGGATAAAGTACTGGTTCAGCAGCACTGCTCCATCATCTGTCTCGGTTTTCTAAATCTTAAATACAATCATCACTCAGTCGCTCTACCACTGTGTCCTTAAATCTGGCTTGCAGAATTGGATTAAAGTAAGAGGGGGAGGAACCAGGGCTCTTATCCTGCGGCTTCCTCCATTTGTTATGTTAGGTCCGTACCCTAAGTGGGCACAGCTTCTACTTCTGTTGTCAGAGTCCAAATCATTCTAAGAGTGAATAAGACACAGAGACCGCTGTGTAGTAAAGACTCAAAGGGCATCTGAAGCAAATACGCCCTTTTGTTTATTTTCAGCTGCTAATATACAATGATATGGGTGGGTGTTGCCACACATATACAGATACATTCAAGCATTTTCATTGGTCATCTGACACGCCCCTTTCCCAGTATACACCCCATAGGGAGTGTCAGACTTTTTCTTTTATTGTTTGTCCGACACTCTCCCAAGTCATGACCTGGGAAAAGTACAAAATATGAAAACATTTCTTGGAATGATATGAGTTATGGCGTCACAAGCTGTATTTTGGCTAATAATGCTGTGAAGGCTAAAACCTTGATGAGAAGAAGTGGTGTTCACACAGGAAAGTACAGATAATAGACATTCTTCAGAAAATCACCAGATGCTTGTTTGCTCAAAAGTCAAAAGTGTTCATATTAATTGCAGTCAGGTTAACAGCTTTACTGTTTAACCCTATCAGTTAACAAGGGCAGAGACTGATCTACATTTACGTACAGTAGGCCTACACTAGACTTTTTGCTCAAAGACCTCCACCGCACTTAATACAGTCCTGTCCATACCTGAAATAGTGAAAGGAAGAAGTACTGGTTCAGCAGCACTGTCCTTTCCTCTGTCTCTGTGTTCTAAATCTCTGATGCAGCCGTCTCATCTGCCCATTGATTTAAACATGTTATTGGAGGTCATTGCCAAGTCAAAGGTAAGCGAGAGAGCACCCCTTCCCCCGCCCAAATCTTAGTCTGAGACTTCCACACACTCTCGGTCTCAGCATCACTTAGACAGTCTCACACAGTTTCCTTGGATCGAGGCATTCTGGCTTATGGCTTTAGAGCCTCTCTTCTTTCTCGGTGCAGGTCAGCAATGGAGTTTATTAGGCCTAGCCCAGCTGCACTTCACCCAACAAACAAGGCCCATTGCCCCTGAAAAGACCCGGCAGGGAAACCCTTTTATCATTTTTGATTTCACCATCATACAGTACTTAAAAAAAAAAAAAAAAAAAGTCTACAGAAATAGTTTTCCTTTAAATACATTATCTTTGCCTTTCCACACTTCCTGACACCCTAACCCCTAACCATGTGCAGAAATGGAATGATACAACATTTTTAACCTTAGGCAGGTGAGGCTTCTCTTTTTCTGGCTCGGCATTACTATTACTGCTCAGTTGGCACCAGTGGCGTTATTCCATGGGTACAGAACACTAGGCAATGAGAATGCCAATCACGGCCAGTTCTATGGCTACAGCACCTCTCCAGACAATTCCAATTTTGGGTATATTGGGGGTGGGGGAGAGGAAATGAGATGGGTAGGCTTTTTCAGATGTAGGTCCACATGGTCTGTGTTGATGCATGTTGGCTTTATTACTTCCATGAATCTTTGTGGTGCACCCAACCGGGGTGGAGTCTTACCCTCTTGGTAGTATTGACATTGGGGTCCTTTTTCCTCTTCCTCACTTGCCTCCTTCTCCTGTGTGTGTGATACATCTTCTCCGCAGCCACCCAGGACTTAGGTTTATTGTCGGGGGGAATGGTGATGCCGTACTCCCAACCTAGAAAGGCAGACCAGACTTATAATGGTTCTTTCAAAATTCAGAGTTATATAGGGATGTATGACAATCCTTCTAGCAGTGACCAATGATTTGTGCTTGTTCTAGGGGTCATCGGGGGCGGGGTCATGTATTTAAATTAGTATCCTAACTTTGGGCCCCAGCAGTAATACATTGCTGCATTATGTGAAGGTGTTACATACCAGCAAAAGAGGGGAATGAGGGTCAATAATTCCTAAATTCCACTTATCCACCACTACTTCCTAATCCCTCTCCTCCAGCTCCACTCATCTATGCCTGGCACCTCCACCCATTCAGTTCTATAAATGTATTCTCTTCCTTCTTACACCCATCAAACCCCCCTAGCACCAATTATAACCCCCTCCTAGCTCTCATCTACCCCTTCTTCCAGCTCCACTCAATTACCCCTAGTATCGCTCATTATCCCCAATCTACGCTCATCCATTCCTGCAAACTCCACTTCTCATTCCCATCCCTTTGCTCCATTTATCCTACCTCCACTCATCGACCCTTTCTTCCAGCTCTACTCATCTATTCTCTTCCCTGTTGCACTCCTAACACCCCCCCCAGCTCCGTTGGATCTACCCCTTCTTCAAGCCAAACCCATTCACTCACTGTACCACTTATTATCCCCCGTCCCAGCTACATTCACCCATCCCTGCCAGCTCTGCTCCCCATCCCTACCTCCACTCATCCACCCTTTCTTTCAGCTCTACTCATCTGTTCTCTTCCCTGTTACACTCATTTACCCCCCCCCCCCCAGCCCCTGACATCGACCCACTTCATCCTGCTTCACCCCTCCACCCCCAGTATCACTCATTATCCCTGATCCACGCTCATCCTTTCCTGCAAACTCCACTTCTCATTCCCACCCCCTGGCTCCATTTATCCTACCTCCACTCATCGACCTTTTCTTCCAGCTCTACTCCTCTATTCTCTTCCCTGTTACACCCCCCCCCAGCTCCTCCGGATCTACCCCTTCTTCCAGCCAAACCCATTCACTTACTGTACCACTTATCCCCCGTCCGATTCACCCATCCCTGCCAGCTCTGCTCCTCATCCCTACCTCATCCCTACCTCCACTCATCCACGCTTTCTGTCAGCTCTACTCATCTGTTCTCTTCCCTGTTGCACTCATTAACCCCCCCCCCCAGCTCCTGTCATTGACCCACTTTATCCAGCTTCACCCACTCACCCCCAGTACCGCTCATTATCCCCCATCCCAGCTGCGCTTCGCATTCCCAACTCCTAGCTCCACTCATCCACCCTTCCATCTGTTTTCTACCCCTGTAAAACTAAAGGCTGATCTCCAGATTGACGGACGACGTAGACCAGCCAGCTAGCCTCATCCCCGGCTTTTGTGCCGATTGCTCGTGCTACTGTTCCCAGCCTACCTGATTGGCTGGGTGTGGGAGCACATGCGGCTACAGGGATGTGGCCGTCGGTGAACACAGCGTCACAGGAGACGCTGGAAAGGGTGAGTTTACCGGCAACCCTGGGGGTTTCACACAGCATCATGATTTGGGATGCCCCAATGGTTGGTAGGCCAGCGGCCAGCCCTGGAGTCTTTTGGATTTCATCCAACCTTTTTTTCAGCTCTACTAATTGATTCTCTTCCATGTTACACTCATTAACCCCCCCCCCCGGTTCCTCTCATCTATCCCTCCTAGCTGTGCTCATCCCCCCCCACCTCTCAGTTGCACTCTGAACTGCAGAATTCTCTAGGACTTCCCATGATTTCCTAGGGGGACTTCTAGAACCCAATCTCACCCCCCAGACTCAAGCTGAAAGGTCATAGAAGCAGTAACTAACCATTTGTACCAAAGGAATAAAATCTATTACACTTTTGCATGGACAATATCAGACAGTAACAGAGCGGCTTACCCTCCTCATCTACGGCCCTGTTTTTATCATATTTCCAGACGTCATCCTCGTAAATCCAGCCATACGGGCACTCAAACTCCCCCGGAGCGGGACTCTTCTCGCCATTCTGGAATAAATAAAAAATATGTAAAAGAATTCAGCTTCCTCATTATAGAAACATAGAAAGTTGATGGCAGAAGGAGACCATACGGTCCATCTAGTCTCTGCCCTTATGTGTATACTGTATGTTCTCTGTATCTTATGTATATACTGTATGTTCTCTGTATCTTATGTATATACTGTATGTTCTCTGTATCTTATGTATATACTGTATGTTCTCTGTATCTTATGTATATACTGTATGTTCTCTGTATCTTATGTGTATACTGTATGTTCTCTGTATCTTATGTGTATACTGTATGTTCTCTGTATCTTATGTGTATACTGTATGTTCTCTGTATCTTATGTATATACTGTATGTTCTCTGTATCTTATGTGTATACTGTATGTTCTCTGTATCTTATGTATATACTGTATGTTCTCTGTATCTTATGTGTATACAGTATGTTCTCTGTATCTTATGTATATACAGTATGTTCTCTGTATCTTATGTGTATACTGTATGTTCTCTGTATCTTATGTGTATACTGTATGTTCTCTGTATCTTATGTGTATACTGTATGTTCTCTGTATCTTATGTGTATACTGTATGTTCTCTGTATCTTATGTATATACTGTATGTTCTCTGTATCTTATGTGTATACTGTATGCTCTCTGTATCTTATGTATATACTGTATGTTCTCTGTATCTTATGTATATACTGTATGTTCTCTTTATCTTATGTATATACTGTATGTTCTCTTTATCTTATGTGTATACTGTATGTTCTCTGTATCTTATGTGTATACTGTATGTTCTCTGTATCTTATGTGTATACTGTATGTTCTCTGTATCTTATGTATATACTGTATGTTCTCTGTATCTTATGTGTATACTGTATGTTCTCTGTATCTTAGGATAGATGGAGGCTTATCCAAGACATGTTTAAATTCAGTGACTGTTGATTTTTCAACTACCTCTGCTGGAAGTTTGTTCCAAGCATCTACTACTCTTTCTGTAAAATAATATTTTCTAACATTGCTTCTGATCTTCCCTCCGACTAGCTTCAGGTTGTGCCCCCTTGTTCTATCATTAGGTTTCTTCTTAAAAACACTTCCCTCCTGAACCTTATTCCCTCTTGTGACATATATAAAGGTCTCCATCATGCCCCCTCTCTCCCTTCTTTCCTGATAAAGTCCTGATAAGTTTTAAGTCCTTCCACCATTTTTGTTGCCCGGCCTTTGGACACGTTCTATTTGAATGATATCATTTTGCAGGTAAGGTCTCCAGAACTGCACACAGTATTCTAGCTGTGGCCTCACCAGGGCTCTATACAGCGGCATCACAACCTCCCTCTTCCTACTGGTGATGCCTCGAGCTATGCAGCCGAGCATCCTGCTTGCTTTTCCCACTGCCTGGCTACACTGTCCACTCATCTTGCAGCTTTCAGTAATCAGTATCCCTAAATCTCTCTCCTCCGAGGTCCTGGATAACACAGTGCTGCCCATACGGTGCTCAGAGCCGGAATTCATTCTACATTTAGAGACATTAAACTCTAGTTTCCACAGTTTTGACCATCTAGCCAGTTTAGAATGTAGTCAGCAGCACTAAGTGGGACAAAACTCTATAAAGTAAATATTGGCAATTTTTCTACCAAACGAAGACTAGAAAAACAGATTCACCTTCAAAATTCTGGCAGCAGCCACAAAATTGGGTTAGGATACTCACAGCGCTCCTGCTGGACACAACAGCAGACAACCAATGGGTATCACTGAGCATGTCCGTAGGGCATGGAGCCCACGCAGCACAGTGGGACTATCCCACTTTGAGGCCTCCTGTCCCTCCGAAAACTCTGGGAAAACCTAAATGTAAACTACTGGTGTTGTTCCCAGAATGGGCAACTCCTTCGGTTCTGGTGACCCAACCCTTCCAAATGGAAATGCTGGTGCATGCTCCTGGCTGACTACAATCATAGTGTTGGGCTTAGGCAGTTCCCAACTGAAAGGTATAAACCATTGAGCACGACCCCACCTAAATTAACACAATCTAAACAGTTGATTCATTCTGTTAAAGTAATTTTTTCTTTATTCATAAACATTTGCTATAAGGAGGATTAATTATCAGCTCTCATATAAAAACACATTAGCATAAACATTATATTAACATATACACGGACAAATTCTATCCGACATGCCTTAGTGTCCCCATAGCATCTGAAAGTACCCATACAATGCCTGTGTTGCCTGTGATCTGGGATTTCCCAATTAGTATAGCTTCAGTGTACTAGTTTCGTCTGTGCGGCTTCCTCGGCACCATTAGCATTAATGGACATAGCATGGGAGGATACTGGGTGAGGTTCATGTCAGGGAACCGCGGGTCACGTGATCCAACTATCAATCAGGGACCTCCGGACACACAGCCCACTTCCCCGAAACCCCGTCCATCGCCCGCCTAGCGAGACTACCAGGCCCAAAGCCTACAGACACACAGATTCTTGGCTAAGGCAAAAAGATCGCACAAGTTACATATAGGTTTTAATGCAATGAGCGCACACTAGGCAGTGATAAACATTTGGCTATGATGGAATATGAATGAATACAAATGTCTTTCTGAGAAGTGGGTTACAGGTTACAGTGAGTTACACACCGAGATATAACAGTCAGTTACCTTAACATGCAGATGTAGAGTGGTGATGAAGAGCTCCCACATGGAGGTGAGCTTATTGATGAGCACATCCAGCACGCATGCACCGTGACCTCCTCCAAAGAGTGACAAAAGCCCGGCCCAGGGTCATCCCCCTTTATGCCGGATTATCCACTCCCCCCGTTGTCAAACCTGCTTTAGCACCTAAAACTTTGTAACTTTGGGGGTCATATGGCTCTGGATACGGCACCAAAAGATTGGGCTGGATTCCGGGCATCCGATGAGCCCAAAGATGGAGTCCCTAAATGGGTCAGAACCTGAGATCTCCAATTTCTCTAGGTTCCCCTGTCGCATGGCTTTAAGAATTGTATGTCTACGTGCGGTTTTGTGGACCCGTTCTGGTTCTGTATCTGGCTTGGTGCTGGGACACACAGTGGCCCAGCTACGGTCCAATTTGGTGTCAATTGTATGAGGTTCATGTCTTTGATGTGAGGAAGCTCACAGCCAGGGGTCACATCGGCTTCAGACCCATCGGGGCCTTCCCAGCCTGGAGGTGGGAGAGAATCAGCAGGGAGTCTGTGATCTGCGCTTGGCTCAACTCACAAATGCTAATTCTCCTTCTTCCTGGGGGAGATTAGGTCGTGTGTATGTTATTTAATGCATAAAATATGAAATGTATTTAATATGTATTTAATAAGAAAACTACTCACAAGGGCCCTACAAAAGGTATGTACATCCCTTGTAGGATTGGTTGCAAGCTAACAGGGTTTAGTGCTGTGGCTACTTTAAGATATGTGTATTCTAATTGCCCTGCTCACGTAGACCTAACAGGTTAGTTATACATTGGTCTCCTTTTGGGGGTCTTGAGATGTATAGGGGAGGCTTCGGACCTTTATGCCCCCCATGTTCTGCATTCAATATTATAGGGCAACCTCAGGTAAGCTGCTGCCAATTTATTCACTGCATTGTATGTCCCAAAGGGGGCGCTCATATATAAGATTTAGGACTGGCGTTTAGTAGTGCAGCTTCAACAGATGTGTACCGACCCAGACCTCTGCTTGTAACCAGGTCTTGGAGCTCATAGGATTGGTTGCTGGCTAACCGGGTGCTTTGGCTCCTTTAAGATTTCCACTCAAGCCTGCCCCCAGAGATTACTTACAACATCGGTGTACGGCTCATCGGCTAGTTTCCAATCCCCGCCAGGGTAGCGGACCGCGTTCTCATACACTTCGTCCGTGAACTCGCTGTGGCCGGCGTCCGCTTCCGTCAGCAAGCTGGGGAGACATGGAGCAAGAAGCACGATAGAATGAGCAGGCTGGGACTGGCCCACAGTGGTTACTTGGGAGATCCCTGGTGGGCCCCAGGACTCCGAGGCCGCCTTCATTGCCAAAACCTGAACTATGTATGTCTTATTTTTGACATCCGAAGTACAGAGAGATAATACAGTTTGGAATAAGGTTTCTGTGAACGAGTATTGAACAAAAGCCGGTGATACTTGCATCTAATTGTGGGGTGGGCCCCAGACACTCCAGTCTGACACCATATCTCCCAACCATCTCAAATGGTTACAGGAATGCCAATGCGTCTGCCGGTGAACACAGCATCGCTGGAGTCACTGGAAAACACAGTGAGGCACCCAGGATTGGATGCCTGAGGGGTAGCCTAGTGTCTGGCCCTGGAGTCTTTAAAGCGATTCAGCAAAAAAAAAAACAAAAGGGTACTTAACTTTTTTTCCTGTGCCCCCTGGTTACTGCAAGTGACTTTAAAGTGGACCAACACCCATGGGTGATCGGCCCGGGAATCTATAAGATTCAAGAGTGACGCGCGGGAGGCGGCAGCAGAGGAGCCGCTTGTCCGTCGGCGCTGGGAGCGGGGAGAGGTGAGTTTTTCTTGGGGTTCGGGGGGGTTTCACACAGTGGGGCACCCCGATCGGGGGTGCCCCACTGAAGTGGACCAAGACCCAGGATAGTCAAAATCCTGGGTGTTGGTCCACTTTAAAGTGCAACTGCAAGCATTGTGTTGGGTTACGTTTGGCGCTGTCCTAAACTGACCCCCTGGTCACTGCAAGTGACTTTAAAGTGCTACTACAGGCAAGATTAATTGTTACACCATTGTGTCGGGCTACATTTGCCACAGTCCTAAACTGTTTTCCACTTTTAATATGAAGCAGAAATGGCCGAGATGTCGGGGTTTACAGGTCCAACCAATGACATTCTCTTTTTCATCCCGTCCCCCAATAAGCTCAGCACAACTGGGACAGAATTGCTTGTCCCCTGCCTCCTCCCGCCCCTTCCTCAGCCTCCTCCAACTTCACAGCCTCCCTGTGCTCTGCGGGGATGGCAGTATCCACCAGTATGTGTGTGAGCAACGGGGGGATAAGAATCATGCCCCTGGCGGACCCCGACATCCCCACCAAGCGGGGACACGCAGCTACCCTCTCCGGCCGGCCGGCCAGCAGCGGGGGGAGCTACACTGCCACTCCTCCCGGCCTGTTCCTCCCCCGGCTGCGTGAGTGAGAAGAAACATGAGTGGCGCCTGCTGCCCCACCTCCTTCTCTTTTGGGAGTGTGCGCATGCACTTTGGGAGTGCTGGTCTAGGCTCCAATGTTGACTAGCAAAGGGGGGAGAAGCACAGTCAGGAGACCCCACTGATTATACACAGACCCAAATGCCACGCCCATTACTTTCAGAAAAAAAGAATGAGGTGATACTGTAAACCCTGACATCTCCGCCATTTCCTCTTCAGTTTAAAAACGGAAAAACTATTTAGGACAACTGTGGCCCGACACAATGGCGTAACAATTGCCTTTGCCTGAAGAAGCTTTTTAAGGTCATCCAGTTTTGCTTGGCTATGACTATGCTGCCATCTTGTGGAAGAATTTAAAAAATGCAGCGGCATCAGCAAAATCTTTTTATTATACAAGTCCTCACAAACGCGAAGTTAGGGTTATTCGGGGGTGCCCCGCTGTGTGAAACCCCCCAGAAAGCCCCAAAAACTCACCTCTCCCCGCTCCCACGTGACCGCTGCAGCCAATCCCCGCCTGCGGAAAAGCGGGAGGCAGCGACGGACAAGAGAGCGCACCCGCCACCGCCTCCCGCGTGTCACTCTTACAGGACGTGCGCCGGCCGTTTGTAAATGGCCGGCGCGCGCCCTGTAAGAGTAACGCGCGGGAGGCGGCGGCGGGCGCCGCTTGATCGAGGACCAGGTAGGGATTTAGGGGTTTCTGGGGGGTTTCACACACCGATCGGGGTGCCCCGCAGTCAGGGAGCTGATCGGTCTGGGAATCGGGTGTTGGTCCACTTTAAGAGCTCAGGTTCCTATACCCGAACATGGACTTCAGCCAGAGTTCGAACCCGAAAAAGCTTGCTGAGCAACTCATCAACCAGCTCAAACTAAAGTATGTAGCAAGTCTGTATAAGTTAAACTGGACCAACACCCGTTTTACCTTTAACGGGTGTTGGTCCCTCAGACAGAATGAGAACAAGCTCAGAGACATCCAGAATGCTGGAGCCCCCCAGAACATACAATATCCTTACCTTGCAAAGATTAGGCACAGAGCTCCTTAAAAGATTTAAATTATCCGTGTGCAACGTGATCCCAAAGCGCATGCACGACAAGTGGAAGCTGCCAACGGTGCGTCCTTCACCCAAAATCACAGACTCTTACTGAATTTGGATAATTCAATATGCTCATACATCAACAAATGAGGTAACTTCATCACACCTTGCTAATATAAATGGGAACTTCCAGCACGAGTGATAGTTATGGGGCATTTGCCGTATGGCAGTTAATAGGCAGACATACCCAGAGACATGAGAGCCTTCCCCTCCTATTGCCTTCTGATGTGTGTAGCCTACTTTGACCCTAGCTCATGAATCAATCTCGTGTTTCACCGATCACCGAAGAATTTGGTCACGAAATCTCACAGGCTCGGGAGCGCCGATAGCGAAGGGGAGGCTGCGGCATCGTCAGGGGTGAGCTGCCATTGGGGAGTAAGGAGCAGGGCCGCCATCTCCACATACACAGCATGCTCAGGGCGGAGGGCAGCGCAGCCAGCACAGCGGCACCCTGACCCGAGACTCCAGCCGCCCAATGGCAGCTCACCCCTGACGACGACGCTGCCTCACCTCCACTATTGGTGATCGTTGAAACACAAGCTTGATTCGTGAGCTAGGGTCAAAGTAGGCTACACACATCAGAAGGCAATAGGAGGGGAAGGCTCTCATGTCTCTGGGTATGTCTGTCTATTAACTGCCATACGGCAAATGCCCCATAACTATCGCTCGTGCTGGAAGTTCCCATTTATATTGACAAGATGTGATGAAGTTACCTCATTTGTTGAGCATATTGAATTATCCAAATTCGGTAAGAGTCTGTGATTTTGGGTGAAGGACGCACCGTTGGCAGCTTCCACTTGTCGTGCATGTGCTTTGGGAACACGTTGCACACGGATTATTTTAATCTTTTAAGGAGCTCTGTGCCTAATCTTTGCATATTTTGGGACTTTGAGGGTTGAGGAGTCTGCACGTTGAGCACCTGTTATAAGGACTATTTCATTTTAATATTTTCAGGAAGATTTTAAGCGCGTTATTGTCATATATTTTATGATATCCTTACCTTCACTTTGGTAAAGGAGTCCCGCAATTTGCCGCCGGTGTGCATGACGCCCAAGGGCCCATATAAACCTGGAGCTTGCCTGAAACCCTCCAGATCCTCTATTTTATGCACCTCGTCCTGAAGCCCTTGCCGCATCTTGGGTGCATACCTCTATCTGCGACAGGGACCAGCGCAAGACTTTTGTAAATGGCCAGCGTAGATGTGTGCCCACAGCTAGAATTGAGCGGGGATGCGGACAGAGGAAGCAAACAGTCATGTGTAACCAACTCACCCCTATGAAAATGTACTCCGGCACGGACTTGAAAGAGGCTCCTGAAAACTCTCCAGTTGTAAAGCAGACGATGATAACTCCAGCCAGAATTAAAATGTAACTTGTACTTGTTAGCTTTAAAACGTCCAAAATATTCCAAACAAGTGCTGTCAGCAAATCCCCCTCTGCACCCTCCACCACACGTGACGCGTTTCAGCTTCAAATGAGCCCTTACTCGTTTTAAAGCTAACAAGTAAAAGTTACATTTTAATTCTGGCTGGAGTTATCATCGTCTGCTTTACATGCGGACAGAGGAGTTTGCTCCATTCAGATTTACATGACACGTTGATGCCAAACGAACGAGCGCCACCTGCTGGCTGGGTCCACATGGGAACCAGAAGAGGCGAGTTGTTCGGTGATCACGGGGCATACACGCAGCAGGACATCCCACATCAGGATGACCCACCAGGGAGAAAGTCAAAGTCTTGGGTTTTGTTCCTCTTTAACTGCCGGCACTTCCCCCAGAAGCTCCTTCCGGCTGTGCACACCCACGACCAACCATGCGAGCGATGCCGGTGAGGGCCCACACAAAAGGTGGTTCGAGGAGAATACCAGAGATTTGACACAGAATCCCAAATTGTGATGCCCCAGGGGAAAGCTGTAACCTGACCTTGGAATCTTTTAGACTTGGTCTTTTTAGAGCAGGATGACATTGGTTTCGGTCAGCTTTAGAAGAAGAAACATATAAAATCTCATCTCACCTCCTCTCAGGGTCCACAATCCATTGGCCCTCCCATTGCCACCCCCGAGGCGGCAGGAAGCTCTCCTGTTTCAGTCTGATGGATCCAGTGACGTCAGAAAACTTGGGGCGCTTCAACAGGCCGGTGGTGCCCCACTTGCCAAACATCTGTGCCTGGTTCTCATACTGCTCAGGAGAGAGAAAGAAAGAAATATGGGGTTTAGTTACAGGGTTAGTCTTCATGTTATATTGTGTTAAAGGGTGAAGAAAGTTTATTAATTCACCTGAATTCCTAACACTCAAATAGGGTGTGTGGCCGAAGAACCCTGCCATGTCTACAGTAAACTGACCATGACAATAGACACCTATATTCACATATTCACACCTAGTTACCAAAAAGCTACCTTTTGCCTTGAAAGGGAATCCTTGAATTCCTAATTAGGTTCCAAGACATTTCAATACATGTTGGACACATGGGCATTACATTATATAGAAACATAGAAGGGCGACAGCAGAAGGAGACCATACGCTCCATCTAGTCTGCCCTTATGTGTATACTGTATGTTCTCTGTATCTTATGTGTATACTGTATGTTCTCTGCATCTTATGTATATACTGTATGTTCTCTGCATCTTATGTATATACTGTATGTTCTCTGTATCTTATGTATATACTGTATGTTCTCTGTATCTTATGTATATACTGTATGTTCTCTGTATCTTATGTGTATACTGTATGTTCTCTGTATCTTATGTGTATACTGTATGTTCTCTGTATCTTATGTGTATACTGTATGTTCTCTTTATCTTATGTATATACTGTATGTTCTCTGTATCTTATGTGTATACTGTATGTTCTCTGTATCTTATGTGTATACTGTATGTTCTCTGTATCTTATGTGTATACTGTATGTTCTCTGTATCTTATGTATATACTGTATGTTCTCTGTATCTTATGTATATACTGTATGTTCTCTGTATTTTATGTATATACTGTATGTTCTCTTTATCTTATGTGTATACTGTATGTTCTCTGTATCTTATGTATATACTGTATGTTCTCTGTATCTTATGTGTATACTGTATGTTCTCTGTATCTTATGTGTATACTGTATGTTCTCTGTATCTTATGTATATACTGTATGTTCTCTGTATCTTATGTATATACTGTATGTTCTCTTTATCTTATGTGTATACTGTATGTTCTGTGTATCTTATGTGTATACTGTATGTTCTCTGTATCTTATGTGTATACTGTATGTTCTCTGTATCTTATGTATATACTGTATGTTCTCTGTATCTTATGTATATACTGTATGTTCTCTGTATCTTATGTATATACTGTATGTTCTCTGTATCTTATGTGTATACTGTATGTTCTCTGTATCTTATGTATATACTGTATGTTCTCTTTATCTTATGTGTATACTGTATGTTCTCTGTATCTTATGTATATACTGTATGTTCTCCTTATCTTATGTATATACTGTATGTTCTCTGTATCTTATGTATATACTGTATGTTCTCTGTATCTTATGTATATACTGTATGTTCTCTGTATCTTATGTATATACTGTATGTTCTCTTTATCTTATGTGTATACTGTATGTTCTCTGTATCTTATGTATATACTGTATGTTCTCTTTATCTTATGTGTATACTGTATGTTCTCTGTATCTTATGTGTATACTGTATGTTCTCTGTATCTTATGTATATACTGTATGTTCTCTGTATCTTATGTGTATACTGTATGTTCTCTGTATCTTATGTATATACTGTATGTTCTCTTTATCTTATGTGTATACTGTATGTTCTCTGTATCTTATGTGTATACTGTATGTTCTCTGTATCTTATGTATATACTGTATGTTCTCTGTATCTTATGTATATACTGTATGTTCTCTTTATCTTATGTATATACTGTATGTTCTCTGTATCTTATGTATATACTGTATGTTCTCTGTATCTTATGTATATACTGTATGTTCTCTGTATCTTATGTATATACTGTATGTTCTCTTTATCTTATGTGTATACTGTATGTTCTCTGTATCTTATGTGTATACTGTATGTTCTCTGTATCTTATGTACATACTGTATGTTCTCTTTATCTTATGTATATACTGTATGTTCTCTGTATCTTATGTACATACTGTATGTTCTCTGTATCTTATGTATATACTGTATGTTCTCTGTATCTTATGTATATACTGTATGTTCTCTGTATCTTATGTATATACTGTATGTTCTCTGTATCTTATGTATATACTGTATGTTCTCTTTATCTTATGTGTATACTGTATGTTCTCTGTATCTTATGTATATACTGTATGTTCTCTGTATCTTATGTATATACTGTATGTTCTCTTTATCTTATGTATATACTGTATGTTCTCTGTATCTTATGTATATACTGTATGTTCTCTGTATCTTATGTATATACTGTATGTTCTCTTTATCTTATGTGTATACTGTATGTTCTCTGTATCTTATGTATATACTGTATGTTCTCTGTATCTTATGTGTATACTGTATGTTCTCTGTATCTTATGTATATACTGTATGTTCTCTGTATCTTATGTGTATACTGTATGTTCTCTGTATCTTATGTGTATACTGTATGTTCTCTGTATCTTATGTATATACTGTATGTTCTCTGTATCTTATGTATATACTGTATGTTCTCTTTATCTTATGCATATACTGTATGTTCTCTGTATCTTATGCATATACTGTATGTTCTCTGTATCTTATGTATATACTGTATGTTCTCTGTATCTTATGTATATACTGTATGTTCTCTTTATCTTATGTGTATACTGTATGTTCTCTGTATCTTATGTATATACTGTATGTTCTCTGTATCTTATGTGTATACTGTATGTTCTCTGTATCTTATGTATATACTGTATGTTCTCTTTATCTTATGTACATACTGTATGTTCTCTTTATCTTATGTGTATACTGTATGTTCTCTTTATCTTATGTGTATACTGTATGTTCTCTGTATCTTATGTGTATACTGTATGTTCTCTGTATCTTATGTGTATACTGTATGTTCTCTGTATCTTATGTATATACTGTATGTTCTCTTTATCTTATGTGTATACTGTATGTTCTCTGTATCTTATGTATATACTGTATGTTCTCTGTATCTTATGTGTATACTGTATGTTCTCTGTATCTTATGTATATACTGTATGTTCTCTTTATCTTATGTGTATACTGTATGTTCTCTGTATCTTATGTATATACTGTATGTTCTCTTTATCTTATGTGTATACTGTATGTTCTCTTTATCTTATGTGTATACTGTATGTTCTCTGTATCTTATGTGTATACTGTATGTTCTCTGTATCTTATGTATATACTGTATGTTCTCTTTATCTTATGTGTATACTGTATGTTCTCTGTATCTTATGTATATACTGTATGTTCTCTGTATCTTATGTGTATACTGTATATTCTCTATCTTATGTATATACTGTATGTTCTCTGTATCTTATGTATATACTGTATGTTCTCTTTATCTTATGTGTATACTGTATGTTCTCTTTATCTTATGTATATACTGTATGTTCTCTGTATCTTATGTGTATACTGTATGTTCTCTGTATCTTATGTGTATACTGTATGTTCTCTGTATCTTATGTGTATACTGTATGTTCTCTGTATCTTATGTGTATACTGTATGTTCTCTGTATCTTATGTGTATACTGTATGTTCTCTTTATCTTATGTGTATACTGTATGTTCTCTGTATCTTAGGATAGATGTGTGCTTATCCCAGGCATGTTTAAATTCAGTGACTGTTGATTTTTCAACTACCTCTGCTGGAAGTTTGTTCCAAGTATCTACTACTCTTTCTGTAAAATAATATTCTCCAACATTGCTCCTGATCTTCCCCCCGACTAGCTTCAGGTTGGGCCTCTTGTTCTATCTAGTTTCTTCTTAAAAACACTTCCCTCCTGAACCTTATTGAATCCTTATTGAATGGTGTCACATATATAAAGGTCTCCATCATGTCCCCTCTCTCCCTTCTTTCCTCCAGACTGTACAATTAAGTTCTTTAAGTCTCTCCTGATAAGTTTTAAGTTTAAGTCCTTCTTCCATTTTTGTTGCCGGCCTTTGGACCCGTTCTATTTGAAAAATGTCTTTTTGCAGGTAAGGCCTCCAGAACTGCACACAGTATTCTAGCCGTGGCCTCACCAGGGCTCTATACAGCGGCATCACAACCTCCCTCTTCCTACTGGTGATGCCTCGAGCTATGCAGCCGAGCATCCTGCTTGCTTTTCCCACTGCCTGGCTACACTGTCCAATCATCTTGCAGCTATCAGTAATCAGTACCCCTAAATCTCTCTCCTCCGAGGCCCTGGCTAACACAGTGCTGCCCATACGGTACTCAGAGCAGGGATTCCTTTTACCCAAGTGCAGGATTTTACATTTAGAGACATTAAACTCTAGTTTCCACAGTTTTGACCATCTATCCAGTAAAGCTAAATCGTTTTCCATGTTGCAGACACCTCCAGGAATATCCACCCTATTACTAACCTTTGTATCATCAGCAAACAGACAAACTTTTCCTACCAAGCCTTAATGGGGATCATGATTTTCTTGATTAATATATGATAACATGCATATTGTGGGAGTTATACCCTTTATGAAATATATATCTGATCTCATAGAGGCTGGATGTGGGCCGACCTTGGTCGACACTCCCACGATGCGGGGAATGATGGCCACTCCCCCTAGTGTTCAATACATTAGGAAGCTGTGTGCAGGGGGAGGCAGTCGACGAATGGGCCTCTTACCAGGATGATGGAGCAACCATAAGTATCTAAGTATCTTTATCTCTCTCTTACCATTATAACATTTATTATACTGCAAACTTACTACTGTAAACTTACTTTATCATTTATGTAACAACTGCTTATATCTAAGGTTATCTGGGGAAGCTTCATGAACATATTGGGTTAATGAAGGTTAATTACTGTGCTGGTAAATTAAACCCCTTTTCATTTATACATCTTGTTGTGTGCGTGTGTTGGATAATTTCTCATACAATAGATTGTAGTTGCAAAGTATTTAAGGTATTAAATAAATTCCTTCTTGGGACATTTCACTGGATGAGTGAGGACATATGAGCGATCATTGGTTTGTATCAGATTAGTGGGCCGCTGGGCTGATATGATTATTAGTATTTGCAATATTTATAATATTAATCTCTATTAGAAATGTTGGAGATTAATGTGCAGCAAATATTATTTCAGAGATCATATTCCTCTGTTTCATATTGTATCCCATGGATCCTTAAAGAAACAGTCCAAGTAACGGGAATAATAAGGCAAAAAAACAGCCTGGCTGGATATTACTTGATGCCAGAAGTATACAGGGGCGTACACACCATGGAGGAAGTGCAGGCACCTGCCCCTGGGCCTGTTTCAGGGGACCCGGCACAAGCTACCTATACCATCTCTGCAGTATGTATACCCGGTGCCAGCATACATACTCACCTAGCCATTTATGCCGCCTCCTTCCTTCTCGACTCTCACCCTGCCCTGCTTGCGCCTGTGTCTCCGTCACTGGCGAGTGTGTACTACTGCTTCCCTTCCTGCTTCTGTCCACCGCCTACCTCTCTCGCCTCCACGACTGACCAGCTGGTGAGTATTCATTGGGGGGGGGGGGGGGATTGATAGCTGTTGGGGGCCCCATCAAGACCATCTACACCATTGTGTATAAGTGACCCCTCCTCCCACTGTCCAGAAAATGTATAAGGAATTTTATCACGGAGCCATTTTTTCGCATTAGTCTGCCTTTAAGAGTATTTTTTTAATAAAGGGTTAGCTATGTTTTTAGCTAAATTTTGAGTGTGACGATCAGGGCAGAGGCCAGCACAGGGCAAACCTGGACAATTGCTAGGGCACCTGGCATCTTCAGGGGCCCACTCAAGCTCACACTTGGCCATGGTATTATTTTACAGTGGACCCGAACCACCGCATGCCGGGTTCTGTGTGCAGGCAATAAGGACTGGTGGGCGATTGGTGGCTATAGGGAAGGCAACAAGGACTAGAGGATGATTGGTGGCTATAGGAAAGGCAATAAGGACTGGAGCTGGAGGATGATTGGTGGCTATAGGAAAGGCAATAAGGACTGGAGGGCGATTGGTGGCTATAGGAAAGGCAATAAGGACTGGAGGATGATTGGTGGCTATAGGAAAGGCAATAAGGACTGGAGGGCGATTGGTGGCTATAGGAAAGGCAATATGGACTGGAGGGTGATTGGTGGCTATAGGGAAGGCAACAAGGACTAGAGGATGATTGGTGGCTATAGGGAAGGCAATAAGGACTAGAGGGCGATTGGTGGCTATAGGGAAGGCAATAAGGACTGGAGGGTGATTATTGGCTATAGGGAAGGCAATAAGGACTGGAGGGTGATTGGTGGCTATAGTGAAGGCAATAAGGACTGGAGGGTGATTGGTGGCTATAGGGAAGGCAATAAGGACTGGAGGATGATTGGTGATAGTAGAGAATGCAACAAGGACTGGAGGACAATTGGTGGCTATAGGGAAGGCAAAAAGGACTAGAAAACGATTGGTGGCTCTAGGGAAGGCAACAAGGACTGGATGATGATTGGTGGCTATAGGAAAGGCAATAGGGACCAGAGGACAATTGGTGGCTATAGGAAAGACAATAAGGACTGGAGGATGATTGGTGGCTATAAGAAAGGCAACATGGAATGGAGGGTGATTGGTGGCTATAGGGAAGGCAATAAGGACTGGAGGGTGATTGGTGGCTATAGGGAAGGCAATAAGCACTGGAGGGTGATTGGTGATAGTAGAGAATGCAACAAGGACTGGAGGGTGATTGGTGGCTATAGGGAAGGCAATAAGGACTGGATGACGATTGGTGGCTATAGGGAAGGCAATGTGGACTGGAGGACGATTGGTGGCTATAGGAAAGGCAATAAGGGCTGGAGGGTGATTGGTGGCTATAGGGAAGGCAATAAGGACTGGTGGGCGATTGGTGGCTATAGGGAAGGCAACAAGGACTAGAGGGAGATTGCTGGCTATAGGGAAGGCAACAAGCACTAGAGGATGATTGGTGGCTATAGGAAAGGCAATAAGGACTGGAGGATGATTGGTGGCTATAAGAAAGGCAATATGGACTGGAGGGTGATTGGTGGCTATAGGGAAGGCAACAAAGACTAGAGGGCGATTGGTGGCTATAGGGAAGGCAATAAGGACTGGAGGATGATTGGTGGCTATAGGAAAGGCAATATGGACTGGAGGGTGATTGGTGGCTATAGGGAAGGCAACAAGGACTAGAGGGAGATTGCTGGCTATAGGGAAGGCAACAAGGACTAGAGGATGATTGGTGGCTATAGGGAAGGCAATAATACCATTTTGTGAATACTCACCTTGTAAAATGGGTATTATAAGTATGTCACACACCCCGCTTCAAGATATTCATAACGTGTGGGTATATACTGACCTGAAGAGGGCGATCTGCAGAGATGATTGGAGGAAAGTAAGCCCCTCCCGGTCCATAAATACCTGGGACCTCCCACTCATTCCCTAGTATAAAGAAAGCAGTAAGGTAAGGGACCAGGAAGAGCCAAATATAAGTCATAACAATGCAAAGTTCACAAAATGAAGGATCCAGAATACAAAAGGGCGGGTTGAAGCGGGGTGTGTGACATACTTATAATACCCATTTTACAAGGTGAGTATTCACAAAATGGTATTATTCTAAGTATGTCACACACCCCGCTTCAAGATATTCATAACGTGTGGGACATCCAATAGCAGTGTCCATAAAGGGTGGGGATCCAAAACAAGGCATAAAACACAACTTAAACTACTGCAGCCTGCAGAACTTTGCGGCCAAAAACAGCATCCGCTGAGGCCCGAACATCAACCTTGTAAAACTTTGAAAAAGTGTGAACAGAAGACCAGGTAGCAGCCTTGCAAACTTGCTCAACCGAGGCCTGGTGCTGAAAAGCCCAGGAAGCCCCAACCGCACGAGTAGAATGAGCTGTAACACGAAAGGGAGGATCTCTCCCCTTAGCAGAATAGGCCCCGACAATGGCCTGACGAATCCACTTGCTGATGGTAGACTTTGTGGGTGCTAGACCCTTCTTGGGCCCAAATGGCACCACGAAAAATGCATCAGTCTTGCGAAAGGCAGAAGTTACCACCAAATAATACTTTACAACCCGAACCACATCCAAAGAATGCAGGGCCCTCTCCTTGTCATTGCTGGGATTAGGACACAGAGAGGGCAGAACAATATCCTGATTTAAATGAAAGGACGAAACCACCTTAGGAAGGAAATCCGTCTTAAAACAGAAAACCACTTTGTCCTGATGTCTTTCAAAATACGGAGCATGAATAGATAGAGCCGCCAATTCAGAAACACGTCTAACAGAAGTGATAGCTACCAAAAAGGCTACCTTCTGTGTAAGGGAAGACAAAGGAATATCATGCAAAGGCTCAAAGGGGGGACCCTGGAGAGCAGAAAGAACCAAATTCAAATCCCAAACTGGAATCATAGGCTTCCTAGGAGGCCGCACATGTGTAACCCCCTGGAAAAAAGTCTTAACCAAAGGATGAAGCGCAAAAGGCTTTTGGAAAAACACCGCCAGGGCAGACACCTGTCCCTTCAGAGTACTGAGCTGGAGCCCCAGGTCCAGACCATGTTGCAAAAACTCCAAAATTCTAGAAATAGAGAATTCCCTACAAGGGAAAGACCTAGATTCACACCAGTCAATATAAGACCTCCAAGTCCTATAATACACAGACGATGAGGACCTTTTCCTACCACTAATAAGAGTCCGAATCACAGCATCCGAAAGACCTTCCTCCTTCAAGATGGAGGTTTCAGCAGCCACGCCGTCAAAGCCAGCGTTGGTAAATTGGGTTAACGAAGAAGACCCTGTGTAAGTAGATCTGGCAGCAGGGGCAGAACGAACTGATCTTCTGCCAACCTTACCACGTCTACGAACCAGACCTGTCTTGGCCACCTTGGAGCCACCAGGATTGCTGTTGCTCTCTCCAGAACAAGCTTGCACACTACTCTGGCCACCATGGGAAACGGAGGGAACAGGTACAGAAAACCCAGATCCCTCCAGTTCAGAGACATGGCATCCGTTGCGAGAGCCAGAGGGTCCTTCGCCAGAGACACAAATGCCGGAAGTTTGTGACTGTGACGGGAGGCAAATAGATCCACCGCCGGTGACCCCCATCTGTGACAAATTGAGTGAAAGACCTTGGGATTGAGAGACCATTCCCCCTTGCGGACTGACATTCTGCTCAGAGAGTCCGCCTCCATGTTCTCCACTACCGGGATGTAAACTGCCGAGATGCACGGGACATGGCTCTCCGCCAAGTCCAGAATCAGAGACACTTCCTTGAGAGCATTCATGCTGCGGGTCCCTCCCTGGTGATTGATGTAGGCCACCGCCGTCCGATTGTCCGACCTGACCTGGACCGGCAAGCCTCGCAGTTGATGAGTCAAATGACAAAGAACCAACCTGATGGCCCTTAAACATTGATATGCTCGTGAGCTTCCAGGGGACCCCACAAACCCTGAACTTGCAGATCCTTCCAAAAGCCCCCCCATCCTGAGCGGCTGGCATCCGTGGTGACTATCTCCCACTGAGGAGTCCGAAAGGATCTGCCCCTCAGCAGGTTGGTTGAGTTCAGCCACCACCGAAGCGAGCGGCGGACCCGGGGGGGACATTTGAAAGGATTGATCCAGCGACTGAGGAGACCTGTTCCAGACCGACAACAGATGGAGCTGTAGTGTCCTTGAGTGAAACTGAGCAAAGGGGACTGCCTCGAAGGAGGCCACCATCAAACCCACCAGTCTCATCCCTAGTCGGATGGACGGTCGAGGAATAGACATGAGTGACCGAACCAACTCCTGAATCAGAAGAGCCTTGGACTGAGGAAGAAACACTCTGGCCTGATCTGCATCCAGAGACATTCCCAGAAAAGATACTGTCCTGGACAGGTGGAGTGAGGACTTGGGGTAGTTGATCACCCAGCCGAACCTCTCCAGAGTGGATATCACCGTCCTGGTGGCCAATTCTGCCTGGCTGAATGACGGTGCCATGATGAGAAGGTCGTCCAGATACGACACTATGCGAATCCCCTGCGCTCTGAGGAGAGCCATCACCCCAGCAAGCACCTTGGTGAAAAATCTTGGAGCTGTGGTGAGACCGAAGGGAAGAGCCACAAACTGAAAGTGCCGTTCCTCCACCGCGAACCTGAGAAACTTCTGGTGCGCGGGAAAAATGGGAACATGGAGGTAAGCATCCTGGATGTCTATGGACGTCATGAAGTCCCCCTGACTAAGAGATTGAATAGCCGAACGTAACGTTTCCATGCGAAATTTACGCAGCCTTACAAACCTGTTGAGAATCTTTAGGTCCAGTATGGGCCGGACGGAGCCATCCTTCTTGAGGACCGTGAACAGATTTGAGTAAAAACCCCGACCCCGGTCTAATGGGGGTACTGGGCAAATGACTGCCATTTCCAGAAGACTTGATACCGCCGCCCGGAGCTGCTGCGCAGCCGGTGCATCCGGAGACACCCGAGTCCTGAAGAAACGCGGGGGGGGGGGGGGGGGCGGGACTCGAACTCCAGCTTGTAGCCGGAAGACACCACTTCCTGGATCCATTTGTCCGAAACCTACTGATTCCAGACCTGGGAGAAGTGTTGCAGCCGTCCCCCCACCCGCATGGGTGAGGGCGCCCCCTCATTGTTGAGCAGGCTTGGCCGCGGCTTTGGGTTTTGAGCCCCAATTGTATCCTGAACGGGCACGTCCTCTGCCCCTATTCCAGGAATCTCCTCTTGTAGAAGGGAAAGCGAAACCTCTTCCCGCTCTAGATCCCCGAAATGAAGGGGTGAAGGAAACCGCTCCTCGAAAGGGGCGTCGTTGCTTCTTGCGTTGAGGTAGCCTTCCGCCCTTGGCCACAGCGTCCAATTTGTCTCCAAAGAGCCGTAACCCAACAAAGGGAAGAGTCGTAAGTGACTTCTTAGCCCCAAAATCAGCCGCCCACTGGCGTAACCAAATTGAACGCCTGACAGTAACCATTAGAGCAGAGGCTCTACTACTCATCATCAAAGAATCATCCAAAGCGGCTACTATGAAGGACAAAAATACCTCACATTGTTTTAGATCACGAAATTCATCACTGTCCGGATTCAAACCGGAGGAGGATAACAAATTCCTGACCACCTTTCTGGTAGCCACCGCCAACAGCGATGAGGCACAAACAGGCCGTATGGCTGCCCCAATACTGGCAAAACCATGCCATCTGGTCAATGCGTCTATCCTCACCACCTTTAAGAGAGGAACAATCAGGGCTATTCAACACGGCTGAGTTGGATAACCCTAAAATTGGGGCGTCCACCTCGGGGGGGGGGGGGGGGGGGGGGGACGCCCAGCGCTTAACCGTATCCACTGGGAAAGGATATCTTTTATCCCAACTCTGAGGAATGCCTGGGAGCCGGGCAGGCCGATCCCATTCCTTAGAAATAATATTATCAAATATTATCAAAATGCTTTTGATTAGGAAATTCCAAGCGCGGCCTGGATTCGTCATAAAACTCACCTTGCTGTTGAGGAACCTCCGCCGGAGGGGAGATAGCCAGAAGCTCAAACATCTGAGTCAGAACATTAGGAGTGTCCAAGGAAATCCCTGACCTCCGATCGGAATCAGCGCCAACAATTTGCTGATCATCAGAAATATCTGAATCCTCGCATAACTCCCCTTATTCAAGAGGGGAATAATCTGACCAATCCAGGCCATCCGCATCATCATCATATTCAAAATGATTAGCCGGCGATAAATGCTTCCTCTTAGCTGGTGCTTTCTTGGCAACCGCAGAAGAAAAACTTTTCAATACTGGCCAATCTGGCACATACATCAGATTGCAACTGCCCCCCCGTGACAACATCACACGGGGCACGGGTCAAAAAGGGAGGGGGAGAGGATGAGGCCGGCGGCGCTGACCCAGAAGCCTGGGGTCCTGACTGCCGTGTAATAGTCTGCTGTGCACATGATATACATAGGAAAAAATCATCCCCTGTACCATACCCATACCCCACAGCCCATGCACGTGCGGGATTGTCCCGAGGGAAGCCCGGAATCCAGTGATGCCTCCATAAGGTGAACTTGAGTAAGTCGCTATGAGTGAGGGAATTACGCTATTAAGCAACCCGGGATGCCCTTATAGTGTCCAAGTGGGAGGATTTGTAAAAATAATAGTAAAAGTACCCAGGTACCCTAGGACCGGGAGAAGCCTAAAAACCCCTGAAGATTCAGCCTAAAAGACACAGAAAGATAGTATGAGTCTCAAATCCTTATATATATTGTATATATATGTATAAGTATAATAAAGTGTGTAAATAAAAAAGGGCCCTCAGGGCCACTCACGGAACCTGCAGGTGTCAGAAGCGCTGCGTCCTCTGCCTGAGGTAACTCAGAGCAGAGCGGGAGACTAAGTAGGGGGGCGTGGTCAGCGCGGACCGCGCGCTGAAAGGCTCCGCCCCCCCCCTCGCAAACGGGCATGAGGAACAAGTCCCTCAGGAGTGCCAGTGACTAGAGGGGGCGGGCCGCGGCGACGCGCCGCGAGTCCGGTCCCGCCCCCACAGCTAAATCATGAGGGAAAGCTCCCCTCCATTGTGTAAACGCGCGCGCTGGTGCCGCAGGGACCCGCGGCACCGGGCGCATAATAAAGAACAGCCGGTAGCGGCCCGCAATGCATGCGGAGCCGCTCACCGCTCGAGCCACGCTACAATATTTCAGAACATGAAGGGCGCGGGCCGCGGCCTCACGCAGAAGGCCCGGTCCCGCACCCACACGGAAGAGCGTGAGGGGAGAAACCTCCCCTCAGCTCTTCTGAGGTAAAAACCAGCACCGCGGCTGCAATGGCGGCCGCGGTGTCTGGCAAGGAAAAATAGTATGACAGAAAAGTGACAGAAAAATGACTCATTCATACCAAAGACAACATTAAACAATGCACACATAAATAGAAGGATTACTTCTAGACGCCCTACGTCATGTAAAACACCAAAATCAGAAGATAGGGCCCCCAAACAAGATAATAATGTGGGGAAAACATTTTTCTCATGGACAGGGCATCCCAAACCGGGGTCACCAACCCGGTATAACCGCCTACCCTCTTAATAGGGTCTCGCGGCGGAGCATAGCTCCTGAGCACCTGTGGTGCTAATATACCCTCGCTCGGACAGCAGTCAAGACTGGGAGGCATTCAAATATATATATATAGTATTCATAGGAAATAAAGAGTCAGAACGGAAATAAAAAGTATTGGCCGGGAGTAGACCCGGCTACCTTAAAATCCCCCTGTGCAAGGAGGAGGCATCATCTGCTGCTTGCTCACCGTCTGGAGAGATGAAGACTGGGGGTAATGAGTGGGAGGTCCCAGGTATTTATGGACTGGGAGGGGCTTTCTTTCCTCCAATCATCTCTGCAGATCGCCCTCTTCAGGTCAGTATATACCCACACGTTATGAATATCTTGAAGCGGGGTGTGTGACATACTTAGAATAAGGACTAGAGGGTGATTGGTGGCTATAGGTAAGGCAATAAGGACTGGAGGGTGATTGGTGGCTATAGGGAAGGCCATAAGGACTGGAGGGTGATTGGTGGCTATAGGGAAGGTAATAAGGACTGGAGGGTGATTGGTGGCTATAGGGAGGGCAATAAGGGCTGGAGGGTGATTGGTCGCTATAGGGAAGGCCATAAGGACTGGAGGATGATTGGTGGCTATAGGGAAGGTAATAAGGACTGGAGGGTGATTGGTGGCTATAGGGAGGGCAATAAGGGCTGGAGGGTGATTGGTGGCTATAGGGATGGCAATAAGGACTGGAGGGTGATTGGTGGCTATAGGGAAGGCCATAAGGACTGGAGGATGATTGGTGGCTATAGGGAAGGTAATAAGGACTGGAGGGTGATTGGTGGCTATAGGGAGGGCAATAAGGGCTGGAGGGTGATTGGTGGCTATAGGGAAGGCAATAAGGACTGGAGGATGATTGGTGGCTATAGGGAAGGCAATAAGGACTGGAGGATGATTGGTGGCTATAGGGAAGACAATAAGGACTGGAGGGCGATTGGTCGCTATGGGGAAGGCAACAAGGACTAGAGGATGATTGGTGGCTATAGGGAAGGCAATAAGGACTGGAGGATGATTGGTGGCTATAGGGAAGACAATAAGGACTGGAGGGCGATTGGTCGCTATGGGGAAGGCAACAAGGACTAGAGGATGATTGGTGGCTATAGGGAAGGCAATAAGGACTGGAGGGAGATCAGCAGCAGAAGGTGACCCATTTGTGGCAGCGGAGCTGAAAGGTGACATCATGTGAAACACTACTTTGGGGCCCACTAAGACTCTCTTGCCCACGGGCCCCCACAAACCTGAAGCTGGCCCTGGTGGCAATGATTACATTTTTGTAAAGATGTTACCTAACAGTTGCCATTTTTTTGGACATCAGGGCTATCTACGCTACTGTGTATAAGTGACACCTTCTCCCACCATCCAGCATAGTTATTTGGATTTTTATCATGGAGACATTTTATAACATTAATCCTCCTTTAAGAGTGTTTTTTTTTTAATAAGGGTTAACTGTGTTTTCAGCTACATTTTCAGTGTTACCTAACAGTTGCCATTTTTTTGGCCTTCCAGTGGGCTAAGCATTGATAAAGTTCCACCCATCGCAGCACTGTGGGGGTATCTTAAAAAAGGCCGGGAGGCCAATGTAAACCTCTCACCATCTCAGCAAACACACTGAAGGTCCCCTCCGCGTAGCTGTTAAACTTCTTCTCCACCGCCGACAGTCCCAACCAGATATTGACTCTCAGCTGAGTGGGAATCTTTATACCTTGGTTCTTATCCATCGGGTACTAGTTTAAGAGAAAGAAGATGAAAAGAAGATGTGATAACAATATGGACATTCGTGCAGATTCCTGAGCGCTCTCAGAATTTTACATTTCTTCAAGGTGCATTGCTTTAGATAAAACAAAATAAATATACTAGGACTTGTGTGGGCCAGAAAGTAAGACCACAGCAATACGTTACTTATCTCTATGACTCACCTTTATTAGCATTTCACTTAAGAAAAGACACATAAGAAATTCAGATGAGTAGCAAAACATCATCATGAAAAATACAGCAAGACCTAATGTGGACCAACATCCAGGATTTTGACTATCCTGGGTTTTGGTCCACTTCGGTGGGGCACCCCGCTGTGTGAAACCCCCCAGAACGCCCGGAAACGCTCACCTCACCACACTCCCACGCGGGCGCTCATCCAATCAGAGCGCTCAGAGCCGCTGTGGTATGCACGTACAAGCGGCGTCCAACCACAGCGGCTCTGAGCGCTGGAGGCCGTGTCTCGCGCTTCTCTCTAACAGGCAGCGCGCCCACGCCAGCCATTCACAAACGGCCGGCGCGGGTGCGCGCCCTGCTAGAGGGAAGCGTGAGACGCAGCCCGCGCATGCGCTGTTGGATCGGAGTTAAGGTAAGGTTTCTGGGCTTCCTGGGGGGTTTCACCCCGCGGGAAATCCCGATTTCGGATGCCCCATGGGGAGGGATCTGATTGGCCTGGGAATCTTATAGATTCCCGGGCCGATCCCCCCTGGGTGTTGGTCCACTTGGTGGCTATAGGAAAGGCAATAGGGACCAGAGGACAATTGGTGGCTATAGGAAAGGCAATAAGGACTGGAGGATGACTGGTGGCTATAGGAAAGGCAATATGGACTGGAGGGTGATTGGTGGCTATAGGGAAGGCAACAAAGACTAGAGGATGATTGGTGGCTATAGGGAAGGCAACAAAGACTAGAGGATGATTGGTGGCTATAGGGAAGGCAATAAAAACTGGAGGATGATTGGTGGCTATAGGAAAGGCAATATGGCTATGCGCTGTTGGAACGGGGTTAAGGTAAGGTTTCTGGGCTTCCTGGGGGGTTTCACCCCGCGGGAAATCCCGATTTCGGATGCCCCGTGGGGAGGGATCTGATCGGCCCAGGAATCTATAAGATCCCCCGGGTGTTGGTCCACTTTAATACAGATGGACAACGCATGAGCTGTATGGATGAGAACCTTCAGAGATGAGGGTCTAATCACTTGGTTCCTTACTTTGATCGGACCTGGGCTGCAGAAATAGGTGATGTTATTTTATCTTTACTAGGTCTGCTCACTTAGCACTTTCGTCTTGACTGAATTGCTGGTACATTGTTACAGCGCACTTGTACTTTATATCGTTACGTTTCACAGATTATCAATTGAGCACATGCACTTTGCTATATTTTGCACATTTATCATGAGAGCATATGGACATTTATGCTATTACCATGAAGTATTAGATTACACAAAGCCCTTTAGAGTCCATATCAGGGGTACTCAACCATGTCTTGTAAAGGTCCATTTAAAGTCATCCGGCGAGAGGTCCGGGGGTAAGGCTGTCGCACGGGGTGGATAGTTACACTGGGGGAAGTGCTATAGTTTCCCCAGGAAAAACTAAAAAAGACTGAGGGGACAGGGATTGGATGGGCAAAGCTGGGAGGCCAGGAATTGATGGGGCAGAGAGACTGGGCTGGATGGGGCAGAGCTGACAGGACAGGGATGGATAGGGCAAAGCTAGGGGGGGCAGGAATAGATGGGGATGTGATGGATGGGGCACAGTTGGCAGAACGTGATGGATGGGGCACAGTTGGCAGGACATGATGGTGGGATAAGAATAGATGGGGCTGAGCTGGGGCTGGGGGAAAGGATTGGATGCGGCAAAGAGACCGAGAAACAAAGCTTGTGTGTACCTGGAAACGCCACTTCCCACCCGCGCAGTACTTCATATTGCAATGCTAGATGCCAGAGAGCCATGACACTGGCAGGGAGACTAAGCACTACATTGTCGATCAAGGGGGCAGCTCTGAGCACGGCAACACAGAAGCAACTGAAGAGCATGGCTGTCACAGCACCAGTTGAGTATCACTGGTCCAGATCATTGTTTTGTTTTATGTCTGTTTTAAATATGTCTTGTCCGTTTGATCAGCTTTTTTAGGTTTCTCAATAAATATTTATTAATTTATACTTTTTTGGCGTGAGTGGCACTATCTGTTAGGAGTTTGCAGGCTGG
This sequence comes from Gastrophryne carolinensis, assembly GCA_027917425.1. Lineage (NCBI taxonomy): Eukaryota > Metazoa > Chordata > Amphibia > Anura > Microhylidae > Gastrophryne > Gastrophryne carolinensis. The sequence continues at coordinate 614,826,137 of CM051235.1, forward strand.
TCTGACAGCCACTGTGCTTTGGTACATTAATACAGATGAACCACGCATGAGATGTATGGATGAGAACCTTCAGAGATGAGAGTCTAATCACTTTCCATGAATTGCATCTAAGGCGTTAAAGATGTCAGATAACTAGCAAAACAGCTTCAAGAAAAATACAGAAAGACCAGTTGCTTTATTACTTATTACTACAGATGGACTATGACCTGGATGGATGAGAACCCTCACAGATGAAGGTCTAATAACTTTTCAGGAATTGTATCTAGACACTGGTTTAGATACATAGGCCCTTATTTAACAAGGGATAGCGCCAGGTGGCGAATGGTGAGCGAACGGTAATGACGGTCACCGCCACGAGAACGCCGGCTCCCCTCCGCAATCACACATTTATCAAGCCGATCCTGCTTAGCGACTGACAGAGCGCCAGATAGCGAATCATTCATCATTATTCCAGCCTCACTCCACAGCGCCAGCGAGCGACCTTGAACAGCGACAGGTATGACCTCTCGCTCCCTGGCGCTCTCCAATGCATTTCAATGGAGCAATCTTTAAATATTCTTAATTAATTGCTATTAATGTTTTTTTTGTTTTTTTTTTAAATGTCAAAAATTCTGTGACCACTTCTGCAATGTTTTTTTTTTTTTTTTTTTTTACCTTAAAAAAATATCTAAGTGTGCAGAATTGATATTACAGGTCTGATATTAATGTATTCATATTACAAAATGTTTTGAAAAACTTTTTTTTTTTTTCCCCAAAAATATGGTTGTTTGGGGGTTAAAAAACTACTTTTAACCCATCGCCGCCAGCGCTCTGGGGTTTAAACAAGCATTTCACTGCGCGAGAATTTTTTGAGCGTGATTTGTTAATGAATATGGTGGGAGCCGGTCGCTATGGCCATTCGCTGTCATGCGCTCCCATACAGCGCGAAACCTGTCAAATAGCGACTCCTCACCCAATATTCAACATTAGGGCAAACCGACTGAGTCGCTATCAACTACAGAACAACGGCCAAGCACAGCGACTACTAGCGGGCGCTCTGAAAATGCCGCTACTGTCGCTCATCTGTCGCTACCTGGCGCTATTAATGAATCGGCCTCATAGACTGTGTTAAAGAAAGTCAGATGACTAGCAAATCATCTTTAAGAAAAATACATCCAGACCTGCAAGACAAAACTTTGGATAGGTTTCGGCCTGGAGAGGTGAGAACCTTCACAGATAAAGGTCTAAACACTGGTTAAGCTACATGGAGGACATTAAAGAATCTGAAGTGACTAGCAGATCATCTGCAAAGAACACACAGCAAGACCAGTTTCTTTGACTATTATTGTTGGACGAACCCCCCCAAGGTTCGGCATGTTTGGCCAAACTTTGAATTAAAATTTGGTTTGGGCACCTGAGCCCCCAAACTTTTGGAGGCGATTCCACCTCTGGGGGGGAAGTCGGGACTGAAAAAAAAAATAATGTGATCGCGGGTGGGGTGGGGGATAGGAGGAGCAGAGCATGCAGCAGGAAGCGGCTGTAACTTACATGAGGCCTGCAATCTGGTCATTGGTTGGCGTTCCAGCTATCAAATGGACACTGCTAGTGTCAGTGTCCTCACTCATGGGAGCGGCAGCCATCTTTCTGTAGCTCTACTTGACAGCAGAAAGAACCCTGACCAGGGAGTGGATCGCGGGGCATAGGTAAGTTACAGCTGCCTCCTGCTGCACACTCTCTGCATAGGTAAGCTGGGTTAATAGTCTTTTCTGTGTTCTGTCCGGGAACTCGCAAAGTCCAGTACAAACCCAAACTTTGTGGTTCGGGTTCATCCACCACAACTTCGTACTACAGATAGACTATGACTGGGATGGATGGGAACTTTCACAGATGGGAGTCTAATTATTTTTCAAGAATTGCATCTAGTCACTGGTTCAGATACATAGATAATGTTAAAGAAACAAAGGTGACTAGCAAACCCTCTTCAAGAAATACACTTGCTTTGACTTTTTACTACAGGCCGAACATTGTCCTTCACCAATAAGGGTCACATGTGCCCTTTTGCATTATTGGTTACATCCAGGCCACTTTTCCTTTTGGCCACAGCAGGTCGGTTCCTACCTGTAGGAAAATGGTCTGCGTCTTCCCACAGTATTTTCCACAGGCTTCCTCACATGTGGTAGAGTACAGGACCTGGTGGGCTGGGATGCGTGCACACGCCAGTCTCTTCTCTGCTCGGATCATCCATATGACCACATCTGGCATACTGTTCTGTGGCTGAAAGAAATGAAGGTGAGGGATAGACAATGTAAGTAATTGTTATATATCATTGAATGATAGAAAGAAATAGCACAACAAGAAACGAAATAATATATGTAATAAAAAACCAAGACAGAAACAGAAGAAAACCACCCAAATACTTCTTCGACAGCCAGCACAAGGGATGGGATGGTAGTAGAGGTGCTTGGGTGTCGACGTGCACTTAATAGACTGCAGGTCCCCATCAAAAGTCCTGAGGGGAAGCCTGTCACATTGTGCCATATTGATATGCTTCCTCTCAGATAATTTAAAGTGGATCAAAACCCAGGATTTTGACTATCTAGGGTTTTGGTTCTTGCCCCCAGGGCACTCTGAGGTCACACAGTAGAACACACCTTTCCCCGGTCAAACAGCACATGCACTGGCTCTCGTCCATTCAATGCGCTCGCCAATTTTGGCTAAAACTCAGCTAAGGGCTGAGTCTAGCCAAGGCGAGAGGAGCAGAGCTCACCTGCAGCCGCATCCATGTTAACTTGATGTGAGCCGTGCCTGCCGTGGGTGGCGTCTGCCAATCGCAAACGCCTGGCGTGGGTGTGCGTTGAGCTAAGGCAAAAATTACGGCGGCCCTGGCACGCGCATGCATTGTTGGGATTAGGGAGAGGGTACGTTTCACAGGGCACTCAGGGGGGGGGCATTTAGAAAGTGGAAAACCCCGAATCAGGATGCCTGTGGGGGGAGGAATCAAGTGGCTGCTTTTGTACAATTAAAAGGGGACCTACAACCTTTCCCGTGCACCTATCCAACAGGCCCCAGTCAGTGATACATTTTTACCCATAGGCAGACTAGCTATTCCCTAGCAAACGGGTGTGGGATCACATGGTGACAAGGCTCGGTGGCATTGACATTGCTAGAGCACCCCCCCCCCCCCCTGCGCAATACCCCCTGAAATCCATAACTGAATCTCAATCCTTGGCTGAAATGCGGTCCACCGATTGGCCGCCAGTGGTCACGTGGGCCAGTCTTGACCAGCGACATTCGGAGGACTGTAGGATCTTGGGGGCGATTGCACGGGGAGGTTCCATCAATCTAGATGTCCCCACGCATTCATTCGCTAGGCAACAGATCCGGGACCTCTTTAACACGATTAGAATAATGGTACTTCATGAAATTGGGAACCTGATGTAGAGTATTTATGTATTATATATATATTTTTTGAATGACAGATGAGAGGTTGTGGGAAAGGGGACGAACAATACTCTGGAGGTCGTAAAATAATACTCTGGAAGTCTAACACATCCAGACACACTCTGTCCGAAGGTTTCCCAGGGAGGAAACACAAAGAACTGAGGTGGGGGGGGGGGAAGGGGCTGGGCTTTTAATCTCTGTTCCTGTTTGAGTTTCCTCCCAGGGGGTGGAGCATAATCTCTCTCCATGTGGTCACGCTGAAGGAGGACTTGGAAATAATTGGCCGTAGACTAACTGTCTTCAGAACTCTCTGTCCAGTGGTTGCCCAGAGAGGAAACACAAAGAACTGAGGTGGGGGGGAAGGGGCTGGTCTTTTAATCTCTGTTCCTGTTTGCGTTTCCTCCCAGGTGGCGGAGCATAATATCTCTCCTTGTGGTCACGCTGAAGGAGGACTTGGAAATAATTGGCCGTAGACTAACCGTCTTCAGAACACTATGTCCAGTGGTTCCCCCAGAGAGGAAACACAAAGAACTGAGGTGGGGGGGAAGGGGCTGGGCTTTTAATCTCTGTTCCTGTTTGCGTTTCCTCCCAGGGGGTGGAGCATAATCTCTCTCCATGTGGTCACGCTGAAGGATGACTTGGAAATAATTGGCCGTAGACTGTCTTCAGAACACTATGTCCAGTGGTTCCCCCAGAGAGGAAACACAAAGAACTGAGGTGGAGAGGAAGGGGCTGGGCTTTTAATCTCTGTTCCTGTTTGCATTTCCTCCCAGGGGGTGGAGCATAATCTCTCTCCATGTGGTCACGCTGAAGGATGATTTGGAAAAACCACACCAACACACATACAGCATCTTTATTTATCAGGGTGTAGCCATCACACACCACTAACCTCTTCGGAGAGCTGTTGCAATTTTTCCAGCCAATCCTCGATGTCGGTCAGCGTTGCTTTGACATCAGTGGCTTCGCTTCTCATCCTCACAGCAGCTTCTCCGATCAGCTTGAGGGAGGTGTGCCTGAGCTTCTGAAGCTGAATGTCCAACAAGGTGACGTTGGATTTTCCTTCCAGAGAGGGGAAAGGTTTCCTAAATAGTGGGAGATCACATGGTGAAATCCTGGACGTAGCAGAAATGGCAAAACAAAAAGGTCGTCCATCAACATTTTATATATTTATATAAAATGGAGCGGAGTGCGACGACTGGCTGTTCACAAGAAAGGGAGAGTGTTACTGGCGATCCATGGGGATACACACAGCGGGGCATCCCAAATCGGTATGCCTCTAGTAAGTGAACCGAACGGCAGGTGAGTGAAAAACACTCGGAGAGCAATAAGTTACAAGACAAGCTAATGAAACAAAAGGAATGAGGGCCATGCTGGCAAGAGCTTACAATCTAAGAGTGCCCCCTTCTTCTCCCAGCTTTCCTATGCTGAGTGGGTGTATGGTACATTCAAGAACAGAGGGAATTTTCGTTTGGACACTTTATATCTAGTTAGTCTAGTGATTCGCTATTTCACGTGGAATGCACGGTGCCGTAATGCATTAGGAAGAAAGTCCTCCCTGTCCCGGTGGTGGTGCATGACATCCTGCATGAGGTGGGGGAGATCTGGGTGCTTGAGAGGGACAGGTGGGAACGTGGGGCCTGAATGAAGGCGTGGAGGAACATCCTTAGTCCTCCTTAGTCCTCCTTAGTCCTCATGACTTCCCTTTGGGTGGGCTTTTCTGTCTCTTATCACCTATAGATTTTTATAACAATGACAGATTTTTGAAGGACAGCTGCACAGGTGACGGGGTCTCTTCGTCTTCCTGCTGAATTGTGTATAGTGTAGTGTTAGGTTGTATATAGAGTTATGATATATTATATGCCGAATTGTTAGGTCTGTTTCTTTTTGTTTAGTTATTATTTATTTTATTTTATTTATATATTTATGGTAACTTTGTAGATATTTGGGTTGATTCAAAGAAACATGTAACAGCTTGGATTTGGGTGCCGATCATCCTATTTTTCCCGTCCGCTCGTGCGTTCGTATGAACTTGCGAGTGATTCTATAAGCAAATACGTTTCTATCCTAAAATATACGTCCGTTCGTATGGCAGTTCGGGAATCAGACCTATGTCAGTTTCCATCCTGAATTTTCCGTTTCATTTCTCAGGTTGCAACATTGGTTTTGCCCTTTTTCCTTTTTTGTCTGGACGTAAATCCTTCTGATCTTTCGGCTCCGCACTACAAACTTACCTCATTAAAGTGCATTCTAAATATTTGGTCTTTTATTTTTCTTTATTTCATTCATTTTGTAGTAACCAACCATTAATGAATGCATTTGCATAAGTAAATCTTACTTTGTTTAATTTTTAGTTAACTTGCATTTTTTACTTGTGGATTTAATTTTAATATTTATGCTTCAAATGGTACAACTTTAAATTTTGTGTGTGGTTACCCACACCCTCTACATACAGATTGCCCTCAAATATTAAAAAACACCCAGCAACTTCTGCATGTTATGAGCCTAGAAACAGCCAAGATGGCGGCTCAGGTATTATCGGGCAGCCTGCAAACAGAAAGGGCCTTGTGACTGTGTTGCTCTGGATTCTTTGATTTCTGACCTTTCCGTGCCCCCAGCTCTGCTGTGTCTGTGCAAAATACAGCAGTAACCCACATCCTGCACTTTATCCCGCTCTCCTCTCCTCAGTAAGTGTGATGCCTCTGACCAAAGATGTGCTTAAATAATTAAACAAAGCAAAGGTAAACAACTACACCAATAAATGCAATCTAAAAATATTATTCTAGTACATCAATTTAAAAAGAAATAACAAAGGACATAAGTTTCTTTAATTAATGCAAATATATTGCAAAATAAAGGTTTACATGCAAAGGACTAATTAAGGTCCACATTAAAATGCTTTTATAAGGCATACATGAATCAGGTATGCATTGCCATACAATTTATGGCCTCGGCCATGCTGATACATGCAGTTCATTGCAGCTCAAGACGCGCAGACTCCTCCACATAGCCAAAAAACCTGTTCAAGAACAGCAATACGACTGCTAAAAGGTGTCGGCAGTGGCTTTCTTTTAAAACGTATTTAGAGGTTTGAAAACTGTTCTCTGAATCACACCTAAACACATTCGATTATCCTAAGTTTTACGTTTTCATCCTAAGTTTTAGGATTTGATCCTAAGTTTTACGTTTTCATCCTAAAATTTAGGAACGAACTTGCGATGATCGTAAGAGCATATACGCATTCGAACGTAGGCTCGTGCGAGTCGTAAATGGCCAAAAAAACAGGAAAAAATGACTAACACCCACCCAAACTTACGATTCTCGATCCGAAATCAATTAACTTTTGCTCTTTGAATCGAGGGGATTGTATATGATAGATTGTAACTTTTTTATTGAGTAAAATCAAAGAGCTAAAATCAAATAAAGGAGAGGAACAACATCTGGGATTTTTTTTAAATGTCTCCTACCGGTAGGTGGAACATCCTTATTGCCATGGATCGCAACATACTTTCTGGTAATCCTACTGGCTAACCAGCTCTTGCAACTAAATCGGGCAGCAAAGATGATTGGCTTGCGTGTAATCCCGTGGATTGCCCAGTATATTCACTCAGTCCTCAACCCCACAGTACGCTTCCGGCAGTGGCCCCATCTATGCCTCTTTCAGGTATAGCTGAATGGCAGGCAGGCACAGGTACACTGTAGGAGTGGGGGTGCGGCCGATGGCACATGCTCCTTCGGGTTTATTTGCCACTCTGAGGGCTTTCTTCCAGAACCTATTCCTAAGAACGATCTACCCAGGAATCACACCTCTCCACCCGCACTATTCATTTCAATGAGGGGTACGTATCCTGTTGAGCGTGCTCTCACCTTGGCACGCCCCTTTATTGCAATTAATGGAGTGAGCATGTGTAGGACTGCAGAGAATGGAGGACTGGGTGCTCAGTCTCACCAATTGGTAAGTTTTATGACACTGGAGCCAGATGGAGAAGCTGCAGAGGACAAAAGAGGAGTACATTTGCTTTTTGGAAAGGAACTTTACACCAAAATCTTCTCTTTAAAGAGAATCCCTCCTAAAAGTTCTTCCTGGGTGAGCACAAGTCCGGATTAAGAGGGGGGTGCAAGGGGCACGTGCCCCGGGGCCTACACCTCTTGCCCTGCAAAGGGGGCCTCGTCCAACCTTAGGGTTATGGTCTGGTCCAGGAGGCTTTTTCAGTCTTTGGTCTGACGGGTCGAGGGGCCAGCAATAAAGCTATTGGTAACCCCCACCCACGTGTACCTGGGCAAGCCTTTTTTTCATTTTTGCAAACCTGCAGCCAAGAGCTCTAGGGTCTAGAGCAGCAAAGCCGCGGTCAGCAACGCTACAGTGATGGGTGCAGAGCTGTCACTGCACATAAGCCACCAAGCACAGCCGCTGGCAGCTCAATGCAGGGAACCAGCCAGGCGACTACACTACCCCCCACCCAGAATGGCAAAGCAGGAGTTCCCGAGCAGCACGCACCCGCACAAGGGTGTCACAAGAGACTCAATCTGACGTTCCAGTAAGTAGGCGGGTGCCAGACAACCACCAACCAGTTACTTGGTTGGACTATTGTTTTAAAGGAAAGAAAAATACTGTATCAGGGTCCTCCACCAGATTTTGTGCCCAGGGGCCTCCACCACACTTACTCCGGGCCCTGGGTGAGCAGAAGGGTAATACAAAGTGAATTTAATAAATATAAAAAAATGGAGAAAAAGGAGATAATGTGAGAAACACAGAACAATGGAGGCAGTGTGAAAAAAGAGAAAGATGGATGGAATGCGATGAAGAGAAACATTGGGGGAATGTGGTAAAGGGGAGGGGGGGGGGGAAGAGGACATGTCAATGAGAGAGTGCAATCAAGGAAATGTTGGAAAAAAAAAAGAGAACAATGTAGGAAATGTGAACATGAGATAAAACTTAGTGAATGTGAAAAAGAAAATGTAGGAAATGTGAACATGAGATAAAACTTAGTGAATGTAAAAAAAGAATGGAGGAAGTGTGAAAAAGAAAATGATCGAGGGAATGAGGAAATGGGCGCTTCATCTGCACATCCCAAAGGCTCTCCCTGTCTAAATCAATCACTGGGTGCAATTGTAAACTGGTTAGAGCCTTCATTACCAATTTCTTCATGTATAGGTCAAACACCATGGGTCAGGATGGTGTCTGAGCAAGTCACTTTGTCTTGATTTAGAACTACAGAGTTTGCAGTAAAGGTTAAAATGGTGCGGATGGCAAGTCAGGAGCCTTATAGCAACCAATTATCTCTCTACACACTTTAATATACATCCACCATTAATTTCTCATGCAATGACTATCTGCAACTCAGCAGAAAAGCCACCCAAGATACCTACATAATGTCTTCTATCAGATTGTCAATTAGTCTGAGCCAAGTCTCTGCTAAACGAGTGTCGGGAACCTTGGCCTGGATGGCGGACTTCAGGGCTGAGAGGTTGGATTGCTGAAAAAAGCAGAGAGAGAAGCAAAGAAAGGATTAGACATCAGCAATAATTTTATTGAAGCCCATCACAGCTATACAGTACATGTCTGCAGACATGGTGATGGATCCTGTTCAAAACTCTAACTCTCGCATACAAAGCTCTCTCCAACCAGGCCCCTCCCTACATCTCATCTCTAATCCAACAATATCAACCTAGACGCAGCCTCCGCTCTTCTGCCGACCTTCTCCTGTCCTCCTCCCTGGTCACCTCCTCTCACGCCCGCCTCCAGGACTTCTCACATGCAACTCCAATCTTCTGGAATGCCCTCCCCCACCCAATCCGCCACTCCACAACACTCAAAACCTTCAAAGGAGCCCTCAAAACTCACTTATTCAGACAAGCATATAATCTGGCCTAACTAATCTTCTAAAGGCCACAAAGCTCAATACTGACTGTTTGTGATCCTTCCCCCTCGTCTTCACCCCTCTTCCTTTAGACTGTAAGCTCCTCAGGGGCAGGGCTCTCTCCCCTATTGTATCTTGTACTCAGAATATCCATTGTCAACTCTGTAACACTGCATTTGAAATAGTATATGTACCGTATGTTTCTACCCTGTCTGTAATTACTACTCTGTAAAGCGCTACGGAAGATGATGGCGCTAAATAAATAAACAATAATAATAATAATGGAACCAGAGCAATAGACAGAGATACCTCCTGCAAACCATAATAAGATCTTAAACCGGACCTTCAGAATCATTTAAAGATAAGCCCAAACCTTTTTTATTTTTATTCTGCAGCATCTAAAATTATTTTTACGTTATATATATATATATATATATATATATATTTTACGTTTTTAGTCACTTACTTACTTATTCTTTCCCCCATCTTACCTCAGTAGCATTACATACTGAGGAGAGGAGAGGGGGCAAAAGTACAGGGGGGTAGGTTATAGCTGTGCTTTGCTCAGACAGAGCAGAGCTGGGGTCGACAGCAATCCCAGAATGCAGAGCAGCACAGTCAGAAGACACTTCCTGTTTGCAGGCAGCCTGAGCCTCCATGGGCCACCATCTTGGATGTTTAAAAGCTCAGAAAATCTGTATGTACAGGGTGTGGGTAACATATAAGATATGCTCTTATTCAGGGTGAAGGTCTGGATTAATGTGTGCAATCTGTATGTACAGGGTGGGGAACATACAAGACAGGCTCTTATTCAGGGGGAGGGTCTGGATTAATGTGAGCAATCTGTATGTACAGGGTGTGGGAAACATACAAGATAGGCTCTTATTCCTAAACTCCTAAACTCTTGAACAGAGTTGCAGCCCAGTGGGGGAAAGAATAATAAGTGACTAAAAACTTAAAAATTATTAACTTTAGATGCTGGGGAATCATTGTTTAAGGTTTGAGCTTTTCAATAAATCATGGGGAAGGTCCGCTTTAACACGATCAAATGAGACACTCACCAGACGTTCAGTCATAGCCATCAAAATGTTCACGACATCTAGACGGTGACTGATGTCTTCCCAGAAGGACGTTAGTGTTACCACAGGCTTAGTGGCGGACCACGGGAGATAGTAATACAGGTTACCTGCAAGTGCACAGAGATAGTCAGCTTCCAGACCAATACGTTTGTTGTGAAAAAAATATATTCAGAAGCAAAATGTCTTCAGGAAATGCAATATTTATTCGGTTAACCGGGGGCCGATATTCCTCGAATGCCCAATACAACAGTTACTCGGAGTTGCTTAAATACAGTTTCAGACAAAGAATCTTAAATGACCATCCGGATTGGATGGCTTGACACATGTCAGCATTGGATTGGCTATTTTGAACATATACAGACATATATGGAAGGTATAGCTCGGACATAAAGAACATCTGTTTCTCATCAAGCAGACACAACATTCCATTCTTGGCAATTGTTTAAAGTGGACCAACACCCAGGGGTGATCGGCCCGGAAATCTATAAGATTCCCGGGCCGATCACCTCCCACCCCGCGGGACATCCCGATCTCGGATGGTGAAACCCCCCAGAAACCCCAAAAAGATCTTACCTGATCCGCCGCCGCTTCCGCCGCCGCCTCCCGCGAGCCCCTCCAGACGTGCGCGCGCCACAGAGGGCCGGCGGGGGCGCGCGCGCGCCGAGAGTGATGCGCGGGAGGCGGCGGCAGCGGCTTGGACGTTCCTGTCCCCCGCCTGGACGTTGGCGGGGATTGGCTGCGGCGTTCACGTGTGAGCGGGGAGAGGTGAGTTTTTGAGGGTTTCTGGGGGGTTTCACACAGCGGGGCACCCCCGATCGGGGTGCCCCGCCGAAGTGGACCAAAACCCAGGATAGTCAAAATCCTGGGTGTTGGTCCACTTTAAACCTATGAGGAGGGAGGGGTGAAAACCCCTCCATCCACTGGAGATGTGAGAGATGGCATTCAGGCAGCTCATAAAATTAATTCTGAATATAATATCTAATTTTCCACTTCATGTTAGGACAGGTAATAACATCATACATAATAAGCAGTTTATTCCTTAATACATTTTATAGAGTTTAAATGAAGGATTTGATCATTATTATATGCTTGGGTATTTATTACAAAATTATGCCATATAACTGTATTTTGCCTTGCTAAAGCAAAGATTGTTTATTGTAATTGTCTGTGAATGCTGTGATATGGCTTCTATTATGCTTGTTCAAGGCCTTTCCCAAGATATGGAAGCATTTAATAGTTTCTCACAACAATAACTGTTATTATGAATGATTGGAGCCTTGTGTTTTTAACTGAAGTGAACAAACACCCCTCCTTCATAACTAAAGTCTAGTGCCAAACTGAGTGTGGTCAGAGGGACGGACTTGAAAAAGCCTGTCTCTACATTGTACAAGTGCTTGGTTGCTGAGTTGGAGTCCCCTAGGGGGAAAGTTGAAAGCAAGTGGCAAGTTCTAGACCAAACCTTAGACCGGGATGACTGGGAAGAAATCTTAGATAACCTACACTCATCGGTCATAGAAGCCAGAGACAGATTTATCCAGACCAAGTGGATACACCAAGCCTACATCACGCCGATACGTCTGCATAGGATGGGATTACTGGCTAGTGGTTTATGTCCCAGGTGTGAGAGGGAGGCTGGTACATGGGAGCATATGACCTGGTCCTGTGCAGTTCTGGCAAGATATTGGGGAGAGGTGATGGATTTGATTGGTGGGGTGGTGGGCACCCGGATCACCGGTTCGATTTCTTTATGTCTTCTGGGGGTGGTTGAACCACTGTCGGAGACGAGGGCGTTGAAGTCATTATTTAGGCTGCTGCACTTATGCCAGGAAATGTGTTCTATTTAATTGGAAGCACCCGGCCAAACCATCCGTACAGGCGTGGAAAGCTCTAGTTAACCAGGAACTTACTATGTACAAGCTGACATACGCGGCCAGGGGGGTGCCTGATAAATTTGAGAAGGTGTGGGGTCCCTGGCTGCAGAGTCAGGACACCGCTTCAGAAGATAATTAAGGGAGGGGGTGGGTTTGCTTGATGGGGCGAGGCTGCTCACCCATGGTAGGTTGAGTTACTGAACGGGTTAAAGCGGAACTGGGGGGACGGTAGAAGCATCCTGGGAGACGTGGTGCACCGACCTGTTCCTCCATCCCAGTGAGTAGTTAACTAGATATCTGAGTCCAGAACGTATGTGTGTGGGGTGAATGGTTGTCGTGTCTAAAATGTTCATTGAATCTTTGCAACTGAAATGGGTGCCTGCGGCACCTCAATGTGATATGTAACTTGTTTTGATGTTTGTTGAACTGCAAATAAAAAGAAACTTTAAAAAAAAAAAAAAAAACCCTAACCCTAATCTAACCTACCACTGATGTAATCAGGGAGTCACCCAAGTTTTGGTCAGCTACAAGGGGACCTGCCATTCCGAGACAGCCCTGTGTGAGAAAGTATGTCTCCTACTTAAATCATGCCATCAAATCTCATGGCGTGTGCCATATTCCAATGAGCATTCATTGCTGTGCATGACAACGTATATAGATAAATAATCAATGACCAGCTCCCTGTGTGCATGAACTGCCAGCCCTTCAGATATGCGTGCAGCAGGTGCCCACCTGAGCCAGTTTGAAGTGGGTTTGCGCTGTCACTGGGGAAAGGGCTTTCACCCATCCCTATAGTCTTTAATGTGGACCAATCGCCAGGATTTTCACTATCCTGGTGATTGGTCCTTGTCCCAGAGGCATCCCAATTTTGAAACCCTACAGATCACCCACTCAACTCACCTTTTGATCTTTCTCACAACGCATGCATGGGCACTTTTCCAGTTAAGCATAAAGCCATAGTTTTGGACTGAGGGTCAGCATAGGGAGCAGGGGCAGCTGCATCCTTAGTTTTCCTGATGAGTGCACGTGCTCCTGTTCCCCCACCTATATGTAGGCAGGGCACAGGAAAATGCATGGCTGCAGTGATGCCTGACATGCAGCTGCAGTCCGCGATCATAGCAAGGAATCAGCGGAAAGGTAAGGGGTTTGGGGGCCACCTAGTTGGTCAACCCTTGAGTCTTTTTGATGGGAAGATGAATGGCCAGGAGAAAAGACTGTGCGCACACTTCGTTTTTAAGCAGAGACACAAGCAAGCTGCTGCAGCCAGTGCAAGGAGAGTGTGCTACAACTAAGAGAACAGCGGGGTGACATTCAAATAAACAGAAGGGAGAGGGCTCAGAGAATGCCCAGCTGCATATTGTTACATTGGTGGCCAGACTGTACTGAAGCACAGAAAAGGGACATATTTCTGCAGCCAGAATGAACAAAAGAACTGATGGACATTCTTTACAACAACCACCAGGTAGGAAACAGACTAACAACCTTCCTAACAACATAGGGAGTGACCACTCAGATGGGTTTTACTTTGTTAAATACATCTTATAACTAAAATTCTAAAATGTAAGAGGACGTCGCTCCAAGATAATGCATATTGAAAACAGATGCGCACACACACACAGAGCACCTACCATCGAACACGGCACGGCTGTACTGCGTTGTTGACGCAAGAGGCTTACAAGTGCTGTCAAACTTGTTGCCGTAATTGCCAATACTGACTTCGAACTGGATGGCTTCACCGATATCCTGCAGCATGGTGGCCGAGTGGAAGACTGCGCACAAGCTGTACTTCCGCCGCCGCTGATATTTCTATGCAACAAATAAAAACATTGGCTTCGTAAGAGCTGGCGTTTTTCACGACTTTACCACATTTATTATCAGCAGAGGCCTTTTTTAAAATTACAAATCGCAACTCGCATTGTACAGCGCCATGGAAAATGGAAAAACAAACAATAAGAAGAAGAAGGACTCGTGGTTGTGTTATTCTTTCAAGTGTCTGTTTCCTGATACACTGTGTAACCACTAGAGGACTTCCTAATTAAGGGAAAACATTTCCGGCAGTTCTGTCGGCTGGAATAGATTAGCTGCCGTTCACAAATATATCTGAGCATTTGGGGATTGGCTAGCTTTGCTTAAGGAGAAACAAAACCCAAGATTTTCAGTTTCATCTTGGGTCTTGATCCCACAGGGCATGTGCAGGCCGATCAGCCAATTAGCGGCTTGCATATTTATAAGATTTTATTTGAGTGCATTGAGCAAGTTCCACCACTTGCATTCCCGCTTGCCTCTAGCTGTGGGCATGCCCGCACCAGCCATTCAGAAATGCCTGTCGCGGGTACACATCAGCTAAAAGGCATAGTGGGGATGCTCCGGTGGCACAGAGATGCAGCATGGGCTCTGGGAGTGGATGGGGTGATCCCCTGGGGTTTCACACAGTATGGCATCCACATTTGGGATACATAGTAATATAGTAAGGCTGAATAAAGACTTTAGCCCATCCAGTTCAGCCTGTTTATCTCCTTCCAGTGGTCTAGTAGCCATAGCTGGTAATGTTATTACATGCACAGAGGGCATCCCGGCCACTTTAGATCTCCTTCCAGTGGTCTAGTAGCCATAGCTGGTAATGTTATTACATGCAAGGAGGGCATCCCGGCCACTATAGATCTCCTTCCAGTGGTCTAGTAGCCATAGCTGGTAATGTTATTACTTGCAAGGAGGGCATCCCGGCCACTATAGATCGCCTTCCAGTGGTCTAGTAGCCATAGCTGGTAATGTTATTACATGTAAGGAGGGCATCCAGGCCACTATAGATCTCCTTCCAGTGGTCTAGTAGCCATAGCTGGAAATGTTATTACATGCAAGGAGGGCATCCTAGCCACTATAGATCTCCTTCCAGTGGTCTAGTAGCCATAGCTGGTAATGTTATTACATGCAAGGAGGGCATCCCGGCCACTATAGATCGCCTTCCAGTGGTCTAGTAGCCATAGCTGGTAATGTTATTACATGTAAGGAGGGCATCCAGGCCACTATAGATCTCCTTCCAGTGGTCTAGTAGCCATAGCTGGAAATGTTATTACATGCAAGGAGGGCATCCTAGCCACTATAGATCTCCTTCCAGTGGTCTAGTAGCCATAGCTGGTAATGTTATTACATGCAAGGAGGACATCCCGGCCACTATAGATCTCCTTCCAGTGGTCTAGTAGCCATAGCTGGAAATGTTATTACATGCACAGAGGGCATCCAGGCCACTTTTGAACATTTTTACTATATCCTTCATTACTACCTCCTCTGGTAGCGAGTTCCATAATCTCACTACTCTTACAGAGAAGAATTCCCTCCTATGTCGGTGATGCACCATACAGAGAGAAACGACAGTGCCTGGTGTCTTATTGACTCTGGACCTGGTTGTCCCCCCCACATCCCAATTTGGGATGCCTTTCAGTGTGTATCCCTCAAGATCGCGGAAAAACTCATCTCTCCATGGTTCACACTCAGACAACCAACAGAGCATGTTCGATTCAGGTTTTCTTTTCCCCCCTTTCAGCATTCTATTGGATGAGGTACAATGTTTGATAACGTGGCCTTGTGTGGTCAGGGCCAGGGCAGATCTTGAGAAGTCTTCAGGGTTAAAGCAGTTGTGGGACATTAGTAAGTATCTGTGAGCTCTAGAAAAGCTTTTGAACATTGAATGGGTAAGCCAAAAGAACTAAACATAGCTTCACCACCAAGTGGCTGGCTGGTGTTTTGTCTTGAATCAGAAGATTGTCAGAAAGACACATTGGTTACGGTTGAACCCCACAAAAAAAAAAAAAAAAAAAACCTCATGATGTACATGTATTGTGCTGGTGGTATTACTGTACCTCTACAACAAGAAGATCATCACTGGAGATATCCTCTATCTTTTTAACTGGAGTGCCATCAAGCTTGGTTACCAGTTCAACAAGAAGTCTTCCTCTGTAAGAAACACCATCCCCCTACACAAAGAAAAAAAGATCAGCTTGGTTATAAAGCATTGTTACGTATATGACCGGGAAGATCATCCAAGTGAGCAGCCTGCCCAGAGCTGGACTGGGTCCAAAAATTTGCTGAATTATTTATTGGCCCCGGCCCACCCAGGGTGCATCTGAGCCGATCGATGAGTATGCTTATCAGCTGAGGCTACAGCACTACAGGGGCATATCCTAGAAATGGACACAGCAGCTTTATTATTGTAGAGGCAGGCACTGCTTCAAGAGTGGGTATAGTCCACACAGGGCCGGCGTCAGCACTGGGCTTACCTGGGCAGGTACCAGGCCCCCTGCACCTTGGGGGGGGGAGGGAAGGGCACATCACACAGTGATCGTGTGGTCCCTTACACCTCCTCACGTCCTATGTGGGGTGTGGGGATAGTAACCAGGAATGGTCCCAATCAGGAGACAGAAAGAAAGAGAAGAAACATACTTTCATACTTTCATGTGGGTATAGTCCACACAGGGCCGGCGTCAGCACTGGGCTTACCTGGGCAGGTACCAGGCCCCCTGCACCTTGGGGGGGGGGGGGGGGAGGGAAGGGCACATCACACAGTGATCGTGTGGTCCCTTACACCTCCTCACGTCCTATGTGGGGTGTGGGGATAGTAACCAGGAATGGTCCCAATCAGGAGACAGAAAGAAAGAGAAGAAACATACTTTCATTCCTATTATTACTTACTTTCAGTCATTCCTTTTCTTTCCTTCTATTATTTTTTCTTTCATGTCTTCTGTTCTTTTTGACATTCTGTATTATTTTCTGTAACTTGTTCTACTCCTTCTGTCATTCTGTCTATGTCTCCGCCCCCCCCCCCCCCCTTCTGCTCACTCCTGTGTTCTCAGTCACATGCTGTTATGCAGCGTTGTGTGAGGGGCGGGGTGTGGGCGTTCCCTGGGGGGCGGGCGGAGGTGACGTGACCTAGCTGGCTTTGGGAGGGGGGTAGGGACGTATGCGGCTTGATTTCCTTCTTCCTCCGCTGTGCTGCACGTCCGCCGGCCGGGGACGCAATGCGCGGCAGTGGGGGGCGGGGACTTTGGCGGCAGCGTTCACCTGCCCCAGCTTCTATTGGCTCCAGTAGGTCGGCCTCCCCTCCGCCCTCCCCCTCTGCTGACTCCTGCTCTCTCAGTCACACGCTGTCATGCAGCGTTGTGTGAGGGGCGGGTTGTGGGCGGTTTGGGGGGCGGGCAGAGGCGACGACACCTAGCTTGTTTTGGGAGGGGGATGGGGACACACGTGGCTTGACTTCCTTCTTCCTCCGCTGTGCTGCACGTGCACGGTGGTGGGGGGTGGGGGACTTCGGCGGCGGTGTTCACCTGCCCTATTTAAGATCTGTGTGGACAGCAGGCAGCAGCACCTTGAGAAAGTGCCAGGTGGGCACGGAACGCGTGGGTGAGGATCCTTCCAGCAGGGGTGAGAAAGCTTGTCACACTGAGGTGCAGGTCGGTTTGGTTGGCTTGGCACTACATTGCACAATTTGTGCACAAATCTATTTAGCACTTTATCTTACAATTGCACTGTAGCATCTTGGTTTAGGATATGATGGATTTATTATTTGTATATAAGTTGGTTAGGTAGGTAGTTTTTTATAGGGTCACTCCTGCTGGAAGATAACTATATGTTGTGTATTTTAAATGTAGGTGATTGTATTGTATGTTGTATGTTGATGTTTTATACAGCTATGGATTAATAAATCTATTTTGATGAATTATTAGTGTCATTTATGGTTAGCAGATAGGTGGTGCCCTTAAGTATATATTCCCCTTGGGTGGTTTGCTGGTACCACCGATTTTTCTTGGTCATTCTGTCTATTCTTTTCTTTTCTTTGACATTTATACTATTCCTTCTGTCATTCTGTCTACTCTTTTCTTTCTGACATTTATACTATTCCTTCTTTCTGTCATTATGTCTATTCTTTTCTTTCTGACATTACTTTTATTTGTTCATGCCTTTTTTCTGTCTATTCTGTTTTTTTATATTTTATGCATTATATTCTTTCTGACTTTCTCATTCCTACTATTCTTTATTTCTTTTTCGTCTATTTCTTTTTATCTGTTTTTCTGTCATTCCTTCTGTCCTTTTTTTCATCTCTCATGCCTTCAATTCATTCTTTTTGACTTTGTCAAACATTCTATTCATTTTATTTTTTCTCTTTCCTTGATTTTTTTTATTCTCTCATGCCTTTTTTTCTATAATTTCTTTCATTTTTTCCTTTATCCTTCATGTCTGCTATTCTTTTTTCATTCCATCTATAATTTTCTTATTGTTATGCCTTCTATTCTCACTTTAAGCCTTTATTCCTTCTATTTTTTGTAATTTTGTCTACGCTTATCGTTCATGCATTTTATTCTCTGACTTTCCTGCCATTCCTTCTACTTTTTCTCTCTTTCTTTCTCTTTTTCTGTCACTCCTTTTGTTCTTTTTTAATCTTTCATGTCTTCTATTTTTTCCCAGCTTTTTTTCTTTTCTCTGTTTCTTTCCTTCCAGTTCTACTACACATTTTAACCCTCTCTCGTACACTTAACTTCTTAGACTAGGACCTCCACCAAGTGGCGCCTACAATAGATTGGCTGCCTGGGTGAGAGGCATCTGCTACAGGAAGTTCCTCTTATTCTTTCAGCTCACCTCTAAATCTAAACCGCCACTAGTTACTTTCTCCTAACCCTATGTCTCAACCTCTGTCACTATACCTCTACTTGTTGATATCCCTCCTGTACTACTCTACATTATAACCTTATCTCTTGCACCTTCAACTTCTTAGACTAGGACCCCCAACCAAGGGGTACCTTCAATGGACTGGCTGCCTGGGTGGAAGGCCCCTGGGACAATGAGTTCCCTTCTCACACTAGTTTACATCCCTCCTGTACTATTCTACATCATAATCTTCCCTAACCATACCCTCAACATCAGACTAGGACACCCACCGAGTGGTGCCTACAATAGAATATCTGCCTGGGTAGGATGCACCTAGTAAAAGGAGCTCCCCTTCTCATTTAAATCCATACCTCAGCTAATTACCTTCTCTTCTGGCTAACCATGCTGCTGTTCATTTCTCAACGTTTGCTGGAATTGGTAATGGTTAGCACCCCCCATCTGTTGTATCCCTGTAGCCTCCCTGCCACTACTAATTCCTAGTACGTATGTACCTGGCTATATAAGACTAAATCCGGAAAAAGATTTTGTAAAACACATCTATTGCAACAACATTTTTTTCAGTGTGTAGAATAACTACACTATTGTAGGCTCTATTTTATAGAGGGTGTTTCCAACAGTGAGTATTTCACTGTATGAATGTAGAGCGATACACATCTATAAACTGAACGGGTTGAGCATCTGTGCGTCAACTTAGATGATGTTCTAAAAACAGTCACTTTAAAAACCTTCAGTCAAGGTTAGAAGAACCTTCTGTGTAGTCCTCTTGTTGGTAAATCCTAATACGGTTATGGTCCAGTATTACAGTTTAAGGTAATCCAAGAAAAAAAGGACTTATGAACAGTGCAACTCTTCCATTGTGAGCCCGCTTGGAAACACAAGATTTTCTAATGTCAACGATGCTATTCATTCAAAAAAATCATTTCCAGTAACATTTCAAGGTACCTTTCCAAAGTTGAGGTCTTCGTAAGGGTCGGGGAACCCAGTAAATTCTCGTGGACTCCCATAAAGGTTTAAGTAACAAGGGCCAAATGTGGGTAAAAACCCAACCTCCTTTTCTTTATCATCCAAACCTGATTCAAAGCAACATCACAGGATTAGCACAAATTATTTTCCATGCAGAAAACTGTACTCTAAATAGGTGCTCCCTGCTTTGTCCAATTAATATAATTAGATCATTTTCTCGATTGTTTAAGGTCCTCTATGGGCAAGAAGTTTCTTCATCACAATGGGTCAACTTCTTCAGCAGTGACTGCATCTGTAAGGGGGAGATACAGCTATCACATGCTGATCTTGGTTTAGAGATAAGTAGCATTATTGCAAGAATGTCTTCCCCCCCCCCAGGTGTTAAGTCTATCAGCATGGTCCTTCTTGGAAAGCTTGAAGATCTTACAATAAAACCATTGTGCAAGGTCTAGGTCTTCCCTGCTGGAAAGGCTTTACTCTAAGAGTTGCCTTCATTGGGACAGCAGATTTGCCAGAACACCAGGCCCATGCTCAGAGGCTTTTCACTATGAAGGTGCAAGACAAAGTTACAACATGTCTGTGCTGATAGCCTGTGACGTTATTACAATGTTGCCCATTTGAAAGGCCCACACAGAAAGGCTTCCTTATAGGAAGGGGTGACATTCTAACACCAAAGGTTTTGCAGATCGACACACTGATGAGTTGTAAACCGAGCACAAATTCCTACACCTGTCCATCAGTGAGAAGAAAACCTGGCCTCTTGGTAGCCCTTGAGGAGAATGGTTGAGCACCACTGGTCTAAGCGGATAAGCGTCCGTCTAGTAAGTGGCAAGGATCAGAAAATGAGGCTCCTGGGACAGGTCTAAGCGGATAGGCTTTGCACTGGGAAGGGGTGACATTTTAACATTAAAGCTACCAGGACAGACCCATGCTTCTCAGGGAGTGAAGGTACAACTATGAAGAAGCCTTAACTAGAAAGGCCCCCTAAGAAAGAGTGGCATTACGACAACCATGTTGCCTGGACCGATGTATATGGATAGACTTTCTTCTGGAAAGGAGAAACATTTTAGCAACAGAGCTGCTGTGACAGGTCTATACTAGTAGGCATCATTCTAGGAAAGGCCTCTGTTCCGTCAAAGGTGGTACCAAGAAAGGTCTACACTGATTCTGGTTCTATAGTAAGGGGGAATGTTTAAACAATGAAGCTACCAGGCCATGCTCATGGGACAAGCTTGACAGGCTTCCTAGCACTAATAACTACACCTGTGCATCAGTGTGGAGACAAGCGAAACCTGGGCTGTTGGTGGCTCTTGCGGAGGAGGGTTCAGCACCACTTCTAAGCTGATAAGCTTCTGTCTAGGCGATGGCAAGATTCTGACAATAAAGCTCTTCCCTTTAAAGGGGGGGGGGATTGTTCCAACAATTAAGCAAACTTCATAATTCTATTTTAATAGACTTCCTTCTAAAATGTTCCTACAATGAAGACCAGGGGAAAGGTCTGTTCCAAAAGGCAGGTCTCTAGGAAAGGGCTGTGTTCCTACTAAGCTACTAAGACAGGTCTACACCTCTAGGTATTTCTGTAGTAAGGGGGGGGGGGGGGTCGTTCAGACAATGAAGCTACAGAGCCATGCCTATGATGATAGACTAGAAAGGTACAATATTCCTACAATTAAGCCAATGGAACAGATCTATGTGAACCGATTTCCCACTAGTAAGGAGCAACATTCCAACAACTACCGTAAGCTACTGTGACTGCTACACAATGACAAGCTTTCTACCAGGACAGCAGGCTCGTGCCCAAAGGCTTTCCTCTAGGAAGGTGCAAGATTCAACAAAGCTACCAGGACAGGTCTGTGCCGATGGGCTTCCCAATGAGCAAAGTTATGGCAATGAAGGCGCTTTGACAGGCCCACACAGAAAGGCGTACCTTTAGAAAGGGGTAACAACGAAGCTACTGGGTTAGTAGGTCTAAGCTGAGAGCCTTCCCTCTAGGAACTGGAAAAGTTCTGACAATGAAGCTCCTGGGACAAATCTATGCAGATAGGCTTCCCTCTAAGAGGGACATTGTTATGACAATTAAGCCAACGGCACAGGTCTATGCGTGATAGGTTTACCCCTGGGAAGGGTTGGCATTCTGACAAGGAAGCTACTAGAAAAAGGTCCACGCTGATGGGCTTCACAAGCCATGGAGTTCCAACAATGAAAAGCGATGGCATCATGGCAACAAAATGGACAGATCCTGCTGAAGTGGAGGACCCACAGGGAATAGAGTACAATTTTTTTGTCCACAGATGACCTTCAAACCTGTCCAGAATTAGGCCAAAATCATGACCTCGTCAGAGCAACCTATTTAAGGAATAGTTTTCCACAAAAACAAACTTTCCATTTTGTAGGATTATATTCGGTGACGGTTAGTAACATTTTCTACACAATACAATGTTCTTTAGAAGATAGCCTTGGACAATTGGTTTCAACACACACATTAGCAGATCATTAGTACGTTTAATCATTTAAAGTCTTCTTCACGAGGAGGTCATTCTTAAGTCTAACCATGTCTAACCCTAACGTAGGTGGACCCTGGGCTTGCCTGTCCACGTGATGAGATGCAGACTCGTATGTCTTCCATTGAACTATGGAACACACCACTGCACAGGGACATTCGAAGACGAATGCTGTAGAGCAGACATGACACACAAAATGAAGATGACTACACATTTAGATTGATCGATTTGGATTACAGTTGATTGGTCATTCGTTTAGAGAATCATAATAGGATAATAAAAGTGATCATTTCACATCTTGTTATTGATTCGCGTTAATATCTGCTCGAATGAAGATGAAATGAAAAAAAAATAAAAAATACTGAAATTAGCCTTTTAATACGTTTAATAGCGGAAAGTCCAGTGACCTAAAACCTGCTGAAGGTTTCCCCAACAGCAGACACATTTATGGAGAATCAAAACTATAGCTATACAGCCTCTGACAATATATATATATATATATATATATAATATTTATCTCAGTCTTTATGTCTAAACCTCTCACTAGCTTTATTTCTCCCACAATTCCTTTCTAAACCATCCCTAATCTCTCTTTTTCACCTCTATACTTGTGTAACTCCCTCTCTGTATAACATAAGAACAGCTTAGTTTAGTAGGTGGGTGTGTGGGGCGGTAAATGTATGCGTTTATTAATGTTTTAATAACTAGTTGTATAGCTTTTGTACACTATCTTATTGGGTTAAGTTTTTACCTAATAAATCTGTTGTAATTTTGCATACAACTGTGTGTATGTGACGTATATTACAGGACAAAGTGTGTGTATAGATAGAAGACCAATACCAAGGGATACAATAGGATATAGATGGAGATTGATAATTATAACTGATAATCATATTTTTGGTTAGGATATTCCTCTCAAATTTTCCTTTTTCAGAGGCTATTCCACAGATGTTCAGGTCTTATGATAGAGAAGGATCGTCTCCTCTGGAGAAAAAAAAATACGATTTAATCTTCAGACAGAGGCCATTAATATATTTTTACTTGTTAATCAAGTCCCCCATTGGACGTCTCCTCTCAAAACTAAATAAATGTGATTCCTGTAATCTTTCTTAATACCCAAGATACTTCATTTCCCTTATCACTTTGGTTGCTTTCCTCTGCACAGTTTCCAAAAATTAGGGCGTCCTATTTACGAACTGGTGCCCAGAACTGGACCACATATTCCAGATTAGGACGCGCCAGTGCGGGTAGTCAGACATAGATAAGACTTTGCTTAGTTTATATAACCCCAGTTGTGTCAGGTGTTGAGGGAACCTTCATCCAGGTTTAAGAAATTTTTAACTGGTCTTCCGCTTTGAGGATTTTTACCAGGGTAGAAAATTAAGCCAACCAATGGAAATGCTAGTTTTCCCTTACCATGCCACCAATATCTACAGATACCCTATCTGATTATCCTAGAGAGCAGGACTGAGAGACACAGTCTGGGACCAACCAGACATCATCATTTCGTGGGGAAATGGGGTGCGGAAGAGCATAGTGCCCATTGGCAGGGCCCCTGGAAGAGAACAAGTCGGCTTGCAGGGATGGAGGCCGTCGCTTGTGCTCTGGGTCCTGGGCTATTAGCCCTTATGTCTAGTGCCAAGTAGCCCATTAAAAAAAGGAAAAAATGGCCAAGTACTATGACCGGATTTTCCCTCCCATAGACTTTAACCATATTCTGGAGTGCTGAATGCTGGATACTGGGGCTCATTGGACCAGAGTGCTACTGAACCGAATAGTTCCCTGTCCAGCTTATCTCCAGTACTGTAAGTTCCATCTAGTGGTCAGCTGATGCCATTACATATAAAGATGTTTGGAAAGAAAGAAACGTTGACTTTGCAACGTCTTTTTTTTCCCCCTTTTGGCGGTATTGTGAGGAGGACTAAACCCAAACAAACCTACCTTACTGATCCCCAGCAGCAATAAATGCATTGTTAGCAGCCTTGTATGCTCTTGTTAAAAAGCCAGCTGCACTATAATCTACAAGTCATCCAAGCAGCCATCAATGATTATAGCGCATTTTTGTTACTGTACTGTATCTTTACTATGTTTAGGATACTTCAATGTTCCTTACAGCATATTTTCTTTTGTTGTCCCCCAGCCTAACCCTGGTTAATAAAGCGTCAGTCCCCACAGCCTTGATCTAATGATCATCGGGAGGGCATCTGGCTGCAAATAGATCCCGGAGGTCAGCGGGTAGCTGGTACAGAACATTCTATATCATTTCGAGCACCATGGTTGGCAGAATGAGATCGCATTAATGTGTGGAATCGAGTCAGTCACAGCGCAATGTGAACATGTTAGATAATGATGACCATGCAGAGAAAGGCATCCGATATCAGTACAGGAAATAATTAGTATTGTACAATATTAGCCATTTTAAGACAACATGCAAATCGGACAGGACTGGATACATTTGTAGACTTGAAGAGCGGCACCCAAAAGCAAAAATGTGGCCCATCATACTATGCATAGTACGGAGGCCATGAGTCTCCCTTTACTACTAAAACCCCAACATAAGCCTGGACACTTATTTCTAACCCAACTCTAATGTGGACATCTAACTTGGGCCAACACTAAAACACCAAACTAACACTAATGCTAACATCTAAACTGAGCCACCACTCAAAACCCAACATCAAACCTTATCCTTTTTCTAACCCAACACTAAAACAAACATGTAACTTGAGCAACCACTGAAACACAAACAAACATCGACCTGAACACTTATTTCTATCCCAACACTAATCTAACTTGAGCCATCCCCAAAAAACCCAACTTCAACCCTAACCATTCTTTCTAACCCATCACCGATAGTTACCACTTGAGCCATGTGGAACACCCCGACATCAATCCTGACCCTTATTTCTAACCCACCACTAATGTCAACCTCTAACTTGAGCCACCACAAAAGTCCAAACATTGACCCAAACTTGAACCACTATTAATTCTATCATCACCCCTAATCTTTAAACCAAGACTGACATCTAACTTAAGCCACCACTAAAACTATAATCAGCCCTAACCCTTATTTCTAACCCAAACACTAATTCTAACATCTAACTTGAGCCACCACGAATACCCCAACATATACCCTAACCCCCATTTTTAATCCAATCATTAATGCTAACATCTAACTTGAGCCACCACTAACACCCAAACATCAACCCTAACTTCTAACACAACACTAAAGCGAAAATGTAACTTGAGCAACCATTGAAATACAAACATTGACCTGAACCCTTATTTCTAACCCAACACTAATATAACTTAAGCCATCCCTCAAAAACCCAACTTTAACCCTAACCATTCTTTCTAACCCATCACCGATGGTTACAACTTGAGCCATGTCGAACACCCCAACATCAATCCTGACCCTTATTTCTAACCCAACACTAATGTTGACCTCTAACTTGAGCCACCACAAAAATCCAAACATCGACCCAAACACTTACTTCTCACCCAATACTAAAGCCAACATCTAACTTGAGACACCATTAATTATAACATCACCCCTAGCCCTTACCTAACATCTAACTTAAGCCACCACTAAAACTATATCAGCCCTAACCCTTATTTCTAACCCAAACACTCATTTTAACATCTAACTTGAGCCACCACTAACACCCAAACTTCAAACTTAACTCTTATTTCCAACCCAACACAAATGCTAACATCTAACCTGAGCCACCGCTAACTCCCCACCCAACTTGAGCATCCACTAAAACCACCACATTTAACCTAACCCTTATTTTGAACCTAAACACTAATGCTACCACCTAACTTCAGCCCCAACCCTTATTCTAACATAACATTGAAACCAACATCTAACTTGTACCAAACATCAACCATAACCTTTATTTTTAACCCAACACTAATGCAAGCATCTTACTTGAGCCACCACTAAAACACCAGCCCTACCATGAAAGCCTACAGCAGATCCATACTGGTTGGGTCTACAATGATCCAGTCCATGTCTTCCATGTTTGGAAAAAATGACACGAAAGGACACGCAAGCACATTGAAGCAGAAGCATCCATGCAAGTCCCAGTGCCAAAACTGTTTCCTGTCTAGAATAAGTTTGAACCGGCGATCTTTCTATATCCAAACAAAGAGCAATGAACAGCAACCCGCCAATCAATCCATTGTTTTAAACTGAAGATGAAATATTAGGTATTTCTCACAGGTTACTGCTCATTGCGTTTCAAGAACCTTCTCGCTCTTATACTCTAATCTACAATTTGGGCAGTGGGTTCTTTAATCGAGTCACACCACAATAAACACCTTCCAAGGCTGAAGACCCAAATCCTGTTGTCTCATTGTCTATATTCAAAAAGAAAACCGTTAAACATTTAATGATACACAATGACAGGGACAAGATACAAATACACACACACACACACAATAATTGCAAGATCTTCCAGCTGAAAAAAAACAGGACGAGAAGATTGACATAACAGATAACAATTTATTCTTATAGCTCTTCTTTAAGATATAATATATATATATATATATATACACACACACACTTTTGAAGAAGCCCCACAACAGGAAGCACTGTAACACACAATCCTTTTGGCTTTTTAACGATTCATTTGAACTTGTGTTTAAACTTTCCACTTCTCATTTCAGCCACAAATCCTGATTTACTGAACCAAAATGAGTCAAGGGGCAGTTTATTAATTATTTAAGGTGTGGCCTAATCATCATGGGTGTGGTCAAGGGAGCGTGTGACAGCTTAAACCTGTCATGAGAAATAGCACTTGAACTAAAAGTAGAACTAAACTCTCTCTCTGCCAGGGAGGGCCCTGGTCCACCGGAACACTAAATTGACCATAACTACCCCCCTCACACCATCACTGAGCATTTTCTGTGCAGAGCTCCCCCTGATGGCGGACAGGAAACAGCTCCACTAGGGGGGAGCAAAACATGGCAGTGGCAAGCCGTTTACGGTCCCTACTATACAGAGCTCAGTGAGGAAACTTTAAACTTGTACACATTAAAATAAGATGGTCCTCATTAAGAGATTTTCTGATTTAAAGTGCCCCACAGTTTCAAAGTGGAACAAAACCCAGGGCAGCCGCTGGCCTTCGCCCCAGGGCATCCCAAATTGGGATAGCCCATTGTGTGAAACCCCCAAGTCGTCGGTATTCCCCCACCTTTCCCCGGTCCATTGGCGCATGCGCGGGCTCTCGTCCAATCAGACCCAAACGCCATTGCTATGTAATTCAGCTCTGATTGGCTGTGTGCGCGCTCCCGTCCCAGCCATATAGATAGACTGAGATGGTAGTGTGCAGGCCGCTGGGGATGAGCCCGCTCTCTCTCCCCATTGACTGCGCCCACTTCCCCTGCCCATTCACTGCAAACGGCTCTGATTGGAAAAGCGCAGTTGGACCAGGAAAAGGCGATGTGTACTGGGCGATCTGGTGGGTTTCATACCGACTCCGGATGCCCCCGGGGCCCAGAACACAAGCCAGTATAGTGAATATCTCGGGTTTTGTTCCAATTTAAACCTCCTGGTTTCCCACTTCGCAGCATCTCACGGCAGGGGTGCAGAAGTGAGGAGGTCACTAGAGGCCCGCACATATGCTGTGGGATAGAGGTGAATATAAAGGCAAACCAGTATGTGTAGATTCCAAATCAATGTGCCCCTGAGGGAAGGTTTAGAACCAGGACTCGGATCTCGAAGGAATCTAGTCTGGTTTTTGAAACCCTATCATAGATCATATATTGAAATCAATGCAGTTCTATTGGATCTATATTACTTCCTATACTATCACAATGAATTAGATCACAAACTAGATATAGCAATGGGAAAAAAGGAGGCTTGCAAACAAGCCATAATGAACCAAGAAGGGGACATCGACTGGGCAACTTTATTTTGGCCTTGGAATATTTGGCTGCACATAGGGGGATTATTATTATTATTGTATATTTATAAAGGGCCATCATTTTCCATGGCGCTGTACAATGCGGATGATACAAATATACAGTGCCGCTCACCTTCCAGATCCCCACCAGAAGCTGCAATCTTAGACAGGCTCAAACACGTCGTCCCCACAGCATCGTTTTTGGTAAGTCTGTCCCTGTACGGGGGGGAATGGTCACATACAGGTCATCAAAATGGAATGACTCAGAGATAATATTTATAAGGAAAAAATAAAAGGATAGAAAAACAAAGTATTAGGAGAGAAAATGCAACTGAGCCCGTATAGCATACCTCCCAACTGTCCCGTTTCCTCCGTGGCCGCCACGAGTTGCAGCGGACGTCCTGATTTCTCACAAGGCCATTGGGACGGTATCCCGATAGGCTGGCACCTGGGACGCGGAGGATGCAGGGCGGCGGTTGGCAGCACATGCGGGAGGGCAGGTGGTGGCCAGTAAACGGGCCCCACAAGCTTACCAGCTAAGGCAGTAGTTGGCGGCTGGTGGACATGGCCTGTGTCTATGGGCGGCTTCTATTGCCCCGAACTACTGCCACAGCAACAAGAAGAACCAGTATTGTCCTGCTTTCTGGTGGAGGGGATGGCGCTTACTGCCTGTAATGGGGGACGGCGCTTACTGCCTGTAATGGGGGACCCCGCTTACTGCCTGTAATGCTGGACGCCGCTTACTGCTTGTAATGAAGGATGCCGCTTACTGCCTGTACTGCTGGCCTCTTATCTCTTGTAATGGGGGAGGCCGCTTACTGGCGGCTGTAATGGGGGAGGCCGCTTACTGGCGGCTGTAATGGCGGAGGCCGCTTACTGGCGGCTGTAATGGCGGAGGCCGCTTACTGGCGGCTGTAATGGCGGAGGCCGCTTACTGGCGGCTGTAATGGCGGAGGCCGTTTACTGGCGGCTGTAATGGCGGAGGCCGCTTACTGGCGGCTGTAATGGCGGAGGCCGCTTACTGGCGGCTGTAATGGGGGAGGCCTCTTACTGGCGGCTGTAATGGGGGAGGCCGCTTACTGGCGGCTGTAATGGCGGAGGCCGTTTACTGGCGGCTGTAATGGCGGAGGCCGCTTACTGGCGGCTGTAATGGGGGAGGCCGCTTACTGGCGGCTGTAATGGGGGAGGCCGCTTACTGGCGGCTGTAATGGCGGAGGCCGTTTACTGGCGGCTGTAATGGCGGACGCCGCATACTGGCGGCTGTAATGGGGGAGGCCGCTTACTGGCGGCTGTAATGGGGGAGGCCGCTTACTGGCGGCTGTAATGGCGGAGGCCGCTTACTGGCGGCTGTAATGGCGGAGGCCGCTTACTGGCGGCTGTAATGGGGGAGGCCGCTTACTGGCGGCTGTAATGGCGGAGGCCGCTTACTGGCGGCTGTAATGGCGGAGGCCGCTTACTGGCGGCTGTAATGGCGGAGGCCGCTTACTGGCGGCTGTAATGGCGGAGGCCGCTTACTGGCGGCTGTAATGGGGGAGGCCGCTTACTGGCGGCTGTAATGGGGGAGGCCGCTTACTGGCGGCTGTAATGGGGGAGGCCGCTTACTGGCGGCTGTAATGGGGGAGGCCGCTTACTGGCGGCTGTAATGGGGGAGGCCGCTTACTGGCGGCTGTAATGGCGGAGGCCGCTTACTGGCGGCTGTAATGGCGGAGGCCGCTTACTGGCGGCTGTAATGGGGGAGGCCGCTTACTGGCGGCTGTAATGGCGGAGGCCGTTTACTGGCGGCTGTAATGGGGGAGGCCGCTTACTGGCGGCTGTAATGGCGGAGGCCGCTTACTGGCGGCTGTAATGGCGGAGGCCGCTTACTGGCGGCTGTAATGGGGGAGGCCGTTTACTGGCGGCTGTAATGGCGGAGGCCGCTTACTGGCGGCTGTAATGGCGGAGGCCGCTTACTGGCGGCTGTAATGGGGGAGGCCGTTTACTGGCGGCTGTAATGGCGGAGGCCGCTTACTGGCGGCTGTAATGGGGGAGGCCGCTTACTGGCGGCTGTAATGGCGGACGGCGCTTACCGGCGGCTGTAATGGCGGACGCCGCTTACCGGCGGCTGTAATGGCGGACGCCGCATACTGGCGGCTGTAATGGCGGACGCTGATTACTGGCTGTAATGCCGGACGCCGATTACTGGCTGTAATGCCGGACGCCGATTACTGGCTGTAATGCCGGACGCCGATTACTGGCTGTAATGCCGGACGCCGATTACTGGCTGTAATGCCGGACGCCGCTTACTGGCTGTAAAGTGCAGCCGCTGGTCCAATCAGCGCGCTCTGAGCCACTGACGTCACGTCGTCTAAGGCCAACGGCACTGAGCGTGCTGGCGGCTGCATCCGCCATTTCCCTCTAACAGGGAACATACCTGTGCTGGCCATTCACAAATGCCTGGCGTGCTAGAGGGACAGCGGGGATGCGGCGTGGCTTGCGCATGCGTCGTTGGACCCGGTCCATGTATGGGGCAACCTGGGAGGTTTCACACAGCAGGGCATCCTGATTTTGGATGCCCGGGGGGGGGGAGGGAATCGATCGACCAAGGAAGCTTATAGATTCCCATGCCGATTGGTGTGGGTTTTGGTCCACTTCAAAAAATGTGCCCTGGTCGGGTCCATTAAGTGAACCCATCTAGCACTTGATGGACCTGACCAGGGAATACTGGTCCTAATAAATATAAATATAAATATAAATATATATATATAAATAAATATATATATAAATAAATATATATATATAAATAAATATAAATATATATATAAATTATATATATATATATATATATTACATTAAACCCTGTGTGAGCACCTGCTGTGCGTTCCACTGGTTGAAACCAGGCCCCGGGGTTTACTCTATTAGTGTCAGGTTTACTTTTACTTACCAGTCAAAGACCGTCAGCTTGATGTACTCGCACACAGAGGGGAACTGGTTAAAACAAAAACCCAGTTATCTCTACATATTAAAATACCATCAGCCATGCATCTTGATCTTCGATGGTCTCCAAACCTTTATCTGAAGATTGACGGCCTGGTTCCACTCCGGATTTGCGTTCTTCTCAATGATTTTGGTGGAAACCTATAACAAACAAATAAGAACGATATAAACCTCCAATCTATCCACTAAACAGTAAAGCAGAAGACAGCTGAAGGTGGAGTCCTGCCACCACACCTTCTTTCCAGCGAAGGTGACTTCAACGAAGGGGTCCACCAGGTTCTTCTTGTCAGAGTCTCCTCCAAAAAGTTGCTTTACGGTCTGAGCAAAGGCATCATCCACTATGAAGAAGGAGAAATATAAATAAATAAAGGTGATATGAGGGCATCACATAGGGGCTAATTTAGGTGCAGCCACAAGGATCGCCCCTTAAAGCGGACCTTCAGCATAATTTAATGAAAAGCCCTTAAAAACTATTCCCCAGCATTTAAATTACATTTTCCTAACCTTTTTTGTCACTTTTTTATTCTTTCTCCCACTGGCCTGCAACTCTGTTCAGGACTCTAGGATATGGGCACCGCCATCTTGACTCAGTAGCATCACATACTGAGGAGAGGAAAGTCAAAGTGCAGGGGGGAGGGTTATAGTTGTGCTCTATACAGACAGAGCAGAATTGCAAAGTCAGAAGACATTTCCTGTTTGCAGACAGTCTGAGCCTCCATGTGCTGCCATCTTGGATGTTTAAAGGCTCATAAAATGCAGTAGATGCAGGTAGGATGATTTTTTAACGTGAGCAATCTGTATGTACAGGGTGTGGGAAACATATAAGATAGGCTCTTATTCAGGGTGAAGGTCCGGATGAATGTGGGCAATCTGTATGTACAGGGTGGGGGAAACATATAAGATAGGCTCTTATTCAGAGTGAAGGTCCGGATGAATGTGGGCAATCTATATGTACAGGGTGTGGGAAACATATAAGATAGACTCTTATTCAGGGTGAAGGTCCGGATTAATGTGGACAATCTGTATGTACAGGGTGTGGGAAACATATAAGATAGGCTCTTATTCAGGGTGAAGGTCCGGATTAATGTGGACAATCTGTATGTACAGGGTGTGGGAAACATATAAGATAGACTCTTATTCAGGGTGAAGGTCCGGATTAATGTGGACAATCTGTATGTACAGGGTGTGGGAAACATATAAGATAGGCTCTTATTCAGGGTGAAGGTCCGGATTAATGTGGACAATCTGTATGTACAGGGTGTGGGAAACATATAAGATAGACTCTTATTCAGAGTGAAGGTCCGGATTAATGTGGGCAATCTGTATGTACAGGGTGTGGGAAACATATAAGATAGGCTCTTATTCAGAGTGAAGGTCCGCTTTAATGAATATGCTGAGAGCCGTTCGCTCTGGCCATTCGTTGTCAGGCGCACCCATACAGCGCGGAACCTGTGAAACAGCGACTCCTAACCCCGTATTCAACATTACCGCACACCGACTGAGTCGCTGTCAACAAGCGAACAACGGCCAAGCACAGCGAATACTAGCGGGCGCTGTGAAAATCACGCTACTGGCGCTCATCTGTCGCTACCTGCCGCTATTAATGAATCAGCCTCCCCGACTTATTTAAATATTCTGCTGAAGCTTTAAATAGCCCCGCTCATGTTTTCTCTGTGCTTTACTATTATGTGTTGTTTTTGAACCTATTGGTATAATTGGGTTTATGCGCGTGTAGCATCTTTAAATATAAAATAAACGCCGCTAAGGCCGCACCAGCTATGTAACCAATTCTGGCGTGCACAACTCCTTGGGTGAGATGGTAATAATCTAGAAAACAAAAGAAGGGAGTCCCACTGCTCCCTAACCCACCCAAGCAAACTCGTGGCACCACCAACTATCTTAATGTACCAATGTTTATTTAAAGTAATAGTACATGACATACAAACATGTTAAAACACTCTGATTAAAAAACATATACACTACATATGTCCTCACTAAGGAACAAAGGGAGGGGCTAAGGAGGACACCACCGATTTGTATGATAAAATTGATGATAAGAACCTTGGAGGTCACTATATAATGCTTACATGGGTTTAGGTCTGCCTTAACCCAGACTACACCTCACCTATAATTCTAATATACCTATGTATGTGACCATGTGCAATCGTGCATATAACATAGTGAATCCTAATCCTGTACAATCCTCTAACTATAAATACAGTGCTAAGTGCCTATATATAAACATGTCTCATGTGCAAATCCTACAATTCAAACCATTACTGTGATCAAGAGGACAAAGCCGGGTAAAAACAAAGAGACAGACCAGTCAAACCATATACAATGCCAACAACAATCAGACCTCACGTGTCCAGTATGTACATAGATCACCGATGGGGGTCCCCCCACCCCAGCCAACGCGTTTCGTGACGAGCCAAGCGTCACTTCCTCAAGGCAGACCTCCCTTTGTTCCTTAGTGAGGACATATGTAGTGTATATGTTTTTTAATCAGAACAGAAGTGTTTGCAGGTGGCACCAATTATTGTGATACTCAGATAAAGGTAAAACTACGGGGTGCACTGCCCTATTACCGGGGCCCTACTGCAATTGCACAAAAAGAGTACTGGGAAGTCCTCCAAACACTTCCCACAAGGGTCCCAGGGGACTAACACTTGCACTCCACACAATGATTAATTGATATACAAAATCTTTATTGCCAAACTCACATTAAAAGCTTATAAAATAACAGCAAATCATGGTGCCATACCGTGATCAACCACATGGGGGAGCCAGCAAGCCAAATATACATGTGTAATATACTAAGGTAAATAGTGAAGTTCCTAACTAACTCATCTAATAAGGTGCTAAATACTGTGATTAAAAATGCATCAATATTAAATAGCAGGACCCCTAACATGAAGCGGGCCCAGCGAAACTGCAAGTGCAAAGTGCCAAACAATGAAATACACAATAAATCGCAAATAAGAAAAATCTTACTATGTGACAGGCATAACTGGATCCCCACGGCAAGCCCACGCGTTCCGAGCCTCTAGGGCTCTTTTTCAAGGCTGAATATTGTTCTGTCACATAGTAAGATTTTTCTTATTTGCGATTTATTGTGTATTTCATTGTTTGGCACTTTGCACTTGCAGTTTCGCTGGGCCCGCTTCATGTTAGGGGTCCTGCTATTTAATATTGATGCATTTTTAATCACAGTATTTAGCACCTTATTAGATGAGTTAGTTAGGAACTTCACTATTTACCTTAGTATATTACACATGTATATTTGGCTTGCTGGCTCCCCCATGTGGTTGATTACGGTATGGCACCATGATTTGCTGTTATTTTATAAGCTTTTAATGTGAGTTTGGCAATAAAGATTTTGTATATCAATTAATCATTGTGTGGAGTGCAAGTGTTAGTCCCCTGGGACCCTTGTGGGAAGTGTTTGGAGGACTTCCCAGTACTCTTTTTTAATCAGAATGTTTTAACATGTTTGTATGTCATGTACTATTACTTTAAATAAACATTGGTACATTAAGATAGTTGGTGGTGCCACGAGTTTGCTTGGGTGGGTTAGGGAGCAGTGGGACTCCCTTCTTTTGTTTTCTATCTTTAAATATAACTTTCCACACTTTAACAAATTATCTTAAACACTTTATAAAATAGCGCGGTATTTTTATTTATTGTTTGTAGGTAAAATATAACGTTGATCGCGTTTTTATGGATGTGCTGTCCCCTTCATTCTAGCAGCTGGAGTTTTACTGGTTCTTAGGGAGAGCATATAGCACCCGGCTGTTTTGGTGCAGACACCTTTGTCCACAGTCCTGAAGATTTAGGCGCTGAGACATGTGTGGGAAAAAGTAAATGTAGGGCTCATTTAATAGGTCTTATCCATAACCTCTTACTTTGGGGGATGTCCTCGGCTCTGTAGATCTTCAGGAGGAAGGTGACCCATCTCAGGGCCACCCCGGGAGGGAGGAGGAGGTTGCTTTCCACATCGTCCGCTTCACTGTCCTTCTCTCGTTTTTCTGCCTGAAATTGAACGGCGTACACATTGCGGAATCAGAAGGCAAGTAAACGCATATTGACCTACATATAGGGGGCCGCCATTGCAAATTTGAGGCCCCCATACAGTAGTAATGCCTGGGCAGCCCCTCACAACCAATGTGCGATATCGCGGCCCATAGATTAAACTGAGCCTCCGGACAAACTGGGATGCCTTGCTGTGTACTCCCTGCCCTCCGGCAATTGCCTGACATACGCCCACCTTTCGGGGGGCTCGCATGCCGCAGCCCCATCCACAGCCCCCACCCCAGCAGCTGAAGCTCAGCCACTCAGATATTATGGGAGCGACAGTACACTGCAGACCACGGGGAGGATGCGGCCATGCCCCTCTATGCTGGGGCTCTGTAGTGAAAAGCCCAGGTTTTGGTCCACATTAAGTAGTCCTTCCCATGTAGAAACATTGAACTAATTTAAATATTTGTCATTCTTCTAGCTACTACCAACCAAACAACTTAAATATATAATGACCTCATTTTATTTCCCATCCCCTATGCATCAACATTAAATAATACAAGAAAAGACAAATAAATGGGTCAGGCTGGGATGGGGCCCTGGGTAGTTGCCCAGTTAGCCCTCCCCTAACGGCTCTGACCATGTAGAGATCATGGTCCTGCTTCTGTTTTTATATATATATATATATATATATATATATATATATATATATATATATATATATATATATGTTTTTTTGGTCTGATAATTTGTGGACTCGCCACTAGGTGGCACTGCTCACCTCCTGGTAGAGGGAAGTGGAACAAGTGCTTTTATATTATAGAATCCAGTTGGTATGCAAGCTATGTTTGGAATTGGGGGGGGGGGTTCATACATAATATTAATTATGAATAATAATAATAAGATAAAATATTAATATTATAATAATAATAATTTTTTTTAGTCTGTAGTCGCAGTCCAGACTGGAAAGAGAAAGAAAGATAAAGAAACTAAAGACTTAAATAGATCAGATAAAATATTATTATTATTATTATTATTAGTTCCAGATCAAGTTCCAGATCAAGATCCAGATTGTACCCTTTCTTTATCTTTCCAGTCTGGAATGCAACGAAAAACTAAAAAAAGATATTTTAAAATAAAAATAATAATAGTAATAATACCATTTTGTGATTACTCACCTGTAAAATGGGTATTATAAGTATGTCACACACCCCACTTCATTTACTCATTATTATTACACTTGGGTAATCTCACCGCTAGGTGGCGCACTTGCAGAGATCTCCAAAAATTCAGCAAGCCCCTCCCGGTCTATAGACACCTGGTACCTCCCATCAATTCCCCAGTGTTAAAACAGCAGTAAGACAAGGTACCAGGAATAAACAAATGTAACCCTCAACTGTAAATAACAAAACTTCACCATATAAGGAACCAGGATACCAAAAGAGGGCGGGTGAAGTGGGGTGTGTGACATACTTATAATACCCATTTTACAGGTGAGTAATCACAAAATGGTATTATTCTAAGTATGTCACACACCCCACTTCATTTACTCATTATTATTACACTTGGGACATCCAACAGCAGTGTCCAAAATAGGGCGGGTATCCAAACCAGGCAATAACGCAGATAAAACTCAAACCACTGCAGCCTGCAGAACCTTACGGCCCAACACAGCATCCGCTGAAGCCCGCACATCAACCTTGTAAAAACTTGGAAAAGGTGTGAACCGAAGACCAGGTAGCGGCCTTACAAACTTGTTCAACCGAAGCCTGGTGCTGAAAGGCACAGGACGCACCAACCGCACAAGAAGAATGAGCAGAAACGCGCACAGGGGGGATCCTTCCCCTTGGCAGAATAGGCTCCAACAATCGCCTGACGAATCCATTTGCTTAATGGAAAACTTAGCCGGAGCCAAGCCCTTCCTAGGCCCACAGGGCACTACGAAAAGGGCATCAGTCTTATGAAAGGAAGACGTAGCACGCAAAAAGAGCCTAACACAACGCACAACGTCCAAGCAGTGCAACGCACACTCCTTGTCATTCCTAGGCTTAGTACAACAAGAAGGAAAAACAATGTCCTGATTAAGATGAAAAGCAGATACCACCTTAGGAAGAAAATCTGACTTGAAACGAAAGACCACTTCGTCCTGATGCTTCTCAAAGTAGGGAGCCTGAATCGACAAGGCTGCCAACTCCGAAACACGCCGAACCGAAGTGATGGCCACCAAAAAGACAACCTTCTGAGTCAAAGTGGACAAAGCAAAATCCTGCAAAGGCTCAAAAGGAGGAGCCTGTAAATCAGAGAGCACCAAATTCAAATCCCAAACTGGGAGCAGGGCTTCCTAGGAGGCCGCAGATGCGAAACCCCCTGGAAGAAAGTCTTGACCAAAAAATGGCTAGCAAAAGACCTCTGGAAAAAAACAGACAAGGCAGACACCTGCCCCTTCAAGGTACACAGCTGGAGACCAGAATCCAGCCCTGATTGAAGGAAATCCAAAATCCGAGAAATAGAAAAGACCCGGCATGGCAAAGATCTAGCCTCACACCAATCAACATAAGATCTCCAGACCCTATAATAGATGGAAGAGGAAGACCTCTTCCTAGCACTAACGAGAGTCTGAATGACAGAATCCGAAAGACCCTCCTCCTTCAAGATGGAGGTTTCAGCAGCCAAGCCGCTAAAGCCAGCGTTGGTAAACTGGGGTAACCCAGTTGACCCTGAGTGAGCAGATCTGGCCGAAGAGGCAGATCGAACTGATCCACTGCCAGACGAACGATGTCTGTGAACCACGCCCGCCCTGGCCACCCTGGAGCCACGAGAATGGCGGGAACTTCTTCCTGAACTAGCTTTCGCAGCACCCTGCCTGGCATGGGAATCGGAGGGAACAGATACAGGAACCCCAGATCCTTCCAGCTCAAGGCCATGGCATCCGCCGCCAGAGCCAGAGGGTCCCGAGACAGCGACACGAATGTCGGAAGCTTGTGAATGTGACGAGAGGCAAACAGATCCACCTCCGGCGTCCCCCACCGAAGACACATGGACCGAAACACATGGGGATGGAGAGACCATTCCCCTCGGCGGGACGAGCACCTACTCAGGAAGTCCGCCTCCGTGTTCTCCACTCCTGGAATGTACACTGCCGAAATGCAAGGGACATACGTCTCCGCCCAAACCAGAATCAGAGACACTTCTCTGAGGGCACCCAGACTGCGAGTCCCTCCTTGGTGATTGATGTAAGCAACCGCCGTCTGAATGTCCGATCGAACCTGAACCGGCAGGCCCTGTAAATGATGCGTCAAGTGAGACAGAACCAATCTGATGGCTCGCAACTCCAGAACATTGATGGGCAAGTGGGCCCCCTGAGGGTCCCACTGCCCCTGAAACTGAAGATCCTTCCAGAAACCTCCCCAGCCTGACAAGCTGGCATCCGTGGTGACAGTTTCCCAAAGCGGAGTCAGAAACGACCTGCCCTTCAAAAGATTGTCCGGGACAAACCACCACCGAAGAGACTGCCGAACTCGAGGGGACATCCGGAAGGACCGATCCAACGACCGCGGGCGCCTGTCCAAAGACGCCAAAAGATGAAGCTGCAGCGACCTCGTGTGAAACTGTGCGAAGGGAACTGCCTCGAACGAGGCCACCATCAACCCCACCAGTCTCACCCCTAGCCCAATGGACGGGTGAGGATTGGAGAGAAGAAGCTGAGCCAATTCCTGAATCAAAAGAACCTTGGCCTGAGGGAGAAACACTCTGTGCTGGCAGGAGTCCAAGGACATCCCCAGAAAGGTCACCACCCTGGCCGGGACCAGAGAGGACTTGGGGTAATTGATCACCCAGCCGAACCTCTCTAACATAGACACCACCGTGCTGGTGTCCCCTTCCGCCTGACTGAAGGAAGGAGCCATGATGAGAAGATCGTCCAGGTAAGGAACAATGCGAATCCTCTGAGCTCTGAGCAGGGCCATCTCCCCTGCCAACACCTTGGTGAACACTCTCGGAGCCGAGGTGAGACCGAATGGAAGAGCCACAAACTGAAAGTGCCGATCCTCCACCACAAAGCGAAGCAACCGCTGATGAGCCGGAAAGATCGGAATGTGAAGGTACGCGTCCTTGATGTCTATGGACGTCATAAAGTCCCCCTGCCGAAGCGAGCCGATCGCCGACCGCAAGGTCTCCATGCGAGACCTCCGGGGACGAATAAACCTGTTGAGAAACTTCAAATCCAGAATCGGACGGAACGACCCGTCCTTCTTGGGTACGGTGAACAGATCGGAGTAATATCCCCGCCCCACCTCTGAAGGAGGGACCGGGCAAATGACCGCCAAATCCACGAGATTCTGAACCGCCGCCAGGAGCCCCTGCGCAGCCACCGGGTCCAAAGGAACCCGAGACCAGAAAAAACCTTGGAGGAGAGCGGGACTCGAACTCCAACTTGTAACCGGCCGACACCACCTCCCGAATCCACCTGTCCGGGACCTCCTGGTCCCATACCCGGGAGAAGAGTCGCAACCGTCCCCCCACCCGCACGGGTGAGGGCGCCCCATCATTGCTGAGCGGGCTTGGCAGCTGACTTGGGCCACGGCCTTCACCCCTATTCCAACCCGCACCCCTGGAAGCCGAGAAGCCCGCACTCCTGCCGGCTCTGGCTCCCCGAAAGGACGGATTGAAGGGGGCCGCCCCCCGAAAGGAACGGCGAAACTTCTTGCGCTGAGGCAGCCTACCTCCTTTGGCAACAGAATCCAGCTTTTCACCAAAAAGCCTCAAACCCAGAAAAGGAAGAGCCGTGAGAGATCTTTTAGAAGTAAAGTCAGCCGTCCACTGTCTCAACCACACAGATCGGCGAATAGCCACCAACAGGGCAGAAGCCCTGCCACACATCAACATGGCATCATCCTGAGCCGCCAGGATAAACGACAGAAAGGAGTCACAACGCTTAAGCGCGAGAAACTCAGCACCCGAGGGATCAAGATCCACACATAAATCCCTGACTATGGACCTAACCGCCAAAGCCAAAAGAGCCGAAGCACAAACAGGCCTCAACCCCGAACACGCACAGACGAAACCATGGCGGGCCAGCTAATCAATCCGGCGATCCTCGCCATCCTTCAGATAAGTAGTGTCAGAAAAATGAACAGCCGCCGTACTAGACAGCCCCAAAACCGGAGCATCCACCTCGGGCGGGACAGACCAACATTTCAGCAAGTCCGCCGGAAAAGGATATTTCTTATCCCAGCTAGGCGGCACCCCAACGAGCCGCGTAGGATGCTCCCACTGCTTAAGGACAACGTCCTCGAAATGCTGCTGACTGGGGAGCTCCAGACTCTTAGAGCCCCCAAAAAGCTGGCCCTTAGGCCTAGGAGCAACCTCGGGAGGATCCAAATCCAAAACCTTAAACATTTGGGTCAAAATAGAAGGCGTATCAGGGGCGGGACCATCCACCTGGTCCCCCTCAGCACCCAGCACCTGCTGGCCCTCTGAATCATCCAATTCTTCCACGAGCTCACCCTCTTCGAGGGGACGATCCGACCAATCCAGGTCCTCAATCACTTCCTCCTCCGAGTCCGGCGGAGGCGGAGATAGGTGTTTACGCTTGGCCGTAGCCTTCTGTGCAGACATGGTGGAAAACATTTTCTCGAGGTTAGCCAACCGGGCACACACCTCTGATTGCGAATCCCCACCCGTGACCACGTCACACGGGGTCCGGAACAGGCGAGGAGGAGAGGGAGATGGCGCGGACGATGACGTACCAGGCACCGAAGTGCTGGACTGGCACTCAATGCTCCGCTGCGCACATGGAATGCAAACAATGACATCATCCCCCGGGAGCGGAGTCCCACAACCCCCACACAGCCTGGATTGTCCCGAAGGATCAGATCCGGTATCCCTGGCAGCCTCCACATGGTGAAATTATGGTATTCGCAAACCTAGGGATTTACGCAGTAAGCAACCCGGGATGCCCCCCTTTTAATAAG
The DNA here is from genome assembly GCA_027917425.1 of Gastrophryne carolinensis. Taxonomy (NCBI): domain Eukaryota; kingdom Metazoa; phylum Chordata; class Amphibia; order Anura; family Microhylidae; genus Gastrophryne; species Gastrophryne carolinensis. Next base: position 614,867,357 of record CM051235.1, read on the forward strand.
TCTAGCTTAAACCGTCACTACCCGGACCACGGGGAAGGCCTAATATCCTTATGTAAATATATAGACATAGACATATATATATATATATATATATATATATATATATATCCCAAATTTGCTTCCCAACTACAGGCCAGGAATGTAAGACCGGGAGAGCCCAACAGGAAGGGGTCCCGGGATCTGGAGAACACAAAAAGGGACAACAATCATTCCAGGCACAAGCCAACATATGTAGACAGCAAAATATGCGAAAATAAGTGCAAGCTATGTACAGCCATATAAGAAAATATATACATGAAGGCACATAAGAGTACCAAAAACGTCACCCCTGGCTCCAGAGCCTGACAACATTCCACACCAGGAATGAGAGGAGGAGAGAGCAAGGGGGAGAGTCACAGCGTGGGGCTAACGATGCTCCCGCCCCACGCAAGAGGTCCCGCACAAATCCCGCATAAGGAAAAGAAACGGCGGGAGGACCTACCTCGTGTGATAATGGCGGCCGCACACAGGGGAAGAGGGAGGAAAGTAACGCGTCCTCGAAGAACCGCGGGAGCCGTGGCCCCGCCCCCCCCTGACGCGCCGCCAATCGCGCGCGTCCCGAGGCCCCGCCCCCCAACCGCGCCGCTCGTCGGCCCCAGCGAGGGCCGCGCCGCATAGAGGCGGGAAGGAACCGGCGCGCACACCGCACACCGCGCACACCACAGAGAGAGAGAGAGAGACGTGCTCTCTCTCTCTCTCTCTCACTCTCACAAAACCCCCTAGACACGAGCAGAATTATAAGCGCCGCAGGGCGCGGACCCCAGGCAACCACCACAACGCGTCCCCGCGGCGCCACACCGACCCCGCTTCCAGAAAACCCCAGAGGGGGAGCAGCCAGCGCCAATCGGAGCGCCCCCCCCACACGTGAACAGTCACCCAAGGGCCAGAGCCCAAACGCACTCCCGGAACCGCCGCAATGCACACCACACAACAGAGGAGTGGGGGGGGGGGGGAAGGGAGTTCAACACCACAAAACCTGAATAAAGAATAAGGAGCTAAATTCCCTGACTACCTAGAGAATCGGGGCATCCCACGTCCGGATCACCACTCCGGGAACCGCGCCGCATAGAGGCGGGAAGGAACCGGCGCGCACACCGCACACCGCGCACACCACAGAGAGAGAGAGAGAGACGTGCTCTCTCTCTCTCTCTCTCACTCTCACAAAACCCCCTAGACACGAGCAGAATTATAAGCGCCGCAGGGCGCGGACCCCAGGCAACCACCACAACGCGTCCCCGCGGCGCCACACCGACCCCGCTTCCAGAAAACCCCAGAGGGGGAGCAGCCAGCGCCAATCGGAGCGCCCCCCCCACACGTGAACAGTCACCCAAGGGCCAGAGCCCAAACGCACTCCCGGAACCGCCGCAATGCACACCACACAACAGAGGAGTGGGGGGGGGGGGGGAAGGGAGTTCAACACCACAAAACCTGAATAAAGAATAAGGAGCTAAATTCCCTGACTACCTAGAGAATCGGGGCATCCCACGTCCGGATCACCACTCCGGGAACCCGCTATGCCCCGCAATGAAGGGTCGAGCGGAGGAGCTAATCTCCTGGGCACCTAAGGTGCCGGCTACCTTTGCCCAACCTACAGCCAAGACTGGGAGGCTGCCTGTTAACAGGGGAACACACAAAACAGGATCGGGCAGCAATAGACCATGGGGGGGGGGGGCCGGGGTGATACCCCGGCTACCTGCAAGCAGGAGACTTCTTTCTTCTGTATTGTCGCCATCTTGCAGAGACCAACACTGGGGAATTGATGGGAGGTACCAGGTGTCTATAGACCGGGAGGGGCTTGCTGAATTTTTGGAGATCTCTGCAAGTGCGCCACCTAGCGGTGAGATTACCCAAGTGTAATAATAATGAGTAAATGAAGTGGGGTGTGTGACATACTTAGAATAATAATAATTGTTTTTATTGTTTATTATTGTTATTATTTTTAATATTTTTTCCAGCCTGGACCAAGACTTGAACAAAACCTAGTGTTCATTTTTTGCCGTGGGGCATCTCGAATTGAGATGCTCTCGTCCAATCAGAGCAGTGCGGGGACTATATCATTTGGCAAATGGCTCTGACAGACTTCAATGGGGAGCGCGAGCAGCCACATCCCCGGCAGCGCTGGTGCTTCCATCCCGGCCTATTTGAACGGCTGTGGTGGGAGCGTGTTCATAGCCCGAAGATGCAGGGGACGCAACCGCTTTCGCTCCCCGTTGCAAACAATCAGAGCCATTTGGCGAATTACATAGGCACAGCAAACGGCTCTGATTGGACGAGAGCACGCGCATGCCTAGTTGGACGAGGTAAAGGTGAGCCGATACCGGTGATGGGGGTTCACACGTGGAAGGCCGGTGCCCTTGGGTTTTGTAATATGTAATGATTTATCCTTTTCAGTCCTAGACCATGTTCACACCTGGCCACTGTGTTAAGCACAGGCGTTTTGTAAGTATGCCAGAGGTACATTTTATCACACTGTGTAACATATGTTGCACCTTTGAGTTTGAGGTCATGAATAAGGACTCATAGTCCGAAACACGTTGGCGTTGGGGCCCTTCATGGATTACTTATTATGTGCTTTATATCTGCTGGATTATTGCTTTTAAAATGAAGAAAATAAATATTTGAAGATTTTATTCATCAATCGCTGGCTGGCTATATTTTCTCTACACCTCTGAGTTTGAGTTGCAATTTTTTAACTGTAAAGTCTATGGAAATGCCAATGCAATGCACATGCAACATAAACTTCTATTGACCTGCGATGTTACTACATTCCACTGACAAAGGAGGCCTGCAATGCTTTTTTTATTGTGTTGCACAAACTATCCCATCTAATTTTCAGTTTTCTCTGTGTTGTAATGCAGAGGTGTGAGCAGAGCCTCATAATAATATTTTTATTATTATTCATAATAAATACTATATTATCTAATTTATTTTAGTTTTTTGCCCCAGTTAAGGCTGGAAAAAAGAAATAGTACTTTAATTATATTATTGTATATTATAAGAATGATATATTGTAATAATGTCTTATTATAATCATTATTAGATTAATAATGTTTATTGTTTATTAACCATTTTTTTCCAGCCTGGACTATGACCTAAGACTAAAATAGATTAGAAAATATATTAATAGATAATATTAATCTAGCCTAGTACAGGCTGGAAAAAAAGGTACATTTTATTATTATTATTATTATTATTCTCTCTTTGTTCCAGCCTGAACTGGGACGGAAGTCTAAAACAGATTAGATAATATATAATAATAATAATAATCTTTTTTTTAAAGAAAGTCTGCTTGTTTTACTCTAAAAATACATTGGTCAGTGCTGCCATTATCTTCACATTTCTAGGTTTATTTATTTTTTTTCATTTTAGGTGAATTATGTGAAATAATGTTTTTCTGTTTGACCCAAACCAGCAACATTATCAATAAATGTAACTCTGTCCCAAATTTTTCCAGTAGCTCTCCAACTCAGACAGGCCCAACCCAGTTGTGAACTTACCGGGGGCTCGTCGCCTGTGCCAACGACAAACATGCTGATCTTCAGATACCCCTTTGCCCCGGAGGTGGTGTCTTCTGGATCATTAAGGAGGACCCACTTTCTCATGACTGCGTGACCTGAAAGCAGAGAGTACCTTTCATCCAATACCAATCATGGAAGAGATTCTGGGTGCGTTCCCTGTACCTAGTCAGCAAGGGCTCCTGTTCCATATTGATAAAAGAGAGGAATCTGGGACAGCAGAGCACTGCAAGGTTAGATGGGTCTACCTTTGTCCACACCTATGTGGTTTTTTTTTTCTTCAAGTGTTGCCCCCTTCGCTGGGCTACTAGCTGGGCACACCAGGCATAGGAGCTGGTAGCCCATGGTTCAGGGGCCAAGCTGCTGTTCTCTGGCCCTTCCAATTAACCCTTCGGTACAGATCCAGTGCTTCCAGGGCAACAATAATCCTGGCTCAGACACCAGGCTCTTCTGTAACCCTGGTATTAGCAATCCATCCACTGCCATGTTGGGCAGGTGGCTTGTTACCCACCCGGACACACTGAACTGGTATAGAGGTCCTTTGGACCCCCTACCAATTCAGAACACAACCCCGCTGGCCAGAGGGTTGCGGAACAGTCCGGTGCCCATCAGCACAGGCTCGGTGATCTTCTAAGGGTGCTTCCCAAACCCCACCGGAACTGTGCCAAAGGGCATAGGAGCTGGTACCTCAGGGATTGGAATCAGCTGTCCCCTGGCCCTGCCAAGTAACCAGCCCCTATGCCCCTCGGTACAGATCCAGTGCTTTTCCAGGGGAATACAGAGCCTGGATCTTCCACAACCCCTGGTATTGGCAAGCCAACCGCCGGCATGTCAGGCAGGCGGATTGCTGCTCCCCCTACACATTGTACTGGTGAGGAGGCCCCTTAACATTTTACAAGGAGTTACATGGAGTAGGGGGCAATTAGGTCAGTTTTCAAGGTGAATGCTCTCTTTGCAGCTCCCCTCTGGTGACCCAATTAGTCAGATAGGGGAGATTCTATAGAGGCTCCATCTCAGTAGTATAAGAGATTCATCCGTGGCAGAAGACCAAGCTAGAGGGAGGGTGGACCTGTGTCCCACTGAACACTAAAGCCACTGGCATCAGGAGACCAGCCCGCCAGCCCAGAGGGAGCCCTGGAGTCATCAAATCAGCGCAGAGGACGCTGCCCGATAGGGAACAGAGGCTGCAAGATGAAAAGGGGTAAGTACTATACAATTTAATTTATTAAAACATTATTTTATTGCGTCTCATTTCTTTTTTCTGCTTGAGAATTGGTAAGGGGTCCAAGGGAGCCTTAAACTAGTTCAATTGGTTGGTGGGGGGTGGCAAGCCACCTGCCCGACACGCTGGTGGGTGGCTTGCCAAAGTCCACCGCCCGATTACCCACTGGCCAGAGGGTGGGGGAAGAGTCTGGTGCCTATAGGCACAGGCTTGGTGTCCTTCTATTGGTGCCCTGCCCACACCTGAAAGAGCATCAGACCTGTGCCAAAGGCCACCGCCCGATTACCCACTGGCCAGAGGGTGGGGGAAGAGTCTGGTGCCTATAGGCACAGGCTTGGTGTCCTTCTAGTGGTGCCCTGCCCACGCCTGAAAGAGCATCAGACCTGTGCCAAAGGCCACCGCCCGATTACCCACTGGCCAGAGGGTGGGGGAAGAGTCTGGTGCCTATAGGCACAGGCATGGTGTCCTTCTAGTGGTGCCCTGCCCACGCCTGAAAGAGCATCAGACCTGTGCCAAAGGCCACCGCCCGATTACCCACTGGCCAGAGGGTGGGAGAAGAGCTCGGTGCCTATAGGCACAGGCATGGTGTCCTTCTAGTGGTGCCCTGCCCACGCCTGAAAAAGCATCAGACCTGTGCCAAAGGCCACCGCCCGATTACCCACTGGCCAGAGGGTGGGGGAAGAGTCTGGTGCCTATAGGCACAGGCATGGTGTCCTTCTAGTGGTGCCCTGCCCACGCCTGAAAGAGCATCAGACCTGTGCCAAAGGCCACCGCCCGATTACCCACTGGCCAGAGGGTGGGAGAAGAGCTCGGTGCCTATAGGCACAGGCTTGGTGTCCTTCTAGTGGTGCCCTGCCCACGCCTGAAAAAGCATCAGACCTGTGCCAAAGGCCATAGGGGCTTTTATAATGACAGGGTTAACTGCCTACATGGGGTTTATGAAAATTCTGTCCGGGACATGACTGATGTGCTCTTTAGTAAGTCACCTGACCCCCATACTGCTCCCCAGGCACCATAGTTTGGGCCATCCATAGCTCCGGGCATGTGGGCACGCACTGCTTGCGTTTGCCTCACTGCACAGAGGGGTTAAATGCGGAGGAAAAACTGCTATGTGTGTGCAAACATACAATGGCCATATATGTCCAAAAGTGAAAAAACTAAAACATATACAAATATATGTATTACCTGGCTCATCATATATGAATCCGACATCAAGCTGAAATGAAACCGTAGAGGATATATTTATTGTACAGGCTTAGATATAGATAGATATTATATATGTATATACACACACATACACCTCCAGGCACAGCTTTTTTTTGGAGGGGGGGGTTGGGTTGAAAACCATTTTAAGTGCCGTCCACACCCCCATTGTGAAGTCTTGGCTTTACTCCCTGTCTATTGGGAAGCTTATCTATCAGTAAAGACATGAGCACGAGATCGGGGAAGTTTCCTCAGGGTTTAAAGTGGACCAACACCCAGGATTTTGACTATCCTGGGTTTTGGTCCACTTCAGGGGGGCACCCCGATTAGGGGTGTCCCGCTGTGTAAAACCCCCCAGAACCCCGAAAAACTCACCTCACCACGCTCACGGACAAGCGGCGGACAAGACAGTGCGCCCGCCGCCGCCTCCTGCACGTCGCTCTGACAGGGTGCGCGCCCGCGCCGGCCGGCCCGCGCACGTCTAGAGGATGATCTCGGATGTCCCGCGGGGAGGGAGGTGATCGGCCCGGGAATCTTATAGATTCCCGGGCCGATCACAGGAGGGTGATGGTCCACTTTAATACAACTGACCATTCCCTGGGAAGAACTGAGCCGGTCACGTCTCCATGTCCCTACTCCCTTTGTAACAACATATTAGGAGGGGGGGGGGGGGGGGGGGGGGGGAAAGGTCTGTACTTTAACAGAGGACCCTTTAAAGTGGACCAACACCCAGGATTTTGACTATCCTGGGTTTTGGTCCACTTCAGGGGGGCACCCCGATTAGGGGTGCCCCGCTGTGTAAAACCCCCCAAAACTCACCTCACCACGCTCCCACGTAGCCACGGACAAGCGGGTGACAGCTGCGGACAAGACAGCGCGTCCGCCGCCGCCTCCCGCGCGCCCCTTTGACAGTGCGCACGCCTAGATCAGGTGAGTTTTTTGGGGCTTTTGGGGGGGGTCCCTCACCGCGGGACATCCCGATCTCGGATGCCCCGCGGTGAGGGAGGTGATCGGCCTGGGAATCTTATAGATTCCCGGGCCGATCACCCCTGGGTGTTGGTCCACTTTAAGCACTACCTCAAATAAGGGACCACAGCGCCACCTACTGAGGATTATACAATAATAACCCTAAAACCATGGATAAGCAAGCGCCCCTCCCCCCACACTGACTGATTAAAAGATTGTGCACTGAAGAAGCTGTATGCGAAAAGTCTGCACAAAATTACTTGCTACAACTGAATTTGACAGAGGTCATGCTTGCTATGAATTGTATATGAAGACTATCCTTCATGTAGAAGGCACAAAGGAGATACCAATACTATCTTCATTTTGTACCCATGTTCACTATGTATCCAAAACAATATGTGAAAAAATATGTGGTTGTACTATATATGTGACAAAAATTTGATACGTGTTTTCAATGCCATATTTCACTAAATATGCAAAATAAATGAATTACACACTGTAACAAGAAGAAAATTTGTTTAATTACAGTCCCTCAAAATACTCCCACTTAAAGGGTCCTCTGTTAAAGTGCAGACCTTCCCCCCCCCCCCCCCCCCCCCCAAGACATGAGCACCCCTGGATCCCCATATTTTGTGGTGGTCATTTTTCTATTCAGATGGCAGAAATTGGCAGAAACCTCCAGCTTAAAATTTACCCTCCCCTTCTCACTCCCCCCCCCCCCCCAAAAAAAAAATACCTGTTCAGCTGCCTGTTCCCACAACAGAATTTGGACACACAAGGCACAACAACTTCATGGATTTGAGTTGGCTGCCGCCCAGGAAGCTGCTGCAGGCAGCTTGGCTTATAAGAGAAAGGTGGAAAAGGGAGAAAGAAAAGAAGGAGAAAAGAGAAGATGAAAAATGAAAGGTAAAGAAGATGGAAGGAAATTGACAGGACAAGAAGAAGAAATGTGAAAACGACAGAGGGAGATTAATAGAATGTGAAAAAGACAAGAGTATGAAATTTGGAAAAGAAAAGGAACACGTGAGAAAAAATGGTAAAAAAATTACAGGTAAGAGGAGGGGTAATGGGAAAGAGGAAGGGACTGAGAAGATGTGAAAAAGGATGAAAGAGGGAATGTAGAAAAGAGGAGGAAGGGATGGAAAAGAAAAATGAATAATTGTATAAAAAAGGAAGATGAAATACGAAGGAGAGAAGGAAGAAATGGGATAACGAGGAAGAGATGGATGGGTGAACTGTGAGGAAGAGAGTAGGAAAAGGTAGGGAGGAGGGAATGTGCATAATATATAATTATATAATTATATTAAATATTTTAGTGTTGGGTTTTGTTCAGCTTTAAAGAGGACCACCACCCAAGAAAGTGACTTTACAGTATTTGGTTTTGTTCCTCTCTGGTGGGACATCCCAATCAGGGATTCCCTGCCTGGTGTATCCACCAACATCACTGGTAAATTCACCTTTTCCTTGTTACCATGGCACAGCCAGTGCTCATTTCATTCAGCTTTCCTTTGCAGCACAGAGATCAGAGTGGCAAAGGAAATCTAAATGGAGCGAGTGCCGCCGGCTGCATCCCCATCCCAGTATCCCGGCCATTCAGAAAGGCCTAGCTAGAGGAATGCTGCAGATGCGGTGTGGGCTTGTGAAAGAGGTGAGTGGATCGGGCAATCAAGGGGATTTCACACAGCGGGGCATCCCAATTCAGGATGCCCCATAACCAGGTAGACCAACACTCCAATGGTCTTATAGCCTCAAGGAGGGTGTTGCTTCTCTTTAATCCACTGTAATAACACTCCCCCAGCTGGAAGCTATTGTACATGAGGAATAGTTATGAGTCATACAAGTGTTTTAAATAAAAAAAACTAATATTATATTTAAATAATAAAAATATTGATAAATAATAAATTTACCTTGAATTCCCCGATAAGGCTGTCAGCTCGTATTGATCCGGAATTGAATAGCTGTGGAAAGGACAGATCAGATGCGATACTAGGAGGAAGAAGGTTATAAGCGTTGCATTGCAATTGTCTGCCCACAGTCACATGGCCTGGACACTGTGGACACTGGCCGCCTGGACACTGTGGACACTGGCCGCCTGGACACTGTGGACACTGGCCGCCTGGACACTGTGGACACTGGCCGCCTGGACACTGTGGACACTGGCCGCCTGGACACTGTGGACACTGGCCGCCTGGACACTGTGGACACTGGCCGCCTGGACACTGTGGACACTGGCCGCCTGGACACTGTGGACACTGGCCGCCTGGACACTGTGGACACTGGCCGCCTGGACACTGTGGACACTGGCCGCCTGGACACTGTGGACACTGGCCGCCTGGACACTGTGGACACTGGCCGCCTGGACACTGTGGACACTGGCCGCCTGGACACTGGCCGCCTGGACACTGGCCGCCTGGACACTGGCCGCCTGGACACTGGCCGCCTGGACACTGGCCGCCTGGACACTGGCCGCCTGGACACTGGCCGCCTGGACACTGGCCGCCTGGACACTGGCCGCCTGGACACTGGCCGCCTGGACACTGGCCGCCTGGACACTGGCCGCCTGGACACTGGCCGCCTGGACACTGGCCGCCTGGACACTGGCCGCCTGGACACTGGCCGCCTGGACACTGGCCTGGAGTCTGACCCAGGTGACTGCGCCGGCCAATCATGGGGCTCAATTACACTAGGGAACGAGGAGAGTGTAGGGGTACCAGGCCTTGTTGGGGCTGTAGAGACAGGTGAGCAAGCACCTGTACCAAGTACCATTTAGTTGAAACGGAGTGTTGGTAAACTTTAAAGCGGAACAACATCTGGGATTTTTACTGTCCTGGGTTTTGATCCTAGTCCCGGGGGATTTGGGATGGCCGGCAGGGTGAAACTCCCTGCTTTTCCTGTATGCTTGTCTTGATCCTCAGTCCCACAGCTCATACGGGGGAGGCCACTCTCCCCCTTTACAGGCTTCCAGCACTTGGCAGACCTGAATGTTGCAGGGTGTTTCAAGGAAGTGAAGCTAAGCATTGCCACAGCCGTGGGATTAAGAAGAGTATAGATTATACAGGCAAAGCTTTTCCACAGTCATGGGATCAAGGAGAGAATAGGGGGCCAAGCATTGCCATCTGTGGGATTAAGGAAAGTATAGGGGCCAAGCTTTGCTGCAGCCCTGGGATCAAGAAGAGTATAGGGGCCAAGCTTTTCCACAATGGTGGGATTAAAGAGAATCTAGGGGGCCAAGCTTTGCCATCTGTGGGATCAAGGAGCGTTTAGGAGGCCAAGCTTTGCCACAGACATGGGGTCAAGCATCAAGGAGAGCACAGGGTGCCAAGCTTTGCCGCAATCGTGAGATCAAACATAGTATAGGGGGCCAAACTTTGCTGCAATCGTGGGATCAAGGATAGTATAGGGGGCCAAACTTTGCTGCAATCGTGGGATCAAGGATAGTATAGGAGTCAAACTTTGCTGCAATCGTGAGATCAAATATAGTATAGGGGCCAAGCTTTGCCATCTGTGGGATCAGGGAGAGTATAAGAGGCCAAGCTTTGTCACAGCAGTGGGATCAAGGAGAGTATAGGGACCAAGCTTTGCCCTCTGTGGGATCTGTGATAGTATAGGGGCCAAGCTTTGCCATCTGTGGGATCAGAGAGAGTAAAGGGGCCAAGCTTTTTAACGGCAGTGGGATCAAGGAGAGTCCCATTTACAGGGAGTTTTGTTCCACTTTAACCCCTTCCCCACTCTATAAATATGGCAGATGTCACAGGAAAACCACAAATTGCCTTCACAGAATAACATCTACAATAAGGGGGAAGGAGAACAAAGAAAACATGGCGGCAAATTGTGCGATGGATTGCGAGGACAGATGTAAATAATGAGAAACAGTCTCTTACCCGGAGGACAACTGACTCATCAAACAGCTCTGAGGGCGACATGTTGACATTGTAGAAGAAGATCTGTGGAACACACGCGTTACAATGTATCAATACAGACATAGCGACACATTTATAAAGATCTGTTATATTATTCCTGATTTTCAAGGGCAGGTCCACTCTCTATGGAATTTTTGAAATTGTGTATTTTTATGTGCCAAAACCATGTCCTCAAGGTTCTGATCTATTCTAGCGTTTTGTTTTTTCCTATGTTAGTAAAAGTGTTTTTACTGTGTCCAACAATAAGAGAGAAGCGAGTCCTGTACACACAGAACACCTCTGCTATGGCCGCTGCTGAGGTGAGGGAGCTCACACACACTTACACATGGCCAGCAGCAGTGTTTTGTGTGTACAGGTCTCACATATCTCTTCTTGGCGTACGGTTTCTAATAGCAACACATTGCAGGTAGTAAAATGTGTGTCTTATGGAATCAGTTTTCATTCGCTGATGTCTGAGGCTATTGGCAACTAAGATCTACAAGAAGAGAGAAGGGAGTCCTGCCCGAGCATACACGCGGGTTGCGCTCTCCGCGGACAACGACATACATACGTCCACAGGGCGCAGACGCTGCACATAGCAACATAGCGCATTACCAATGGGCAACGCTACCCTCCGCTACAGTCAGGCTGTGGAGGGCACTGATCTCCGGTGATAATACACCCACCAAACAAGTAGAACCACGACCCACGTACCAAACGCCTCAGCACACCAGAACTCCAGGCACCGAGGTACCCTCACCTATAGATCATAAACAGGGTGGATAAAAATCAATTTTTTTTAAAAAAAATCAAAAAAATCGGATTTTTTTTTATTTAAATCAGATTTTTTTGATTTAAATCGGATTTTTTTTATTTAAATCGGATTTTTTTTATTTAAATCGGATTTTTTTTCAATAAACTGCTTTTTGAGGAATATATTTTACCATCCAAAGGTTCTTCCATCATGAGATAAAGCCGAGTTGTTTAACTCAGTAGAATAAAGGCTGTATATGTGTAACATTCACAATGCCATGCTCTTCCAGAGGTTTCTGTAGGATTAGTGGGCAGTTTCTCTCCTATATTATCACAGACGCTCGCTTTACTTACGCAGTTCTCAAAACTGAATTGGACTCCGCAGAGGTCCCAGCCTCTTCTTCACAGCAAAAATGTTACAATATGAACAGAGTTGAGAAAAAGACCTTAATCCTATTGTTCTACAAACCTATGACTAGTGAGCTACAGAGGACAGCAGGGACAGTAGGATTTAAGTTTTTCATGTGTCGGCTGGGCTGACAGTCTAAGTTTCTTAAAATATATATATATATTGTTTAGCCAAATTAGTTAACAAAACATGGATGTTTGTTTAAGCAAATAACTTATGCTGTAATGTTGTTATTGTTTCAGTTGAATAAATCTATTTAAATTGTTATTAAGGTCAGGATTATTTTTCTCCTTCCTAAGTACAACAGAACAGTGGTGTCCAAATATGAATGATTAACCCATTAAACTGGGGAGAAAAAAGTAATATAAAAAGGGATTCTAAAAATCTTCATCTACTTGCATGTTAAAATAGCAAGAACTAGTTTAGGTAGAAACTTTGATTTAAATCACTGATTTAAATCAAGCCTTACTGACTAGTGATTTAAATCGTGATTTAAATCGTGATTTAAAACAGTTAGATTTAAATCAAATCCACCCTGATCATAAACCACGGACTCTCACACTGAGGAAGCCACAGGCGAAACGCGTCTGTGAAGAAGTCCCAACTGGGGCCACAGATTCATTGAGGGAAAAACAGTTTTGCTACAAACTGTGGATAAAAATCACCCATCATTTTGCTACAAACCGAGGAGAACACCAACTGGATAACACCAGATACGGATGGGCAAGTAAAAAAGCCCCCCATACCCCCAAACAGAGACTGAATAGAATTTATGGACGTTGAGCCAATATGACTTAACAAATACTTTTGTGTGTTAACAGTAAACGGCAAGTTCTGCAAAACCAGCATTAGGAGTATATTGTTTGATTAATACTGCATAAAATAACATTAACTAAATCGGTACTAGCCAGAGATTAGTATTGAGGCTCTTTTTTTCTTCCCAGGGTCCCCCCACATAATCCCGCCTTGACACACCTTGTCATCCGGGGACTGTGTGAGGTGCCCAGCGGGATCCTAAAGTAACGAAAAAAAAAGCCCCCCGTTTCTCTGTCCACACAGAACACTGCTGCTAAGGTGAGGGAGCGCATTCACCCTTACTCATGCCCAAGCAGCAGAGTTGTGTGCGCGCAGGACATGCTTCTCTCTTCTTGCTGTATAGGCTGGGTGTACCGTTGCCAATATCAACAGATTGCAGATAGTGAAAACTGCTCAACACCATTTGCCACACAAAAAAATACAACAAAATTTTAAACTACATTGAAATCGGATTTATCTTTAAAATTTTCTTAAGTAGCAAAAAATTATTTAACCCTTTAGTAACAATGGACACCACAGACTCGCTAAACTTTTCGAAATACTGGTTAAAAAGGACATTAGAACTCATTAGAACAGTACAGAATAATAAGATGAAGCCAGTCAGTACGTGCAGCAATAGAACTTCCAATTTTATTCCAATATGTAAAAAAAGTCCATCCAAACCACATTAAGGCAATATAAAAAGCATTTCAAAAGTAAGTCCCAGTGTCTACGCGTTTCGAACAATCAGTCCTTACTCATGACATATGAGCCATGAGTAAGGACCGATTGTCCGAAACGCGTTGACACTGGGACTTACTTTTGGAATGCTTTTTATATCGCCTTAATGTGGATGGACACATTGGAATAAAATTGGAAATTTTATTGAGGCACATACTGAATGGCTTTATCCTATTATACTGCATTGGACACAAGGTGAGCGCTCGCAGCCGGCGCCGGCATTGTGCTCGATTCTCGCCGGGATTACAACATTTTTCAGGTAGAGCCGACTACAACCTTGTTTTACTACTATTCATTAGAACAGTACCCTCACTTAATGAATATGAACCTTCACCGTCAGAGTCTACTTCATCACAGTACACGGGACTTACCTCATCAAAGAACGGGTTGTTGCCCCTCTTGATCCTGGTGCGGTGGGTCTGGCCACAGACGCTGACTTTCACCACGGGCTTGATGTTATTACCGGAGAGCTGACGCCCCTCAATCACCCGAACCCGGATCTGCAAAAGAAAGGGGTCAGCTGTATGGCGCGTGTACAAAGGCGCTTTCAATGGTTCTCAAACGGGGGCATCCCAAACATGGATGACTGGGGAAAGTGTACCAAAACACAGGAAATCCTGGCTTTCGATTTTGACTATCCTTGGTTTTGGTGCTCCCCCCCCCCCCCCCACTCCTCCTCTCCTCAGTATGTGTGATGCTTCTGAGGCAAGATGGCGGCGCCCGTATCCTAGAGTCCTGAACAGAGTTGCAGCCCAGTGGGGGAAAGAATAATAAGTGACTAAAAACTTAAAATATATTAATTTTAGATACTGGGGAATAGTTTTTTTTTTTAAGGGTTTGGCCTTCTCATTAAATTATGCTGATGGTCTGGTTTAATGGCAGAGGTGCGTATTCACGTCAGTGAGCCCTGATTGGACGAGATCCAGCGCATTTGCCATGGAAGCTTGTACTGAGTGGAGCAAACAGATGATGCGGGGAGTTTCACACCCACAGGGGCATCCCAAATCAGGAAACCCCTGTAAAGCAGAGCAAAACCACAGGAACTTCGGAGAGGATTTTAATTTTTAGGGGTACTGGGCGCCATTGTATGCTTGCGCACACTTAGGTATTTTTCCTCCGCATTAAACCCATCGGTGCAGTGAGTATACACATGCCCGGACCGTTGGTGCCTTGCGCAAGAGCACTTCAATCCTGTCTCCTAGACGGGAATTGAACCTGTAACCCTCCGGTCCCAAGGCCACGACTGCTCTTAATAGAAACTTATTCTACAGCAATTAAAGTGGACTAAAACCGAGCGCAATCGTTGATTTGCCAATTGATTTTCCCCCGGGGCATCTAAAATCAGGATGTCCCGCTGTGTGAAACCCCCAGGTCACCCTGTTCACTTACCTTTCTTCCCAGTCCTACAGCGCATGCGTGAGCAGCGGCTATCTCTCTAGCAGGGAGCGCGCCGGTGCCAGGCATTTGTGAATGGCCGGTGCGGCACACTCCATGTTAGAGGGAAGCGGGGGATGCAGCCGCGGGCCTTAGACGCTGTCTTAGATGGTGTGATGTCAGTGTCTCCGAGCGTGCTGAATGGATGAGCGGCCGCGCATGCGCCATAGGACCGGGAAGAGGTGAGTTAGATAGGGCGATCCCCCCCCCTGGGGAAAGGGACAAAACCCTGGATAGTAAAAATCCTGGGTTTTGGTCCACTTCAAAGGGTCTGGACATGGCAGTTATACTGAAGGTGCCAAGGCCTCTACCCCCGGGTCCAGGCCACTCACCTAGCGCCATATTCACCTCCCTAATTCTCTGATGCACTAAAGGTTTCCAGAAACGTTCTCTGGATTTACCTGGAAGTCCTGCGGCTTGTTGGAAAGGATTCTCCGGGTCTTCTTGCCCTTGGTGAGGCGCCGGGCGATCTGGTTCTCGGTCTGGCCGGGGACGCCTGGCATGGCCGGGTTGAATCCCGAGTCCAGGACGTCTCCATCTTCTTCTTCTTCGTTATCTGGATAAAGAGAGTTCATAGGTGAGACACGTGTGAAATTAAAGCGGACCTGTCGTGGACTCTAAAGGACACATGGGTGCGTGATTGCAATCCGCACTAGTTTAGGCCTCCTAGTAGTGTGTGCGTGGCGACAGTGAACCTGCGCGCGTCCTCCTGTAAGCAAACAACCATCCGCCTGACTTAAGCTGGAAGCCGGCGGGGATGAGTCGTGTTTGTGAGCTGAGCCTTCGGGAAGCTCGTTTGTTTAAAGGAGAACACACAAGAAGTGCTGCTGCTCAGGGCCTGGACTAAAAGGGTGGTGCAAGGGGCACGCTCCCCGGGGCTTCCCACCAACCTTTAGGTTATAGTCTGATCCAGGAGGCTTTACAACCTTTGGTCTGACGGGCTGCAGGGCCCACAAAGAAGCTATAGACGG
The DNA here is from genome assembly GCA_027917425.1 of Gastrophryne carolinensis. Taxonomy (NCBI): domain Eukaryota; kingdom Metazoa; phylum Chordata; class Amphibia; order Anura; family Microhylidae; genus Gastrophryne; species Gastrophryne carolinensis. Next base: position 614,883,304 of record CM051235.1, read on the forward strand.
CAGTCGGGGCTACCTACCATTAGTGCATCAAGTGTGAGGAGGCTGGAGGGGCGGGTCTATCTTCTCCAGCTTGTCTATCAAGTGTGGGAAGGCTGGAGGGGTGGGTCTATGTTCTCCAGCCTGTCTATAAAGTGTGAGGAGGCTGGAGGGGCGGGTCTATCTTCTCCAGCCTGTCTATCAAGTGTGAGGAGGCTGGGGGGACGGGTCTATCTTCTCCAGCCTGTCTATAAAGTGTGAGGAGGCTGGAGGGGCGGGTCTATCTTCTCCAGCCTGTCTATAAAGTGTGAGGAGGCTGGAGGGGCGGGTCTATCTTCTCCAGCCTGTCTATCAAGTGTGAGGAGGCTGGGGGGACACGTCTATCTTCTCCAGCCTGTCTATCAAGTGTGAGGAGGCTGGGGGGACGGGTCTATCTTCTCCAGCCTGTCTATCAAGTGTGAGGAGGCTGGGGGGACGGGTCTATCTTCTCCAGCCTGTCTATAAAGTGTGAGGAGGCTGGAGGGGCGGGTCTATCTTCTCCAGCCTGTCTATAAAGTGTGAGGAGGCTGGAGGGGCGGGTCTATCTTCTCCAGCCTGTCTATCAAGTGTGAGGAGGCTGGGGGGACACGTCTATCTTCTCCAGCCTGTCTATCAAGTGTGAGGAGGCTGGGGGGACGGGTCTATCTTCTCCAGCTTGTCTATCAAGTGTGAGGAGGCTGGAGAGGCGGGTATATCTTCTCCACCTTGGCTATCAATTGTGAGGAGGCTGGTGGGAGGCTCTATCTTTTTCCAGCTTGTCTATCAAATGTGAGAAGGATGTAGAGGGGGTCTATCTTCCCAGCTTGCCTATCAAGTGTGAGAAGGCTGGAGGGGCGGGTCTATCTTCTCCAGCTTGCCTATCAAGTGTGAGAAGGCTGGAGGGGCGGTCTATCGGGTCTATCTTCTCCAGCTTGCCTATCAAGTGTGAGAAGGCTGGAGGGGCGGGTCTATCTTCTCCAGCTTGTCTATCAATTGTGAGGTGGCGGGTGGGAGGCTCTATCTTTTCCAGCTTGCCTATCAAGTGTGAGAAGGATGTAGAGGGGGGTCTATCTTCTCCAGCTTGTCTATCAAGTGTGAGAAGGCTTAAGGGGTGGGTCTATCTTCCCCAGCTTGCCTATCAATTGTGAGGAGGCTGGTGGGAGGCTCTCTCTTTTCCAGCTTTATATCAAGTTTGAGGAGACTGGAGAGGCGGGTCCACCTTCTCCAGCTTGCCTATCAAGTGTGAGAAGGCTGGAGGGGCGGGTCTATCTTCTCCAGCTTGCCTATCAAGTGTGAGAAGGCTGGAGGGGCGGGTCTATCGGGTCTATCTTCTCCAGCTTGCCTATCAAGTGTGAGAAGGCTGGAGGGGCGGGTCTATCTTCTCCAGCTTGTCTATCAATTGTGAGGTGGCGGGTGGGAGGCTCTATCTTTTCCAGCTTGCCTATCAAGTGTGAGAAGGATGTAGAGGGGGGTCTATCTTCTCCAGCTTGTCTATCAAGTGTGAGAAGGCTTAAGGGGTGGGTCTATCTTCCCCAGCTTGCCTATCAATTGTGAGGAGGCTGGTGGGAGGCTCTCTCTTTTCCAGCTTTATATCAAGTTTGAGGAGACTGGAGAGGCGGGTCCACCTTCTCCAGCTTGCCTATCAAGTGTGAGGAGGCTGGTGGGCGGTTCTATCTTTTCCAGCTTGCCTATTAAGTGTGAGGAGGCTGGAGAGGCGAGTCTGTGTTCTCCAGCTTGTCTATCAATTGTGAGGAGGCTGGAGAGGCAGGTCTATCTTCTCCAGCTTGCCTATCAAGTGAGAAAAGGCTTGAGGGGTGGGTCTACTTTCTCCAGCTTGTCTATCAATTGTGAGAAGGCTGGAGGGTCGGGTCTATCTTCTACAGCTGTCTATCATGTGTGAGGAGGCTGGAGGGGTGGGGTCTATTTTCTCGAGCTTGCCTATCAAGTTTGAGGAGGCTGGAGAGGCAGGTCTATCTTCTCCAGCTTGCCTATCAAGTGTGAGAGGGCTTGAGGGGTGGGTCTATTTTCTCCAGCTTGCCTATCAAGTTTGAGTAGGCTGGTGGGGCGGGTCTATCTTCTCCAGCTTATCTAACAATTGTGAGTTTAGTGGTGGGACAGGTCTATCAAGTTTGAGGAGGCTGGTGAGGCAGATCTATCTTCCCTGGCTTGTCTATCAAGTGTGAGGAGGCTGGAGGGGTCGGCCTACCTTTTCCAACTTGCCCATCATGTGTGAAGAGGCTGGAGGGGTGTGTCTATCAATTGCGAGTAGGGTGATGGGCGGGTCTATCTTCTTCAGCTTGCCTATCAAGTGTGAGGAGGCTGGACGGTCAGGTCTATCTTCTCCAGCATGTCTATCAATTGTTAGGAGGCTGGAGGGGCAGTTCTACTTTCTCCGGCTTGTCTATCAAGTGTGAGGAGGCTAGAGGTGTGGATCTATCATTTCCAGCTTGTCTATCATGTGTGAGGAGGCTGGAGGGGCGGGTCTATGTTCTCCACCTTGTCTATCAAGTGTGAGAAGGCTGGAGGAGTGGGTCTATCTTCTCCAGCTTGTCTATCAAGTGTAAGGAGGCTGGAGGGGTGGGGCCAATGTTCTTCAGCTGGCGGACCTCCTGTCTATATGGGTTTGTTCTTAAGTAACATGATGTTGTTTCTCTGAGTTCTCCTTTAAAAGGGTCATCGATGCTCAGCCAGTGATTCGCATTTGCCCGGAAGTCGAATTTCTTTATTGCCGCCATAAACATTTAATCACAATTCCGATGACTTGCCCGCCATTGGCAGGGTTCCATTTTTGTATCTGGATGAGGGTTACTATGACATCACAGGGTACCGCTCCACCCAGAGCACTGTGATTGGCTGGTTTCCTGTCGGGTCTACACGTTACAAGCAAGCTGTAAGCGACAATGTCAGCTACAATAGGAGTGTGAGAAAATTTACGGATACATTTTTCTTGGAAAGGTCAGAGGCCACGTGTAACGTATCTGCAGGTGAGGTCACATGACCCTGGGTCACACCCAGGACCACAAGGGTTAAAAGGAAGCCAAACGGCATGTGCGGCAGAGCTCCAACCAGAAGAACAGGTTCTAAAAAACGGCCAACAAAGGTTTTGTTTTACGTTACACACACCGCGTAACCCCGGATCAGCCAACACAAGCCGGTGGCTACAAAGGGAAGGGGTGTGTGCCGATCAAGAGATGACCTCGAAATTGCAGAAAAACATATCACCACATTAAAGGACTACTGTAGGCAAAAGAAAACCCTGCATTGAAAAATCCTCTGCTCCCCCACCACAAACTCTAGATCAGTGATAACATGTATTTTGTTGCTTTCTTTTATACCTATTTTGCCGTTTCAGCTAGTGTTCCCTTACCCCTCCAAATTGGGATTTGTGTGCCCACCCCTCCCCGATGGGGTGTCTGCAGAGATCTCCTTAACTTAAAAACATCTCACACATCCGTCCCTTCCTCTCACCTGACACCACTAAAATGTTAGTGCACGCCCTGGTCATATCCCGACTGGACTACTGCAACATCTTTTTTGTGGCTTACCAAATAACAGATTGGCACCCCTCCAATCTATCCTGAACTCTGCTGCTCCCGTCATCTCTCCTCCCGCTCATCCAGCTCTGCGCCTCTCTGCCAATCCCTACACTGGCTGCCAGTCCCACAGCGAATACTGTTCAAAACTCTCTCGCCTACAAAGCTCTCTCCAACCAGGCCCCTCCCTACATCTCATCTCAAATCCAACAGTATCAACCTAGACGCAGCCTTCACTCTGCTGCCGACCTGCTCCTGTCCTCCAACCTGGTCACCTCCTCTCATGCCCACCTCCAGGACTTCTCACGTGCCACTCCAATCTTCCGGAATGCCCTCCCCCACCCAATCCGTCACTCCACAACTCTCAAAACCGTCAAAGGTGCCCTTAAAACTCACCTATTCAGACAAGCATATAATCTGGCTTAACCAATTTTCTAAAGGGCACAAAGCTCAATACTGACTGTGTGTGATCCTTCCCCCTCATGCTTTAGACTGTAAGCTCCTCAGGGGCCGGGCCATCTCCTATTGTATCTTGTATTCAGAATATTTATTGTTAACTCTAACACTGCATCTGAAATAGTCTATGTACTATATGTTTCTACCCTGTCTGTAATTACTACTTTGTACAGCGCTATGGAAGATGATGGCGCTATATAAAACAATAATAATAATTAGAAGTCTTCTGTTTGCATAACCCCCTCATCCATGTAAAATTCTCCTGGTTCACCCCCTATACTAATCGTGATCTGGTAATCCCACAGTGCATGTGCGGGCTTTGCCCCCAACTTTCCCACTGTGCGGCCTCAACACAACTGGCAGACTTGAATGGCTGCCAGTGCGAGCACACAGGTCGGAGGGAGCGAAATGTTACAGGGTGCGCTGCTAAGCTTTGCTCCCCTGCTTCCTCCTAGATCTGTGTTACTATATACCATTAGAAAAGGCATTAGGACGGGGTGTAGGGCGCTGTGCTGGAGGAATATTGGAAATACAGTTGCCGGTAAGACTAACTGGGGTTTTCCCTAGGCATCCCCCAGGACGGCTTAGCCACAGAAGGCAAGCAAACACTAAGCATCCGCACACAGGGTGGGTAGACCTTCCTTCCAAATCTTTGCTTACCCTGGTCCCACAAGTCCACCTTATAATGCTTCAGGAATGTATGTGATAACCTGGTGGCGGCCTTGCAGATCTCTTCTAATGAAATACCGCCGCTATGAGCCCAAGAAGCCGAAACTGCCCTAGTAGAATGGGCTCTAATTCCTAAATGGGCCGGGGCACCTAATGCCAGATAGGCCAGAGCGATTGCATCTCTGATCCATCTGGCTATCAAAGCCTTAGAAGCCTGTATTCCTTTGTTCTTCCCTGCAAAGGAGATGAACAAATGGACTGACCTTCTCCATGCAGTAATCTGCAAATACAGTAGAATGAGTTTCCTAGCCTCCAGTAATCCTAAGGACCTGGCCTCCTGGCCCTGATGGAAGGACTAGACTGCAGGTAACACAATCTCCTGCAATCTGAGACATTTTGAGATCATTTTAGGTAGGTAGAGGATCTGGTCTAAGGAGAAGTTTGTCAGAAGGTTGGTTCTTTGATCAAAAGGGCCTTCAGGTCACTGGCACGTCTGGCTGATGTGATAGCTAAGCTTTAAACCGGACCTACACTCTGAATAAGAGCCTATCTTTAATGTTTCCCACACCCTGTACATACAGATTGCTCACCTTAAAAATCACCCTACCTGCATCTACAGCATTTTATGAGCCTTTAAACGCCCAAGATGGTGGACTGTGGGGTTTCAGGCTGCCTGCAAACAGGAAGTGTCTTTTGACTGTGCTGCTCTGCATTCTGCGATTGCTGTCCTTTTCCTGACCCCAGCTCTGTTCTGCTATAACCCTGCCCCGTGTACTTATGCCCCCCCCCCTCACCTCTCCTCAGTATGTGATGCTTCTGAGGCAAGATGGCGGCACCCGTATCCTAGAGTCCGGAACAGAGGAGCAGCCCAGTGGGGGAAAGATTAATAAGTATGTGACTGAAAAAGTAAAATATATTAATTTTAGATACTGGGGTATAGTTTTGTAAAGGTTTGGGCTTTTCATTAAATGATGCTGAAGATCCAGTTTAAGATTGTTTCTTTAATAGGTTCAAAGGGATGCAAAGTTAGCCCCTGAAGGACTAACGTCAGATCCCAGCTGGGAAATACTGAAAGAGCTGGTACCTGGACTTTCAGGGTGTTTAGGGCTAACCGTAACTCGTAACCTTCCAGAGGAAATTCTAACACTGAGGCTATATCTTCTGTCAGTAAGGACCTCGCAGATAGGTACCGCTTACAGCCTAAATCTTTTGGGCAACCAGCTTTCTGCTTTCTAACAAAGCAGAAATTACTATATGGGACAACTGCTTCTTTTTAAGTATGTACAATTCAGGATCCAGGCAGCTAGCTTTAGGGACTGGAGCTGTGGATGGAGGATAGGACCCAGATGAATAACATCCGGAAGTGTTGCTTGAAGCCAGGGGGGTTCCATGGACATTTGAGGGAGAAGGAAGAACCAAGGTCTCCAGGTCCAATGTGGCACAATCAGGAGAACTCTGGACTTCTCCGATCTGATCTTCCTCACAACCAATGAACGCATCTAAGCCCCAAGCTACTGGATCCCTTAGAGAGAAGTACCTTGGGCATTTGGTAATTTGGCCGCTGGCAAACAAGTCTATGTCCGGTTGACACCCATCCAGCTACTATGTGACTAAACACTTGCTGATGCAGAACCTATTCTACTTGGTCTATTCTTCCCCTGATCAGGTCCTACTTTATGTGGACAGCTTGGATGGATTTTATCCTTCCCTCTAGACTGCTCAACAGTGATATGGTCAATCTGGAGAGTTACCAAGACCTTGTTCCTCCCCGGTGATTTAGGTAGGCTACCACCCTGACAGTCTGGACATCTCTGTCCAGTGACCTGTCCTCCAGTTCCCTTATGCCCCTTTTTAATGCCAACAGTCCCCTGTAGTCGGAGGACCTTCGGGGCCGTAGACTTCGTCCACACTCCCTGATACTATAGTCCTTGGCAATGTGCTTCCCATCCAAAAGAGCTGGCATCCTTTGTGAATACTAAAGGCTCCATCTGATGCCAAGGCCTCCCACCTGCCAGTTCCTCCAAAGAGGCTGGATCCCATGCGTTTAGAAAGAAGGCCTGCAAAGGTGGAGAGTGGAGCTAAGTGCAGGGAACCGCCAGTATGGAGGTCATGAGACCCAACACAGCTAAAATCTGTCTCAGAGGGACTGACTGATAGGAAAAGACCTGTAACACAGAGCTTGTCCTTCTTTGAATGTGGGAGGAAAATGTGCTGAATATCAGAGGCACCGAAACACGTCCGAAAGGCATGGCTTGGAACCGCTAATGACTGACTTTCCCTTCTAGCAGGATTGCAAATCTTATAAACCTTCCGTGAGAAGGATAAATAGGAATGTGGTGATAAGCATCTTGTAGATCGACTGAAACCCTCAGCATGTCCTTCTGTAAGGTATATCTGACGGAATAATTTGATTCCATTCTGAATTTTTTGTATTTTATTGCTGCAGTTTAGATTCTTTTGATTTAAAATCATATGAAACTTACCGAGGGGCTTTGTATTAGAAAGATGTGAGTAAAATCCCTCGCTCCTTTGGAGACCTGGAACTGGCTCCATCACCGACTTGTAAAAGAGCTTGGCTATGACAGAAGGTAAGACTTCTCTCTTGAGTCAACAGAGAGTGATCCTGTGGCCCCTGGAAAAATTCCAATTGATAGCCTTCTTCCAGGTGAGTAGAAGATGGAGGAGTCTTCCCCCCCCCCCCCCACCGGAATGTCAGGATTGAGCTTTGTGGGCCTGGGAAGGGATAAAAGAAGGAGTCCCCTTACAGGAAGCAGGAAAATACGGAATCCAGTTCGTTACCGAATAAGAGTTTCCCCTCACAGAGAAGCCCACAAAGGTGTACCTTAGATGCCGGATCCCCTTTGCCATGTCTTTAGCCAGAGTGCTCGTCTAGAACTATTAGAAAGTGCCATGCTCTTGGCGGTCGCTCTAATTGCCTCCTCCAAGGCATCCACGATGAAGAAGGAGGAAGTACATCCATGATCTCTTTCTTGAAGGCGACCCTCATTAGGGAACTCTTAAGGCTGTCCACCCACATCTCCAAGGCGCAACCTATCCAGCCAATCAATGCCTTTAAAAGAAAAGCGTCTGTGTCCCAGACTCTCTTAACAAGAATATCTGTGTGCTTGTCCATTGGGTCTCTCAGATTCCCCAGGTCCTCAAATGGCAGATCAGATCTTTTAGAGCAAGCATCTAGCCTGGGTGCATTAGCCCAAAGAGCCAAGTCGCTTCCTCAAATGGAAATCTGCGCTTGTATGACTTCCCTAGCAACTAAATCCTTAATGGAGTTATGTACGAAGAAACATGGTGTCCTAGGGTCCTGAACCCCTGGTATAAAGAATCCTTCAGGACTTAAAGGATACTAACCTAAACACTAACGCTTCCTGTCCCCCCACTAGTACAGGACTGAGGAAACCCAGGTCACATAAGGAATCCAGAGTTACTCTGCCGCCCATAGCCGCAGTGACAAGACTGTTGCTGGCTGCCACTGCCATGCTCCAGCCAGTCTTCGAGGTCTGGCCTACAGTGACTCCAGCGCTAGGAAAAGCCGAGTGTAACAGTTTCTGGCCCACGCTGGATGAAGCTCTGCTAGGAGAAGCCGAATGCACCGGTTTCTGGCCCACGTTGGATGGCACTCCTTTAGGAAAAGCTGAGCATCTCTCTAATGGAGATAGGGCTAAATAATTTAGAGTCCCCTGTAAACCAGAAATCTCTACGGCACAGAGGTACAGAACAAGGTTTTAGGTCCGCTTTAACGTTTGCAAGGTGAACCTGACTTCAAGCTGCATTTTCCAAGAAAACGCCTAAACACAAACATAAAACAGGTCACACAAAATCTACATCAAACAACAGGAAACGAGTCTCCGATTCGTAATTTTGGAAGCATTTCCCCCCTCTGGGCCCTGGAAGAAAGGCACAATGGAAGGAAGGGGGTTCTATACGGTTAAAGCTGGTCAGGCCGTCGTTAAAAGGCCAATATTTTAACAAGTCTTCGAAGGTCACGGTCTCCGCGCTGGAACACTTATCACAATGGAAAAGCCGGTGCCAGTTTCCTCCCGCTTTAGGAGCGCAGCTATCTGCTATCTGATGGCGGCTCAGCCATGAGGGACCGTTACCAACAAACACACTTTCAGCGCTTTAATGCGTTTCGCTCAGAAACAAGACTTTCTTTTGTCCCTTTCTTGAAAAGTAAAATTATTTCTAGAAACTTATCTACAGCAAAAATAAGAATTTATAGAAGGATTATGTCACACAGGGTGTTTCGCACGCAAAATTTTCTGCTAATCTCTAATAAAAGTTGGTATTTTTAGTCTGGATGGATGCCGCTGGGATGAATCATCCTTTCATTTCGCATCAGCAAGTCACAGCGTGGAGCGCCGAGGTCCCTTTTCTTTAGTGGTATTCTTACTTTCCAATTCCCCCTTTATGTTTTCTTTATCATCTCTTTTCTTTTTCCTGACCACAGCTCTGCTCTGTCTGTGCAAAGCACAGCCATAACCCCACCCTCATGTACTTTCCACCCCTCTCCTTTCCTCAATATGTGATGCTTCTGAGGCAAGACGGTGGCGCCTGTATCCTAAAGTCCTGAACAGAGTTGCAGCCCAGCGGGGAAAAAATAATAAGTAAGCGACTAAAAACTTAAAATATATTAATTTTAGATGCTGGGGAATCGTTTTTTTAAGGGTTTGGGTTTTTCATTAAATGATGTCGAAGGTCCGGTTTAAACCACATCAGATATCTAAAATCTGGGTTGCACACATTTAGAAATGCATGTGGAAACTGCACACCCTGTTAAAGGCCAGGGCGGCCAAGCCTGGAATCAAACATTCCAGGGGCCGGCCGCTGGTAATCCCACAAAGGCCTCCTGAATTGGGATGCCCTGCTGTGTGAAGCCCCCTTGATTACCGGTAACCGCTTTCCTTTCCCCGGTCCAACAGCACGGTTGTCCAAAAACGGTTTTGATGGCTTACAATGTGGAGTGAGAGCGGGCGCATCCCCTGCGCTCTCAGGCTGTTCACTGCTGGGGATGCAGCTGCTTGTGCTCCCGATTATAGTCTATCAGAGCCCTTTGCCAAATGACATTGTCACGGCTAACGAGTCCCGTCGAACCGCAAAGAGGTTTTTCTGTGCGTTCCGGGGGGTTTCACACAGCAGGGCACCGAACAAAACTGGGATATTCAAAATCAGGTTTTGTTCCGCTTTAAGGTGCCTCTGTGAATACAGCCCTTATATGAGAGCATCACATTTGGGATGTACACAGCAAAGGATATATTCAGTAGCAATTAGTGCAAGGGTACTCAATCACTTAGTGTAAAGGTCCATTTAAAGGCATCCGGTGAGAGGTGAAGGTCCGGGTGGAGGGATGTCACAGGGTGGTGGATAGTTAGCAATCAGCACATTCAGGGCTAAAATAAAAAAGGCTACTGGCATAATGCGGCCGTTATGCCAGTGTATATAAAGCAGGTACAGGTCACAAGGGATGGGTACCGAGGTGTGGAGGGCCCAGGCTGCTGCCAAAAGGAAGAAAAAAAAACAGACAGGTGTTGACTGGGCAGCAGGTGTGGCAGGATGGCGATGGGGGTGCAGTGGAATAGAAGGATGGAGATGGGGGTGCAGTGGAATAGAAGGATGGAGATGGGGGTGCAGTGGAATAGAAGGATGGAGATGGGGGTGCAGTGGAATAGAAGGATGGAGATGGGGGTGCAGTGGAATAGAAGGATGGAGATGGGGGTGCAGTGGAATAGAAGGATGGAGATGGGGGTGCAATGGAGAAGCAGGATGTAGATGGGGGTGCAGTGAAAAAGCAGTACGGAGACGGGGTGCAGTGGAATAGAAGGATTGAGATGGGGGTGCAGTGGAATAGAAGGATTGAGATGGGGGTGCAGTGAAATAGAAGGATTGAGATGGGGGTGCAGTGAAATAGAAGGATGGAGATGGGGGTGCAGTGGAATAGAAGGATTGAGATGGGGGTGCAGTGGAATAGAAGGATGGAGATGGGGGTGCAGTGGAATAGAAGGATTGAGATGGGGATGCAGTGGAATAGAAGGATTGAGATGGGGGTGCAGTGGAAAAGAAGGATGGAGATGGGGGTGCAGTGGAAAAGAAGGATGGAGATGGGGGTGCAGTGGAATAGAAGGATGGAGATGGGGGTGCAGTGGAATAGAAGGATGGAGATGGGGGTGCAGTGGAATAGAAGGATGGAGATGGGGGTGCAGTGGAATAGAAGGATGGAGATGGGGGTGCAGTGGAATAGAAGGATGGAGATGGGGGTGCAGTGGAATAGAAGGATGGAGATGGGGTGCAGTGGAATAGAAGGATGGAGATGGGGGTGCAGTGGAATAGAAGGATGGAGATGGGGGTGCAGTGGAATAGAAGGATGGAGATGGGGGTGCAGTGGAATAGAAGGATGGAGATGGGGGTGCAGTGGAATAGAAGGATTGAGATGGGGGTGCAGTGAAATAGAAGGATGGAGATGGGGGTGCAGTGGAATAGAAGGATGGAGATGGGGGTGCAGTGGAATAGAAGGATGGAGATGGGGGTGCAGTGAAATAGAAGGATGGAGATGGGGGTGCAGCGGAATAGAAGGATGGAGATGGGGGTGCAGTGGAATAGAAGGATGGAGATGGGGGTGCAGTGGAATAGAAGGATGGAGATGGGGGTGCAGTGGAATAGAAGGATGGAGATGGGGGTGCAGTGGAATAGAAGGATGGAGATGGGGGTGCAGTGGAATAGAAGGATGGAGATGGGGGTGCAGTGGAATAGAAGGATGGAGATGGGGGTGCAGTGGAATAGAAGGATGGAGATGGGGGTGCAGTGGAATAGAAGGATGGAGATGGGGGTGCAGTGGAGAAGAAGGATGGAGATGGGGGTGCAGTGGAGAAGAAGGATGGAGATGGGGCGCAGTACGGGGGCGCAGTACGGAGATGGGGCGCAGTACGGAGATGCAGTACGGAGATGGGGGCGCAGTACGGGTACGCAGTACGGAGATGGGGGCGCAGTACGGGTACGCAGTACGGAGATGGGGGCGCAGTACGGAGACGCAGTACGGAGATGGGGGCGCAGTACGGAGATGGGGGCGCAGTACGGAGATGGGGGCGCAGTACGGAGATAGAGGCGCAGTACGGAGATAGAGGCGCAGTACGGAGACGGGGGCGCAGTACGGAGACGCAGTACGGAGACAGGGACGCGGGCGCAGTGGAGACGCAGCGCGGAGACGGGGGCGCAGTGGAGACGCAGCGCGGAGACGGGGGCGCAGTGGAGACGCAGCGCGGAGACGGGGGCGCAGTGGAGACGCAGCGCGGAGACGGGGGCGCAGTGGAGACGCAGCGCGGAGACGGGGGCGCAGTGGAGACGCAGCGCGGAGACGGGGGCGCAGTGGAGACGCAGCGCGGAGACGGGGGCGCAGTGGAGACGCAGCGCGGAGACGGGGGCGCAGTGGAGACGCAGCGCGGAGACGGGGGCGCAGTGGAGACGCAGCGCGGAGACGGGGGCGCAGTGGAGACGCAGCGCGGAGACGGGGGCGCAGTGGAGACGCAGCGCGGAGACGGGGGCGCAGTGGAGACGCAGCGCGGAGACGGGGGCGCAGTGGAGACGCAGCGCGGAGACGGGGGCGCAGTGGAGACGCAGCGCGGAGACGGGGGCACAGTGGAGACGCAGCGCGGAGACGGGGGCACAGTGGAGACGCAGCGCGGAGACGGGGGCGCAGTGGAGACGCAGCGCGGAGACGGGGGCGCAGTGGAGACGCAGCGCGGAGACGGGGGCGCAGTGGAGACGCAGCGCGGAGACGGGGGCGCAGTGGAGACGCAGCGCGGAGACGGGGGCGCAGTGGAGACGCAGCGCGGAGACGGAGACGCAGCGCGGAGACGGGGGCGCAGTGGAGACGCAGCGCGGAGACGGAGACGCAGCGCGGAGACGGGGGCGCAGTGGAGACGCAGCGCGGAGACGGGGGCGCAGTGGAGACGCAGCACAGAGACGGGGGCGCAGTGGAGACGCAGCACAGAGACGGGGGCGCAGTGGAGACGCAGCACAGAGACGGGGGCGCAGTGGAGACGCAGCACAGAGACGGGGGCGCAGTGGAGACGCAGCACAGAGACGGGGGCGCAGTGGAGACGCAGCACAGAGACGGGGGCGCAGTGGAGACGCAGCACAGAGACGGGGGCGCAGTGGAGACGCAGCACAGAGACGGGGGCGCAGTGGAGACGCAGCACAGAGACGGGGGCGCAGTGGAGACGCAGCACAGAGACGGGGGCGCAGTGGAGACGCAGCACAGAGACGGGGGCGCAGTGGAGACGCAGCACAGAGACGGGGGCGCAGTGGAGACGCAGCACAGAGACGGGGGCGCAGTGGAGACGCAGCACAGAGACGGGGGCGCAGTGGAGACGCAGCACAGAGACGGGGGCGCAGTGGAGACGCAGCACAGAGACGGGGGCGCAGTGGAGACGCAGCACAGAGACGGGGGCGCAGTGGAGACGCAGCACAGAGACGGGGGCGCAGTGGAGACGCAGCACAGAGACGGGGGCGCAGTGGAGACGCAGCACAGAGACGGGGGCGCAGTGGAGACGCAGCACAGAGACGGGGGCGCAGTGGAGACGCAGCACAGAGACGGGGGCGCAGTGGAGACGCAGCACAGAGACGGGGGCGCAGTGGAGACGCAGCACAGAGACGGGGGCGCAGTGGAGACGCAGCACAGAGACGGGGGCGCAGTGGAGACGCAGCACAGAGACGGGGGCGCAGTGGAGACGCAGCACAGAGACGGGGGCGCAGTGGAGACGCAGCACAGAGACGGGGGCGCAGTGGAGACGCAGCACAGAGACGGGGGCGCAGTGGAGACGCAGCACAGAGACGGGGGCGCAGTGGAGACGCAGCACAGAGACGGGGGCGCAGTGGAGACGCAGCACAGAGACGGGGGCGCAGTGGAGACGCAGCACAGAGACGGGGGCGCAGTGGAGACGCAGCACAGAGACGGGGGCGCAGTGGAGACGCAGCACAGAGACGGGGGCGCAGTGGAGACGCAGCACAGAGACGGGGGCGCAGTGGAGACGCAGCACAGAGACGGGGGCGCAGTGGAGACGCAGCACAGAGACGGGGGCGCAGTGGAGACGCAGCACAGAGACGGGGGCGCAGTGGAGACGCAGCACAGAGACGGGGGCGCAGTGGAGACGCAGCACAGAGACGGGGGCGCAGTGGAGACGCAGCACAGAGACGGGGGCGCAGTGGAGACGCAGCACAGAGACGGGGGCGCAGTGGAGACGCAGCACAGAGACGGGGGCGCAGTGGAGACGCAGCACAGAGACGGGGGCGCAGTGGAGACGCAGCACAGAGACGGGGGCGCAGTGGAGACGCAGCACAGAGACGGGGGCGCAGTGGAGACGCAGCACAGACGGGGGCGCAGTGGAGACGCAGCACAGAGACGGGGGCGCAGACCTCCGGACTGCCCCCCTTGAATGCTCCCCTGGCTGTCCGTGCAGCATCACAATTTTCTTGTGCCAAACCACTGGCATCTTGAAAACAACCCTTGGAGGCCTCAGTACACCATACATGATGCTCTGGTTGATTGGAAACTTTTCTAATTTCCACAAACAAAGAGAATCTTACCACCAAATCCAACCCCAAAAAGAATCTCAGAAGTTTCCCTCGTCTCACAGTCACAATGTAACAAACGAGACACTTACCCCCCTCAGGTTGGGCGTTGGTTCCTCCGGGATCACTCTGATTACTTGTAGGGGATACAGGCGGCTCATAGGAGACCATCAAATCAATAGAAGCCTTTTAAAAACATGAAAAAAAAATCATTTAAAGTTAAAAGGACTCTAAACCCAACAACAATAATTAGCCAGCAAGCGGCTCACCCGATGCCTGTCCCATGTGACTCACCTCCATTTCCTGCAGCGCAGGGCAGAAGAAGTAGCAGGGCTCCAACGTTTTCCCTTTTTTACATTTTATTCCTCCAGGACCACAAAGGAAAATGGTCCTGAAGTCACTTTGTGCTCTCAGTGCGAGTAGGCACGGCAAGTCAAAGTGGTGCCACAGCTGTCTCTGACCACAGCAGAGCAGGTTTAAATATGCCCTGCCCTATGCTTTGTTCCCTCATCCCTGGTACACCCGATGCATTTATCTAGTGAGCCAACAGTAAATATGCAGGCTCCCCTCCAATCAGGTTTCCAAGCCTTGCATATTAATGAGCAGCTAGGAAACCTGAATGGCAATCACTGGCCCCTCCCCTTTAGCTGTGCATACCTGCATCAGCCATTCAGCAATGCCTGGCGTGGGTGTGCGCAGAGGGATAAGAAACTTTTCACACACTTTTAAGGGTTGGAAATATTTTAAGTTATCACTTCATCATTCACTTGTATTGCAGCCTATCATGTGACCAACGCCAGCTATTCAGGTTTGATGCGCCAACCCACTCGACAATCCTTGATTGGACGCCGATTGGCAGGTATTCAATGAATGAGGAAGCAGAAAGAATTGGCTAATTTGACTTTACTTTCTCTCAAAGAGAAAGTCCAAGCATTGTGTAACACTTCACCCCTCCCTCCTCCTGTGCTGAGCTGGATTTGGGCAATAACACAGAAGCTGGGACCCTGCAGAGACGAGACCGTACTAGTCTCTCACTCATGTCCCAATGGTTTTTCAAGGTGCAGGGCACCGTCCCCTCCAACATCAGGGGAGGATTTTTGGCAGACAATTTGTTTTCTAATTTTACTGCCCAAACGGGCTTAGCAGAGGGGCAGGAAAGGGGGGCGGGGGGGGTTCAAAAAGGCTGGTGGACCAAAACCCACCCTGGAGTCTAACGAGACTTCAGTGCAGGCATACTCCCTACAACCATCTAGATGCGGGATGCCCCGCAATGTAAAAAAAAAACCCCAGGACGCCTAGTAAACCACCTCCCCGATCTGACAGCGCATGCGTGAGCAGCGGCTGCCACCTGCTATACCTTTAGCAGTGCGAGCGCCTGCACCAGGCATTGGAGAATATCCAGCGTGGGCACGCACCCTCTTAGACGGTAGAAGGGATGAGCCCGCTGGAGCAGAGTCTTAGACGAGCCTCGTGAGTTTACATCAGCGTAGTGAAGTGCGCTGATTGGACGGGAGACTGCGCATGCACGGTAGGATCAGGGACAGGCGAGTTTGAGTGGGCGACCTGGGGAGGGGGGGGTTTCACTGGGGTGCATTGGGGCAAGAGCCAAAACCGAGGATTGTCAAAATCCTGGTTTTTGGTCCACTTTGAAGTTGAACAAACCCCAGATTTCACTCTCCAGGGCTTCGATACACTTAACATGTATGCCCACAGCGCAGACGTGCAGCCAATCAGCACACTCGGCTCTATTTAGCAACTGAATGGAGTAAGCACACCGCCGGCCCCATTTCAGCCACCAGCTTGGGGGCGTGCCAATGCTGTCCATTGACTAGCTAAAAGGTACGTGTCCCGTAGCTAAAGGTACATGTGCCGTAGGATCATCGGTGAGGTGAGTTGAAGGAGCACTATTGCGAAAAATGGCCAAATGATAAAAATGGCGGGAGGAGGGGTCACTTATACACCCGACATCAAGATATGTTCAGCCAGCCTTGTTTTTCTTTCTTTTAATGGAAGGGAAAGGACATCCAGGGTGACAGACTCTGTCATCCCTCATAGACCAAACCTGTCACCCCTGGATTTCATTCCTACCATAAAAGAATAAACCACAAGGTTGGCGGGAGTTTTATTAATCCCGGTGTATAAGTGACCCTCTCCTCTCACTAGCCGACATGTTTATATGGATTTTTAATATTACAAAAATTTCGCGATAATGCTCCTTTATTGCAGTAACTGGGGTCTTTTACACTCCAGTGCCGAGTGAGAGTTTTGGTCCACTTTAAAGTCTTAGTACCAGACCCATGGCTCTGTTCTCGTCTCATCTTTCTGTTCTGGGACAGGGTGGTCACCATAGAATAGGAAATTACCTCCACAATAGAAGGTACAGACCTGACAAGCCTAACCTATATTAGCTCCGGGACAGGGAATTCCCCCAGGGGTGGTAGTAGTAGGGGTGACCCTCGGCTGTAGCAGTGGTGGGCCGTCTGGACCCACTAGAACCTGCTAGAGAAATGGGGAGGGAATCCGGACCTGCCATCTTCCCGAAGGCACAAAAAAACAAAAAATAGGGGTGAAGATTCCAGCTTCACCTAGGAGAAAACACAAAACACTGAGGTCCAGGTGGAAGCCAAAACCCAGGATTTTGACTATGCCGGGTTTTGGTCCTGCCCCGCTGTGTGAAACCCCCCAGAATGCCGAAACCATCTCACCTCTTCCCGGTCCTACGGCGCATGCATGGCTCGCTCGTCCAATCAGCGCGTTTGGAGCCGCTGATGTCACATCGTCTAAGCCTTCGACTAAGGCCAGCGATTCTGAGCGCGCTGGCTGCCGCATCCCCCCACGCGCCCTTCTTGAGGGATAGCGGGGACGCGGGCCCGGCTCGGGAATGCGGCCGCGGCTTGTACATGCGCCATTGGACCGGGAAGCAAGGTAAGTGTATGAGGCAACCTGGGGGGTTTTACACTTCGGGATGCCCCGGGGGGAGTGAATCAGTCGCCCTGGGATTCTATTCGATTCCTGGGCCATTTGGCATGGATTTTGGTGAACTTTAATCATGTCCAACGTTTCTGGTTTAGGTGGGAGGAGCTACTCTGAGGTCCTGGAGGACGTTTTGGGAAAAAAACATTTTTTGTTAGTATGAGTAATAAAAGCATTTGCCTGCTTCCTTAGTATTTCACTAGTTTGCAGTCACACGTGCTAGTGACCAATTGGGGTTGACCAATATGCTGTGCATTTGAATGTCCCACAAACCGAGCTGGCCGCTGCCGGGGCTGTTTGTGGGCAACCACCATCAAGAGAACCCATAAGTAGATTGCAGCATGGGGATGTGGAGCGGGGAACCCTAAATCGGTATGTCTTGCTGCTGCAGGACCGAAAGTAATTTTAAATGTTCCAAGTTATCACGTGGTTAAAACCGTAGTGCTTCTCAAACCAAAAACAAAATCTGTAATAAAGACGTCAAAGAAGCTGGACTTGCTGATTTTTTCTGACCGAGGAAAGCCAGACGACTGGCGAAATGGCAGGTTGTACATCCTCTGGGGAATACAGAAGGTTGAAAGGTAAACTCACCACTTTCCAGGGAACTGCACTCTGTCATTAGTAAAGATAGATAGCGTAGATAAAGTCGGATGACTAGCAAAAAGTCTTTGTGAAAAAAAAATGCACTACGTGGAGCTGCTTTGATTTCCTCTAGATATGCTTCTTGGGTATAAACCGATATGGCACAGGTTTCCAATCTTAGCCTCTCATCACTACAGGAAATTGGTGATTGGTCAAGATACATCGATGGCGTTGAAACCAGTTAGATGACTAGCAAAAAGTCTTCAAGAAAAAATACCCTTAGTGCAGTTGCTTTGACTTCTTCTAGATGTGCTGGTTGGGTACAAATCGGTATGGCACGTTTCCAATCTTAATCTCTCATCACTAGAGGAAATTGGCGATTGGTCAAGATACATCGATGACGTTAAAACCAGTTAGAGGACTATCAAAAAGTCTTCAAGAAAAACATACACTTAGTGCAGTTGCTTTGACTTCTTATTTAAAAAATGCTGGTTAAGTGATGGGTATAATCGGGTGTGGCGAAGGTCATAGATTCACTGGGCCAGCGCTATAGGACCCAGACAATGAACTCCCTACTGTGCGCTGTGATGTCACCTTGCCATAAAGAACATTCCTAGTATTCTTCCCTTATATCAGGTACCAATTCATATATAACTCAGTGAAAAGCTAAGTGCCATTATATAATGATGTGGTTATTATATTGCTATTATTGTATCATTTCTAATGTAGATGTTGGACATAAGCTTGAAGGGCGCTGAGGAAGCCATACAGTCAAAACTAGTCTGCCCAGCCTTTTCTACATCTTATGATTTGGATGAGCTGTATGTCTGATTCTCAAAAATACACGATTGGTGAACTAATCACCGAGGCACACATTGATACAATTGAATGTATTCACTTGGTGCTCTTTTTTTAAAAAATTTCGCAATTTGCTGTCTTTTTATCTATTGATGAAATAAATAAATGTAAAAATTACCAAAACTTGTATTATTTAAGTGATTAAAATTAGCGAGGTCAAGCTCACAGGCTTTTGTAAATTTTGGGAAAGGCCTAATCCCTAAGGAAACTGCAGATTTATGGTGCAGATCCCCGGTCTCGGACTCCCAGGGATTACACCACTTTCCAGGGAACTGCACTTTGTCAATGGTCAAGATACATAGATGACATTATAACCTGTTCGATGACTAGAAAAAGTCTTCAAGAAAAAATACACTTCGTACAGTTGCTTTGAATTCTTATTCTACATATGCTGGTTTGGTGGTGGGTACAAGCGGGTATGAAGCAAGTACCCCTGTCTCAGACTCTCAGGGCTCACACCACTTTCCAGGGAATAGCACTTGGTCAATGGTCAAGATACGTAGATGATATTAAAACCTGTTCGATAACTAGCTAAATCTTTTTAGAAAAAATACACTTCCTACAGTTGCTTTGATTTCTTATTCTACATATGCTGGTTGGGTGGTAAGTACAAGCGGATTTGGTGCAGGTCTCTGGTCTCAGACTCCCAGGGATCACACCACTTTCCAGGTAATTGCACATTGTCAATGGTCAAGATATGTAGATGACATTAAAACCAGTTAGATGACTAGCAAAAAGTCTTCAAGAAAAAATACACTTCCTACAGTTGCTTTGAACTCTTATTCTGCATATGCTGGTTGGGTGGTGGGTACATGTGGCTATGGAGCAGGTCCCTGGTCTCAGATTCCAAGAGATCCCACCACTTTCCAGGGAAATGCACTTGGTCAATGGTCAAGATGTGTAGATGACATTAAAACCTGTTAGATGGGGTCCTGGTTGGGCAGGAGGGCAATTGAGTGGAGACTGGCGGGGGGGGAGGGTAGTCGGGACGGGGTTCTGTTGCCTGTTTGCACTAGTTGTTCCGCAAAGGTATTCCATTCCTGTATTCCTTATATGTCTCGAAGTCAATGTTTTACCTTGCGGACAAAAACTATTGGATGTTGATTTGCGATGTATGATCGTTAATCTTACAATAAAAACTACTGTACAAAAAAACCTGTTAGAAAAAAATCTTCAAGAAAAAATACACTTCGTACAGTTGCTTTGATGTCTTATTCTGCATATGCTGGTTGGGTGGTGGGTACAAGTGGCTATAGAGCAGGTCTCCGTTCTCAGACTCCCAGAGATCCCACCACTCTCCAGGGAATTGCACTTGGTCAATGGTGAAGATACGTAGATGACATTATAACCTGTTCGATGACTAGCAAAAAGTCTTCAAGAAAAAACACACTTCATACGGTTGCTTTTATCTGTTATTCTACATATGCTGGTTGAGTGATGGGTACAAGTGGATATGGTGCAGGTCCTCGCTCTCAGACTCTCAGGGCTCACACCACTTTCCAGGTAACTGAACCCAAGCATTGGTCCAGGTATGTAGATGACGTTAAATCCAGTTGAATTAAAAAGAGTGGCTAGTTGCCTTGATTTAATACTACTGATATGCCATCATCTTGGTGAATGGAAAACGTAATTTAGCAGATTAAATCTAAACAAACCAGCACCGGCAGTACTTACACCAATCGGCTGCCCTTTCTCGCTCATTAAAGCTACTCCTCGAAACGGAAGGGATCTGCTCTGGCCTCCTGCGAGTTCCTTAAGAGATAAAATTGTACTTCCAATGAACCTGGACAAAAAAAAAATATAAATAATTAAATCTCCCATCTTATTAAAAAAGTTTATTCTGCACAGAAATACATACATACCATTGCAAGAATATAATGACAGCAAGCAAATAAAACCTTCCTGAAAGTAAGGGTAGTATTCGCTCAAGATACAGATATCCTACACAACAAAAGCAGCACGAGAAACAACACATTTAAAGCGGACCTTCACCCTGAATAAGGGCCTATCTTATATGTTTCCCCCACCCTGTACATACAGATTGCTCACATTAATCCGGACCTTCACCCTGAATAAGAGCCTATCTTATAGATTTCCCCCATCCTGTACATACAAATTGCTCACATTAAAAATCATCCTACCTGCACCTACTGCATGTTAGGAGCGTTTAAATATCCAAGATGGCGGCTCATAGAGCATCAGGCAGCCTGCAAACAGGAAGTGTGTTCTGCCGCTCTGCATTCTGGGATTGCGGTCATTACCCTGACCCCAGCTATGCTCTGTCTGTGCAAAGCACAGCTATAATCCCGCCCCCTGTACTTTTCCAGCTCTACTCTCCTCAGTATGTGATGCTCCTGAGTCAAGATGGTGGCACGCCTTCCTCGAGTCCTGAACAGAGTTGCAGCCCAGTGGGGGAAAGAATAAAAAGGGACTAAAGTGTTTCCCCATATTTTTTGTATTGGCCATTTATATATTTATACAAGTTAATCATGTCCCCCCTCAGTCGTCTCCTCTCAAGACTAATTCTCGTAATTAATAACTTACATATTTCATTTCTCTTATCAGTTTGGTGGCTCGCCTCTGCTCCCTTTCCATAGTCAGAGCATCCTTTCAATAAATGGGAGCCCAGAACTGGACGGCATATTCCAGGTGAGGGTGCACAATGTTACAATGTTGTAAGAGCTTTCTGAGCAGTGATGAATCATTACAGCTGCTGATGGATCTTTACTTCTGGCTAGAAATACATAGTTTGATCGAGAATTAGGGTAATTCTAACTGTGGGACTGGGCTTGTCAGAAGAAGCACAGTCAAAATTGTGGAAAGATGGCTGCTCCCACGCAGTTTAATGCAGTCACTGGGATTTGAGTCCTGGAGAGTGGGCCAGAGTAATACCCGTGTCACCCCAATCCTCCCACACCTCCCCTCGGTCCTACCCTCTAACAGGGAGCGTGTCCGTGCCGGACATTTGTAAATGGCCAGCGCGGGCACGCGCCGAGCTAGGGGGGATAGCAGGGATGCGGAAGCAGCTCGCCGTCGAACCGGGAAACAAGGTAACCGCTGAGATACAAGGGACATTCTCTTCCGCCCAAGACAGTATCAGGGACACCTCCTTGAAGGCTCGCTTACTTCGAGTCCCTCCCTGATGATTGATGTAGGCAACCATCGTCTGGTTGTCCGAGCAGATCTGAACCGCCCGACCCCGACGGTGTGTGGTCAGCTGAGAAAGAACCAACCTGATCGCCCTCAGTTCCAGGACATATGGAAGCATGGGCCTCCTGGGGGCCCCCCCGACCCTGGAACTGCAGAGACTTCCAAAAGCCCCCCCAACCTATCAGACTGGCATCTGTGGTGACAGTCTCCCAACACTGGGGCAGAAAAGTCCTGCCCACTAGAAGGTTCCTTGAGTCCAGCCACGAGAGGGACTGTCTGGCCAGGGGGGACAGAGCAATTAACTGATGCAGGGACCCAGGGTCCCGATCCCAAACTGACAAGAGGTGCAACTGAAGAGGTCTCATCAGAAACTGAGCAAAGGGGACCGCCTCGAAGCAGGACACCATCAAGCCCACTAACTGCATCCCTTGCCGGATGGAGGGATGGGGAGACAAGAGCAGAGACCGTGCCTGCATCTGAAGGCCCTCCACCTTCTGCTGGGGCAGGAATACCTTGACCTGAGAGGTAGCCAGAGTCATGCCCAGAAAGGACCTCACCAAAGACGGAGACAGTGAAGACTTGGGATAGTTGATCACCCAGCCGAAGGACTCGAGAGTGGAGGTCACCACCTGAGTATCCCTCTCGGCCTGATGAAGAGACTGAGCCGCAATCAGAATGTCGTCCAGGTAAGGAAGGATGCGAATGCCCTGATTCCGCAGCAGAGCCATCACGCCCGCCAGCACCTTGGTGAACACCCGAGGCGATACCGAACGGTAAAGCCACAAGTGGTAATGCTGATCCTCTAGAGCGAACCTGAGAATTCTCTGATGACCTGGAAAGATTGGCACGTGAAGATAGGCATCCTTGATGTCCACGGAGGTCATGAAGTTGCCCGGGTGAAGGGTACTGACAGCCGAGCGTAGCTTCTCCATGCAGAAGTGTTTGAACCTGACAAACTTGTTGAGACCCTTCAAGTCCAGGATGGGCCTCAAGGACCCGTCTTTCTTGGGGACCGTGAAAAGATTGGAGTAGAACCCCTGACCCCTTTCCTGGGAAGGCACCAGGCAAATGACTACTGCCTCCAACAGACATTGAACCACAAGGCGCAAACCCTGAGCTGACAGAGGGTTTAGAGACATCCGGGATCTGATGAATCTTGGGGGCGGCCAGGCTGCAAACTATCTTGTAACCGGAGGACACCACCTCCTAAATCCACCGGTCTGATACACGGAGCCTCCAGACGTGAGCAAAGAGCCGAAGCCGCCCCCCCCACCCACATGGGTGAGGGCACCTCCTCATGCCTGAGGGGGCTTGGGAGAAGGTTTGGGCTTGGGACCCCATGAGAGACCGGGACGACCACGGGATCTGCCACGGTCCCAAGAATCTCTGCGGCTACCCGAGAAGAGGGAGCTACAACCTCCTCTGGGAGCACGAAAGGAGGGGATGGAAGCGGAGGGCCCCCGAAAGGGCTGGGGCAGCCTACTATCCTTGGCTAGAACCTCCAGATGCTCACCAAAGAGCCACAGCCCCGTAAAGGGGAGCCCAGTGAGAGCCTTCTTAGCAGCGTCAGCCGCCCACTGACGCAGCCAAACAGAGCGGCGCATAGCCACCAAAAGATCAGAGGCCCTACCACTCAGCCGTACCGCATCATCCATGGCAGTAAGGACAAAAGCAATAAAATCAGAGCAAAGTAAGAGGGCCCTATAATCCTCCCCCCTCCTACTAGCCGTAGCACCATCAAGGAGACGCTTGAGCTGTTTCTTAAGGGCAATAGCTGTAATGGCAGCAGCGCAGACCGGACGCAACACAGCCCCCGCAAATGTAAAAGCATGGCAGGCCAGCCAGTCCTTGCTGTCCCGCAGTGTAGTAGTGTCAGGGGAAGGCATGACCGATGTGTTGGACAGCCCTAGAACGGGAGTGTCCACCTCAGGGGGACACGACCATCGCTTGACCAGGTCAGCAGGAAAAGGATACCTCTTATCCAACCCTTTGGGCACCGCAGGCAATCTACTAGGACGTTCCCACTCCTTGAGCACCATATTAGTGAAATGGCCCTGCTCAGGGAACTTCAGACGCTGTTTATCAGGATGAAAGAGCTCACCCTGCTTCCTCCTAGCCACCTCAGGGGGGACAATGTGCAGGACTTCAAAAATGTGAGCCAACAGGTTATCAGTGTCAGCAGGGAACCATGAGTCCTCCCCAGACGCAGACCAAGGGTCACTGTCGTAACCCTCCTGCTGGTCCTCAGAGTCCTGGAAAAGCTCCCCCTCCTCTAGGGAGTAACGGCCACCAAAAGCATCAATTCCCTCATCCTCCTCAGGAAAGAGGGATGGCACGGGAGCCAGGTGTCGCTTCTTGCCAGAGGCCTTACATGGAACAGGCCTGGCAAGTTGCCTTTCAATGCTGGCCACACGAAGTGCCAGATCAGATTGTGACCCCCCTGCTAGAATCCCCCTCACTGGGGGCTAAATGCAGGCGCGGAGGGGTAGGCAATGTCGAAGGGGGCGCAGAGCTGGGAAGCGAAGCGGGTAACCCAGCCTGGGCCGCAACGATAGCCTGAACGCACGGCACGCACACAGCGGCACTGTTACTCAAAGGGGATACCCCGCACATGGCACACTGCCCCGAAGGATCCCCGAGCACGCTATCCCCAGAAGCCTCCATATGGTGATTAACACAGGCGCAATAGGCCAGCACCCGGGATGCCCCCCCAAGGGATGCCCCAGATGGGAAAGGGGAGATGAGGGGGGGGGGGATTAGGAGCAGAACCAGGAGAAACCACAACCCACAGTTGTCCCGCCTGAAAGACATAAGTAACATGCACATAAGCATCCCGCAGCACATGCCCCAAGGAAAACAAAACCCCAAAAGGGGACTCACGGACCAAGTAGACTAAAGGACACCAAGCCGCCAGGCCACAGGAGGAAACGACACAGACAGATCACCGCCGCAGCTCAGGGAGGAAGAGGGACCCCGGACGCGCAGCAGAATCAAGATGGCGCCGGCAGAGGAACCTCGAGGGGCGGGCCGCGGGGGGGGGGATGACGTGATACGGGGATGACGCGATACCCTGAAGAGCGCGAAAGCAGTGCTCACGTGACCATGCCGACGCCATCACATGCAACAAACGCCTCACAGTTATAGCGCCCCACCGCGAGCGGAGTACAAAGCGGCAACGGCAGCCATAAAAAAAAAACAGTTAAAAAGACAAAACAACACTCGCAGCTACCCGAACCCACATCGGGCAGAGGGGGGGGGAGAGGAAAGCGAGCAGGCAGCAGCGAGAGCCAGGCCAGGGACAGGGGGGTGGGGGGGGAGCCCAGACACCATAAAAACAAGGCACACAGTCCCCAAAACACTCACCCCCGCAGAAGCTAGGACAGGAACTACGCATCCCTAGTAAGCTCACCATAAAGCCTATGGCCGGCTCCCCTTTGTGGTACAGGGACTGCGGCTTGGAGCAGCGCTCCCGAGCACTTGACCCTAGTGCTCCTCTACCTTCACCCGATCCGTCAGCCGAGGCTGGGAGGCACAGAGGGTCCAGAAATGGGTGGAAATAGACATGCAGGGCCGCAGGCTTGTTTGCCCCGCTCACCTGCGCAAGAAAGAGAGTCATCTTCTATCCTCACAGAATCACTGCAGAGGAAACACTGGATTGGTCTATTGGTGATCCTGTTTTTATATGGTACCGGGACGAGCCACAACTCTTCTGCAGTGCACTGCGCCACCTTGTGGCGGAATAACCCATACGTAGGGACTTCTTGAAGCAGGCCGTGCCATGCAATAGGAAAATCATCCTACCTGCATCTACTGCATGTTATGAGTCTTTAAACATCCAAGATGGCGGCTCATGGAACGTCAGGCAGCCTGAAAACAGGAAGTATCTTCTGACTGTGTCGCTTTGCATTCTGGGATTGCTGACTTTTCCTGACCCCCAGCTCTGCTCTGTCTGAGCAAAGCACAGCTATAACCCGCCCCCCTGTACTGTATCCCACTCTCCTCTCCTCAGTATGTGATGCTTCTGAGTCAAGATGGCAGCGCCCATATCCTAGAGTCCTGAACAGAGTTGCAGCCCAGTGTGGGAAAGAATAATAAGTGGCTAAAAACTTAAAATATATTAACTTTAGATGCTGGGGAATCGTTTTTTAAGGGTTTGGGCTTTTCAATAAATCATGGTGAAGGTCCATTTTAAATCAAATTACCCACGCTCAGTAGAGAAAAACATTGGCTAAGTTAGTCATTAGGGCGGCTCCATACGCGCTTGATTGTTCAACATTAAAGCGTTGAATACAGACAGTAGGAATGAAGTCATAAAAAAATAAAAAAATAAAAAAAGGAGGAAGGAAAAAAATGTCTGCGATACGCGCTGGTTGAGTTCATGCCCAGTAACTTGTTGTGAAGTTTTCTTTGGATGGCGGCCTGGGAAGTCGGCCAGAATAACTAAGGGCATAGGAATGAATTATGGAGATCCCCGGAGCAGAGAGAGAACACGCCTCTGTGTAACGGGACGAGGGGAGGGAGCGCCCTGCTGCAAGCTCGCGCCGCTCCGCGCAAGTCCTGGCGCATGCTGGAGTCAGGATCAACATCATTCAGGGTCAGCGAGATACAGAAACGTTTGTTAGGCGCCAGAGCGAGGTGATCTGGCGTTGTTTAAAGTGGACCAAAACCCAGCTTGATCGGCCCAGAAATCTATAAGACAGCTCCAAGCGTGCTGAGTGGACGCGCGGCCGTAGGACCGGGAAGAGGCGAGTTTCTTCGGGCAATCTGAGGGGTTTCACACAATGGGGCATCCCTGATCGGGGTGCCTCGGGGGCAAGGACCAAAACCCAGGATAGTTTGGGTTTCGGTCCAATTTAAAGAGGAACACCACACAAGATTTCCACTTTTCGGGGTGTTGTTCCTGTCAGTGGGGGCATTCCGAATTGGGATGCCCCGCTGTCTGTATCCCCCAAGGACGCCCTATTCACTCACTTTCCTCACAGCACAGACTCGGGGTGAGAACGAGCGCACTGACTGGCCCACTCAACCAATCAGAGTGCTCGCTTTTCGACGTCTAAGCAGCCAAGTGACGCAGAACGGAGCAGAGTGCGCCGCTGGCAGCATCCCACTTTCACCTCCTAGCTGTCGCATACCCGTGCCACCCATTCAGAAAGGCTGGGTGCGGGCGTGCGCACGGCTAGGATGCGGCTGCAGCGCAGACACACGGCGTGGGCTCCAGGACAAGGTGAGTGAAACAGGGTTTCTGGAGGGCTTTACAAAGTGAGGCATCACAATTCGGGATGCCCCAAGGAGTGAAATTCTTAGACTTCGGTGCCTCTGAAGTTCCTTTTTAATGCTCGACAAACGGCTCAGTTTATGGCAATCGGGGGGGCGAGCGGCTGCATCCCTAGCAGCAAGCGCATTCCCGCCCCTAAATGGCTGGGAGCGCGCACAGCCCAAAGGTGCTGGGGATAGGCCACCAAGGGCCAACCATTGGTGAGGGAGCCAGGAAGAAGTTTTGCGGTGCTGGGGGGGGGGTTAAGAACGATTTGGGATGCCCTGGGGGGGGGGGCAGCAGCCATCTAAAAGATTCCAGGGCCGGGTCTACTTTAAAATGATTTAAAGTGGACCAAAACCCAGGAGTTTTGACTATCCTGGGTTTTGGTCCTTTCCCCCGGGACACCCCGATCGGGGATTCCCTGCTGTGTGAAACCCCCCAAATCGCCCGAAGAAACTCACCTCTCCCCGGTCCTACAGCGCATGCGCGGTTGCTCGTTCAATCAGTGCGCTCGGAGCCGCTGACATCACTCCATCTACGGCGACGTCTAAGGCCAGCGGCACTGAGCGCACTGGAGGCCGCATTCCCCACTTCCCTCTAACAGGAAGCATGCACCGCTCCAGCCATTCACAAATGTCTGGCGCAGTTACGCGCCCTGCTAGAGGGATAGCGGGGATGCAGCCGCAGCCTGTGCATGCGCCGTTGGATCGGGAAGCAAGGTAAGTGTATGGGGCAACCTGGGGGGTTTCACACAGCGGGGCATCCTGATTTTGGATGCCTCGGGGGGGGGGGGGGGGGAATCGATCATTTTGGGAATCTTATAGATTCCTGGGCCGATCGAGCTGGGTTTTGGTCCACTAATGCATCAGGGTGGTTCTAGCTCCCACAACCAAGAAGCATTTTGAGGGTAAAACGTGGGCTGGTTCTCCTGGCAGGGGGAAACAATGGAGCCACGTATGGGAGGTGGGGGGGGGGGAGATTTAGGAGGCGCTGCAGGGGCAAACAGCAGGGCATCAGGATTTGGGATGCCCAGGGTGGAAGGCCAGCAGCCATTTAAAAGGATTCCAGGGCCGAGTCTACTTTAAAATGATTTAGTGCGTCAGGGGTGGTTATAGCTCACACAGCCAAGAAGCATCCTGGGGGCAAAACATGGGCTGGTTCTCCTGGCAGGGGGAAACAATGGGGCCACGTATGGGGTGGGGGGGGGGGTAGATTTGGGAGGCCCCACGGGTGGGGGTTACACAGCAGAGCATCCTGATTTGGGATGCCCCAGGGCGAAGGCCAGCAGCCATCTAAAAGGATTCCAGGGCCGGGTCTACTTTAAAATGATTTAATGCGGGGTGGTTATAGGGGGTGCAGGGGTGGTTATAGCTCATTTCATGCGTCAGGGGTGGTTATAGCTTCCACAACCTAGAAGCATTTTGGGGGCAAAACTTGGGCTAGTTCTCTTGGCAGGAGGAAACAATGGGGCCACATATGGGAGGTGGGGGGAGATTTGAGAGGCCCCATGGGGGGGGGGGTGTCACACAGCAGGGCATCCTGATTTGGGATGCCCCAGGGGAAAGGCCAGCCGCCATTTAAAAGGATTCCAGGGCTGTTGGTTCTAGCTACCACAACCAAGAAGCATTTTGGGGGGCCGGGTCTACTTTAAAATGATTTAATGAGTCGGGGTGGTTATAGCTTTCACAACCTAGAAGCATTTGGGGGCAAAACTTTGGCTGGTTCCCTTGGCATGAGGAGACATATGGGAGGTGGGGGGGAGATTTGGGAGGCCCCACGGGGGGGGGGGTCACACAGCAGGGCATCCTGATCTGGGATGCCCCAGGTGAAATGCTAGCAGCCGTCTAAAAGGTTTCCAGGGCCGGGTCTACTTTAATATGATTTAATAAGTCAGGGGTAGGGAGGAAACAATGGGGCCACGTATGGGAGGTGGGGGGAGATTTGAAAGGCCCCATGGGGGATGGGGGGGGTCACACAGCAAGGGCATCCTGATTTGGGATGCCCCAGGTGAAATGCCAGCAGCCATCTAAAAGGTTTCCAGGGGCCGGGTCTACTTTAATATGATTTAATAAGTCAGGGGTGGGGAGGAAACAATGGGGCCACGTATGGGAGGTGGGGGGAGATTTGAGAGGCCCCATGGGGGACGGGGGGGGTCACACAGCAGGGCATCCTGATCTGGGATGCCCCAGGTGAAATGCCAGCAGCCATCTAAAAGGTATCCAGTGCCGGGTCTACTTTAATATGATTTAATAAGTCAGGGGTGGGGAGGAAACATTGGGAGGTAGGGGGGAAGATTTGGGAGAAGGGGACCTGAAGAGGGTGTTAGAAGAGGAGAACTGAGGGAATTCTGATACAGGGTGAGGGTGAAGTGCCAGTCCTGTTGGCCCCAAAGCAGTGCAGCCCACCGGGAGTTCTTCCCGTGCTCCTTGCGGCCAAGTCTGCCACCGACCCCGAGTGTAACAGCACATGGTTCTACATCTACAAAACATTTTCTTTTCCTCTTTGAAGTGAGTCAGGAAACATGTAACTACGGAATGTGCAGACAAGAAAGCCCCGGGGTGGGGGGCGCGCTCTATTTCTCTAAGCTGCTAGGATACCGACCGATACAGCAGACCCCAAACATGGAAGCGCCGATAGCCCAACACATCCCCGCTTCCCTTATCTGCCCCACAAAGGACTTCCTCTCATATTATTATTGTACAATTCATAATTGTTGTCGCTTGGCCGCGTGTGTCCTGTGCGGAACTAAACGAAAGAC
Organism: Gastrophryne carolinensis; assembly: GCA_027917425.1. Classification (NCBI taxonomy): domain Eukaryota; kingdom Metazoa; phylum Chordata; class Amphibia; order Anura; family Microhylidae; genus Gastrophryne; species Gastrophryne carolinensis. The sequence goes on from CM051235.1 coordinate 614,913,113, forward strand.
CAAAATACTTCCAGTGTCTTCCAGTTTGTGGAGAGCGCTGTGAAGCTTGCGGTCAGTGCGTCAGTCATTCAGATGCCTGGCAACACGTGACCAGAATTAATTACACGTTGCGAAGAAGCCGAGGCCTGCGACATGACGCAATCACCGACCACAATAACTGTCCTATAATCCTCCCAGCAAAACAGGAAAGAGGGACGCAAGGGTTTGGCAAACCCTTACGTTATGGGGACACCTGGATTTGCAGATAGTCCTTGGCATTGAACCCTTGGGGGTTTATTCATCAAGGGATAGCGACAGGTAGCGAACGGTGAACGTCGGGCGCTGTACGCAATACCATATTTATCAAAGCAATTCTCGTGAGCGACTAACAGCGCCATGTAGCGTTTATTCATCAAGGGATAGCAGCTGTCGGCACACTCGGTGGAGCTCAACTGGACTCGGCTACTTAGAGGGGCCTAGCGGACAGACTTTTTGGTCCTAAAAAGCTCACCGGGGGTTGCAATGCACAACGGGACGGAAGCCACACTGGCTTCACCAAATATTTAGCATGACCCCCATAGTTACACTTATCCCCTCCAGCAACTGGTGATCAGTGTACGAGTGTGTCTAACATTGCAGACATGCTAGTCCCCTTTTTATGAGGCAAATCTCTTTCAGTTTGGTGTGCGCTGCTTATAGCAAAATCCAGCAAAAAAAAAAAAGGCTTGCTCTAGGTGGAGAAACAATATCACACAGACATATTGAAGCCATCAATGCAGCCACGTAGAGAAGTTCTGCGTGGAAACAGATAAGCTCCATCTCTGGCTGGGTTGGGTTGAGTAGTTAGGCTGCCTGGCACCCGGGGCAATGATTCGAAATGGCGCCCCCCCACCTGTGCTCAGACTCCCCCTTTGGTGCCCCCCTAACCTGTGCCCCTCCTGCTCCTCCCTAGCTGCGCCCCTGGGGTTGATCATAAGGAAGATCCCAGCTTATCTGCTTGCGTCAGCGCAGTCGATCATGCTGACTGGACAGGAGGCAATGCACCACAGGACCAGGGAAAAGTGAGTTAGATCGGGCGACCTGGGAGGTTTCACGCAGCAGGGAATCGCAATACCTCGTAAGCGCTGCTATGATACAGCTCGTAAGCGCTGCTATGATACATACACGGGACGTGCTCCCCACAGTAACCTAGCACATAAACGCCTACCGGGCGCACCGCATTCACACTGCAACAGGGCGCACTGCAAAAAGGCAACGCTACCCTCCACTACCCCCAAGGGCATGGAGGGCCCGATCTCCAGGAGCAACATACCCTATGAAGAGGGACACACCAGTACAACCTATAACAAGAGAACCAGCACTCCAGGCACCCTCACAAGCAAAACAGATAAATCACAGACTCCCACACTGAAGAAGTCATAGGCGAAACGCGTCTGTGAAGGAGCTCTCAACAACTTGCTACAGACTTTGAGGGCCTATAACTTGCTACGAACTGTGGATGAACCACCCACAAATTGCTACAAACTGAGGATAACGACAACGGAAGAAAGACCGTACATGGACGGCCAAGTACCTAAGCCCCTCCCACCTACAATATATCTATCCATAGACTAAATATTGGAATATTGAACAGCACAGGTCTAACATTACCTTCTGTCAAGGACTATAACAACACCTATATAAGACTAATACTAGTGATGTAAAAAAGTAAATAACCTGATATAGTACCTTTACAGCTGAATAAAATAGAAAATCAGAGTGGAATTTAGAGGTCTTTTTTTTCTTCCCAGGGACACACAGGCCCTTCCTGGGACCCCCGCACAGGCACGTCCTGTCAGCTGGGGACCCTGAAGACACTGAGTGTACCCGCAAAAGAAAAGAAAAAAATCCCCCGTTTCCCAATCACAATACCTCCCAACGTTTCATGGTGGGAAAGAGAGACGTTAGTTAAATTAAGCCACGCCCCCTCATTCATTGACTTATAGGAGATAGGATGTAACAGTTACAATAGAAACACTTTATATAGGCAAATGAATCATTTATTGCTGCAGATCTGCATGTTACAGGGGGACAGAGGAGAACAACGAGGGACAGGGGGACATGGACTCAAAAGAGGGACAGTCCCTCCAAATCAGGGACAATTAGGAGGTATGCATCCATGATCAGGGTGTCCCAGGGGTAAGCACCAAAACCCAGCAAAGTCAAAGTCCTGGGTTTTGCTCCACTTTAAACCTGCAGCATCTACAAGAAAGCCTCCTCAATAAGAAGAATAACCCTGACACCCCGGTTGCACTGCCATTAATAGTCAAATGAGAACATGCAAATATAGAGGAGCTGGTACAGGGAGGAGGCAGGGATCCTTCAAACATACTGTCCCTGCTCCCCAACCGCTGAAATAACCAAGAGACACAGCGATTCCCGGGGCGAGGTGTAATAAAAGCAGACCTTCACCCTGAATAAGAGCCTATATTATATGTTTCCCCTACATTGTACATACAGATTGCTCACATTAATCCGGACCTTCACCCTGAATAAGAGCCTATCTTATATGTTTCCCACACCCTGTACATACAGATTGCCCACATTAATCCGGACCTTCACCCTGAATAAGAGCCTATCTTATATGTTTCCCACACCCTGTACATACAGATTGCTCACATTAATCCGGACCCTCACCCTGAATAAGAGCCTATCTTATATGTTTCCCACACCCTGTACATACAGATTGCTCACATTAATCCGGACCTTCACCCAGTATAAGAGCCTATCTTATATGTTTCCCACACCCTGTACATACAGATTGCTCACATTAAAAATCATCCTACCTGCATCTACTGCATTTTCTGAGCCTTTAAACATCCAAGATGGCAGCTCATGGAGTGTCAGGCAGCCTGCAAACAGGAAGTGCCTTCTGACTGTGCTGCTCTGCATTCTGGGATTTCTGTCCTTTTCCTAATCCCAGCTCTGTTCTGTCTGTGCAACGCAAAGCTATAACCCCGCCCCCTGTACTTCTCACCCCTCTCCTCAGTTTGTGATGCATCTGAGACAAGATTGCGGCGCCCGTATCCTAGAGTCCTAAACAGAATTGAAGCCCAGCGGGGGAATAATAATAAAATATATAATAACTAAAAACATAAAATATATAAATTTTAGATGCTGGGGAATAGTTTTTTATGGGTTTGGACTTTTCATTAAAGTGGACCAAAACCCAGGATGCCCCACTGTGTGAAACCCCCCAGATCGCCTCTTCCTGGTTCTATGGCGCATGAGCGGCCGCTCGACCTATCGGTGCACTCGGAGCCGCTGTGGTATGCGCGTCCAAGTCTTATAGATTCCCGGGCCGATCCGAGAGGGTGTTGGTCCACTTTAACTGCTCTACCAGCTGACAGAATGGAGTAGCTGCGCTCATGGCAGAGGAGCAGTGGGCTGGATCATCTCATAACAGGGCAGCTGATGTTTGCAGGCCTCACATAATGATTTAATCTGATAAAAGGTCACAATGGTCTGGGCAGAATGGCAGCTGTGTTTTTTTTTCTCCTTTCAAATGGCGATCCGCACCCACGATGTTTGCTTATAGCGCGCCCACACGCCCCAGCCCACTGCGTCTATTTGCCGGTATTAATTACAAACACGGAAGATAAGCTCTGGCTAATGCTCCGATCAGGGAAGAGGATTACAGGCGTTACGCGGCTTCTCTGAATACACGTTACGGTCGGCAACTGGTTCTTAGTTGAGCCAAGAAGCAAATTCTCACCCAAAAGGAGGAACCTCTCCGAGAGGCTCAGCCGCCACTTCCCAGCACTCTCCATATGTTGTGATCTCAATGTGTGGCTCTATACATGGTTGGGCTGAAGAACAAGGCGCCAATAGTCTCATCTAAAGTAAGACCCCCAACTGAGGCACCCTTACTCATCTGCCCCTGTCCCCAGTGCTTCCTACCACTCTCACACCAGCGTGGTGGCAAAACTAGAAGAACAGGAATGGATGGGCAGAACTTGGGGGGGGGGGGGGGCGGTAGATGGCCAGAGCTGGAAGAAGGAGTAATGGATTGGGCAAAGCTGGGAGGACGGGAATAGATTGGGCAAAGCTGGGAGGACGGGAATAGATTGGGCAAAGCTGGGAGGACGGGAATAGATTGGGCAAAGCTGGGAGGACGGGAATAGATTGGGCAAAGCTGGGAGGACGGGAATAGATTGGGCAAAGCTGGGAGGACGGGAATAGATTGGGCAAAGCTGGGAGGACGGGAATAGATTGGGCAAAGCTGGGAGGACGGGAATAGATTGGGCAAAGCTGGGAGGACGGGAATAGATTGGGCAAAGCTGGGAGGACGGGAATAGATTGGGCAAAGCTGGGAGGACGGGAATAGATTGGGCAAAGCTGGGAGGACGGGAATAGATTGGGCAAAGCTGGGAGGACGGGAATAGATTGGGCAAAGCTGGGAGGACAGGGGCCGGATGGGGCAGAGAGACGGGGCCGGATGGGGCAGAGAGACGGGGCCGGATGGGGCAGAGAGACGGGGCCGGATGGGGCAGAGAGACGGGGCCGGATGGGGCAGAGAGACGGGGCCGGATGGGGCAGAGAGACGGGGCCGGATGGGGGCAGAGAGACGGGGCCGGATGGGGGCAGAGAGACGGGGCCGGATGGGGGCAGAGAGACTGGGCCAGATGGGGGCAGAGAGACTGGGCCAGATGGGGGCAGAGAGACTGGGCCAGATGGGGGCAGAGAGACTGGGCCAGATGGGGCAGAGAGACTGGGATGGATGGGGCAAAGCTGAGGGGACAGGGATGGATGGGGCAAAGCTGAGGGGACAGGGATGGATGGGGCAAAGCTGAGGGGACAGGGATGGATGGGGCAAAGCTGAGGGGACAGGGATGGATGGGGCAAAGCTGAGGGGACAGGGATGGATGGGGCAAAGCTGAGGGGACAGGGATGGATGGGGCAAAGCTGAGGGGACAGGGATGGATGGGGCAAAGCTGAGGGGACAGGGATGGATGGGGCAAAGCTAGAGAGATAGGAATGGATGGGATGGATGGGGCAAAGCTGGAGGAGCAGGAATGGATGGGGACAGGAAAAGATGGGGCAAAGCTGGGGGGACAGGGATGGATGGGGCAAAGCTGGGGCAGGAGGAAAAGATTGGATGTTTGTGTGCACCTTGCAATGCCACTTCCCGCAATGCTCGGTGCCCGGGAGCCATGACACTGGCAGGGAGACTAAGCACTGCATCACCGATTAAGTAAAGGGCAGCGCTGAGCACGGCAACACAGAAGTAACTGAGTGCAGGGCTGTCAGGACAGGGGTCCGGAAACCAGTTGAGTATCACTGCTATAGGTAAAGAAGAGAGGATATTTGATCCACTTTAAAGCGTAGCCTGGCTTTGGAGTATAAAAGATTCCAGGGCAGAGTTACAGCTTGCCTCCAAAGCTTCCCAGTTAAGGATGTCCCGCTGTGTGAAACGTCCTGGTTTGTCCAGTACTTACCTTAATTCCACTGGCGTTCTCAGGACCCCTCCATCCAGCTTAGTAGAGGAGAGCCTGAGCATGCGCTTATGTGAGTGGGAGTCAGGCTCTCCATCCCTATTCGGGACTGGCCGTGCAGCATTTTGTTCCACTTTAATGCGCTTTTTTTTTCTGAACGATGTTCATACAGGTATGACTGTGAAAAGAAGCCCTTTAAGGATCATGGGCCACAGGCATACCAGTATCAACACCCATTGGAAAGAAGCCCTTAAAGGATCATGGACCACAATCGTGTTGATAGGTCGGTAGGTCTGTGGCCCATGATCGTTAAAGGCTTCTTTCCAATCGGTGTGGGTACCGGTATGTCTTTGGCTCATGATCCTTACAAAGCTTCTTTCCAATCGGCATTGATACTGGTATGTCTGTGGCCCATGATCCTTAAAGGGCTTCTTTCCAATCAGTGTTGATACTGGTATATCTGTGGCCCATGATCCTTAAAGGGCTTCTTTCCAATCAGTGTTGATACTGGTATGTCTGTGGCCCATGATCCTTAAAGGGCTTCTTTCCAATCAGTGTTGATACTGGTATATCTGTGGCCCATGATCCTTAAAGGGCTTCTTTCCAATCAGTGTTGATACTGGTATATCTGTGGCCCATGATCCTTAAAGGGCTTCTTTCCAATCAGTGTTGATACTGGTATATCTGTGGCCCATGATCCTTAAAGGGCTTCTTTCCAATCAGTGTTGATACTGGTATATCTGTGGCCCATGATCCTTAAAGGGCTTCTTTCCAATCGGTGTTGATACTGGTATGTCTGTGGCCCATGATCCTTAAAGGGCTTCTTTCCAATCGGTGTTGATACTGGTATGTCTGTGGCCCATGATCCTTAAAGGGCTTCTTTCCAATGGGTGTTGATACTGGTATATCTGTGGCCCATGATCCTTAAAGGGCTTCTTTCCAATCAATAACCAGGGCGTTTCACACAGCGGGACATCCCAGGCCGCTGCAAAACTCATCTTCTTCCTGACTCCCTTGCTGATGCAAACACTGGCGGCTGCATCCGCAGCAACTTTGGGGTGGGCAGGAGCTTGCACGCTGCTGGGGATGCGCCCGTTTTCACTCCCAATAGCTGTATACAGAGCTGTTTGCCGAGCATTAAAGTGGACCAAAACCCAGGATTTTGGTCCTTTCCCCGGGGGCCCCACTGTGTGAAACCCCCCAGATCGCCGGAACCCAGCTCACCTCTTCCCGTTCCCACAGCGTGTCTGTGAATAGCATTTGTGAATGGCCGGCACGGGCACGCTCCCTGTTAGAGGGAGGCGGAGGATGCAGCCGTCAGAGCCGCTGCTCTTAGACACGCCGTGGGACCGGGAACAGGTGAGCTGGCTGCAGTGATCTGGGGGGGGTTTCACACAGCGGGGCACCCGAAAGGACCAAAACCCAGGATAATAAAAAATATTGACTATCCTGGGTTTTGGTCAACTTTAAATATGCCTAGCAAAATGCTCCGATTGGATAAGAGCCTGCGCATGCGCCACAGAACTAGGAAGAGGTGTGTTTATAGTGGGCGGTTTTGGGGGTTTCACACAGCGGGGCATGCCAAATTGGGATACCCCAGGGACAAGGAACAAAAACCAGAATAGTCAAAATCATGTGTTTTGTTCTGCTTTAAGGATCAAGGAGCACAGTCAGATGTATAGACATTGACGGGAAAAAATGCTTTAAAGGATCATGGGGCAGTGTCATACCTGTACTAACATTGATGGGGAAAAGGTTCTTTAAGGATCATGGGGCAGTGTCATACCTGTACTAACATTGATGGGGAAAGGGTTCTTTAAGGATCATGGGGCAGTGTCATACCTGTACTAACATTGATGGGGAAAGGGTTCTTTAAGGATCATGGGGCAGTGTCATACCTGTACTAACATTAATGGGAAAAGGTTCTTTAAGGATCATGGGGCAGTGTCATACCTGTACTAACATTAATGGGGAAAAGGATTCTTTAAGGATCATGGGGCAGTGTCATACCTGTACTAACATTAATGGGAAAAGGTTCTTTAAGGATCATGGGGCAGTGTCATACCTGTACTAACAATGATGGGGAAAGGGTTCTTTAAGGATCATGGGGCAGTGTCATACCTGTACTAACATTAATGGGAAAAGGTTCTTTAAGGATCATGGGGCAGTGTCATACCTGTACTAACAATGATGGGGAAAGGGTTCTTTAAGGATCATGGGGCAGTGTCATACCTGTACTAACATTGATGGGGAAAAAGGTTCTTTAAGGATCATGGGGCAGTGTCATACCTGTACTGACATTGATGGGGAAAAGGATTCTTTAAGGATCATGGGGCAGTGTCATACCTGTACTAACATTAATGGGGAAAAAGGTGCTTAAAGGATCATGGGGCAGTGTCATACCTGTACTAACATTGATGGGGAAAGGGTTCTTTAAGGATCATGGGGCAGTGTCATACCTGTACTAACATTGATGGGAAAAAGGTGCTTAAAGGATCATGGGGCAGCGTCAAACCTGTACTAACATTGATGGGGAAAGGGTTCTTTTAAGGATCATGGGGCAGTGTCATACCTGTACTGACATTGATGGGGAAAAGGATTCTTTAAGGATCATGGGGCAGTGTCATACCTGTACTGACATTGATGGGGAAAAGGATTCTTTAAGGATCATGGGGCAGTGTCATACCTGTACTAACATTAATGGGGAAAAAGGTGCTTAAAGGATCATGGGGCAGTGTCATACCTGTACTAACATTGATGGGGAAAGGGTTCTTTAAGGATCATGGGGCAGTGTCATACCTGTACTAACATTGATGGGAAAAAGGTGCTTAAAGGATCATGGGGCAGCGTCAAACCTGTACTAACATTGATGGGGAAAGGGTTCTTTTAAGGATCATGGGGCAGTGTCATACCTGTACTAACATTGATGGGGAAAAAGGTGCTTAAAGGATCATGGGGCAGTGTCATACCTGTACTAACATTGATGGGGAAAGGGTTCTTTTAAGGATCATGGGGCAGTGTCATACCTGTACTAACATTGATGGGGAAAGGGTTCTTTTAAGGATCATGGGGCAGTGTCATACCTGTACTAACATTAATGGGAAAAGGTGCTTTAAGGATAAAGCAGCACAGTCAGCTGTATAGACATTGATGGGGGAAAAGCACACGCATAGCTTGGGGGAAAAAAAAAAAACAAGAGCCACCTCTAAATCTAAATAGAGAACACATGACTGATACATCGTAACATATCACAATCTAAAAAACATGTAACAGCAATCCCTTCTGCTCAGAAGATGGCATGAGAAAGCCGGAGGAACGATGGAAGGACAGATACATGGGCCTCGATTCACTAAGAGTTGAAAAAGATTCTGATGATCGTAAAAAATTACCAATTCATGAGAAAAAAGCCAAAGAATGTCACTGTTAGTGAATCACCAGATAGGAAGACGATGACAGTCAATGGCACTTTTTTACTCTTGAAAAAAGTATTGAACCTTTATACTGCTATTTACTCTGTAGTAAAAAGTGCCACTGACTTTTATTGAACTCGATTCACAAAGAGTTGAACAAAAGCTCTCATGGTAGTAAAAAATTCAATTCATGAGAAAAAATCCAGAGAATCTCACTGTTCGTGAATCACCAGACAGAAAGACAATGAAAGTCAATGGCACTTTTTACTACAGAATACTACAGAGTAAAAAGGGGTAAAAAGTTCAATACCCTTTTCAGGAGTAAAAAAATTGCCATTGACTTTCAATGTCTTCCTATCTGGTGATTCAGTAACAGTGACATTCTCAGGCTTTTTTCTCATGAATTGAATTTTTAACTACCATGAGAGTTTTTTTCCAACTCTTAGTGAATCACCAGATAAGAAGACAATGGCCTTGATTCACAAACAGTGAAATTCTCAGGCCTTTTTCTCATGAAATACATTTTTACTACCATGAGAACCTTTTTCAACTCCTAGTGAATCACCAGATATAAAGACAATGAAAGTCAATGGCACATTTTTACTCTTGAAAAAAAAGTATCTAAACTTTTTACTCGGAAGTAAAAAGTGCCATTGACTTCAATTGGCCTTGATTCACTAACAGTGAGATTCTCAGGCTTTTTCTCATAAAATTTTTTACTACCATGAGAATATTTTTCAACTCTTTGTGAATCGAGACCAACTCACTAAGAGTTGACAAAGATTCTCACGGTAGTAAAAAATTAAATTCATGAGAAAAAAGCCTGAGAATGTCACTGTTAGTGAAACACTAGATAGGAAGACAATGAAAGCCAATGGCAACTTTTTACTACAGGTCAAAAGGGGTAAAAAGTTACTTTTCTCAGGAGTAAAAAGTGCCATTGGCTTTCATTGTCTTCCTATCTGGTGATTCACCAACACTGAAATTCTCAGGCTTTTTTCTCATTAATTTAATTTTTTACTACCTTGAATAATTTTTTTTTCAACTCTTAGTGAATCAAGGCCAATGAAAGTCAATTGCATTTTTTATACTCCTGAGAAAAGTATAAAACTGTTTACCCCTTTTTACCTGTAGTAAAAAGTGCCACTGACTTTCATTGTCTTCCTATCTGGTGATTCAGTAACGGTGATATTCTCAGGCTTTTTTCTCATGAATTAAATGTTTTACTACCATGAGAATCTTTGTCAACTCTTTGTGAATCGAGACCATGGTCTTCGAATCACTAAGATTCTCATGGTAGTAAAAAATTTAATTCATGAGAAAAAAGCCTGAGAATGTCACTGTTACTGAATCACCAGATAGGAAGACAATGAAAGTCAGTGGCACTTTTTACTACAGGTAAAAAGGGGTAAACAGTTTTATACTTTTCTCAGGAGTATAAAAAATGCAATTGACTTTCATTGGCCTTGATTCACTTTTTTCAGAGTTGAAAAAAAAAATAATTCAAGGTAGTAAAAAATTAAATTAATGAGAAAAAAGCCTGAGAATTTCAGTGTTGGTGAATCACCAGATAGGAAGACAATGAAAGCCAATGGCACTTTTTACTCCTGAGAAAGGTAACTTTTTACCCCTTTTGACCTGTAGTAAAAAGTTGCCATTGGCTTTCATTGTCTTCCTATCTAGTGTTTCACTAACAGTGACATTCTCAGGCTTTTTTTTCTCATGAATTGAATTCTTTACTATCATAAGAATCTTTGTAAATCGAGACCATGGTCTTCGAGTTGAAAAAGATTCCCATGGTAGTAAAAAATTCAATTCATGAGAAAAAAAACCTGGAGAACTTCACTGTTAGTTAATCACCACATAGAAAATAATGAGTCAGTGGCAGATTTTAACCCTTTTTAACTGTAGTAAAAAGTGCCATTGACTTTCATTGTTTTCCTATCTGATGATTCACTAACAGTGACATTCTCAGGCTTTTTTCTCATGAATCGAATTCTTTACTATAATGAGAATCTTTTTCTCTTAGTGAATCAAGGCCATGGTCCTGGAATAGTTCTAAAAGTGAAAACACCTGAATGGTGGCTCCAGGAACTCAGTAAAGAGAACCTATGTAATAAACACAAACGAATAGGACTTCTCTAGACAGTACAGGGGTCAGAGAAAGCGGCATTAAGCCGGGGACCTACTTGTCTTTCCCGATCGTTTCGAAGTCTTTGACGACGACGTCCAACGTAGAAGAATAATCCAGAGGAATCCCCTTCACGTCGAACTCCAGAAGCTGCGAGAGAGATAGAGAGGCGCAGGGGTGAGATGATCTATATGTAGCCGTATGGAAACCACAAGCATTTCACATCATACCGTGGAGAAATAAAGATTTCACACTTCTCATCCCCCACTCGGCTCTGTCATGAGACCTAGATTATACTAAATGCCATCGTGCTGCCGGCTCCGGGGCACGCCGACAAACAAGAGGGACGCACGGGTAACCCTAAGGGAGTGTTCTGCAATGCTGGAAAACCTCTACACCTGAGGGGACGGGGAGAGCAGGGTCTATGTCTCCTGCTATGATAAGAGGAGGGGGTCGGGTCTGGCCCAAGCCCTAAATCTAATCAGAACTTTCTAAACCCAACCCCTGCCCACCCACATCTACGTTTGTACTAGCAGATGTGGAAAGTGTTGACATCTTTTTTTTTTTTTTTAAAGGGAAAGTTTAGACACTTAGTTTAGATATCGGAAAGAACAGCCCTGCCCCAATGACAGATTTATAGGAAGAAAAAGAATGAATGACTGCTATATGGGAAATTGAGCAACGTTGCCAGAATAATCCCATATTGTGAGGGGTTCTCTTACTGTACTTTAGCTGGTCCATTAAAGCAGATCCCAACCTGGAATTTTCACCCCAGGTTTTGGTCGAGTCGCTGGCCTTAGATGAAGGCTTAGATAACGTGGCGTCAGCGGCTCCGAGCGCGCCGATTGGAGGAGTGGCTGCGCATGCGCCGTAGGACCAGGAAGAGGTGAGTTAACTTCGGCGATCTGGGGGGGTTTCACACAGCGGGGCACCCCAATCGGGGGGGGGGGGGGACCAAAACCCAGTATTTTGACTATCCTGGGTTTTGGTCCCCCCCCCCCCCCCCCCCGATTGGGGTTTTGGTCCACTTTAAAGCAGATCCCAACCTGGAATTTTCACCTTACCCAAACCAGGTTTTAGTCCACTCTACAGGGGTATCCCAATTCAGGATGTGTTAAAGGAGACTAAAATCCATGGAGTCTAAAAGTTACCAGTGGTGGCCTACATCTTGCATCCTGGGAGAAAGCGGGTGAGTATGAGATTTGTGAAGGGTGTCTTTATGTGTGTCAAAATCCTGGGATTTTGGTCCTTTGCCCTGGGGCATCGCAGTCGGGGATGCCCCGCTGTGTGAAACCCCCCAGATTGCCGGTGCCAACACACCTCTTCGGGGTCCTGCGGCGCATTTGGGGCTGCTCGTCCAATCAGCGAGCTCAGACGCTGACATCACATCGTCTAAGCCTCCGTCTAAGGCCAGCAGCTCCGAGTGCGCCGACGACCGCATCCCCCGCTTACCTTTAACAGGGAGCGTGCCCGCACCGGCCATTCACAAATGCCTGCCTTGCTAGAGGGACAGAGGGGATGCGGCTGCGCAAGCGCTGTTGGACCAGGAATCAAGGTAAGTGTATGGGGCCACCTGAGGGTTGTCACACAGTGGAGCATCCCAATTTTGGATGCCCCGGGGGGATGAAATTGATCGGCCCGGGAATCTTATAGATTTCCAAGCCGATCGGCGTGAGATTTGGTCCACTTTAAAGCAGAACCACAACCAACAATGTGAACCCCCCCCCCAGATGTCCCCCATAAAAACTTGACAGAGCCCATGACACATGTGGGGGGGCTCTCATCTACTCAGTGCCGGCCGCCATGCATATTAATGCTCGACAATACAGTTGTTTAGACCAGTGCTAGGCAATCGGGAGCAGCCACGTCCCTGGTTTCCCTACAGAGTACGCGTGGTCCCACGTCCAATCTATCTGAATGGTTGGGCGCGGGGGTGCGCCTCAGGGCAAAGGTGAGTTTTGTGGTAGGGTTTCAAATAGAAGGGCATCTTTTAGACTCCAGGGCTGATGCCAGAAGGCATACCTCCCAAGTGTCCCTGATTTGGAGGCACTGTCCCTCTTAAGTCCATGTCCCCCTGTCCCTCGTTCTCATTTGTCCCTCTTTGAGGTGTAACATGCAGATCTGCAGCAATAAATGATTCATTTGCCTATTCAAAGTGTTTCTATTGTTGTAACTGTTACAATGTATCTCCTATCCATCCCTCAATGAGGGGGCGTGGCTTCATCCTTCCCCCAATGAGGGGGCATGGCTACATTCATCCCTCAATGAGGGGCGTGGCTTCATCAATCCCTCAATGAGGGGGTGTGGCTTCATTTAACAAATGTCCCTCTTTCCCACCTTGAAAAGTTGGGAGGTATGCCAAAAGGTTTTGTTCCACTTAAAAAAGCAATAGCACCCCCCCCCCACCCCGAGCCTATAAGACTCTTTAGAGGGTTTCTCCATCTCTATATGAGGCATGTAGAATTGGGATGCCCTGCTGTGTGAGCCCTCCCCCGATTGCCTAATTTACTCACCTTTTTAATGTGCAGTGTCACCACGCCGCTCCCATACCCCCAGGACACCTCTAGCTATGGTCGCACCCACGAATGGCCTTTATGAATGGGCAGCACAGGCAGAGGCAGGGGCAGGGACGTGTCCAGAGGGACTCGCTCCACTGTTCAGTGCAGCAAAGGAAATGTGACTAGGAATGAGCGCCCCTGATTGGCTGAGCTGCCCACATGGAAACCATTTTTTTGGGCCATACACACAGCGTGCATCCCAAATCGGAATTCCCCCCCAGGGAGGAACAATATTAAAATAAAAGGGATTTGTTCCTAGACCTATATTGCCCCCCTCCCCCTGGTACTGATCTAGGGGGGAATTGAAGTGCACCAAAACCCAGGATTTTGACTATCCTTTGTTTTGGTCCTTTCCCCTGGCACCTCGTTCACCCCCCAGATCACCGATGCCAACTCACCTCTACTCGGTCCTAGGGCGTCCAATCAGCGCACTCAGAGCCGCTGACGTCAAGTCGTCTAAGGCCAGCGTTGGACCGGGGAACAAGGTAAGGGTATGGGGCGACCTGGAGGTTTTCACACAGTGGGGCATCCTGGTTTTGGATGCCCTGGGAGGGGGAAGGAATCGATCCCTGGGGATATTATAGATTCCTGGGCCGATCGTCGTGGGTTTTGGTCCACTTTAATGAGAGAGTCCATTTTTGTGGCACTTACCAACAGACCTCAGATCAGGGCACCCAGAGGGGCACTAGGGCTCCCCAGCTTACCTTCACATGTAGTCTCAATTGGCTGGAGATGTACGCAGCATAGAGAATAATGGCTGCCTCATTCATACACTGCACATGCCCACATACACATAACTCCGAACTGTCCCTGATTTGGAGGGGCTGTCCCTCTTTTGGGTCTATGAGCCCTAGTTGTTCCTATTTGTCTCTCCATTTGCCTATTCAAAGTGTTTCTACTGTTATATCCTATCTTCATCCATCCCTCAAAAAAGGGGCATGGCTTCATTTACATACTGTCCCTCTTTTGAGTCCATGTCCCCCTGTCCCTCGTTGTTCCTATTTGTCCCTCTTTGAGGTGTAACATGCAGATCTGCATCAATAAATGATTCATTTGCCTATTCAAAGTGTTTCTATTGTTGTAACTGTTACTGTTATCTCCTATCCATCCCTCAATAAGGAGACGTGGCCTAATATAACAATTATCCCTCTTTCTCGCCCTAAAACGTTGGGAGGTATGCATACACAGGCAGATAAACACAACACTAACCCACGGGTACCGGGGCTGCAGGAGAGCAATCACAGATAAAGGTAAGCCAATGTGCCTTTCTGGTCAGTCAATGGGGAAAGTCCACAGAAGCAGAATTTTCTTTTAAAGTCCAAATTTTGTCCCAGCCCTCACTACTTACCTGTTCCTTGCAACTCCTCCCTGTCAGCCAGAGCTGCACCAGCATGTCCAATGCAATTAGCCTATTGGCATTGACCTCTCCAGGTTTATTGCTAGAAAGGGTGGTGTTCTAGAGATTAGCCACCACTGGCAGGGGGCAGGTGGACCTCTGAGGATCTGGTGGTACTTCAGATCATGGGAAGTGGTCCTTCATATAAAAGAGTTGGGAAACTGGTGTCATTTGCAGTCATTAGGCCTGATGCACCAAGAGAAGACTCTTGAAATATTGGGCAAGCACTTGTATGAAGGTCCTTCAGAGCTTCATTTGGTTTAGTCATTAACCGGTAAGAGTTGCAAAGTGTTCCCAGCACAGCTATGTGCCAATAAGACGGCTGCATGTAACAATGTACAATAGTATTCATAGACCTGTATGTACCAATACCTAAACCGGACCTTCAGCCTGAATAAGAGCCTCTCTTATATGTTTCCCCCCATGTATATACAGATTGCTCACATTAATCCGGACCTTCAGCCTGAATAAGAGCCTATCTTGTATGTTCCCCCACCCCGTACATACAGATTGCCCACATTAATACGGACCTTCACGCTGAATAAAAACCTATGTTACATGTTCCCACACCCTGTACATACAGATTGCCCACATTAATCCAGACCGTCACCCTGAATAAGAGCCTATCTTGTATGTTTCCCACACCCTGTACATACAGATTGCCCACATTAATCTGGACCCTCACCCTGAATAAGAGCCTATCTTGTATGTTTCCCACACCCTGTACATACAGATTGCCCACATTAATCTGGACCCTCACCCTGAATAAGAGCCTATCTTGTATGTTTCCCACACCCTGTACATACAGATTGCCCACATTAATCTGGACCCTCACCCTGAATAAGAGCCTATCTTGTATGTTTCCCACACCCTGTACATACAGATTGCCCACATTAATCTGGACCCTCAACCAGAATAAGAGCCTATCTTATATGTTTCCCACACCCTGTAAATACAGATTGCCCACATTAAAAATTATCTGCATCTACTGCAGCTTTTAAACAACAAGATGGCGGCTTATGGAGCATCAGGGGGCCGGCAAACAGTCTTCTGATTGTGCTGCTCTGCATTCTGGTATTGCTGACCTTTTCCTGACCCCAGCTCTGCTCTGTCTGTGCAAAGCACAGCTATAACTCCGCCCCCCCTGTACTTTAGCCCCCTCTCCTGTGTGTGTGTGATGCTTCCGAGTCAAGATGGCGTCACCCGTATCCTAGAGTCCTGAACAGAGGAATGGGGAATGCCACACTGCCTGTAATGGGGTGTTTTAGCACAACCTTTGGTTTAAAATATTTTCTTGTTTTCCTCCTCCAAATTATAAGTGCGTCTTATGGGCAGGTGCGTCTTATAGGGCGAAAAATACGGTAGGTAACTTGGACGAATGTGGAAGCTGTGGATGTGTATCTGCTGTTTATTATGTTTCTGATACAGGGCTGGTTGATTCAAAGGAAATACTACACATGTAATTATATATATATATATTTATTACATGTCCATATAATATATAAAGGTTTAGTTCTGTTAAATTGAATTAGTCTGCAGACCTCATGGAAGCAGCACATATGCTTCAGAAGAGAAATCAAAGTGAAACTGTAAACCTTGATATTTCGGCCATTTTTTCTTTAATTTAAAAACAGAAAACCGTTTAGGACAGCGCCAAACGTATCCCGACACAATGGTGTAACAATTACATTTGCCTTCTGTATCCTTTTAAAACCTCTGGGCATTTGAGCAGCAGACAGAATTTTCAGCATAAGCTAACCGTCAAGGCCTCTCTACTATTACTGGTCAAGTTTTTAGGTCTCCCTTCAAGGCCCAGCGACTGGTCAAGTTTTTGTGCATCTCCACACAGATGCCCCACGGTTCTGCAGTTGCCTGGGCGGAGCACCACAAAACATGGCCCGACTTGGTGACAGGCTTATGTAAAACCATTACAGAGCCAAACCCGCCAATGAAGCAGCTTACCTCCTTCCATACCGGGTTGAGCTCACTGTCTATAGATTTGGTTTTCTTCTTCTCCCCTGTAAAGACATAAACAGGAAGCTCATCAATTATGACCGTTGAGGAATGCAGTGCCAGATAAAAGGAAAGCATTCGGCGGTGCAGGAAGGACACCCCTTGTGCCGCTTATTAGGCAGGCCCATGGAACTAATCTCTATTAGGAGGCATTGTGTATGGAGGGGCATTGTTCCGGTTAGAACAAGCTACAGTAGCTATATGGGACCTGTGTGCCCCAATTGAAAGCAGACCAAAACCCACATTTTTAACTAGCATCCCCTGAATTGCTCCCTCCATGAAAAGCGCCTTTTACCAATTTTCACTGCTTCTGCTTCGCTCTAATCCCAGATAATGGCGCCTGTTTTAGCTGTAAAGGTCTGCCTCGTCCATTCATTGCCACTGTTGTGTGTGGCTATGATGTCATATGAATCCTGTACAGAAACTAGGGGCCTTGGTTTGCATACATTTGCAATCGCATGTATTAAACCCCCACGCCAAGATTACGCAAAGTGCATAATCTATCTTTGGAGCTAATCCTTATTAGGGAGTATAGTGTATGGCCGGGGGGGGGGGGGGGGTAGTTGCCATTTAGGGGAAGCTACAGTAGCTATATGGACCTGTGTGCCCCAATTTAAAGTGGACCAAAACCCTCATTTGTAACTAGCATCCCCTGAATTGCTCCCCCCCATGAAGGGCACCTTATGACAATTTTTAGCGCTCCTGCTTCACTCTAATCTCAGATAACATCGCCTGTTTTAGCTGTAAAGCTCCGCCTTCTCCATTCATTGCCACTGCTGTGTGTGGCTATGATGTCATAGCCACACCTACGCAATGACTGATCACCTGACCTCTCACAGAGAGGGACAGCAAAAAATAAAGTGTTCCAGGAGGATTCAAAAAGTGAAAATATCCATTTCTAGTTCTACACCCTAAGAGAGAGGTATTGGCAGGTGCTTTGGCTAAATTTCACAAGTGCACTGGGTTTTGGTCCGCTTTAAGATCTTGGTCAACTACAGTGGATAAGGGTTAAAGCGGACCAAAACCCACCGAACTTGTGAAATACATTTGGCCAAAGCACCTGCTGATGTTTCCCCTTTTAGGGTGTAGAACTAGAAATGGATATTTTTGCTTTTCGAATAGTCCTGGAACGCCGATTTTTTTCTGTTTTGTTGCTGTACCTCTTTGTACGATGGCGGGCGATCAGTCATTGCATAGGTGAGGCAATGACATCATCAACAATGGCAAAGAATGGAGGAGGAGGGGCTTTACAGCTCAAACAAGCGCCATTATCTGGGCTGAGAGTGGAACGGATCAGAGAAAACTGGCAAAAGGTGATCCTCATGGGGTAGCAAGTCAGGGGATGCTAGTTAAAAATGTGGGTTTTGGTCTGCTTTAAAGTCAGGATTTTGACTATCCTGGGTTTTGGTCCTTGCCCCCAGTAGTGGAGCTCACGGCCACCTGGCATTTTTGAGACCACCAATTGGCCAACCTCAAAAATGCCGACAGACGTGACCTAGCCCACTGGCCGCATCCCCAGTTTACCTGTAGTCTGGGGAGTGGGAGTTCTGGGGAGCCGTCAGCGAAGGCGAATTTACCTGCAACCCCCGGGTGCTTTACACAACGTGGAATCCAAATGTAGCATACCCTCCAGGACAGGCTAATGGCTGGCCCTAGAGCCTTTAAAGTGGACCAACACCCACGGGTTATCGGCCCAGGAATCTATAAGATTCCCGGGCCGATCACCTCCCTCCCCGCGGGACATCCGAGATCGGGATGTCCCGCGGGGTGAAACCCCCCCAAACACCCCAAACTCCTTACCTTATCTTCCTCCCTTGCGCCCCTCTAGGCGTGCGCACGCCCGCGCCGGCCATTTGCAGACGGAGAGGGACGCGCGGGAGGCGACGGCGGAGGAGCCGCTTGTCCGCGGCTTGTCCGTCGGCGCTGGGAGAGGTAAGTTTTTCGGGGGGTTCGGGGGGGTTTCACACAGCGGGGCACCCCGATCGGGGGTGCCCCACCGAAGTGGACCAAGACCCAGGATAGTCAAAATCCTGGGTGTTGGTCCACTTTAAAATCCAGGACCGGGACGTGTGGATTTTGAGCCGCTTTTAAAACCTGGATCTGTTTGCTTCCTTCCTGATGTAAATATCAGCGGCCGCATCCCCCGCATCTCTGGGCTATGGCACGCTCCAGCCCCCTGCCATTCTGAGGGATTGAGCAAACTTCAAAGCAGAACGAAACTCAACAATGGGTGAGCCACTGGCCTTCCTCTGGGGCATCATAAATTGGCCCCCCCCCCCCCCCTAAAGTCGCCATAAAACTCACCATCTTCCTGGCTTCCTCCCCAATGTAAATATCAACGGCCCTCAGAATAAAGGCTAATGGCTGGCCCAATACACTTACCTTGTTCCCGGTCCAACAGCGCATGCGCAAGCGCATCCCCGCTATCCCTCTAGCAGGAGGTATGTCCATGCCAGGCATTTGTGAATGGCCGGCGCAGGCACGCTCCCTGTTAGAGGGAAGCGAGGGATGCGGCCAAAAGCTTAGACGACGCGACGTCAGCAGCTCCGAGCGTGCCGATTGGACGAGCGGCCGCGCACGCGCCGTAGGACTGGAAAGAGGTGAGCTGTTATCAGCGGTCTGGGGGGTTTCACACCAATCGGGGTGCCCCGGAGGAAAGGATCAAAACCCAGGACAGTCAAAATCCTGGGTTTTGGTCCACTTTAACATTGTCAATTTCTGAGTCTCATATATGAAGGTGAAATGATATAGTGAGAGCACATGACATGTTATCAGCTCAAGCAACGTTCTATAAATCTTCTAAACTACAAATACCACTGTGTCATGTGATCAGTGTTATGCGCTATTCACTAGGAGCTGCCTTATGTGCACTGAACTAAACCCCACTATGGCTAAACTACACTTTACCTCGGCACAGCCGGCGGCTTTATCCCTCTTAGTAAATCAAGTCCTCTATTTATATATACAGGGATTATCCATGGATGCTCTGCCGTTATGGCAGAGCATCCGTGACGAACCGATTGCCATATTTTTCCGGCTTATTTAACCTCCGCAGACACACATTGAGTCATTGTGGAAAGCCAGGATGGACTAACATAGGAAGCACGGGCTGGAGGGGGTAAGTAATGTGCCAGTATATGGGCATACCTCCCAAGTGTCCCTGATTTGGAGGGACTGTCCCTCTTTATAGAGTTCATGTCCCCCTGTCCCTTGTTCTTATTGGTCCCTCTTTGAATGGGCAAATTATTGCTTCAGATCTGCATGTTACACCTCAAAGTGTTTCTATTGTTGTAACTGTTACACTCTATCTCCTATCTTCAACCATGCCTCAATGAGGGGACGTGGCTTCATTTACATATCGTCCCTCTTTGAGGTGTAACCTGCAGATCTGCCCCACTCACCCTGGCGAAGTGGCACCAGGCCACACAACGCGTCGGTGGTAGGCTGCTGTAGGAGGACCTGGGCTCTGCCGATTGGTGAGGTCATTTACTCTTACTTTATTACTGATTTTATTTATTAATGCACTTATGTCACTTTACTTACAACTATTATGTTATATTGAACTATTATTGATTGAGCATTTTACACTTATTTGCTTAGTTTGCGCACATATTTCCTTATATTATATTTTTTCTCTTTGCATTTGTATTGCACTTATGGTCGTATGTAGGGATGAGCGAATCGATCCGGACGAACCCGGATTCGTTCCGAATTTCATTGAAAATTTGATTCTGAACGAATCCGAATTTCCCCGCGATTCGATCGATCGAAGTTTTCCTTTAAACTCCATTTAC
Organism: Gastrophryne carolinensis; assembly: GCA_027917425.1. Taxonomy (NCBI): domain Eukaryota; kingdom Metazoa; phylum Chordata; class Amphibia; order Anura; family Microhylidae; genus Gastrophryne; species Gastrophryne carolinensis. The sequence continues at coordinate 614,933,868 of CM051235.1, forward strand.
TTCAATTACAGGCATTGTAAAATGGTGGATGGACATGTCTGGACATATCCCCGGGGGCAAGTTATCATGGGAAGGTCACATGCAGCCTATCAGCAGCCAGGAGCCCCGGTGACGTCACAGCGCTATATAAAGCGGCGGCCATCTTGCGTGTGCGCATTTGAGACTTGCAGTGCACAGACAATGGAGGACAAGGAGAGAGTAACAGAGAGGCAGGGAGACCCACAGAGTGCCAGGGAGAGCCAGGGAAAGATAGGGAAAGATGGTGAAAAATCGGGAACGATCCAGGCAAGGACAGCAGATAAAGTGACAGGGAAAGAAAGCTTTTTTTTATTTTCATTTCACTTCATTTGCCAGATCAGTTTTAAATTGCTGTGTTTTGTGCTGTAAAAATTCCTGGCCACTGTGCATCCCATGTTGGCAGTGGCACATTTAACATTTCTTATAGCTCGATTAGTTTTAATTTTTTTGGTCTGCTGTAAAAACCCCAGCCCACATGGGCATTCCATTTCAGCACGTGACCCCTATCTTTTATACAAAATCCCACACCTGCACCTAGCACCCTATCTGTTATACAAAATAAGCGTGTTTCAGCCTCAGCTGTACTAAGTTATTTAATTTTGCATTGGTTTTGGTCTGCTTTAAATACACCAGGCCGCAGGGTATCCCAAACCACCACGTTGCACCCTGTTACACTAAATAAGCGTGCTTCTGCCTCAGCTTTACTAAGTGATTTAATTTTGCATTGGTTTCTGTCTGCTGTCATTACACCAGGCCGCAGGGTATCCCAAACTTGCACCTAGCACCCTGTTATACAAAATAAGTAAATACATAAAAAGGTCAGGCAGACAAGTGCCAGGAAGTTCAAAGAGGAGTGGCAGAGGCCAAGATTCTGCAGGCAGAGGTCGCAGCAGACTAGGGGCGAGTGGCAACAGGAGTCATGGTGAGAGACCTGATCTGCCAGTAATGTTTGGGCTCCTGCTGCCAACTCCAGTGTGTCTTTCAAGCAATGTTTGGGCTCCTGCTGCCAACTCCAGTGTCTTTTTCAAGCAATGTTTTGTCTCCTGCTGCTCCTGCTGCCAACTCCAGTGTCTTTTTCAAGCAATGTTTTGTCTCCTGCTGCCAACTCCAGTGTCTCTTTCAAGCAATGTTTGGGCTCCTGCTGCTGCTGCTGCCAACTCCAGTGTGTCTTTCAAGCAATGTTTGGGCTCCTGCTGCTGCCAACTCCAGTGTGTCTTTCAAGCAATGTTTTGGCTCCTGCTGCCCCTGCTGCCAACTCCAGTGTCTCTTTCAGCCAATGTTTGGGCTCCTGCTGCTGCTGCTGGCAACTCCAGTGTCTCTTTCAGCCAATGTTTGGGCTCCTGCTGCTGCTGCTGGCAACTGCAGTGTGTCTTTAGAGCAATTTTTGTGCTCCTGCTGCCAACTCCAGTGTCTCTTTCAAGCAATGTTTGGGCTCCTGCTGCCAACTCCAGTGTGTCTTTCAAGCAATGTTTGGGCTCCTGCTGCCAACTCCAGTGTCTTTTTCAAGCTATGTTTTGGGCTCCTGCTGCCAACTCCAGTGTCTCTTTCAAGCTATGTTTGGGCTCCTGCTGCTGCCAACTCCAGTGTGTCTTTCAAGCAATGTTTGGGCTCCTGCTGCCAACTCCAGTGTGTCTTTCAAGCAATGTTTGGGCTCCTGCTGCCAACTCCAGTGTCTTTTTCAAGCTATGTATGTTTTGGGCTCCTGCTGCTGCCAACTCCAGTGTCTCTTTCAAGCTATGTTTGGGCTCCTGCTGCTGCCAACTCCAGTGTGTCTTTCAAGCAATGTTTGGGCTCCTGCTGCCAACTCCAGTGTGTCTTTCAAGCAATGTTTGGGCTCCTGCTGCCAACTCCAGTGTGTCTTTCAAGCAATGTTTGGGCTCCTGCTGCTGCTTGCAACTCCAGGGTGTGATTCATCCAATTTTTGGGCTCCTGCTGCCAACTCCAGTGTCTCTTTCAAGCTATGTTTGGGCTGCTGCTACTTGCAACTCCAGTGTGTGATTCAGCCAATTTTTGGGCTCCTGCTGCCAACTCCAGTGTCTCTTTCAAGCTATGTTTGGGCTCCTGCTGCTGCTGCTTGCAACTCCAGGGTGTAATTCAGCTAATTTTTGGGCTCCTGCTGCCAACTCCAGTGTCTCTTTCAACCAATATTTGGGCGGCTGCTGCTGCTTGCAAGGGTGCGATTCAGCTAATTTTTGGGCTCCTGCTGCTGCCAGCTCCAGGGTGTGTTTTTCAGGCACTATAGGCGCCGCTCATAGTGATGTCACCTCAACTCTCTGCAATTGTGCCGCTTTGCCATTTTATTAGCGATGCCTCCGATCTGCATGTGATAATTATTTACAGTATTATTTCAATAACCCAGCACGCGTCCTATGCGTGTTACAGCAAGGCAGAATGGTTTACAACCCTAACGAGGCTCTAGGAGGCTCAGAAATAGCCGTTTTTAATTGCGATTAGTCGCAAATAAATTCGGGTCGAAATGATTTTTGTCGGAAAAAAGCCAACCCCAGGGTCTCTTTAAAGTAATGTTTGGGCTCCTGCTGCTGCTGCCAACTTCTGCCAACTCCAGGGTGTGATTCATCCAATTTTTGGGCTCCTGAAGCCAACCCCAGTGTCTCTTTAAAGTAATATTTGGGCTCCTGCTGCTGCCAACTCCAGGGTGTGATTCATCCAATTTTTGGGCTCCTGAAGCCAACCCCAGGGTCTCTTTGAAGTAATGTTTGGGCTCCTGCTGCTGCCAACTCCAGGGTGTGATTCATCCAATTTTTGGGCTCCTGAAGCCAACCCCAGGGTCTCTTTAAAGTAATATTTGGGCTCCTGCTGCTGCTGCTTGCAACTCCAGGGTGTGATTCATCCAATTTTTGGGCTCCTGAAGCCACCCCCAGTGTCTCTTTCAGCCAATGTTTGGGCTCCTGCTGCTGCCAACTCCAGGGTGTGATTCATCCAATTTTTGGGCTCCAGTGTCTCTTTAAAGCAATGTTTGGGCTCCTGCCCCTCATAGTGATGCCACTTCAACTCTCTTGAATTCAATTGTGCCGCTCTGCGATTCTATTAGCGATGCCTCTGATCTGCATGTGATATTTATTCAAAGTATTAAATTTAACTAACCCAGCACGCATCCTGTGCGTGTTACAGCAAGGCAGAATGGTTTACAACCCTATTGAGGCTCTAGGAGGCTCAGAAATAGCCGTTTTTAATTGCGATTAGTCGCAAATAAATTCGGGTCGAAATGATTTTTGTCGGAAAATTCGGCTCCTGAAGCCAAAATTTTTGGGCTCCTGAAGCCAACCCCAGGGTCTCTTTGAAGTAATGTTTGGGCTCCTGCTGCTGCCAACTCCAGGGTGTGATTCATCCAATTTTTGGGCTCCTGAAGCCAACCCCAGGGTCTCTTTAAAGTAATATTTGGGCTCCTGCTGCTGCTGCTTGCAACTCCAGGGTGTGATTCATCCAATTTTTGGGCTCCTGAAGCCACCCCCAGTGTCTCTTTCAGCCAATGTTTGGGCTCCTGCTGCTGCCAACTCCAGGGTGTGATTCATCCAATTTTTGGGCTCCAGTGTCTCTTTAAAGCAATGTTTGGGCTCCTGCCCCTCATAGTGATGCCACTTCAACTCTCTTGAATTCAATTGTGCCGCTCTGCGATTCTATTAGCGATGCCTCTGATCTGCATGTGATATTTATTCAAAGTATTATTTAACTAACCCAGCACGCATCCTGTGCGTGTTACAGCAAGGCAGAATGGTTTACAACCCTATTGAGGCTCTAGGAGGCTCAGAAATAGCCGTTTTTAATTGCGATTAGTCGCAAATAAATTCGGGTCGAAATGATTTTTGTCGGAAAATTCGGCTCCTGAAGCCAAAATTTTTGGGCTCCTGAAGCCAACCCCAGGGTCTCTTTGAAGTAATGTTTGGGCTCCTGCTGCTGCCAACTCCAGGGTGTGATTCATCCAATTTTTGGGCTCCTGAAGCCAACCCCAGGGTCTCTTTAAAGTAATATTTGGGCTCCTGCTGCTGCTGCTTGCAACTCCAGGGTGTGATTCATCCAATTTTTGGGCTCCTGAAGCCACCCCCAGTGTCTCTTTCAGCCAATGTTTGGGCTCCTGCTGCTGCCAACTCCAGGGTGTGATTCATCCAATTTTTGGGCTCCAGTGTCTCTTTAAAGCAATGTTTGGGCTCCTGCCCCTCATAGTGATGCCACTTCAACTCTCTTGAATTCAATTGTGCCGCTCTGCGATTCTATTAGCGATGCCTCTGATCTGCATGTGATATTTATTCAAAGTATTATTTAACTAACCCAGCACGCATCCTGTGCGTGTTACAGCAAGGCAGAATGGTTTACAACCCTATTGAGGCTCTAGGAGGCTCAGAAATAGCCGTTTTTAATTGCGATTAGTCGCAAATAAATTCGGGTCGAAATGATTTTTGTCGGAAAATTCGGCGAATCAGTCGAATCGAATTTTTCAAAAGTTCGCTCATCTCTAGTCGTATGGATTAATTATACATGTCCACTGATTTTGCACTTTAATTGCCATACAATCAAGTATATAAAACCCCTTTTCATGAATTTGTATATATATTAGAGCCATTGTCAGGATTCCTCCTTTAGCGGTTTGTGTATATATGTTTTTTTAACTGTCTTTCATGTTGTAAGCTTTAGCTGCGTATCAATTTCAATAAATTTTCTGTTTTTATACTTTCATACACTCATGAGTGCGGCTCTATTTATGGGGTTAATTTGGGGCATATCTAGAGCGCCAGCTTTGTAATTTCTCTCCCATGTATTCATCCCCTTAGCCAGCACCGTTTTACATGTTCCTTGGCTGTGCATATCCATATCCTCTTTTCGTAACATGCAGATCTGCCGCAATAAATGATTCATTTGACTCTTATTCAGGGTGAAGGTCTGGATTAATGTCGACAATCTGTATGTACAGGGGGGGAAACATATAAGATAGGCTCTTATTCAGGGTGAAGGTCTGGATTAATGTGGACAATCTGTATGTACAGGGGGGGAAACATATAATATAGGCTCTTATTCAGGGTGAAGGTCTGGATTAATGTGGACAATCTGTATGTACAGGGTGTGGGAAACATATAAGATAGGCTCTTATTCAGGGTGAAGGTCCGCTTTAAGAGAGAAAGGATGGCTGGGAGGCTTTTCTCAGGATAAGGGAGGACAATTCTTGGAAAGTCTTGTTTTACGGCCACGGAATTCCTAGCTGCTCTATGTATTGTATACAAACAGATCAGGTTCTGATTGGACAGATGGGGGGGGGGGGGGGGGGCAAGTCATGTGGTTACCAGATTTTCAGGTCAGGTCCTTGGAGGCCTCATTTCTTCTCATCTTAAAGTGGACCAACACCCAGGATTTTGACTATCCTGGGTTTTGGTCCACTTCGGCACCCCGATCGGGGGTGCCCCTCTGTGTGAAACCCCCCAGAAACCCCAATAAACTCACCTCTCCCCGCTCCCACGTGACTGCCCGGTCCAATCCCCGCCTGGCGGGGAACAGGAACGTCCAAGCGGCTTCCGCCGCCGCCGCCTCCCTCGCGTCACTTTCGGCGCGCACGCGCCCGTGCCGGCCATTCACATACGGCCGGCGCGGGGGCGCGCACGCCTAGAGGGGCGCGAGGGAGGCGGCGGCGGAAGATAAGGTAGGTGATTTGGGGTGTTTGGGGGGGTTTCACCCCGCGGGACATCCCGATCTCGGATGTCCCGCGGGGTGGGAGGTGATTGGCCCGGGAATCTTATAGATTTCCGGGCCGATCACCTCTCGGTGTTGGTCCACTTTAAAGCGGAGCTCCAGCCCCAGCCTTTTCAACATTCCCTCCATCCTCTCTTTTCACCTCTTCATAAATTAAATTCCCCTTTCCTTCTCTCCATCTCTTTTCCATATTTCCTCTTCAGTCTGTTTTTCTTTCCCCATCTCTCCGTCTCCATGTTTCCTATGTTACTCGCTTTCCATTTTGGGTGTGTGTGTCTCTAGGGGGCGCCATCCTGAAATCTTGCACAGGGGCGAAACTTACCCTAAGGCCGGCCCTGATCTCCGTTATCCAGGACCCTGCCTGACTTTGAGATGCCAAGGAGAGTGTAGGTCCGCATTAACCTCACCCCTGTTCTACCATAGAACAACCCCGGAATGGTCCTAAGCTTTTTAAACTGGAGGGTGAGGGATGTAAGCAAGCAGACCTAGACTGTTACTTAGCATCCATATATCCATCCCACAATGATGAGCAATTCTAATTTGGGGCATTCTTACTGTTACTTAGCCATTCAAAAATGAAGGGCTAAGGATATAAGCAGGCCTAGTCTTTATTTTTACTGCAGGTTTTTGTTTAAAGTGGACCAAAACCCAGCAGGATCCATTCCCTCCCCATGGGGCATCCAAAATCGGGATGCCCCACTGTGTGAAACCCCCCCCCCCAGGACGCCCACAAACCTTACCTGAACCCCGATCCAACGGCGCATGCGCGGGTCACGGCCGCAGCTCGCGCTTCTCTCTAGTAGGACTCGTGACCGCGGCAGGCATCTGTGATTGGCCAGCGCAGATGCGCAGGGAGCGCATCTGCGCTGGCCAATCACAGATGCCTGCCGCGTTAGAGGGAAGCGCGAGAAGCGGCCGCCAGTGTACTCGGAGCCGCTGAAGTAAGACGACGCTTTGACGCGCATAGCTCAGCGTCTCCGAGCGTGCTGATTGGAAGAGCGGCCGTGCATGCGCCGTAGGAGTGAGGCGAGTTGATCTGGGGGGTTTCACGCAGCGGGGCACCCCCGATCGGGGTGCTCAAGGGAAGTGGACCAAAACCCAGGATAGTCAAAATCCTGGGTTTTGATCCACTTTAAGAATGAAGGCCTGGCTTACTTCAGCATAATGTGACCTCCTCGGTTCAGTGTGATGCAATGCTCAATTATGGTCCAAGTGTAAACTGCTGCACGCCCCCTCCTCCTCCTCAGATCACATCTGCTTGCCATTAGCGAGACCTCAGAGAAAGTCTTTCCAGAGCCTGGCAGAGAGAAGCTTCGCCTACAGTGGCCCCAACAGCCACACACTGCAAGAGTGCTTTCTTAAAGTGGACCAAAACCCAGGATTTTGACTATCCCCCGGGGGCACCCCGCTGTGTGAAACTCCCCAGGTCGCCGAAACCAACTCAACTCTTCCTGGTCCTCGGCCAATCAGCATGCTCGGATCCCCTGACATCACGTCCTCTAAGCCTTCGCCTAAGACCAGCGCATCTCCAGCTACCCTCTAACAGGGTTTGTGCCCACGCCGGCCATTCACAAATGCCCTGCTAGAGGGATAGCGGGGATGCGGCCGCAGCTCATGCATGCGACGTTGGATCGGGAAAGAAAGTAAGTGAATGGGGCGACCTGGAGGGTTTCACACAGCGGGGCATTGATTTTGGATGCCCCAGTGGGGGGGGGGGGGGGATTCGATCAGCCTGGGAATCTTAGATTCCCGGGCCGATCACCCCTGGGTGTTGGTCCACTTTAAAGCACATAACTGTGTCTTAACCCTTTAAGTGCCAGCCTACCTGGAGTTTTTGTCATGCTTATAGATTCCCAGGCCGATCGCAGTGGGTTTTGGGCCAATTTAAAAAGTATTTACATACTTAATGGCACATAATGACCAAGAATAGCAGGATTTTCCCATTACTAGTAGTAGGCGGAGCCATGCAAATCATCTTTTTTTCTCCTTTGTGATGGCTCAAGCACCCAAGATGAGCCAGCTGGGCGTGCAGTTCTTGAGTACATCTTCTAATATCTACACAAACATACCCACTCCCTCCGCACTCACAGCGAAGACCTAAAGCCAAAATGACCCATGCTTTGGCCTTTAGATCAGAGGTCTGATTTAACCCCGTCCTGGGTCGCCAGGGAGGTATGCACATGTGCTGTGGGATCACCAGATCAAGGCAAGTATAATAGAATACTCACACACAGATAATGTGTTAAAGTGGACCAAAACCCACGGCGATTGGCCTGGTAATCTATAAGATTTCCTCCCCCCCCCCCCGGGCATCCAAAATCGGGATGCCCCGCTGTGTGGAACCCCCCAGGTCACCAATACACTTACCTTCTTTTCCGGTCCGACAGCGCATGCACGAGCCGCAGCCCCGCTATCCCTCTAGCAGGGGGCTTGTCTGCACCAGGCATTTGTGAATGGCCAGCACGGGCACGCTCCCAGTTAGAGGAAAGCGAGGGATGCGGCCGTCAGTGTGCTCTGAGCCACTGGCCTTAGACGAATGCTTAAGACGATGAGATGGCAGCGGCTCTGAGCGCGCTGATTGGACAAACGTTTAGGACCGGGAAGAGGCGAGTTGGTTTCGGGTACCTGGGGGGGTGACTACCGCTGGCTCAGGGACAGCCACCTTTATTTCTCAGGACCCTTCTACCCCCTCCCTTCCCTGGGGCAGACTGTTCCCTCCCCCGGTTGTGAAACCCGCTTTAGAACCTGAAAACCTTTTAGAGGTTATAACTTTGGCTCATATGGCTCTGGATATGGCACCAAACGATTGGGCTGGATGCCGGGCATCCGATGAGCTGAAAGAGTCCCTAGATGGGTCAGAACCCGAGATCTCCATTTCTCTAGGTCCCCCTGGTTGCATGGCCATGAGAATCGTACGTTGTACGTGCAGTTTTGTGGGCCATTCTGGTTCTGTATCTGGCTTGGTGCTAGGGCACACAGTGACCCAGCTACGGTCCGATTTGTGTTGGGGCTGGGTGTTTGATGTGAGGGAGCTCTCTCCAGGGGTCACCCCTGCTTCAGCCTCAGCAGGGCCTTCCCGGGCCAGAGGTATGAGAGAATCAGTAGGGAGTCTGTGATCTGAGATTGGCTCAACTCACAGATGCCAATTCTCCTTCCTAGAGAGATTAGGTCCGGTGCGTGTTTATGGCTAGAAAGCCTGAAAGCGGACCTTCACCCTGAATAAGACCCTATCTTATATGCTTCCCACACCCTGTACATACAGATTTCTCACATTAATCCGGACCTTCACCCTGAATAAGAGCCTATCTTGTATGTTTCCCCCCTGTACATACAGATTGCTCACATTAATCCGGACCTTCACCCTGAATAAGAGCCTATCTTATATGTTTCCTCCCTGTACATACAGATTGCTCACATTAATCCGGACCTTCATCCTGAATAAGAGCCTATCTTATATGTTTCCCACACCCTGTACATACAGATTGCTCACATTAATCCGGGCCTTCACCCTGAATAAGAGCCTATCTTGTATGTTTCCCCTTGTACATACAGATTGCCCACATTAATCCGTACCCTCACCCTGAATAAGAGCCTATCTTTTATGTTTCCCACACCCTGTACATACAGATTGCTCACATTAGAAATCATCCTACCTGCATCTACTGCAGCCTTTAAACATCCAAGATAGTGGCTCATGGAGCATCAGGCAGCCTGCAAACAGGACAGTGTCTTCTGACTGTGTCGCTCTGCATTCTGGGATTGCTGTCCTCTCCCTGACCCCAGCTCTGCTCTGTCTGTGCAAAGCACAGCTATAACCCCTCCCCCTGCACTTTATCCCGCTCTCCTCAGTATGTGTGATGCTTCTGAGGCAAGATGGCGGCGCCCGTATTCTAAAGTCCTGAACAGAGTTGCAGCCTGGGTTGGAGAAAGAATAATAAGTGCTTAGAACACAGAATCCTAAAGGGGGAAGCCGGGCATCAGCAATAAAATGACATATAATATTTGCCCTCTTCCTAACAATATTACACACACAAAACGTGGTAAGTAGTAAAACCTTATAATAGAAGACACACGTGGTAAGTAATATACTGTGACCTTAGAATATATTAAACACAGATAACGTGGTAAGTAATATACTGTAACCTTAGAATGTATTACACACAGATAACGTGGTAAGTAATATACTGTAACCTTAGAATGTATTACACACAGATAACTTGGTAAGTAATATACTGTAACCTTAGAATATATTACACACAGATAACGTGGTAAGTAATATACTGTAACCTTAGAATATATTACACACAGATAACGTGGTAAGTAATATACTGTAACCTTAGAATATATTACACACAGATAACGTGGTAAGTAATATACTGTAACCTTAGAATATATTACACACAGATAACGTGGTAAGTAATATACTGTAACCTTAGAATATATTACACACAGATAACGTGGTAAGTAATATACTGTAACCTTAGAATATATTACACACAGATAACGTGGTAAGTAATATACTGTAACCTTAGAATATATTACACACAGATAACGTGGTAAGTAATATACTGTAACCTTAGAATATATTACACACAGATAACGTGGTAAGTAATATACTGTAACCTTAGAATATATTACACACAGATAACGTGGTAAGTAATATACTGTAACCTTAGAATATATTACACACAGATAACGTGGTAAGTAATATACTGTAACCTTAGAATATATTACACACAGATAACGTGGTAAGTAATATACTGTAACCTTAGAATATATTACACACAGATAACGTGGTAAGTAATATACTGTAACCTTAGAATATATTACACACAGATAACGTGGTAAGTAATATACTGTAACCTTAGAATATATTACACACAGATAACGTGGTAAGTAATATACTGTAACCTTAGAATATATTACACACAGATAACGTGGTAAGTAATATACTGTAACCTTAGAATATATTACACACAGATAACGTGGTAAGTAATATACTGTAACCTTAGAATATATTACACACAGATAACGTGGTAAGTAATATACTGTAACCTTAGAATATATTACACACAGATAACGTGGTAAGTAATATACTGTAACCTTAGAATATATTACACACAGATAACGTGGTAAGTAATATACTGTAACCTTAGAATATATTACACACAGATAACGTGGTAAGTAATATACTGTAACCTTAGAATATATTACACACAGATAACGTGGTAAGTAATATACTATAACCATAGAATATATTACACACAGATAACGTGGTAAGTAGTAAAACCTTATAATAGAATGATGACCTATATTACCATGTTATCTGTGTGTGTGTATTGTATTCTATTAGATTATAATACACATCTAATCAGCGGCCTATTACTTCCGGAGCAGTCTTATCTTTCGTCAGTAAGTTAAATATAGATGTCACTTATACAAACAAGCAGATCAAACAACGGCCTTTGTGTGGCTCTCCCAGCCCTGGGAGAGCTGCTTACACAAGGGAGGGAAACAGCTCATACACTGATCAAACACCAGGCTATTCAGGACAACCCTTCCTGAGGTCCTGTCACAGCTACAGGATGTATATAGATCCCACGACAGCGGATCTGTCATCACATACATCATCCAAGACACCTCCAGTCGCAATGCCAGACACAACAACCCCCAAACCCTTCACCCTGAATAAGAGTCTATTTGGTATGTTTCCCTTACACCCTACATACACATTGCCCACATTAATACGGACCTTCACCCTGAATAAGAGTCTATTTGGTATGTTTCCCTTACACCCTACATACAGATTGCCCACATTAATCCGGACCTTCACCCTGAATAAGAGTCTATTTGGTATGTTTCCCTTACACCCTACACACAGATTGCCCACATTAAAAATCATCCTACCTGCACTTATTGCATTTTTTTAACATCCAAGATGGCAGCTGTGACAGACGCTCTGCCTTTTGGATGTCATCACTATTCAATTGCCCACCGGGTCATTCACTGGCCTTTTCTTAATTAGGTTCCAGACAATGTCATTGTATTTTGATACTGTTATAGGCAATGTCATTGTAGTTTGGATTGTATTACAGACTGCCATTGTGTTGATTGATTACGTCACAGACAATGGCATTGTTCTGATTGATTGTGTTACAGACGTCTATTGTTTTCCTGATTGCGTCACCGGCAGAGTTGAGGGATTGTGTGCCCTGCTGCTATTGGTCGGTGTGTGTGTCATGCAGTTCTCCATCAGGTCCACCTTGCATGGAGACTTGTGTATATAAGGCCCAGGGTGGCACTAATAAACACAGTTCATCTTCACCCTCAATACTGAGTTCTGTCTCTTATTGGGGGAAAACGCTATATTACAATTCACTAGCCCTTGTAAGGGCTGTTCCTGGTTCCTCACGGACGATTCGGGGATTCCTGCAGCACCTTTTACGATTGGGAAAAGGACGTCTCGGGCGGTGAAGCCCTCCGGCGATAAGGGTTATCGCTACAGCAGCCCATGGAGTTTCAGGCTGCCTGCAGACAGGAAGGGTCTTCTGACTGTGCCACTCTGCATTCTGGGATTGCTGACCTCAGCTCTGCTCGGTCCCTGCAAAGCCCAACTATATCCCGCCCCCAGCACTTGCCCAACCCCATTCCTCAAGGAGGCTATTGGCTCCCAGTAGGATCCACTACAGTTTGCATACAAAGCAAACAAATCTGCAGTTAATCTGGCAATCAAGTTCACATTAGATCATGTTGATCGACCCAAGATTGCTATTTGTGGATTTCTCATCTGCTTTTAACACCATTGATCCCCCAATTCTCCATGGGAAGATGCTTTCTCTGGGCATCTCATCAAGGTTATCTGGCTGGATTATTAGCTTTCTTACTGGCAGGTCCTAGAGAGTTAAACTGGGCCCCTTTATTTCCTCGCCTAGGATCTTGAATATTGGTGCACCTCAGGGATGTGTTATGTCTCCCCTTCTCTTTTCACTGTAGACAAATGACTTCACCTCCTCAGATCCTTCAATCAAGATCATCAAGTATGCAGAGGATACGACCTTGGTAGGCCTCATCAGCGACAACGATGAGTCTACCTACCGGACCCAAGTCAAAACCCTGGAATCCTGGTGCAGTGCAAACAACCTTATCCCGAACTCCCAGAAAATGGTTGAACTCATAACTGACTTCAGGCGATCCCACCTAACGCACCATCCCATTTCGATTAGTGATGAAGAAGTCAAAATCGTCACCAGCACAAAATTTCTCGGTACCGTCATCACGCAGGACTTGAAGTGGAGCATGCAAGCTACCTTCATCTTAAAGAAGGCCCAACAGGGGCTATACTTCTCGAGACAATTGGTGAGATACGGCATGTCTAAAAGGATCCTAACAACCTTTTACAATGCTGCCATAGGATCGCTTCTGATCTCCTCCTTCACTGTCTGGTACAGCGGGGCTACAACCAAAAAATAGGCTGAAGAGAATTACTAGGATTGCCGAGCGGATCATGGGATGCCCCCAATTCAAGAGCAGAATCTGCACAAAGGCTAAAAAAATAGCTATGGACCCAACGCACCCAGGGCATTCCTTCTTCAGACTCTTACCCTCTGGCCGCAGGTACCTGGTTCTTTCAACTAGAACCTCCAGGCACAACAGTAGTTTTTTTTTCCCTTGGCCGTTATGGCACGGAATAACCGGCACTGAATAACCCGAACTGAATAACCGGCACTGAATAACCGGCACTGAATAACCGGCACTGAATAACCGGCACTGAATAACCGGCACTGAATAACCGGCACTGAATAACCGGCACTGAATAACCGGCACTGAATAACCGGCACTGAATAACCCCAACTGAATAACCCCAACTGAATAACCCCAACTGAATAACCCCAACTGAATAACCCCAACTGAATAACCCCAACTGAATAACCCCAACTGAATAACCCCAACTGAATAACCCCAACTGAATAACCCCAACTGAATAACCCCAACTGAATAACCCCAACTGAATAACCCCAACTGAATAACCCCAACTGAATAACCCCAACTGAATAACCCCAACTGAATAACCCCAACTGAATAACCCCAACTGAATAACCCCAACTGAATAACCCCAACTGAATAACCCCAACTGAATAACCCCAACTGAATAACCCCAACTGAATAACCCGCACTGAATAACCCGCACTGAATAACCCGCACTGAATAACCCGCACTGAATAACCCGCACTGAATAACCCGCACTGAATAACCCGCACTGAATAACCCGCACTGAATAACCCGCACTGAATAACCCGCACTGAATAACACGCACTGAATAACACGCACTGAATAACACGCACTGAATAACACGCACTGAATAACACGCACTGAATAACACGCACTGAATAACCTGCACTGAACTTATACCTGCCACTACTACGTATGTTGCTGTGTATTATATGTATTATAGGTATTATATGTCTATTGTTTATAGCTCTAATGGTGAATCTCCTGCCAAAAAGCATTCCTTGTATGTATCCTGTACTTACTTAGCGGTCAATAAAGTATTCAGTATTCATTCTGTCGCCACCCGACCTCCTCAATCGAATGCTGAATGAGGTATCATACAGATATATAGCTTGGAAAGAGTATCATTACACCCCCCTGATTTGTTTCAAGTGGACCAACACCCAGGATTTTCACTATCCTGGGTTTTGGTCCACTTCCACGAGGCACCCCGATCGGGGTGAAACCCCCCCAGATCGCCCTAAAAAACTCACCTCACCCCGCTCCTACGCGAGCGCTCGTCCAATCAGAGCGCTCAGAGCCGCTGTGGTATGCACGTCAGGGTGGATTTGATTTAAATCTAACTGATTTAAATCACGATTTAAATCACGATTTAAATCACTAGTCAGTAAGGCTTGATTTAAATCAGTGATTTAAATCAAAGTTTCTACCTAAACTAGTTCTTGCTATTTTAACATGCAAGTAGATGAAGATTTTTAGAATCACTTTTTATATTACTTTTTTCTCCCCAGTTTAATGGGTTTAATGGGATTTTTTTTAAAAAAACATTGATTTTTATCCACCCTGATGCACGTACAAGCTGTGCGAGCTGGAGGCCGCATCTCGCGCTTCCCTCTAACAGGGAGCGCACCCGCGACGACCATTCACAAAAGGCTAGAGAGAAGCGCGAGATGCGGCCGCGGCTCACGCATGCGGCGTTGGAACGGGGATAAGGTAAGGTTTTGGGGCGTCCTGCGGGGTTTCACACAGCGGGGCATCCCAATTTCGGATGCCCCGCGGGGAGCGATCTGATCGGCCCGGGAATCTTATAGATTCCCGAGCTGATCACCCCTGGGTGTTGGTCCACTTTAAACCAAACCAAAACATTTTTAACTAGCATCCACTGAATTTCTCCCCCTATGTATATTACCATTTGCCAATTTTCACTGCTTCTGCTTCACTCCAATCCCAGATAATGGTGGATGTTTTAGCTGTGAAGCTCAGCCTCCTCTATTCATTGCTGCTGTTGTGTGTGGCAATTATAGCATTGCCACACCTATGCAATAACTGATCACCTGCCATCTTACAGGATGATTCGTAAAAGGGAAAATATCCATTTCTAGTTCTACACCATAAGAAGGGAGTATAGGTGGGGCTTTGGCCAAATGTATTTGACAAGTTCAGTTAGTTTTGGTCCGCTTTAAACCGGACCTTCACCATGATTTAATGAAAAGCCCAAACTCTTAAAAAACAATTCCTCAGCATCTAAAATTAATATATTTTACATGTTTAGTCACTAATTTATTATACTTCCCCCACTGGGCTGCAACTCTGTTCGGGAATTTAGGATACGGGCGCCGCCATCTTGACTCAGAAGCATCACACTTACTGAGGAGAGGAGAGTGGGATAAGGTACAGGGGGGCGGGTTATAGCTGTGCTTTGCTCAGACAGAGCAGAGCTAGGGTCAGGGAAAGGTCAGCAGTCCCAGAATGCAGAGCAGCACAGTCACTTCCTGTTTGCAGGCACTTCCTGTTTGCAGGCTGCCTGCAAAAATGGCAGCTTCCATAAGCCGCCATCTTGGATGTTTAAAGGCTTATAAAATGCAGTAGATGCAGGTAGGATGATTTTTAATGTGAGCAATCTGTATGTACAGGGTGTGGGAAACATATAAGATAGACTCTTATTTAGAGTGAAGGTCCGCTTTAAGTGTAGCCATCAGTTCTGCAATCCTGCTGCTGGACTTCATTTCACCCTACAATGAGACAAGTGCCTCCCAGTCCTGGTGCTCGGGGAGAAACTGCCTTGTTATTGTCCAGCTTTTAAGGGGGGAGGGGGGGGGGGGGGATTTCAAACACTACCTGCAAATGGGAGATGCCCCCCACGCTGCCTGCAATTGGGAGACGCCCCCAACGCTGCCTGCAATTGGGAGACGCCCCCCACGCTGCCTGCAATTGGGAGATGCCCAATTCGGGTTTGCCCCTCCGTCACCCAGTCGCTCTGTCAGCAGCTCATTTCGCCCTACAATGGGACAAGTGCCTCCCAGTCCCAATGCTCGGGGAAAAACTGCCTTATTACTGTCCAGGTTTCGGGTTGGGGGGGTTCCACACACTGCCTGCAATTTGGAGAAGCATCCGCCCACACACTGCCTGCAACTGGGAGATGCCCACACACTGCCTGCAACTGGGAGATGCCCACACACTGCCTGCAACTGGGAGATGCCCACACACTGCCTGCAACTGGGAGATGCCCCCATAGGGAGACAGCCCAAAACCCACATAGGGAGACAGCCCAAAACCCAAAATAGTTCAAATCCCACTTTAATAAGAAGCCCCAGAATTTGGTCCACCTTGCAGGAGCCCACATTTGTGTAGTCCCCCCTCCCCCCTTGACGAGTATGGCCTACACTCTTCTCAACCCAGCAAACCCATGCTGAATGCACAAAGGCAGATTGGGGCCTAAAATCAGCCCGGGACTTTACCAGCATCTGGCCTACCCATCACCAACCAGTGGCATCTGCTTCTTCCTGGCCAGTCACCCAGTGTGCTCCAATACTGAGGCTATATCATTATGGGGAGGACATGTGCTGGGGTTGCTTGGGTGAGGGGGTGAAGTGGGGATGCAGGGACTGGATGGGAGTGTTAGAAAAGGTATCAGCCCAGTCTGCCCCAAGCAGTGCAGCCCAGTGGGCATTTGCCCGGGTCTCCCTATGGCAGACTTGGATGGCTGCTGACGGGTGTGCGCAGGGCTGAGAAAGCAGACATTCCGGGTGCAGTGTCAATGAGGAACGCGATCGAGCATAAATTTGACAGGTGACTATCAGGAAGGCGTCCTCATTAAATAGTCAGTCAATAAATCTGGCCATTAAAGTGGCCCTTCACCCTCCTGGTCTGGGGTGGGGGCAGGAAAGGGTTTGGGGTGCCTGGGGAAGATCATACGACAGGGAAAGGGACTTAATACAGTGTGAACGGAAACCGTAACACACCTAATGTGAAGTTGTGAGTGCCCAGGCAGCTTCCACATGCCCACAGGACATGAAACAGGTTACTATCCGGGACAACACCCACACATGTTCAATCTCAGCAAAGACTAAAGAATGTTAGCTATCTATACAGTAACACAGCAGCTGAGCCGTTACAGAAGTCCTTGCATAAGCCATGTGCAGGTCTATGACTGCTTGGGTTTCTAGTAAGGAGGCCCAAGCCGGGTAGGTGGACATCATGGACATCACTAGCCAGGGAATTGCAAGTTCCCCCCCCCCCCCCACATTGAAGAACTTCCAGGGTTCACCATGGTCAGGCCAAGCTTTTTCATGAAGGTACCCCATACAGGTCTCAGTCAAAATAGGAGAACATTGGGATCCTCCTTGTTTTAGAAGAGCCACCGGCAATTTGTCCTAAAGGAAACAAAGTAAGCTTGCCAAGAGTGTGGCCTCAGTTTCTAAGCAGTTTCTAAGTAACAGTTCATCACTCTTCTAGGAGACAGATAACAGTCATATCACAATGCCTGCAGGCCTTGAACTTCTGAGGACTGGGATGAGGCATAGGTCTACAATGGAGACTAGCTGAGGGTTCCTCATGGGAGTCAGGCCTAAGAAGATTAGGCTGAGGGGACATTGCCCAGCTTTTTTATGATGGTACCTAATGACCCCATGCAGGTGACAACTCATTGAGGTTCCCCTTGTTTTAGAAGATCCACTGGCAACTTGTACTAAAGGAAACACAGTAAGCTTGCTAAGAGTGTGGCTTCAGTTTCCAAGCAACAGGTTCGTCACTTTTCTAATAGACATATAACAGTCATATCACATTGCCTGCAGGCCTTGAACTTCTGAGGACCAAGATTAGGCTGAGGGGACATTGCCCAGCTTTTTATGATGGTACCGCATACAGGTGACAACTCATTGGGGTTCCCCTTGTTCTAAAGGAAATGCAGTAAGCTTGCCAAGAGTGTGGCTTCAGTTTCCAAGCAAGAGTTCCTCACTCTGCCAGAAGACAGATACCAGTCAAATCACATTGCCTGCAGGCCTTGAACCTCTGAGGACCGGGATGAGGCCTACCCCTACCATGGAGACTAGGTGAGGGTCCCTCATGGGAATCAGGCCTGAGAAGATTAGGCAGAGGGGACATTGCCCAGCTTTTTATGATGGTACCTCATACAGGGGACAACTCATTGGGGTTCCCCTTGTTTTAGAAGGACCACCAGAAATTTGTCCTAAAGGAAATGCTGCAAGCTTGCCAAGAATGTGTCTTCAGTTTCCAAGCAAGCGTTCATCACTCTTCTAGAAGACAGATAACTGTCATATTGCATTGCCTGCAGGACTTGAACTTCTGAGGACCAGGATGCCCCTCTTTGAACTTCTGAGGACCAGGATGCCCCTCTTTGTACCTCATACAGGTGACAACTCATTGGGGTTTCCCTTGTTTTAGAAGATCCCCCTGGCAATTTGTCCTAAAGAAAATGCAGTAAGCTTGCCAAAAGGTTGGATCCATATTCCAAGCAACAGTTCATCACTCTTCTAGAAGACAAATAACAGTCATATTGCATTGCCTGCAGGCCTTGAACTTCTGAGGACCAGGATGAGGCCTACGTCTACAATGGAGACTAGGTGAGGGTTCCTCATGGGAGTCAGGTCTGAGAACATAAGGCTGAAGGGACATTGCCCAGCTTTTTTTTTATCATGGTACCTCATACAGGTGACCACTCATTGGGGTTCCCCTTGTTTTAAAAGGACCACCAGTAATTTGTCCTAAAGGAAATGCAGTAAGCTTGCCTAGAGGGTGGATCCGTTTTCCAAGCAATATTCCACCACAAATATAAAAGTCATATCACAGTGTCTGCAGGGCCTTAAAATTCTAAGGACAGGTTTGAGGCCTAGGTCGACCATGGATCCTCGACCCCGTGGAAGTCAGGCCTGAGAAGAAGAACAGGCTGAGGGGGAATTGCCCAGCATTTTCATGACTGTACCTCATACAGGTATCGGCCAAAAGGAACACGGGGTTTCCCTTGTCTCAAAAAGGGCTACCAGCAATTTGTCCTGAAGGAACATTTGCCAAGATGGTGGCTCTCTTTTCCAAGCAACATTCCATCCATCACTGTTCTAGAAGACAGACAACATATCACACGGCAGGATCTTAAAATTCGGAGAACAGGGATGGAGTTCAGGGCAGGCATGGAGTCTAGGCTAGGTTCTCCAGAAGATCAGGCCGAAAAGCTGTTGACAAGCTTTCTCTTGATGGTAGAATATACAGGTATCAGCCCAAAGGGGAGGACACAGAAGAGGTGGAATGGAAGCACCGGCAACAATTTTATCAGAAGGAAATGCAGTGGTTTGCCATGATGGCTGCCCCCCCCCCCCATGTAACATTCTACCACTGTTCTAGAATACTCCATCATATCACGTGTCCTACCCTTCCGAGTCCAGCCACGGAGAATCCTGCCCTAATGATAACAGAGGAATATAAGGGAAACCAAAGACTTATCAGTTCCTCATTAAAACCCTTTCACCACTGCAGGTACAGACCTGCCAGATGGCTGCCAGGATTACTGCATACTAGTAACATAGGGTCCCTTCTCTTTGAAAGCAAGCGTACAGAAAAATTAGAGGAAAGTACCCGTGGAGAAGCTGTACGTACGGCGGAACGCGTGAGGTTGTCCCTCCTCTGCACCATCCCTTGGACACAGACTTCCATAGGGGAAAGTATTTTGAGATATTTGTGCTTATTATCCCCATTATTGACTCAATTACATCTTTCTCATCCCTCTATCCCGAACAGCCTGCACTGGGTAATTGGGTAATATGTTGGTTTATGGTTATGAAATTTTGTATTTGAGTATGAAGTCTCCTTAGTGGACTCTTATCCCTATTTGATTGCACAGCTTTTTGCACTGGCACTTTGTAAGGCTTTTGATTAATATTTTTTGGCTTGAACACGGCTTCATCTAATTGATAGTAGCAATTTATATTTATATGTATTGCATAGTTTACTTGCACTAGCACTTTATAAAGATTATTGATTGTGATTATTTTTTTATTTAATGTGAACATGTGCAATAAGGGGGGATGAGCCTATGTATGCTTAAGACACATGATTTCCCTGTTATGGACAAGATAGAGTTTCTGGATTATCATACCAGTACTGATGGGTGATTATTGGTGCATTTGTTTTTAATTTGTATTTATTTCTTTTAATATAGTGGAGTTATAATAAAGTGTTAAAAATTATCATGGTAATTTTTGCTGTGCCTTTTGGAGTGGTCTTTCGTGCCTATGTTTCTGTGGGTCAGAGAAATTAGAGGAGGTTTGATGTGTGTGCTGTGGCTTCCAGTCCCTCTGCTGATGAGAACCCGGCCTGGAAGGGCTTAGTAAGGCTCACTGTGGAGCTTAGAATAATAGGAGTCAACCAGTTAGGCCTGGGGAGATGGGAAGGATTTTTTCGGGTGTGCTGGGAGTCATTGGGTGTGAAGCATACCTAAGGTATAAAGCGTACTTAAATCCAAAACATAATGGGCACTGCTTCCTAGAAATATCACACACCCCTATTGGTTGTGGGGTATAGGGATTTTTGCACGTAGAGCTGTGGCCTTAAGCCAGCATGACGCAAGACAGGTGTGACTGAAGCCTAAAAGCTATAAAGCACAAAAGTAACACAAAGCCAGAGGTTGGATAAACATTTCAGGCAGAAAAGGGTGTTTGTTCCCCACGCGTCTCGTCCAGACCCGTCAGAATACCTGCAGCATGCGCAACTAAGCGGCACAGGAAGTGAAGGAGAGGCAATGCATGACCGAACAGGAACAGTTGTGCAGTGACTGTACACATAAACCTGTAGCCTAAAGTAACACAACAAAAATAAAGCAATGCCTTTTACTAACTGGCCTATTTTACCAAGACAAAGGGGCATCGCTCTGGTGTGTCAACTCACAGTCTGAAGTCACAATTCATAAATAGGTGTGTGTGTGTGTGTATGATAACCCATTGTCTATACATTTTGTATACGCCATTTTCTTGTAGCTCCTTAAAGTGGTGGTAACAAGTGAACTGGGCTTGCTGTATTCTACTAATCCGATGGTAGGCTACACCCCTTCTTGAGTTTCTTTGGATGTACTGGTCCCGGCTTCCTGTTATTTCCCATGATGTAGTCAGAACCAAGCCTCATTCTCACCTCGCACTTTCTACACAAACACACACGCCATCTCAAGTGTTGTCGGGATCGAGAAATTGAGGACAAGAGAATCTGGTTTTCCTCCAAGAAGGACTCTTGGGAGAAATCAAAAGTTTAGGTCGTGAGAATCTATTTGCACTATTGAGGTCTGTGTCCAAATAAACCACAGGCTTCTGGTTTCCATGGACATTTGGTACATTGAGGTTATTTAATTGACTGGAAACATTTAGAAGAAACACCACTCAGCGGAGATTCAAAAAGGTTTTGAACAAGTCTCTCCAATCTGCAGTTACCGCCTCTGATGTGCGTCGTAGGAGGCCTTTCTGCTTTAGCCCCTGGAGCACTGCAGCCGAATCAGCAGAATTCCAGTTGAGGTTTCTGGTCTGGTAGATTTGGGGGTTGGATTGAGGAATTGGCTTGCGGGTTTGGTTCTGGTGCATTGCAGCGTCCAATTTTGGTGTGAAAAGAACTTGACCTGAACTCATGGTAACACCCACCTGTCACTTCAGCAGGTGTACTAGAGTAATGCTTGGCCTCCATACAGCGATGGTCCAATAGCACCCACTGGATAATGCCCATGAAGACGTTTCCTAGTGTAGGGAAGTGCTCAGTTACCACAACTGGAACATTACAGGCCTGATGGAGATCATAGATCACTCTCTTTCTAGTTACTGATGGTACACTTCCAGACCCTGCTAGTTGGTGTTTGTAGCCCCTTTCTGGATGTATCAAACACGATAAATACAGGACAGACTTCCTGTATGAGAGGAGAACTGAGCACACGGCTTGCTGCTGCCACCTACATACATAGCCTCACAGTGGAGCCTGGATCACTTCAGAGACTACTACACTGCATGTCCAGCTAATGTTGCCACATGAGGGATTGTCAGTAGCTGCTCCTGAACTTCTTAAATGCCTTCTGCCTGCTGACATGTGTGTCCATCTGCTGTGTGCCCAGTGGAAAGCTTCGACTGCACTGCAGGTCTGGTCATCGACTCCTGCGTGTCAAGAGTCATCACTCAATCAGTCAAGATCAGGCGCCCCTGCAGCTTTCATCCTGTGCCACATTTCTCCTGGAGGTATTTAGCTATAGACTATATATACCCGGGTATATGTGCACCGACTAACTAAAGCTCCAGCTTGTCATGGTCTGACCACCAATGTAAGAGGACCTTGTCTTCCTTATACTACAACTGAATACAAAGAGGCAGGTGAATTTCAAAGTTGACCAAAAGTCTAGGTAGGCTTTTGGTCCACATAGAATCTTTACTAGGGGGGGGCAACCTTATTTGGGATGCCCAATCAGCGTGTAGAACTACAGTACACCACCAGGCCATGCGGCATATTTACTCAGTGTGTCCCGAAACTGACTTGTGGCAATATCCAGAGCACGAGGGTGCGCAAATCAAATGCAGCCTATTAAACTGGACCTTCAGCATCATTTAATGAAAAGCCCAAACCCTTAAAAAAACGATTCCCCAGCATCTAAAATTAATATATTTGAAGTTTCTAGTCGCTTACTTATTATCCTTTCCCCACTGGGCTGCAACTCTGTTCAGGACTCTAGGATATGGGCGCCACCATCTTGGCTCAGAAGCATCACATACTGAGGAGAGGAGAGGGGTGGAAACTGCAGGGGGTGGGGTCAGGATCAGGAAAAGGACAGCAATCCCCGAATGCAGAGCGGCACTCTCAGAAGACAGGCAGCCTGACACTCCATGGGCCGCCATCTTGGATGTTTAAAAACTCAGAAAATGCAGTAGATGCAGGTAGGATGGTTTTTAATGTGGGCAATCTGTATGTACAGGGGGGAAACATAAGATAGACTCTTATTCAGGGTGAAGGTCCGGATTAATGTGGGCAATCTGTATGTACGGGGTGGGGGAAACATACAAAATAGGCTCATATTCAGGGTGAAGGTACGGATTAATGTGGGCAATCTGTATGTACAGGGTGGGGGGAAACATATAAGATAGACTCTATTCAGGGAGAAGGTCCGCTTTAAGTGTTTTGTGAGGATAAATAAGGATATCTTGTGGTAGTGGAGAGCAAGCAATTCCAAAGTAAGTTCTCAAGGGTCATCGCAATACACAATACCGGGCAGAACTTGTTGGCAGGGACAAGCCGGTCAACAAGGGTGTAGAGGAGCTTATAAAGGCTAATCCAGGTTGTTACACCAGGGATTAACTGCCACTGAGAGCAAGCATGGAGTCTACTGGAAAATTTTCTCCCTTTAAACCGGATCTTCAGCATAAATTTATGAAAAGTCCAAACCCTTAAAGTGGACCAACACCCTGAGGTGATCGGCCCGGGAATCTATAAGATTCCCGGGCCGATCACCTCACACACCGCGGGACATCCGAGATCGGGATGTCCCGCGGGGTGAACCCCCCCTGAACACCCCAAATCCACCTACCTGGCCGCCGCCGCCTCCCTCGCGCCCCTCTAGGCGTGCGCGTGCCCGCGCCGGCCGTCTCTGAATGGCCGGCACGGGCGCGCACACGTCAAGAGTGACGCGCGGGAGGCGCCGACGGGCAAGCTGCTTGTACGTTGCTGTCAATCAGCTTGTCCGTCGGCGCCGATTGGACGGCGCGGCCACGTGGGAGCGGGGAGAGGTGAGTTTTGGGGGCTTTCTGGGGGGGTTTCACACAGCGGGGCACCCCCGATCGGGGTGCCCCGGGGAAGTGGACCAATACCCAGGATAGTCAAAATCCTGGGTGTTGGTCCACTTTAAAAACTATTCCCCAGCATCTAAAATTTATATATTTTAAGATTTAATTCACTCATTCTTTCCCCCGGCCAGGCTGCAACTCTGTTCAGGACTCTAGGATACGGGCGCCGCCATCTTGACTGAGAAACATCACATATTTAGGAGAGAAGAGCGGGATAAATAACGGGGGGCGGGGTTATAGCTGTGCTTTGCACAGACAGAGCTGAGCTGGGGTCAGGGAATGGACAGCAATCCCAGAATGCAAATCAACACGGTCAGAAGACACTTCCTGTTTGCAGGCTGCCTAAGGCTCCATCTTGGATGTTTAAAGTGAACCAACACCCAGGATTTTGACTATCCTGGGTTTCAGTCCACTCCGGTTGGGCAACACGGTCAGAAGACACTTCCTGTTTGCAGGCTGCCTGAGGCTCCATCTTGGATGTTTAAAATGGACCAACACCCAGGATTTTGACTATCCTGGGTTTTGGTCCACTTCGGTGGGGCACCCCGATCGGGGGTGCCCTGCTGTGTGAAACCCCCCAGAAAGCCCCAAAAACTCACCTGTCCCACGTGACCGCTGCAGCCGAGGTCCGTCGCCGGACAAGCGAGCGCCCCCGCCGCCTCCCGCGCGTCACTCTTACAGGGAGCGGGGTTCACAAACGGCTGGCGCGGGTGCGTGCCCTGGTAGAGGGATGCACGAGCGGTGGCGGCTCGCGCATGCGCCGCTGGATCGAGGACCAGGTAGGGATTTCGGGGCTTTCTGGGGGGTTTCACACAGCGGGGCACCCCCGATAGATTCCCGGGCCGATCAGCACCGGGTGTTGGTCCAATTTCAAGGCTCACAACATGCAGTAGATGCAGGTAGGATGATTTTTAATGTGAGCAATCTGTATGTACAGGGTGGGGGAAACATATAAGATAGACTCTTATTCAGGGTGAAGGTCTGGATTAATGTGAGCAATCTGTATGTACAGGGTGGGGGAAACATATAAGATAGACTCTTATTCAGGGTGAAGGTCTGGATTAATGTGAGCAATCTGTATGTACAGGGTGGGGGGGGGGGGGGGGAAATATAAAATAGATTCTTATTCAGAGTAAAGGTCCACTTTAAGGCCCTGATGAAGGTGATGGATTGGAACTGTAGGGAAACCCAGGGTTGCGAAACTAAAATTAAGGCCTAGGCTGGATTTAGGCCAGGGACTTCTTTGGACCAGGATTGACAAATGTAGAACAAGCAGAGCAGGTCGTCTTGTGAAATGCAGATGCACCTGCCCAAGGTATGTAACCCCCGGCCTCATTATTACCATTGTAGGGTGGTCATTAGAGGAGTGAAGCTCTGCTTTAAAAGACTCCAAAGCCGGTAGCAAAGGTGGTTAGTCCTCTTTAAAGTGGTGCAGCCGGTTGGCCGCATCCCCGGCATGCTGTTCCGACGTGCGCGCCCTCGCACCCAGCTATTTAGGGAAGCTGGGGATGTGGACATCAGCGGAACCCATCGGGATCGGGGAAGATCACCGGCATCCTGGGGGTTTCACACAGAGGAGCATCCGGTGTAGGAGCAGGCAAGGGCCTGGAATCTTAAATTCCAAGGCCCGGCCACATTGTTTTTGACCCTCTTTAAAGCATCCACAGTTTCCGTTTCAGAATGACCGCCGGGTGTGCTTCAGTGTGATGTGACCTCCTCGGTTCAGCATGATGCAACGTTCAGGCACGGTCCAAGTGGAAACTGCTGCACGCCCCCTCCTCCTCCTCCTGAGATCACATCTGCTCCCCATTAGTGAGACCGCTGAGAAAGTCTTACCAGAGCCCGAGAGAGAGGCTTCACCTACAGCCACCAATTCAATTTTAAACGGGCAAGGTTCAAGAGCGCTTACCTAAAACAGAAAGTATTTACATGGCACATGAGACAGAGAATTGAAAAAGATTTACCCATGATTCTTAGCAGTAGATTGAGCCATGGTAATCTTTTTTTTTAATTTTTGTTACCTTTGGGGTATCTCAAGCACATCGAGAACAGTGTTAGACCACAGGTGAGGTAAAGGGTTATTTTCTTTGTAGCTCTCCTGTCCTGCCCCTTTAAAGTCAAAATCCTGGGTTTTGGTCCTTTCGATCGGGGGTGCCCTACTGCCTGAAACCCCCCAGATCGCCGAGCGCAACTCCCCTCTTCCCGGTTCTACAGCGCATTCGCAGCCGCTCGTCAAATCAGCTTGCTCGGAGCCGCGGACATAAAATCGTCTAAGCCTTCGTCTAAGGCCAGCGGCCACATCCCCTGCTTCCCTCTAAACAGGGATATGGTGCGGCCGTGGCTCGCGAATGTGCCATTGGACCGGAAAGCAAGGTAAGTGTATGGGCGACCTGGGGGGGTTTCACACAGCGGGGCATCCCGATTTTGGATGTCCCAGAGGAAGGGAATCGATCGGCCCGATCGCCGTGGGTTTTGGTCCGCTTTAATACACAGCACATATCTCCAATTCAGACAGAGCTTCGTCAGCCTGAGTGACTGGCCACAGAAGTGCGTCTCAGCCATGGAGGTGCATAAGTGGCGTGCGACCCGCAGGAAAGGATAGTGTGTACTGCCCCAGGAGCAGTAGATCGGACAGCCGTGGAGTCATTTAGGTGGTCGGTCCACTTTCAAAAAGAAAGGAAGAGGAAGAAGAAGATGAAGATGAAGAAGAAAAAGAAGAGGAAGAATAAGAAAAGGAGGAGATGATCAAGGCTGTATTGGAATGCATTGGAATGTCCATTATTAGGAGCCAGATGGGAGCCGGAGCTGCACACATCTGCCTCCCATTAGACAACACTCATGTTTCTATACGGTCATGGACCTCCTCCACATCTTCTAACCTTTATATCTTGTAGAGCAGGGGCCTATCACTTTTGAACATCCAAACAAGTTGAGTCATGGGCAGGCCCGGATTTTGAGGAGGACGTAAGGGGCGAGAGCGCCTCCACCACTTGCCCTGCAAAGGGGGCCTCCACCAACCTTTGGGTTATGGTCTGGTCCAGGAGGCTTTTAAGTCTTTGGTCTGACGGGCGCAGGGCCAGAAAGAAAGTTATAGGCGGCAGTGGGGGCCTTTGCTTGCCTTTTTTGCTTTTACAAACCTGCAGCCAAAGCCACCACAGGGCAGGATGGAGAGTCTAGAGCAGCAAAGCCGCCGCCAGCAACGCTACAGTGATGGGTGCAGAGCTGTCACTGCACATAAGCCACCAAGCACAGCCGCTGGCAGCTCAATGCCGGGGTTTCCTGCTGGTCCAGCCGGGCGACTACACTACCCCCCACCCAGAATGGCAAAGCAGGAGTTCCCGAGCAGCACGCACCCGCACAAGGGACTCGATATGACGTTACAGTAAGTAAGCGGGTGCCAGGCAACCACCAATCAGTTACTTGGCTGGTCCATTATTTTAAAGGGAAAATACTGTATCTGTGGCCTCCACCAGATTTTGTGGCCAGGGGCCTCCACCACACTTAATCCGGCCCTGGTCATGGGTGGAACCTGTAGGGGCCACCTTACCTAGGAGCTTCCTTTGGCCTTGACCCAGCTGTGGCCTCTAGAAACTCCAACCAACGGAAAGGCCTGCGTTGGCCCAGCTGGGCACCAAGTACACAGGACTCGAGGACTAAGAAGAGATTGGAACACCACCCAAGATTTTATCTCTGAAATACGAGGGGAGGGGCTCAAATGCAGGACTTTTATTTTTTGCCTAAATTAGTCCTTTTAAAGAGGAACTTTGTAGGCCCTGGGGTCTAAAAGGCTTTAGGGCCGCCTGAGTCCCACTCTCCAAGAAATCCCCCGGAGACCTTGTTGCAGCCGCATCCCCGCTTAGCCGTAGTGTGTATCTGCCCAAGGCCTTTCTGCGGCCATTGGCATGCTCGGCTTCATTCAGCTCTTTGCCAGCTAGCAGAGCCAATGGAGCAGAATGGAGATTGGACTTCCGTCTTAAAGCACAAAAGACTTTTTCCCCCCACCCACCCTCCTTATTTGAGCGCCTTGGGCAATGCAGCTGGCTCGGCGTAGGTCCAGTATTCGAAAAAGCTTTTTTTTATGCTCACCTGGCATTTTTTTTTTTTAATACATGACCAGCCTGCTGGCCGCATCCCCTATTTTCCCGTAGTCTGGGGGCGCCTGTCTGAATGGACGGACACATAAGTGCACCACAGCTATAGGGAAGCAAGGGATGCGGCCGCTGGTGAAGACAGACACATGGGAGCCTTCGGTAAAGGTTAGTTTACACTTGCCCTGGAGGGCAGGCAGCCCTGGAGGCTTCTAGACTAGATCAGCTCAGCACCTTCAGGAAATACTTGTGGCACATGAAAATATGCACTGCCATTGAAAGTGACTTTCACTTTAATATGTCTGAAGGTCCCGATTCATCTGGGAGCATCTACGTAAGAGGCCGCCATGGAGGAGGGAGGCCGGTCAGGCTGAACGCAGTGTACCGAGGCCTCCAGGTCCGCACATTCCCCAACAGCTCTGTAACTTATTCTAGTTAATATGTCTGTGAAAAGGTTCATTTATTTAAAGAAACTGGACTTGCTGCGTTTTTGCAAACGACGATTTCCTGACCAACAGAATTCAGAGACGACTTGTCCATAAGACTGTGGGGCTGATGCTCTCCCTCTCTGTGGGCCGTGTGTGAACCACAAGTGGTTGAAGTGCACCAAACTTTCAGAGGTGACCCCACAGCACATGTGCAGGTCTAAAAGATTCCAGGGCTGACCTGTCCTTGGGGCATCCTGGTATCGGCTGGCTGTGTGAAACCTCCAGGGTCACCAGTAAACGCACCTTTACCAGTGGCTTCCATGACGCTGTGTCGCCCAGCGCCCGCATCCCCGACATCCCTGCAGCTGTGAGCACTCCTGCGCCCAGCCATTCAGATAGGTCAGGAGTGTGCACTCCATAGGGGACCGGCCAGTCGGCTGGCACACATCGCTCGGCAGTCTTGAGAACAGCCAATAGACGATCTCAAAACTGTCGGGGGGCGAGGCTTCAGCAGAGGAAAGACACTTTTTTCTTTTAAAGTGGACCACTTCAGCGGGGCATCCGAGATCAGGATGCCCCGCTGTGTGAAACCCCCCCAAAAAAAACTTACCTTTGTGGCGATGGACAAGCGACGGATACGCCGCCCCCTCCCGCGCGTCCGTCTTACAGGGCCATTCACAAACGGCCGGCGCGGGCACTGCTAGAGGGGCCCACGGGAGGCGCGGTGGCTGATCCGTCAACGATAAGGTAAGGTTTTTGGGGGGGTCCCTCACCGCGGGACATCCCGATCTCGGATGCCCCGCGAGGAGGGATCTGATTGGTCCCGGGCTGATCACCCCTGGGTGTTGGTCCACTTTAAAGAGGAGCTTCGGAGGCCCTGGAGTCTAAAAGACTCCTGGGCCGTCTGAGTTCCTGTGCTTGGGGCTTCCTCAACTGGGATGCCCCACAGTGTGAAACCCACCCAGATGCCCAGATCCACTCACCACCTCCCGAGCTTTTGTTTGTGTCTGCGCTGCAGGCGCATCCCCGCACACCTCTAGCCTTGCACGTGCCTGCCCCTTTCTGTATGAGGCTGCAGGGTGGGGGCGGAGGATGTGGCCGGCCCTTGCTCAGGTGCTTAGCCGTCATTGGCGCCTAAGGGAGCCGAGTGACAGCGAGTGCGCTAAATATCCCGCTCAGCCAATCGGCACGCTCGCTTTCAGCTCGGCCCTGCGTCGTGGGAGCAATTGGAAGGTGAGTCGATCAGGTGACCTGGGGGAATACACCCAGTGGGGCACCCCATTTCGGAGGAGGAACACCCCCACGGGAAAGTGAAATTCCTGTGTGTTGCTCCGGTCACTCACCCGAGGTACTTGGGCTGGGAGGGCAGGTGGGGGGACCTAAAAAAGGGTTTTGTTCCGCTTCAATGGCCGGTGTGGGTATGGACAGCCAGAGGGAAGCGTCTGCAAGAGATGCCCATCGTGGGTAGGTGGAGAGTCCGTGCATGCACTGTGGGATCGCAAAAGAGGACCAGGGCCTCGATTCAATAAAGGTAGAAAAAAATTCTCATGGCAGTAAAAGATTCAATTCATGAGAAAAAAGCCTGAGAATGTCACTGTTACTGAATCACCAGATCAGAAAACAATGAAAGTCAATGGCACTTTTTTACTCCTAAGAAAAGTAGAGAAGTGTTTCCTCCTTTCTACACTGTAGTAAAAGCTGCCATTGACTTTCATTGTCTTTTTATCTAGTGATTCAGTAACAGCGACATTCTCAGGCTTTTTTCCCATGAATTGAATTTTTTACTACCATGAGAATTTTTTTCTACCTTTATTGAATGGAGGCCCAGGGCATCCCAAAGCAGGACGCCCCCAGGACAAGCAAAAACCAGTCCCGGGATTTGTTCCACTTTAAAGTGGAACAAAACTCACGCCCATCAGTGCAGGAATTTGTAATATTCCCTGGCCGATCGATTGCCTCCCCCCAAAATGTGTGAAAGCCCCCAGGTCGCCCCATACACTTACCTTTTTTTCTGGTTCAACGGCACATGTGCGAGCCGTATCCCCGCTATCCCTCTAGCAGGGCCAGGCATTTGTGAATAACCGGAGCGGGCACGGTCCCCGTTAGAGGGAAGCGCGGGATGCGGCCGCTAGCGTGCTTGGAGCTGCAGGCCTTAGACGATTCGGCGTCAGCGGCTCCGAGCGTGTCAATTGGACGAGCGGCTGCGCGTGTGCCGTAGGACCGGGAGAGGCGAGTTGGCATCGGCGATCAGTGGGGTTTCCCACAGCTGGGTACACCAGGGGAAAAGGACCCAATCATAGTCACAATCCTGGGTTTTGGTCCACTTTAATACAGAATTGCTGTGAGAACGTTCCGGGCTTCGTACAACCTAAACTAACCACCCTCAGACCCTCCCTCATCACATTACAGCACCAGCCAACTTCAAGCAGACCGAAACCCTGTGGGACCCTAATGTCTGAGGGGCACCCCGGAGCTAGGATCTGCTCAGAAAGTCTGTGAAAACTCACTGCGTCTTTAAAACGGACCAAAACCCAGGATTTTTACCCCTTTTACCCGCTGGCAGCTCAATGCAGGGAACCAGCCGGGCGACTACACCACCCCCCACCCAGAATGGCAAAGCAGCAGCACCCGCACAAGGGACTCGATCAGTTCTGAGCACCTATTCATAGAAAGGATTAATAGAGGCCTGGAATCACAGGATAGGTGAGTCATTTTGCCTCTTTACAAGGCACTGGCACGCCCTCACCTGAAATATGCCGTCCAGGTCTGGGCACCCATTCATAGAAAGGACACTCTGACTATGGAAAGGGAGCAGAGGAGCCACCAAACTAATCAGAGAAATGAAAGATCTTAGTTATGAGGAAAGATTACGAGAATTAAATCTGTTTAGTCTCGAGAGGAGACGGCTGAGGAGGGACATGATTAACTTGTATAAATATATAAATGGCCAATACAAAAAATATGGGAGAACACTATTTCATGTAAAATCCTCTCTAAAGACAAGGGGGCACTGCCTTCGATTGGAAAAAAAGAAATGTAATCTCCAGAGGCGACAATCGTTTTTTACCATAAGAACTATAAATCTATGGAATAGCCTCCCACAGGAGCTTGTTACAGCATCAACCGCTGACAGCTTCAAAAAAGGATTAGATGCTTATTTTGAAGAAAATAACATTAACAGTTACTATTAGCTGTTATCTGTAAAAAAAGAGTAATAAAATAAGTAGCTTCCCCTATAAAATAAAATAAATAACTTCCCCTCCCCCAACACCCTTGGTTGAACTTGATGGACATAGGTCTTTTCTATGTAACTATGTTATAGTAAGTGGGCGGGGCCAGACAACCACCAATCAGTTACTTGGCTGGACTATTATTTTATACTGTATCTGGATGTTAGTGACACACGGCTCCCTCTGCTGCAAGGCTCTGACGTGACAGTGGGCTCGGGGCGGGTGACGCGCTTTTTCTGTTCCCATTTGCTTGATGGAATTTAAGTGAGTCACCGGAAAATTGTACTGGATGAGCTTCTCCACATTACACCGCTTCCTATTCTCAACTGCAACTAAAAACCACGACGAAAGCTGTGGCCTTAAAGTGGACCTGAAGCCTAAACTGAAGCCAGGGCATAGCGGGTTAGGCCCCTTCTGGAACCTACCTGGAACAGGCATGCACCAGGAGGGTTTGGGGTTGCTTTAAACTGGACCTTCACCTTGAATAAGAGCCTATCTTGTAGGTTTCCCCCCTGTACATAAAGATTGCCCACATTAATCCGGACCTTCACCCTGAATAAGAGCCTGTCTTGTAGGTTTCCCACACCCTGTACATACAGATTGCCCACATTAATCCGGACCTTCAACCTGAATAAGAGCCTATCTTATGTTTCCCACACTCTGTACATACAGATTGCCCACATTATTCCGGACCTTCACCTTGAATAAGAGTCTATCTTATATGTTTCCCCCACCCTGTACATACAGATTGCCCACATTAATCTGGACCATCACCCTGAATAAGAGCCTATCTTATATGTTTCCCACACCCTGTACATACAGATTGCCCACATTAATCCGGACCTTCACCCTGAATAAGAGCCTATCTTATATGTTTCCCCCACCCTGTACATACAGATTGCTCACATTATTCCGGACCCTCACCCTGAATAAGAGCCTATCTTATATGTTTCCCACACCCTGTACATACAGATTGCTCACATTAAAAACCATCCTACCTGCATCTACTGCATGTTATGAGCATTTAACCATCCAAGATGGCGGCTCATGGAGCATCAGGCTGCCTACAATCAGGAGTGTGCTGCTCTGCATTCTGGGATTGCTGTCATTTCCCTGACCCCAGCTCTGCTCTGTCTGCGCAAAGCACAGCTATAACCCCGCCCCCTGCACTTTTCACCCTTCTCCTCTCCTCAATATATGATGCTTCTGAGTCAAGATGGCGGCGCCTGAGTCCCAAACAGAGTTGCAGCCCAGCGGGGGAAAGAAATAAGTGACTAAAAACTTAAAAATATATTAATTTTAGATGCTGGGGAATCGTTTTTTTTAAGGGTTTGGGCTTTTCATTAAACGATGCTGAAGGTCCGGTTCAAGGCACACCTAAACCCTCTTTGTCCAGGTAAGGCCCAGATGCACACGGATGCCAAATCCTATTGCTTACCATGCTTCTACAACACAAGCGCGGGTTCTCGTCCAATCAGAACTCTCCGGAATGCGTATATGCCCAGTTCTCAATCATCGAACTGCTGGCCGCTCCCTTCCACTGCGCGTACCTGCTGCCAGTGATTTAGATATGCTGGGGGGGGGGGGTTGTGCTCATAGGATGGAAAAGTTCCAGGGATGGAGGCCCACGTGGGGTAGGATCAATTCCTGGGGTAGGTATCTAGCAAAACCAGGGTGGGTTCACACAGTGGGGGGGGTGGGCTTTCACACGGGGGGGGGGCTTGGTAGGCTCTTGGGGGATGCGGCAGTGTGTGCTTCCCAATGTGAAAGGCAAATGACTCTGATTGGACAAAAGTCTGCGCATGTGCCGTTGGACCGGGGAAAGGCGAGTTATTACCAGTACCCTGGGGGGTTTCACACAGTGGGGCATCCCGATTTTGGATCCCCGGGCGGGGGGGGGGGGAGGGAATCAATCGGCCCAGGAATCTTATGGATTCCCGGGTCGATCGAGCTGGGTTTTGGTCCACTTTTAGGAAGGGGGACAGGAAATAGCTACACACTTTGAGCTGCGGATTCCCCGCATGGGTTTACTGCCCCCCCACTGTTTGTAGTATCTCTCTAACGCTGGGCTCATTGAGGACATGAAGGCGGTGGGTTAGTTTGATTTATTTTCCCTGTAAACCAGGACCCTTTCTGGCACACAGTTTAGGTCTGCTTTAAAAATTAATGCAGGAAATGTTTACTATAATACACAATAAACCAACTAATAATAATTAATCATTGAAACCTAATACACTAGCTTCTATTCTGCTGTGCTGTCTGGATTGAGCATAGAAACTCTTAAAGTGGACCAAAAGCCACTAAACTTTTTAAATACATTTGGCCAAAGCCCCTGCCCTGCCTGCCTCCCTTCTTTGGGTGTGGAACTAGAAACACTGTTCACTGTGATGTAAGTTAAAGCGGACCTTCACCCTGAATAAGAGCCTATCTTGTATGTTTCAAAGCACAGCTATAACCCCGCCCCCCGTACTTTATCCCGCTCTTCTCTCCTCCGATCGTGATTATTCTGAGGCAAGATGGCGGCACCCGTATCCTAGAGTCCTGAACAGAGTTGCAGCCCAGTGGGGGAAAGAATAATAAGTAATGGACTTAAAGTGGACCAACACCCAGGGGGGGATCGGCCCGGGAATCTATAAGATTTCCGGGCCGATCAGATCCCTCCCCGAGGGGCATCCGAAATTGGGATGCCCCGCGGGGTGAAACCCCGCAGGACGCCCAGAAACCTTACCTTATCCCCGTTCCAATGGCGCATGCGTGGGCCACAGCCGCATCTCGCGCTTCCCTCTAGCAGGGCGGGACGGTCGTTTGTGAATGGCCGGCGCGGCCGCGCTCCCTGTTAGAAGGAAGCGTAGGAACGCGGCCTCCAGCGCGCTCAGAGCCGCTGTGGTTGTCCGTCGCTTGTCCGTACATACCACAGCGGCTCTGAGCGCTCTGATTGGACGAGCGCTCGCGTAGGAGCGTGGTGAGGTGAGTTATTTAGGGCGATCGGGGGGATTTCACGCAGCACCCCTAATCGGGCTGCCCCGCAGAAGTGGACCAACACCCAGGATAGCGAAAATCCTGGGTGTTGGTCCACTTTAAAATACTTAATATATATAAAATATATTAAAATATATTTAAGGGTCTGGGCTTTTCATTAAATAATGCTGAAGGTCCGGTTTAAAAATGTGGGTTTTGGTCTACTTTAAAGCAGGGCCACTGCCAGCAGAATGCCTTTCTTTTCTAATCGGAAGCCTGTGTCTGGCTGTGGAGTATAAAAGCCACTGGCAGGAGGAATGGAGCCATTACCCGCTGCTTGTGACTCACACCTCTCATATTGTGCCACAGGCCATAGAACTGTGATGAATGGCAGGAGGGAGGGAGGGAGGGAGGCTGCGGTTCCCTGGAATGTGCCACCGCCTAATGGGAGAGGAAGAGGGACAATGCCGTAGTGACAGGGGACTCCTTGTCATATGGTCACATGATGCCAAGCCCAGCGCCCATCACCTTGGCTCACCTACCTGCCAATGACACAGCTGACGCTTGCTTGGTTCCCGGCCATATGCACCGCTGTTTATCAGTGGACCTACAGATGTTCTACTCCACACAAGTATGCCCGGTGCTGGGGACCCAGAAACAGCAGCATGCACTACTGTATCAGAAAAAAATACTCACCTTACCCCACCACACCCCAAAGAGATTATCTATTTTGCCATGCTACCCTGATGACTATGGCACTACCAGAGACAAACTATTACCAACAGGGCCCCATAGCAGCCTGGCCCCACAGCCAACCAACAGGGCCCCATAGCAGCCTGGCCCCACAGCCAACCAACAGGGCCCCATAGCAGCCTGGCCCCACAGCCAACCAACAGGGCCCCATAGCATCCAACCAACAGGGCCCCATAGCCAACCAACAGGGCCCCATAGCAGCCTGGCCCCACAGCCAACCAACAGGGCCCCATAGCAGCCTGGCCCCACAGCCAACCAACAGGGCCCCATAGCAGCCTGGCCCCACAGCCAACCAACAGGGCCCCATAGCAGCCAACCAACAGGGCCCCATAGCAGCCAACCAACAGGGCCCCATAGCAGCCTGGCCCCACAGCCAACCAACAGGGCCCCATAGCAGCCTGGCCCCACAGCCAACCAACAGGGCCCCATAGCAGCCAACCAACAGGGCCCCATAGCATCCAACCAACAGGGCCCCATAGCAGCCAACCAACAGGGCCCCATAGCCAACCAACAGGGCCCCATAGCAGCCTGGCCCCACAGCCAACCAACAGGGCCCCATAGCAGCCTGGCCCCACAGCCAACCAACAGGGCCCCATAGCAGCCTGGCCCCACAGCCAACCAACAGGGCCCCATAGCAGCCTGGCCCCACAGCCAACCAACAGGGCCCCATAGCAGCCTGGCCCCACAGCCAACCAACAGGGCCCCATAGCAGCCTGGCCCCACAGCCAACCAACAGGGCCCCATAGCAGCCTGGCCCCACAGCCAACCAACAGGGCCCCATAGCAGCCTGGCCCCACAGCCAACTAACAGGGCCCCATAGCAGCCTGGCCCCTCAGCCAACTAACAGGGCCCCATAGCAGCCTGACCCCACAGCCTACTAACAGGGCCCCATAGCAGCCTGGCCCCTCAGCCAACTAACAGGGCCCCATAGCAGCCTGGCCCCACAGCCAACCAACAGGGCCCCATAGCAGCCAACCAACAGGGCCCCATAGCAGCCAACCAACAGGGCCCCATAGCAGCCAACCAACAGGGCCCCATAGCAGCCAACCAACAGGGCCCCATAGCAGCCAACCAACAGGGCCCCATAGCAGCCTGGCCCCACAGCCTACTAACAGGGCCCCATAGCAGCCTGGCCCCTCAGGCAACTAACAGGGCCCCATAGCAGCCTGACCCCGATTTTGGCTTCCAAGGGATCTTCAGCTGTAGGGGCATCCCCATCCCAAATCAGGATTCCTGAGGGCAATGGCTGACAAGGGACCTAAAGCACAGGAGGTCCACTTTAACGGACGGAACAAAGATGGTAACAGGCGGAGTTGCCCCCCCCGATGGATGACCCAGTGGGAGAGCAGACGATAAGCGAACAAAGGGATTTACACCATTAGGGGGGACACATCAGTCCAGCTTGAAAAGTCACCCAACATGTCTCCATGTAACGCAATATCCCGGAATATTCCCATATGTGGGGGCGGGAAGGTCACAGGCTCTGCCTTGCTCCCAATCCGGGGCCCCAGGGCGGCAGCGTGGAGCCTGGTATAACCTCCCACCATTATCATTCCAGCAGCAGCCTTCTAATGAAAACCACAATGCCATCCTCTACGCCTATCGCTGCAGTGCATCTGCCTTCCTCAGGTCTTAAAGGGACAGTCCAGTCTAAATAACTGGGAGAAATCATGATGGGATTCTTCCATTGACATAGGAAGTGGGGGGGGGGGTGCTTTGTCTCAAAGCTGAAAAGACCGAGCTGTGCTGGCTACTCGCACCATTTGTACGACTATGGCACTAACAGAGACAAATACTAACAGGGCCCCATAGCAGCCTGACCCCACATCCAGCTAAAAGGGCCCCTATAGCAGCCTGACCCCACATCCAGCTGGGAGGGCCCCTATAGCAGCCTGACCCCACATCCAGCTGGGAGGGCCCCATAGCAGCCTGACCCCACATCCAGCTAAAAGGGCCCCTATAGCAGCCTGACCCCACATCCAGCTGGGAGGGCCCCATAGCAGCCTGACCCCACATCCAGCTGGGAGGGCCCCATAGCAGCCTGACCCCACATCCAGCTAAAAGGGCCCCTATAGCAGCCTGGCCCCACATCCAGCTGGGAGGGCCCCTATAGCAGCCTGACCCCACATCCAGCTAAAAGGGCCCCTATAGCAGCCTGACCCCACATCCAGCTAAAAGGGCCCCTATAGCAGCCTGACCCCACATCCAGCTGGGAGGGCCCCATAGCAGCCTGACCCCACATCCAGCTGGGAGGGCCCCATAGCAGCCTGACCCCACATCCAGCTGGGAGGGACCCATAGCAGCCTGACCCCACATCCAGCTGGGAGGGCCCCATAGCAGCCTGACCCCACATCCAGCTGGGAGGGCCCCTATAGCAGCCTGACCCCACATCCAGCTGGGAGGGGCCCCTATAGCAGCCTGACCCCACATCCAGCTTGGAGGGCCCCATAGCAGCCTGACCCCACATCCAGCTAAAAGGGCCCCTATAGCAGCCTGGCCCCACATCCAGCTGGGAGGGCCCCTATAGCAGCCTGACCCCACATCCAGCTTGGAGGGCCCCATAGCAGCCTGACCCCACATCCAGCTGGGAGGGCCCCATAGCAGCCTGACCCCACATCCAGCTGGGAGGGCCCCATAGCAGCCTGACCCCACATCCAGCAAAGAGGGACACATTGAAGCCTGGCCTCACAGCCAACTAACATGGCCCCATATCAGCATGGCCCCACAGCCTACTAACAGGGCCCCATAGCAGCCTGACCCCACATCCAGCTAAAAGGGCCCCTATAGCAGCCTGACCCCACATCCAGCTAAAAGGGCCCCTATAGCAGCCTGACCCCACATCCAGCTGGGAGGGCCCCATAGCAGCCTGACCCCACATCCAGCTGGGAGGGCCCCATAGCATCCTGACCCCACATCCAGCTGGGAGGGCCCCTATAGCAGCCTGACCCCACATCCAGCTTGGAGGGCCCCATAGCAGCCTGACCCCACATCCAGCTGGGAGGGCCCCATAGCAGCCTGACCCCACATCCAGCTGGGAGGGCCCCATAGCAGCCTGACCCCACATCCAGCAAAGAGGGACACATTGAAGCCTGGCCTCACAGCCAACTAACATGGCCCCATATCAGCATGGCCCCACAGCCTACTAACAGGGCCCCATAGCAGCCTGGCCCCACAGCCTACTAACAGGGCCCCATAGCAGCCTGGCCCCACAGCCTACTAACAGGGCCCATAGCAGCCTTGCCCCACAGCCTCCTAATAGGGTCCCATATTAGCCTGGTCCCACAGCTTACTAATAAGGCCCCATAGCAGCCTGGCCCCACACCCAGCTAAGAGGGCCCCATAGCAGCCTGGCCCCACAGCCTACTAACAGGACCCCATAGCAGCCTGGCTCCACACCCAGCTAAGAGGGCCCCATAGCAGCCTGGTCCCACAGCCAACTAAGAGGGCCCCATATCAGCTTGGCCCCACAGCCTACTAACAGGGCCCCATAGCAGCCTGGCCCCACAGCCTACTAACAGGGCCCCATAGCAGCCTGGCCCCACAGCCTACTAACAGGGGCACATAGCAGCCTGGCCCCACAGCCAACTAATAGGGCCCCATATTAGCCTGGCCCCACAGCCAACTAACAGGGCCCCATATCAGCCTGGCCCCACAGCCAACTAACGGGACCCCATAGCAGCGTGGCCCGACAGCGTACTAATAGGGTCCCATATTAGCCTGGTCCCACAGCCTAGTAACAAGGTCCCCCCCCACCCACTTATACCTACAGTTAACCCCACTGAGCCCCAGAAATCCACAGTTCTCCATCCTGTGACCAAGATTTGCTGCTCCCCTACGCGTCTCGCTACAAAGCACACGCCTTCCTCAGGAGAAGCCTGCATTACCCACTGACAGCATTCCCCCCCCCCCCCCCCCCCCCCAAGTTAAATTCCCGGTCCACATTGACCTACTGTTAAATCTACTGAGTGTCAGGAACCCGCAGCTCTCTGATAAAAGCTATACTGTGACAAAAACGGGCTGCTGCCCTACGCCTCTCGCTACAAAGCACGCACCTTCCTCAGGAGCAGTTTGCGTCACCCACTGACAGCCTATCCCCAGTTAAGGTCCCTGTCCACTTATCCCTACTGTTAAATCTACTGATCTCATCTACTGAGTCTCAGGAATCCGGAGCTCTCCTCTAATAAAAGCCAAACGTGACCAAGATGGTTCCCCTACGCGTCTCGCAACTTCCTCAGTTCCAAAGAAGAAGTCTGCATCGTACACAGGAGCGTATAAGTTCAGGTGGCATGAAAAGGAAAAATACTCACCTCTTCTCCCGCTAGCGGGAAATACTCACACAATACAGAGATCGAGTCCCATGGCGCCCCCTCTCTGCCTTGTACAGAAGCAGTGTGCAGGTGCCTGCCCTGTGAACAATGTGACAGAGATGGGGCTACATTCAATTTTAGATAGTGGCCATGGACTCCCCGGGCATGTGTACACTGCAGGACCCGATCTCAGGATCAGGTGAGCATAACTGAGCAGGACATCTCCAGAGCAGGTGCGGCCCGAGTCTAGGTAAGTCTAGGTAAGTATGGGAATTCTTTTAGACCAGTCTACAGTCCCTTGAACCTACTGATGTCCACCAATCAAAATTTTAATGGTGGATTGGAGGGCACAAGGATTCCCCAGCTGTCTGCACATTGTGGGACCAGATCTCAGGATTAGACGAGAGCCGGTTATCTCCAGAGCAGATACGAGAGACTAGGTAAGTATTTCTTTTCTTTTTTCAGCCTACTGATGTCCACCAATTCACATTCAAATGGTGGATTGGCAGCCAAGGAATCCCCAGGTGTGTGCACGCTGTGGGACCCGATCTCAGGATTGGGCGAGTATAAGAGCCAGACAACTCCAGATGTGGAGGGAGTCTAGGTAAGTATTTTCTTTCTCTTTCTTCAGCCCAGTCTACTGTCCCTTAAACCTACTGACATCCACCAATTCACATTTGAATGGTGGATTAGAGGGCCCGAGGATTCCCCAGCTGTCTGCATGTTGTGGGACCAGATCTCAGGATCAGACGAGTACAGGAGAGCCGGTTATCTCCAGAGCAGATACAAGAGACTAGGTAAGTATTTTCTTCTCTTTTTTCAGCCTACTGATGTCCCACCAATTCACATTCAAACGTTGGATTGGCAGCCAAGGAATCCCTAGGTGTGTGCACGCTGTGGGACCCGATCTCGGGATTGGGTGAGTATAAGAGGGGCAGCCAACTCCAAATGCAGATGGAGTCTAGGTAAGTATTTTCTTTCTTTCTTCACCCCGGTCTATTGTCCCTTCAAGCATCAAACTTCATTTGAATGGAGAATTGGTGGCCAAAGCAATCGCAAGCTGTGTGCACGCTGCAGGACCCAAGCTCAGCATTGGGTGAATATAAGGGAGATGGTGATCGCGGGGGGGGGGGGGGGGGTGTCGGACTAGGTAAGTAATTTCAGCCCAGTTTACTGTCATCCGCCATTCACATTTGAAAGGTGTATCCAAGGAACCCCCAGCTGTGTGTACGATGCAGGACCTGAGCTCAGCAACGGGTGAGTATAAGAAAGCCAATGATCTCCAGAGCAGATGCGGGGGGGGGGGGGGGGGGGTAGGTAAGTATTTCCTTTATCTGTCTAGTCTACTGTCACTTCAACCTACTGACGTCCACCAATCCACATTTGAATGGTGGACCCAGGGAATCTCCAAGTGTGTGCACGCTGAGGGACCCGATCTTATGATCATGTGAGTATACCATTGTCGGGCATCTCCAGAGCAGTTGTGGGGGGAGACCAGGTAAGTATTTTTTTCAGCCCACTCTACTGTCCCCTTAACCTACAGATGCCCACAGATTCACATTCGAATGGTGGCTGAGCAGCCAAGGAATCTCCAGGCGCGTGCACGCTGCGGGACCCCATCTCAGGAGCTCAGGATCAGAGTCAAACATCTCCAAAGGAAATGGAGTGGGGAATAGGTAAGTATTTATTTTCTTTTCTTTTCTACTGTCCCTTTTATCTACTGAGGTCCACAGATTCACATATAAATGTCGGATGAGCGTCCAAGGAATCCCGAAGTGCGTGCACGCTGCGGGACCCGAGTTGAACATCCCCAGAGCAAATGGGGACTAGGTAAGTAGTTTTCTTTTTTTCAACCCAATCTACTGTCCCTTTTATCTACTGAGGTCCACAGATTCACATTTAAATGTCAGATGAGAGTCCGAGGAATTCCCAGGTGTGTGCACGCTGCGGGACCCCATCTCAGGAGCTGGCGAGTATAACAAAGAGACCCCATCTCAGGATCAGAGTCAAACATCTCCAGAGCAAATGCAGGGGGGGGGGGGGGGGGGACTAGGTAAGTATTTATTTTCTGTTTTTCAACCCAATCTACTGTCCTTTTAACCTACTGATGTCCACAGATTCACATTTAAATGGTGGATGAGCATCCAAGGAATCCCCGTGTGCATGCACGCTGTGGGACCCAATCTCAGGGCGGGCGAGTATAAAAGTGAGACATGAGAGAAGTATTTATTTTCACTCTTCTGTCCTTGTAAATTAAAGAGCCCAGCCTCTTGCTACAAGGAGGAAAGGTTAGAACACCCAGGGGTTGCAAATGAGATCTGCCTACAGGTAAGCAATAGTCAGTAACCGGGAGGTTCTGCGACCTTATGCCCTACTTTGCAATTAAACCTGTGACAGGCGCCTGTTCTTTTTTTTTTTTGCTCCCATGTCGAAGCCATCACGTGGCGCCTGAGGTGTGTTACTTCATTACCAGTGACACGTACCCCGCCCACCTCTGGAGGAGGCATGCTGCGCGGCGGAACAAAGGGAAATATATATATATATATATATATATATTTCCCACAACCTGTATACTTTATATATATATATTTCCCACAACCTGTATACATATATATATATATATATATTTCCCACAACCTGTATACTTATATATATATATATATATTTCCCACAACCTGTATACTTATATATATATATATATATATATATATTTCCCACAACCTGTATACTTATATATATATATATTTCCCACAACCTGTATACATATATATATATATATATATATATATATATATATATATATATATATATATATATATATATATATATATTTCCCACAACCTGTATACTTATATATATATATTTCCCACAACCTGTATACTTATATATATATATATATATATATATATATATTTCCCACAACCTGTATACTTATATATATATATTTCCCACAACCTGTATACTTATATATATATATTTCCCACAACCTGTATACTTATATATATATATATATTTCCCACAACCTGTATACTTATATATATATATATATATATATTTCCCACAACCTGTATACTTATATATATATATATTTCCCACAACCTGTATACTTATATATATATATATATTTCCCACAACCTGTATACTAACCTAACTACATAAGGGCTATGG
Source organism: Gastrophryne carolinensis (assembly GCA_027917425.1). Taxonomy (NCBI): domain Eukaryota; kingdom Metazoa; phylum Chordata; class Amphibia; order Anura; family Microhylidae; genus Gastrophryne; species Gastrophryne carolinensis. The sequence goes on from CM051235.1 coordinate 614,976,832, forward strand.
CTGACCATCTCCATCTGACAGGCGCCTGCCATGGTCGACCTTAAAGTGGACCAAAACTCAGAATTTTGACTATCCTGGGTTTTGGTCCTTTCCCCTGACTGTGTGAAACCCCCCAGATCGCCGAGCGCAGCTCACCTCACATTGGCTAAGCCTTCATCTAAGGCCAGTGGCTCCGAGCGCGCTGGCGGCCGCATCCCCTGCTTCCCTCTAACAGGGAGCGTGCCCGCGCCGGCCATTCGCAAATGCCTGGTGCAGGCACGCGCCCTTCTAGATGGATAGCGGGGGCCGCGGCTCACGCATGTGCCGTTGGACCGGGAGACGAGGTAAATGTATGGGGTGACCTGGGGAGGGGTTTCACACAAAATCGGCCTGGGAATCTTATAGATTCCTGGGCCAATTGCAGTGGGTTTTCACTATCCTGGGTGTTGGTCCACTTCCGCGGGGCACCCCGATCGGGGTGTGTGAAACCCCCCAGAAAGCCCCTAAAATCTTACCTTATCGGCGACGGACAAGCAACGGATAAGCCGCCACCGCCGCCTCTGTAAGAGGCCTGTAAGAGGGACGCGTGCCTGCGCCGGCCATTCACAAACGGCCGGCGTGGGTGCCCACCCTGCGCGGGCTTATCCGTCGCCGATAAGGTAAGTTTTTAGGGGCTTTCTGGGGGGTTTCACACAGCGGGGCATCCCAATTTCAGATGCCCCGCAGGGAGGGAGCTGATCGGTTTGTGGTGGGTTTTGGTCCACTTGAATATGCTCACCCAAAGAAGCCAGGGCAGTCGAGTATGCATCGTTGGAACGCCAGCGAGGTATGTATATCGGGCGACACAGGTGACACTGAGGACATGTTCATATTTGCAGTCAGGGGTGGACTGGCCATAGGGAGACCCGGGACAATGTTGGTGGGCCACTTGAGCTGCTGCTTTTATCACCCACATTAAATCCCTGTCCCCTTAGTCTCCCTCTCAGCCCCCCGTACCCAGCCCCCCTATACATACAAGCCAAGGAACCCTAGTCCCCATTGATATAGCCCCGGCATCATTGTTGGGGGGACATCTCGGGTTGGCCAGGGACTGGTAAAATCCAGGGCTGACGTTTGGACCCAGTCCACCACTGATTGCAGAATTATTGAATAATATTATCACCGTTATGATTAACGTTTTATTTATACAGCGCCATCATCTTCCGTTACGCTGCACAAGGTATAAATTATAGAAGGATAAACTTTTCATACACAAAGTATTACGGGTCGGGTACTACGGACATGCAACAAATGCCAAGCTGACAATGGGAGGCAACAGGAGTGACCTCGCCTATGTGAGCTTACAATCTAAACAGTAAGGGTGGAAATGATATGTGGGTATTTATATGGACACGCATATAACATTTGCATATACCTGTATGTCTTTATAGATGTATAGTAAAGAGCTGCGCTATACAAGTATATATATTTATTTATTTATATGTGTGTGTGTGTTGGGGGCAGCACAGGAGGCCCAAATATATATATATTACATATACAGTGTCAGACTGGGGTGCTGTGCATGGAAGCGACTCCGGGGGGCCCACCATACAGTATATATATATCTATCTATCTATATATCTCTCTATCTATATCTATCTATATCTATATATCTCTATCTCTATCTATATACACATACATACACACACACACACACATACACACATACACACACACACACACACACACACGAGCACAGGGTATCTACTCACAATAAACAATGTGAGCGGGCCCTGGTGCGCAGATGCCCCATACAGTGACCTTTTTACTGTCATTATAACTAAACACAACTAGACAATTAAAGACTGAAACAGCAGACACTGATGACGCTTCCTTTTTCTGTACATGACGCAATGAGAGCCCAATAAAGGGACCCCCCTGACCTTATGGGCCCCGATGTGGTCGCAACCTCTGCACCCCCCCTATAGTTACACCATACCTACCAACTTTTCATGGTGGGAAAGGGGGTCACGCCCCCAATATTGAGGGATGCATAGATAGGTTATGACATTTAAAACAATATAAACACTTTAAATCAGCAAATGAATAATTTATTCAAAGAGAGCAAAAGAAGAACAATGGGGGACACGGACTCAAAAGAGGGACAGTGCCTCTAAATCAGGGACAATCGGGAGGTATGGTTACACCCCTGCACCTACAATACAGGTAGGCATAATGGCTGCATACATACATACATGAGGTCTACCTGGGTTGTGTGTAAGTGGATAACAGCATTACCTACCCCTCCTTTTGGGGAATAGGGCTCACCGGGGGGATTCCCTGGTAACCCGATTGCCCATTCCGAGCCTGTAATATATACCCATAAATTATAATCCTGTATTCCATAAACTATATTTGCCAGCCCTGGATAAGGGGGGGGGGGGGGGGGCGGGATAATCCTGTATCCCATAAACTATATATGGCAGCCCTGGATAAGGGGGGGGGGGGGGAATAATCCTGTATCCCATAAACTATACTTGCCAGCCCTGAATAATGGGGGGATAATCCTGTATCCCATAAACTATATTTGCCAGCCCTGGATAAGGGGGGGGGGGATAATCCTATATCCCATAAACTATATATGGCAGCCCTGGATAAGGGGGGGGGGATAATCCTATATCCCATAAACTATATATGACAGCCCTGGATAAGGGGGGGGGGATAATCCTATATCCCATAAACTATATATGGCAGCCCTGGATAAGGGGGGGGGGGATGATCCTATATCCCATAAACTATATTTGCCAGCCCTGAATAATGGGGGGATAATCCTGTATCCCATAAACTATATTTGCCAGCCCTGAATAATGGGGGGATAATCCTGTATCCCATAAACTATATTTGCCAGCCCTGAATAATGGGGGGGGATAATCCTGTATCCCATAAACTATATTTGCCAGCCCTGAATAATGGGGGGGGTTATCCTGTATCCCATAAACTATATTTGCCAGCCCTGAATAATGGGGGGGATAATCCTGTATCCCATAAACTATATTTGCCAGCCCTGAATAATGGGGGGGATAATCCTGTATCCCATAAACTATATTTGCCAGCCCTGAATAATGGGGGGGATAATCCTGTATCCCATAAACTATATTTGCCAGCCCTGAATAATGGGGGGGATAATCCTGTATCCCATAAACTATATTTGCCAGCCCTGGATAATGGGGGGGATAATCCTGTATCCCATAAACTATATTTGCCAGCCCTGGATAATGGGGGGGGGGGGTGAGCTTCTTTCTCTGGAATGTGACCACAGCTGGATGAAGTGATTCCCAAATATAGTCAGCAGCAGCAATAGGCAGAACAGCCACCCTGACCCCCTCCCCACTTCTCCACCCCAGGCTGAGCACTTACCTCTGAAGGTGACAGTCACTATAGGGTCCGGTTTGCCGAGCTTGGTTTTGGGGATATTGGAAGCGCTCTCCACCAGGACCTTCAGCATGGCTGCGGCTCGGGGGGGTCACACCGGACAGGAGACACTATAGGGGGCTGCGGAGACACCGAGCCGGACACTGGGGAAAGGGGGGGAGGCTGCTGCTCCTGCCGCCCGGTCACCCGCCCGCCGCCGCCGCCGCCGCCGCCGCCGCCGCCGCGCTATTGTTACTTTGAAGGAGTTGGGTGGATCTCAGGGCTGATTAGTCAGCAGCAGCAGCGGAGGGGGGTGAGTACCTGGAGCTGCACTGCATGTCCCAGCCTGCCCACTCCTCCCCCTGCTAAAGCTTCCCAATTCCGGGGAGTTCTGGGAGGATCAACACACACACATGGAGAACATTACTGAACTGCCTGCCACTAACTCACTGGCCATACTGACTGTCATATATTAGTATGCAACGCCACTCACTATTTATAATCTATTTATACATCTAGATTTGTATTTAAATATATATATAGATATATAGATGAATAAAATGACAATCTAACAATAAACCTAGTATGTCATGTACCTGCATACTGGATGTATTGCTTGTCATATATTAGTATGCAACGCCACTCACTATTTATAATCTATTTATACATCTAGATTTGCATTTAAATATATATATAGATGAATAAAATGACAATCTAACAATAAACATACTGGATGTATTGCTTGTCATATATTCTAAAATCTGTATTGTATTGTTTTTCCTATATTAATAAAATATATATATATATATATATATATATATATATATATATATATATATGAATATCATGAAAATCTAACAATAAACCCAGTATGCCATTTACCTGCATACTGCATATATTGTTTGTCCTATATTAATAGAACGTCACTATATATCATCTATTTATAAGTTTAGATTTGTATTTACATATATATAGATATATTTATATATGAATATCATGAAAATCTAACAATAAGCCCAGTATTTAATGTACCTGCATACTGGATGTATTGCTTTTCCTATATTAATAAAACATAACAAATATATAATCTATTTATTAATCTAGATTTGTCTAAATATATAAATATATATATAAATATATATATATATATATATATATATATATATAATGAAGATCTAGATTTTTATTAAAAAAAAAAAAAAAATATATATATATATATATATATATATATATATATATATATATATATATATGAAAATCTGACGGTAAACCCAGTATTTCATGTACCTGCATGCATACTGGATGTATTGTTTTTATATTAATAGAACATCAATATATATATATATAATTTATTTATAGATCTAGATTTCTATATAATATATATATATATATATATATATATATATATATATATATATATATATAATGAAAATCTAACAATAAACCATGTATTATGTTTGATTTAAAAAAAAAACTATAGTCTAACAATAAACCCAGTATTTCATTTACCTGCATACATATATATGAATATATGTATTGTTTTTCCTATATAAATAGAACATCAATATATATTATCTATTTATAGATCTAGATTTGTATTTAAACCGGACCTTCATCATGATTTATTGAAAAGCCCAAACCCTTAAAAAACGATTCCCCAGCATATAAAATTAATATATTAAAAGTTTTTAGTCACTTACTTATTATTCTTTTCCCCACTGGGCTGCAACTCTGTTCAAGACTTTAGGATACCAGTGCCGCCATCTTGACTCAACAGCATCACACTTACTGAGGAGAGGAGAGCGGGATAAAGTACAGGGGGCGGGTTATAGCTGTACTTTGCTCAGACAGAGCAGAGCTGGGGGTCAGAAAAAGGTCAGCAATCCCAGAATGCAGAGCAGCACAGTCAGAAGGCACTTCCTGTTTGCAGGCTGCCTGATGTCCCATGAGCCGCCATCTTTAATGTTTAAAGGCTCATACCATGCAGTAGATGCAGGTAGGATGATTTTTGTGAGCAATCTGTATGTACAGGGTGTGGGAAACATATAACATAGGCTCTTATTCAGGGTGAAGGTCCGGATTAATGTGAGCAATCTGTATGTACAGGGTGTGGGAAACATATAAGATAGGCTCTTATTCAGGGTGAAGGTCCGGATTAATGTGAGCAATCTGTATGTACAGGGTGTGGGAAACATATAAGATAGACTCTTATTCAGGGTGAAGGTCCGGATTAATGTGAGCAATCTGTATGTACAGGGTGTGGGAAACATATAACATAGGCTCTTATTCAGGGTGAAGGTCCGGATTAATGTGAGCAATCTGTATGTACAGGGTGTGGGAAACATATAAGATAGGCTCTTATTCAGGGTGAAGGTCCGGATTAATGTGAGCAATCTGTATGTACAGGGTGTGGGAAACATATAACATAGGCTCTTATTCAGGGTGAAGGTCCGGATTAATGTGAGCAATCTGTATGTACAGGGTGTGGGAAACATATAAGATAGGCTCTTATTCAGGGTGAGGGTCCGGATTAATGTGAGCAATCTGTATGTACAGGGTGTGGGAAACATATAAGATAGACTCTTATTCAGGGTGAAGGTCCGGATTAATGTGAGCAATCTGTATGTACAGGGTGTGGGAAACATATAAGATAGGCTCTTATTCAGAGTGAAGGACAGCTTTAAGAAAACATATATATATATATATATATATATATATATATATATAGTCTAACAATAAACTCTGTATTTCATTTACCTGCATACTGGATGTATTGTTTTTCCTATATTAATAGAGCATCACTATAGATCATCTATTTATAGATCTAGATTTGTATTTAAATATATATAGATATGAATAAAATGAAAATGTAACCATGGGTTTACTGTTATATATATCTATATATATATATATATATATATATATATTTACCTGCATACTGGATGCATCGTTTGTCCTATATTAATAGAATGTCACTATATATCATCTATTTATAGATCTAGATTTAGATATATGGTGCTCTTATTCCATTCATCTTTCCTAACCGATCTGATGTCAGAGGTAACCATTCTGCCTCCAGGGTCCTGTCTCCTGGTTATAGCATGTCAGCATTTCCTCATGTCTTCCCATAGGGTATAACTGAGTATATATATCTACATATAGGCCATGGAGTCTATGAGACTCCAGGGCCGACTGTTTCCCTCTCCCCAGTTTGGGATGCCCCACTTTAACTTCACCGTTCATCTGCAATTCTTACCTTTCAGACGGGCCAGTCGAGTTTACTGGGCAAACAGTGGGGGTTTCATATAGCGGGGCATCCCAAACCGGGGTTCCTTATGGGGTGGACCAAAATCTGGGATAGTAAATAGATAGTAAATATCCCAGGTTTTGTTCCACTTTTAAAAGTAAAGGATTTTCACCATTCTGGGTTTTAAAAAGTTTTAAAAGTAAAGGATTTTCCCCTTTCTGGGTTTTAAAAAGTTTTAAAAGTAAAGGATTTTTACCATTCTGGGTTTTGGTCCGCTTTACAGGGATTTGGGATGCCCCTGTGTGTGAAGCCCTCCCCAGGATTACTGCAAATCTTACCTCGCTCCACACTCCCGCGGTGTATGTGCGTGCTTTCCTCCAATCAGAATGACGCCTCCTGCTGACCGCTCCTGTGGGCTGCGCATACCCGCCAGCAGCCAATCAGATTCATGCTGTATGGAGGGGTGCTGGGGATGCCACCGGAGGCCTGCGCATGGGCTGTGGGAGCGAGGAACAAGGTAAGATTTGCAGTGGCTTTGGGGGTTTTTGCAAAGGACATGGTGCCCCCCAGATGGGCACCTGGGGGTTTCACACAACAGAGCATCCCAAATTCAGGAGGGATTTTACCCGCCCTGGAGTCTGTTAGACCCTAGGGCTGGGTTGACAAGGTTTTTGGTCCTCTTTAAAAATGCTACGAGGACAGTGACCTACCTATTTTGGTAACATTTATAACTCCCTGGCGGGAGGGGTGGGTACTCTGGTGCCACTTGTTGTCGCTAGAGGATACATGGCCTAACAAGGTTTGAGAACCACTGATCTAGCTGATGGTAAAGCTGGAGTAATAAAAGTCAAGGCAACTGGACTTGCTGTATAAAAGACAAGTCAACTGGAATTGCTGTATAAAAGACAAGGCAACTGGACTTTCTGTATAAAAGACAAGCCAACTGGACTTGCTGTATAAAAGACAAGCCAACTGGACTTGCTTTATAAAAGACCAGGCAACTGGACTTGCTGTATAAAAAGTCAAGGAAACTGGACATGCTGTGTTTTTCTCAAAGGTGTTTTGCTTTTCATGTGACTGTCTTTCTCGAGTCAGAATGATTTGTACAATAAATACCCCGGAGGGTTCTTACCCTGACGCTGGAGAACAGCTCCCAAACACCAAGCTCAGACATGGATCAAATTCTTGGGGGAAAAACTGGTGGTGGCTAAGTAGTGCTATGGATGGTGAAACCTCCACTACTATGATTTCCTTCCCTTTAAACCCCACATTTTATAACAATTTTCCAATATGACTTTTGGTCCTGTATTAAACTTTCCCAGGAGGGCCTAAATCGTCCCCGAGCCCCCCTGTACTCACCAAACCACCTCAGCTTTTCTAGGCCCATCACTTTTCACCTCACTTCTCCCATCTTTTCCCACCCTAATTCTACTCACCTCTGCCCACCTCATCTTTTCCCCCCCTCACTTCTTCCCGACTCAGTTCTACTCACCTTTGCCCACCTCATCTTCTACTCACCTTATCCCGCCTCAGTTCTACCCCCCTTCCCACCTCATCTCCTCACACCTCAATTCCACTCGCCTGTGCTTACCTCATGTTTTCCCGCCTCAATTCTACCCAGCTCAGCCCACCTCATCTTTTCCCGCCTCAATTTTACTCACCTCTGCCCACCTCATCTTTTCCCGCCTCAGTTCTACCCACCTCTGCCCACCTCATCTTTTCCCGCCTCAGTTATACTCACCTCTGCCCACCTCATCTTTTCCCGCCTCAGTTATACCCACTTCTGCCCACTTCAGCTTTTCCCACCTCATCTCTTTCCTCCTCAATTCCACCCACCTCTGGCCTACTCATCTTTTTTTTCCGCCTTAATTATACTTGCCTCTGCCCACCTCATCTTTTGCCGCCTAACTATACTCACCTCATCTTTTGCCGCCTAACTATATTCACCTCATCTTTTCCCGCCTCAATTTTACTCACCTCTGCCCACCTCATCTTTTCCCGCCTCAGTTATACTCACCTCTGCCCACCTCATCTTTTCCCGCCTCAGTTATACTCACCTCTGCCCACCTCATCTTTTCCTGCCTCAGTTATACTCACCTCTGCCCACCTCATCTTTTCCCGCCTCAGTTTTACTCACCTCTGCCCACCTCATCTTTTACCGCCTCAGTTATACTCACCTCTGCCCACCTCATCTTTTACCGCCTCAGTTATACTCACCTCTGCCCACCTCATCTTTTACCGCCTCAGTTATACTCACCTCTGCCCACCTCATCTTTTACCGCCTCAGTTATACTCACCTCTGCCCACCTCATCTTTTACCGCTTCAGTTTTACTCACCTCTGCCCACCTCATCTTTTCCTCACCTTATCCTGTCTCAGTTCTTCCCACTTCTGCCCCCATTCCAGCTTTTCCCGCCTCATCTCTTCGCACCTCAGTTATACTCCCCTCTGCTTACCTCACGTTTTTACACCTCATCTTTTTCCGCCTCAATTCTACCCACCTCTGCCCATCTCATCTTTTTCCGCCTCAATTCTACCCACCTCTGCCCACCTCATGTTTTCCCGCTTCAATTTTACTCACCTCTGCCGTCTCATTTTTCCTGGCCTCACATGTATATTGACATATACATAAAAGCTTATGCAATGCTTTAAAGTGGACCAAAACCCAGGATTTTGACTATCCTGGGTTTTGGTCCTTTCCCCCGATGCACCCCGATTGGGGATGCCCCGCTGTGTGAAAACCCCCAGATCACCGATGCCAACTCACCTCTTCCCGGTCCTACAGCGCATGTGCGACCACTCATCCAATCAGCACGCTCAGAGCTGCTGACGTCATTTCGTCTAATGCCAGCGGCTCAGAGCACGCTGGTGGCCGCATTCCTCGCTTCCCTCTAACCGGAGCGTGCCCATGCTGGCCTTTCACATGCACCTAAATTAGAGATACACCGTTGCGTGTTTCCCCTCAGAATAGTCATAAACTCACCTTTTCTTCGGTCCCATGGCACATGTGCTGGCCGTCGGCCAATCACCGCTGCACGTTCCCTTCATCTTATGCTTTGGCGCTCTGAGCAGGCAAGCAGAGCTAAATGGCGCGCTGCTGTCCGCTCCTCACCAGCTATTCATACCTGGCGCTGGGATGGGAGATATGGCTCATGCATATACCTTGGGGATGCCCAAAGAGCCAGTTTGCGGGCAATTCTGAAGGGTTTCACACATCCAAATTCGGGATGCCCCACAAAGAGAGAGACCACCAGCTCTAGAATCTTATAGAACCTTAATCTGGCGGTTGCTCTTTTTCAAGGTTAAAGCTGACCTGCAGTAAAGGTTAGTGTTTTCACAGCCCCTTGAAGCGGAACAATAAGACAATGTGACCCTCATACCAGAAATAAGGCGTGCCCCCCACCTGCTCGCTGAAGAATTCTAGTTGCCAAGGTAACAATCTGCCCCGCACGTATGGATGACCTGGAGCCGGGCAGCATATAAGGGACTCCATGCTTGTTCGGGGGCAGTTATAAATGAGGGTGGGGCAGCATGGCGGGTGAGTGGATGGGGCATTACAGGTGCACATTGTGTGAATGCCATTGTTACCTGAGTGTTTTCGGAAAAAATATGTTAAGTGGGGAACAGAAAAATGTGCTGACGTCTGCGTTGCCGGGGCGACAGACATGTGGTGGAGTGGAAAGACTGGGCCCGGGCCTGGATTTGTATTTTTCTTTTTAAAGCTAACAGCGCTGCCATCACCAGCTAGCACCTGGGCCCCATAACAGCTTTACCTCTTCCCTCCTCCATTGTCCATCTTTTTAGCTGTGAACCGGCAGCTCCTATGGCCACTTCCGCTCTCCGTTGTCCATATTTTTTGGTGTGACTGGGCTGCTGGGCCCCATAACAGCTCCCTTCTGTCCCTGGACCCTTTCCTCTAGCTTTGTCTATCTTTTTAAGTGTGACGGGCTACTGGGCCCCATAACAGCTTCTTCCTGTCCTCTGACCCTGGTCCTCCTCCGTTGTCCATATTTTTAGGTGTGACCTGGCTGCTGGGCCCCATAACAGCTTCCTCCTGTCCTCTGACCCCGTCCCTCCTCTGTTGTCCATCTTTTAGGTGTGACCTGGCTTCTGGGCCCCATAACAGCTTCCTCCTGTCCTCTGACCCCGTCCCTCCTCTGTTGTCCATATTTTTAGGTGTGACCTGGCTGCTGGGCCCCATAACAGTTTCCTCCTGTCCTCTATCCCTGTCCCTCTTCTGTTGTCCATCTTTTAGATGTGACCTGGCTGCTGGGCCCCATAACAGCTTCCTTCTGTCCCCGGACCCTTCCCTCCAGCGTTGTCCATCTTTTAGGTGTGACCTGGCTGCTGGGCCCCATAACAGTTTCCTCCTGTCCTCTGACCCTGTCCCTCCTCTGTTGTCCTTCTTTTTAGGTGTGACCTGGCTGCTGGGCCCCATAACAGCTTCCTTCTGTCCCCGGACCCTTTCCTCCAGCTTTGTCCTTGTTTTTAGGTGTGACCGAGCTTCTGGGCCCCATAACAGCTTCCTTATGTCCCCTGACCCCGTCCCTCCTATGTTGTCCATCTTTTTAGGTGTGACCTGGCCGCTGGGCCCCATAACAGCTTCCTCCTGTCCTCTGACCCCGTCCCTCCTCTGTTGTCCATATTTTTAGGTGTGACCTGGCTGCTGGGCCCCATAACAGTTTCCTCCTGTCCTCTATCCCTGTCCCTCTTCTGTTGTCCATCTTTTAGATGTGACCTGGCTGCTGGGCCCCATAACAGCTTCCTTCTGTCCCCGGACCCTTTCCTCCAGCTTTGTCCTTGTTTTTAGGTGTGACCGAGCTTCTGGGCCCCATAACAGCTTCCTTATGTCCCCTGACCCCGTCCCTCCTATGTTGTCCATCTTTTTAGGTGTGACCTGGCCGCTGGGCCCCATAACAGCTTCCTCCTGTCCTCTGACCCCGTCCCTCCTCTGTTGTCCATATTTTTAGGTGTGACCTGGCTGCTGGGCCCCATAACAGTTTCCTCCTGTCCTCTATCCCTGTCCCTCTTCTGTTGTCCATCTTTTAGATGTGACCTGGCTGCTGGGCCCCATAACAGCTTCCTTCTGTCCCCGGACCCTTCCCTCCAGCGTTGTCCATCTTTTAGGTGTGACCTGGCTGCTGGGCCCCATAACAGTTTCCTCCTGTCCTCTGACCCTGTCCCTCCTCTGTTGTCCTTCTTTTTAGGTGTGACCTGGCTGCTGGGCCCCATAACAGCTTCCTTCTGTCCCCGGACCCTTTCCTCCAGCTTTGTCCTTGTTTTTAGGTGTGACCGAGCTTCTGGGCCCCATAACAGCTTCCTTATGTCCCCTGACCCCGTCCCTCCTATGTTGTCCATCTTTTTAGGTGTGACCTGGCCGCTGGGCCCCATAACAGCTTCCTCCTGTCCTCTGACCCCGTCCCTCCTCTGTTGTCCATCTTTTAGTGTGACCTGGCTGCTGGGCCCCATAACAGCTTCCTCCTGTCCTCTGACCCCGTCCCTCCTCTGTTGTCCATCTTTTAGGTGTGACCTGGCTGCTGGGCCCCATAACAGCTTCCTCCTGTCCTCTGACCCCTTCCCTCCTCTGTTGTCCTTCTTTTTAGGTGTGACTGGGCTGCTGGGCCCCATAACAGCTTCCTCCTGTCCTCTGACCCCGTCCCTCCTCTGTTGTCCTTCTTTTTAGGTGTGACCGGGCTGCTGGGCCCCATAACAGCTTCCTCCTGTCCTCTGACCCCGTCCCTCCTCTGTTGTCCTTCTTTTTAGGTGTGACCAGGCTGCTGGGCCCCATAACAGCTTCTTTCTGTCCTCTGACCCCTTCCCTCCTCTGTTGTCCTTCTTTTTAGGTGTGACCGGGCTGCTGGGCCCCATAACAGCTTCCTCCTGTCCTCTGACCCCGTCCCTCCTCTGTTGTCCTTCTTTTTAGGTGTGACCGGGCTGCTGGGCCCCATAACAGCTTCCTCCTGTCCTCTGACCCCGTCCCTCCTCTGTTGTCCTTCTTTTTAGGTGTGACTGGGCTGCTGGGCCCCATAACAGCTTCCTCCTGTCCCCGGACCCTTTCCTCCAGCTTTGTCCTTGTTTTTAGGTGTGACCGGGCTTCTGGGCCCCATAACCGCTTCCTCCTGTCCTCTGACCCCGTCCCTCCTCTGTTGTCCTTCTTTTTAGGTGTGACCTGGCTGCTGGGCCCCATAACAGCTTCCTAAGCCTTCTATGGATATTCTTCAACCTTAGAAGCAAAGCCCTGGGTGTCACTGGGACCAAAAAGGACACTTTAATAATGGCGCACTCCCCTTTAAGCAGTGGCGGTTCAGGGGAGGATCATTTATCCATGGTCACATGATCGCCATCTGCACCCGCGCCGTGACGCACAGGCATCCCAGGGTCCTGTGCAGCGACACAGGGGAACATTGTTGCCTATTAATTGCGGGGTTAGGAGGAACCAATCGCACTCTGCCTATAAATTTGGGGGTCACAATATACCTATTAATAATTAAAGCGGACCAAAACCCACATTTTTAAACCGGACCTTCACCATGATTTAATGAAAAGCCCAGACCCTTAATGAAACGATTCCCCAGCATCTACAATTAATATATTTTAAGTTTTTAGTCACTTATTATTCTTTCCCCCCCGCTGGGCTGCAACTCTGTTCAGGACTCTAGGATACGGGCGCCGCCATCTTGAAGAATCACATACTGAGGAGAGGAGAGCGGGATAAAGTGCAGGGGGCGGGTTATAGCTGTGCTTTGCACAGACAGAGCAGAGCTGGGGTCAGGGTAAGGACAGCAATCCCAGAATGCACAGCAGCACAGTCAGAAGACACTTCCTGATGCCCCATGAGCCGCCATCTTGGATGTTTAAAGGCTCGTAACATGCAGTAGATGCAGGTAGGATGATTTTTAATGTGGGCAATCTGTATGTACAGGGTGTGGGAAACATATAAGAGAGACTCTTATTCAGGGTGAAGGTCTGGATTAATGTGAGCAATCTGTATGTACAGGGTGTGGGAAACATATAAGATAGGCTCTTATTCAGGGTGAAGGTCTGGATTAATGTGAGCAATCTGTATGTACAGGGTGTGGGAGACATACAACATAGGCTCTTATTCAGGGTGAGGGTCCGGATTAATGTGGGCAATCTGTATGTACAGGGGGGGAACATATAAGATAGGCTCTTATTCAGGGTGAAGGTCTGGATTAATGTGGGCAATCTGTATGTACAGGGTGTGGGAAACATATAAGAGAGACTCTTATTCAGGGTGAAGGTCTGGATTAATGTGAGCAATCTGTATGTACAGGGTGTGGGAAATATATAAGATAGGCTCTTATTCAGGGTGAAGGTCTGGATTAATGTGAGCAATCTGTATGTACAGGGTGTGGGAGACATACAACATAGGCTCTTATTCAGGGTGAGGGTCCGGATTAATGTGGGCAATCTGTATGTACAGGGGGGGAACATATAAGATAGGCTCTTATTCAGGGTGAAGGTCTGGATTAATGTGGGCAATCTGTATGTACAGGGTGTGGGAAACATATAAGATAGGATCTGATTCAGGGTGAAGGTCCGGATTAATGTGAGCAATCTGTATGTACAGGGTGAGGGAAACATATAAGATAGGCTCTTATTCAGGGTGAAGGTCCGGATTAATGTGAGCAATCTGAATGTACAGGGGGGAAACATATAAGATATGCTCTTATTCAGGGTGAGGGTCCGGATTAATGTGGGCAATCTGTATGTACAGGGTGTGGGAAACATATAAGATAGGCTCTTATTCATAGTGAGGGTCTGGATTAATGTGGGCAATCTGTATGTACAGGGTGTGGGAAACATATAAGATAGACTCTTATTCAGGGTGAAGGTCCGGATTAATGTGAGCAATATGTATGTACAGGGTGTGGGAAACATATAAGATAGACTCTTATTCAGGGTGAAGGTCCGGATTAATGTGGGCAATCTGTATGTACAGGGTGTGGGAAACATATAAGATAGGCTCTTATTCATAGTGAGGGTCTGGATTAATGTGGGCAATCTGTATGTACAGGGTGTGGGAAACATATAAGATAGACTCTTATTCAGGGTGAAGGTCCGGATTAATGTGAGCAATCTGGATGTACAGGGGGGAAACATATAAGATAGGCTCTTATTCAGGGTGAAGGTCCGGATTAATGTGAGCAATCTGGATGTACAGGGTGTAGAAAAGCGAAAATATCCATTTATATTTCTATGCTCTAAGAGGGGCTTTGGGCAAATGTATTTCTCAAGTTCAGTGGGTTTTGGTCCACTTTAAGGTCAGACAGTAACTCTCACGCTCTGCCTATTAATTGTAGGGTCAGGAGGAACCTCTCGCACTCTGTAGTTCCCCCTCAACTGTTCAGTGTCACTTTATTCCCTCCTGTGATGGGGGATCAGAAGCCGCAGCACACACTGCAGCAGTCAGCTTGTCTTATGATGTAGATATGTTTTGCTTAGAAAAAACTAAAATAAACACAATATTAATAATGATGACAGTAATAATAATATTAATAATAATGTATTATTATTATTAATTTTAATATTAATAAAAGCACATAAATTACACTTTAGTCCTCATGTAATGGATGGGGGGGAGTAACAGGGAGCTCCCCCGCCTGGCTCCTCATGTAATGGATGGATGGGGGGGGTAACAGGGAGCTCCCCCGCCTGGCTCCTCATGTAATGGATGGGGGGGGAGTAACAGGGAGCTCCCCCGCCTGGCTCCTCATGTAATGGATGGGGGGGGAGTAACAGGGAGCTCCCCCGCCTGGCTCCTCATGTAATGGATGGATGGGGGGGGTAACAGGGAGCTCCCCCGCCTGGCTCCTCATGTAATGGATGGGGGGGGGGAGTAACAGGGAGCTCCTCCGCCTGGCTCCTCATGTAATGGATGGGGGGGGGGGAGTAACAGGGAGCTCCCCCGCCTGGCTCCTCATGTAATGGATGGGGGGGGGAGTAACAGGGAGCTCCCCCGCCTGGCTCCTCATGTAATGGATGGGGGGGGGGGAGTAACAGGGAGCTCCCCCGCCTGGCTCCTCATGTAATGGATGGGGGGAGGGGAGTAACAGGGAGCTCCCCCGCCTGGCTCCTCATGTAATGGATGGGGGGGGGAGTAACAGGGAGCTCGCCCGCCTGGCTCCTCATGTAATGGATGGGGGGGGGGGAGTAACAGGGAGCTCCCCCGCCTGGCTCCTCATGTAATGGATGGGGGGGGGAGTAACAGGGAGCTCCCCCAGCCTGGCTCCTCATGTAATGGATGGGGGGGGGGGGGGGGAGTAACAGGGAGCTCCTCCGCCTGGCTCCTCATGTAATGGATGGGGGGGGGGGGAGTAACAGGGAGCTCCCCCGCCTGGCTCCTCATGTAATGGATGGGGGGGGGGAGTAACAGGGAGCTCCCCCGCCTGGCTCCTCATGTAATGGATGGGGGGGGGGAGTAACAGGGAGCTCCCCCGCCTGGCTCCTCATGTAATGGATGGGGGGGGGGAGTAACAGGGAGCTCCCCCGCCTGGCTCCTCATGTAATGGATGGGGGGGGGGGAGTAACAGGGAGCTCCCCCGCCTGGCTCCTCATGTAATGGATGGGAGGGGGGGGTAACAGGGAGCTCCCCCGCCTGGCTCCTCATGTAATGGATGGGGGGGGGGGAGTAACAGGGAGCTCCCCCGCCTGGCTCCTCATGTAATGGATGGGGGGGGGGAGTAACAGGGAGCTCCCCCGCCTGGCTCCTCATGTAATGGATGGGGGGGGGGGAGTAACAGGGAGCTCCTCCACCTGGCTCCTCATGTAATGGATGGGGGGGGGGAGTAACAGGGAGCTCCCCCGCCTGGCTCCTCATGTAATGGATGGGGGGGGGGGAGTAACAGGGAGCTCCCCCGCCTGGCTCCTCATGTAATGGATGGGGGGGGGGGAGTAACAGGGAGCTCCTCCACCTGGCTCCTCATGTAATGGATGGGGGGGGGGGAGTAACAGGGAGCTCCTCCGCCTGGCTCCTCATGTGATGGATGGGGGGGGGGGAGTAACAGGGAGCTCCCCCGCCTGGCTCCTCATGTAATGGATGGGGGGGGGGGGAGTAACAGGGAGCTCCCCCGCCTGGCTCCTCATGTAATGGATGGGGGGGGGGGAGTAACAGGGAGCTCCCCCGCCTGGCTCCTCATGTAATGGATGGGGGGGGGGAGTAACAGGGAGCTCCCCCGCCTGGCTCCTCATGTAATGGATGAGGGGGGGGGGTAACAGGGAGCTCCCCCGCCTGGCTCCTCATGTAATGGATGGGGGGGGGGAGTAACAGGGAGCTCCCCCGCCTGGCTCCTCATGTAATGGATGGGGGGGGGGGGGGAGTAACAGGGAGCTCCCCCGCCTGGCTCCTCATGTAATGGATGGGGGGGGGGAGTAACAGGGAGCTCCCCTGTAAAGGAAATTATAAGTTTGACCAAAATCTAATAAAATCTAATGAAAATTCATATTTGAACGGATCTAGTTTTAATTCTAGTTGAAACATATAGCTCCATGCAAAGGTCAGCTTCAGTGCCTATATATAGTTAGCATTCGTCTTACAGACCAGCAAGGAGAGATGAACAGTTGTCCCTATCAATCAATGTATGATGTAATGTGTGCATTCGGTTGTGATAGGCATTTCTTCATATATGGTGTATGCTAAATGTATATGCTGATGTACAAAATTCTATGATTGGTTAAAATAGAACGCTTCCTTGTAAGTCTATTCTGTAATACAATAAAGAGAGGGGCACTCCCCACACGGGCACACAACATCATGGCGGCCGTGCGTAAGTAAGCATTTGTGTGTGTCTCTCATTGTCTTTAAATAATGTTAATTTCCCCGACATTAATTGGTGGCGAATGCAGCTGTCAGGCCGTTTGCACAGGTTATAATGGCGGTTCTGGGGTTTTTTTTCATGTTTGCCTGTGAATTCCGGATAAGTCTGTTTTTGCAGACAGGGCAGATATGAAATCTCTGGTTCGGGAACTTATTGCCTCTGTGTATACATGCTGACTAGATCACTGCTGCCTATTTTAAGATTACGTAATATGCATTGCAATGGAACAACAGGTGTTTGAGACTGATGCTAAGTGTGATATCGTGTATGATGCATACTGTAACGATACGGATTTTGATACAAACTATGAAGCATGTTTGTCTGTCGCTTATGGTCTAAGCAAATGCGTTTAAAGTCTAGGGAACTGCGCATTTATGAGGTGGTCAGGGAACCACAAGCGTTGCTTTAATGAACAGATTTCTAAATTGTCAATAAGGACTAAAGAGTACTAATAGCAGAGGTTGCCAGGGGCACTCCGCTTTTAGCCGGGGAAATCTGACAGTGACAGTTTGGGGGTTAGATATATGGAAAATCGGTCGACCGTCCCCAATTCTGTGTAAAAGATCATATTAGTGATCAGACTTAGAAAATGAGGGTTTTAGAGCTGCCTGTAAGGTGGGATTTTCCCTAAACAGGAAGCATCAGTTTCGGCTGTGTAAAAATTGTCTTAAGTTAGTTTGTGACAGGGTAGGAAAGAAATGTTTTCTTATTAGTGCATGCTATATGGTACTAACAGCTAAACAGGATTGTCTGTGTCTAATTGCCTGTAATTCCTGAGGGTGTATGTTCAGGAGAAACATATCACATTATTTGGGCTGCTAGAGACAGCACAAGTTAGAGGAAGTTTGCCAAGAGAGCACTTCTGGGTGAAATTCCAAGTAGAGTTTTTCACAAAAAAAAAAAAAAAAAAAAAAAAAAAAAAAAAAAAAAAAAAAAAGAAGGATGGGAAATATTGTAAGGAAAAAGTCGACTCAGTTCCCATCCACATCAGGGTTATTGGCAGAAGACATAATGACAAAAGAGGTTGGTAAATACACTTGTCATAATATAAAACCACTTTTTAAGACAAATGCATATCAAAGGTGATATTGAGGACACATGAGGACATACACACAAAAAAAAAAAAAAAAAAAAAAAATGGAAAAAAGATTAGAATTAAACGATGATTCAGAAAACCTTTTAAAAGAGCTATGAAGGATAGTATTTTAAAAAAAAAAACTCTGCCTTGCCTTCTCAAAATCAGCTGTCATGTAACATGAGTTCTGGTAAGCTATTTTAAGGTGCTTCTAGGCCAGTGTAAGCTCAAATTCACAAGCTGCTATTTGTCAGACAAAGTTTTGGAGTATAGATTTGTTTGAAATGACTTCTGTAATGCAGTTTTTCAGCGAATTTAAGGAAGAAGTTGGTAAGTTTTCTTATCATTTTTCTTTATTATAGAATGTTTATGGAAGTTATTTAAATTTAATTATGCATGTCACTGCTAAAACTTAGCCATGAAAAGTTTAGCAGTTGAATGAAACAAAAAGTAACAATGAAAGTTTTTTTTTAAGAAACATAAGTAGCTACTGTAAAAAAAAAAAAATGGGGTCTTGTACAAGAATAAAGTTAAATTAGTTCATTAGTTTTATATGCCGGCATTGCATTAAATTAAATTGCATTAAATTAAATTGCATTAAATTAAATTGCATTCAATTAGATTTGAATTAAAATAAGTTAAATTAAAAATTGAATTGAAATAAAGTAAAGTAAAGAAGGAACATTATTTTAAGGTATTAAGTTTTAATTAAATATTGTATACAATATGTAATATGATATGTGAATAATGCTATCTGGAAGATAATTTCCATAGAACAAAGTAAGGATCCGACCTTGTTCTCCTGGAAATTGTGTAAATGTGTAATGTTTAATTTATTTGATATTTATGTATTATGTTTTTATGTTTTAACAGCAGCTGTGAAGATAATTAATTATTCTATGAGACACTTGCATTCCTTGAAACTTTTGTTAAAATGGACCAATGGCTTGGTGGCATAGTGGAAAAAAAAAGTAGCCATTTTGGAGTTTTTCCTTTGCCAATTATCTTCTGCTTGTAGGTGGTCTGCAAGTACATGAGCAGACATTTTTTGGTTTTTAAAAGTTTACCATGGTTAATCTTTATGTGTAGCAATCTAAATTGCTCTGGTAAAAGATTTAAATGAGAATTGTTTGCTGTATTAATCTGGTGTAAGTCATTTTTGACTGATGGTCCGCTTTAAGATAAGTATTTGGTAACTGGTTTTAGCAGTTTGCTGTTTAGAAGCCTAAAGAAATATCTTCATGATATTTGGTTTCAAAGCTTAAGAATGTTTTAAGCAGCTGTTTGTGTATGTCGTGATGCTTTAATTTTGAGTAAAGGTTTTTTTATGAAATAGATTAAGTTCATTTGATAAGAATACTGTGAGAATGGTATTACTTGTATGTGAATGTCTTTGAACAAATAAGTAATAACTTTGGAAGGCGTAATTAATACAAAATTATTAAGAGCCTTATTTGCTGTCTTAGGATGCATGTCAGTAGTTGCCAAGGACAGTGAAGGACAAATGCTACATGTCACTTCACTCAAGAAGTGTCTTATGCGTTCAAATTATTCTTATACAAGTCTAAATACTTATTTACGTTAAAAAAAAAGGCTTTAAGATATATTTTTGTAACAATGGTCAATTACCTTTTTGTTTTGGAAAAAGAAAGATTTACTAGTATATTGAAGCCTAGTTAAAGTCCAATTATTATAATAAGAGTTTGCCTTATTAGATATAAGGTTCCCTATTTATTTCTAATCTTGTTAAATGTCATCATTATTTAAAGCAATTAACAGTCGGTTCAAAAACTTTTCTATATGGTTTTAAAAAGGTTTTTCTCCAGCACTTTTAAAGTGATCAGTACTTGGAGAAGTTTTGTGAAATACAAGTTCACCTTATGGTGTTACACCTAGTGAAGGTTTTAAAAATAGAATGAGCTAGAAGTATTTTTGGCCTTTCTGAATTACTAATGTTAAGAGCTGAACAGAGCTAAATGAAGTTGAATTTGTTCCACAGAGTTCAAACAAAGAGGGGAAATATGTATAATGATTACATTCTTTGGTATTAAAAAGGTGTTTGAACTCATGAAACAATTTAATAAGCATAACACTTTATATGTGATAAAAAAAAAAATATTTGTGTTTAGGTGAAGTACACAGATACGCCTCCTTTACCTCTCTTCTGCGTTTTCAGAAGTACATATTTAATTTGTTTTTAATTAAAGAATAACAATTTATCACCATGAAGGATCATACATAATGAGGTTTTTGTGATAGTGGATGATAAAGGTGAAAAATTTTGCTTTTAGCATAAATGGCTGATGGAAGAACACATCACTGAAATGTATGAATTGGCATTAGGTGGAAGGCAAAATGTGTGCACTGACAATAGATTAGCTTATGAGAAAGGCTATAGATGGAATATTTTTATGATGTTGTTGTATAACTGAAACAAATTAATGAGAGTTATGGTGACAGCCATGAATCCTGATCATGAATTCCTATGAGGCCCTCAAACACGCTGGCATTTCTGGAAAAGGTTCATACCCAATACAAATCTCACCTGAGAGACTCAGTGCCACTTGCTGCCAAGATGAGACTGCGAAAGGAGTAAGTCTTGAGCTCAAGCATTGGTAGTACTTAGGTTGGAGGAACTGTGGGTAATGATAAGTGTCAAAGCGTAAGTCTGCTTCAGGAAGAAGCGCTGCTGGACTTATTGCCTCTCGATGGTGCCTCAAGAAGACATAGCCCATAGCCCAGTATGTGTCACTGTCCAACTTATTCAGCCCAGTACAGTGCATTACATTGTTTCAGATATAAGCAATATTGATATTTAATTTAGTTTATATGAAAACCTGTTGTGCAGGTAATATAGTGTAAGTATTTACTCAGTGCATACTTAGGCCTAACCATCCATTTCAGAGATTGCAGAACTACATCCAACTATCTGAAGTGTGACTTTATTAGTATGTTCTGGTGAACAAGGTGTTATTGGAATCATATTGGATTCTTTAAAATTATAAAAGTCTATTAAGAAAAATCTATGAAATGATTAAATTGTTTATGCCCATTTGTCATTCTTATATTTAAGTTAAGATGAAGGATGAAAAGATCTTTTAAGATAAGTATGTAACAGATGAAAGGACCACTGGAAAGAAAGTATTCAAAGGCTTTGTTATAGTGAATTTTGCATGGTTTACAGTTTTCTTATTTGGATGTGTTTGCCATTGCAGAAATCTCTGGATACAGTCATGAGATACTAAGTGCAGATGAGTTGATAATTGCATCAGTAGAAAGAGAAAAGAGCCTGAGTACCAATCAAAAGACAGAAGTTGGCTTCAGCGGCAAAAGAGCATCGTTGTTTACTTTGCCTTATTAATTGTGCTGCTGTTATGAATTTGTACTTTGTACATAAGTGATTGGTTATTTTGAAAATATTCAAGAAATTGTATATTTCTCTTTTTATTTAAAGTCATTCATGATGCAAAATGTTTGTAAACATTTTTAAGACACTTGTGAATAGAATAATGGCATCTAAGTGTATTTTTCACATGGAGGGAAACGCTGCAGGTGTGCATGGTGATTAAGGCTAAAGGCCTAGTCCAAGTATTGATGCTAAGCAGAAAGAGTTAGTTCTTCTGAATAGTACCAGTACTGCATGCCTTTGCGGAATGACTATTGTCTCCTTACCTCAAGTTCTTAGAAATTTGGGCTAACGAAATGTACGCCAAGGCCTGTGAAGTATTTCACTCTCGTCAAAGCAAGATGCTTGGTCTTGCTCTGACTTTCTTAAAAGTGAATTAAAGGTGTATTAACTGTAGTGGTTAGAATAAATATTTGCTGTTTACATATGACAAGATTTAGTTTATACTTTGGGAAAAAAAGACATTTTGGTTTTACAAGTAGGTTGTAATAGATAAATATTCATTGGAAGACTTTTTGATTATAATATGACTAAACTAATTGATTATTGGGATTTTAGATTATTAGATTTGGTCAAAAATTATAAAAAGGAGGAACATGTAAAGGAAATTATAAGTTTGACCAAAATCTAATAAAATCTAATGAAAATTCATATTTGAACGGATCTAGTTTTAATTCTAGTTGAAACATATAGCTCCATGCAAAGGTCAGCTTCAGTGCCTATATATAGTTAGCATTCGTCTTACAGACCAGCAAGGAGAGATGAACAGTTGTCCCTATCAATCAATGTATGATGTAATGTGTGCATTCGGTTGTGATAGGCATTTCTTCATATATGGTGTATGCTAAATGTATATGCTGATGTACAAAATTCTATGATTGGTTAAAATAGAACGCTTCCTTGTAAGTCTATTCTGTAATACAATAAAGAGAGGGGCACTCCCCACACGGGCACACAACATCATGGCGGCCGTGCGTAAGTAAGCATTTGTGTGTGTCTCTCATTGTCTTTAAATAATGTTAATTTCCCCGACACCCCCGCCTGGCTCCTCATGTAATGGATGGGGGGGGGGGAGTAACAGGGAGCTCCCCCGCCTGGCTCCTCATGTAATGGATGGGGGGGGGGAGTAACAGGGAGCTCCCCCGCCTGGCTCCTCATGTAATGGATGGGGGGGGGGAGTAACAGGGAGCTCCCCCGCCTGGCTCCTCATGTAATGGATGGGGGGGGGGAGTAACAGGGAGCTCCCCCGCCTGGCTCCTCATGTAATGGATGGGGGGGGGGGAGTAACAGGGAGCTCCCTCGCCTGGCTCCTCATGTAATGGATGGATGGGGGGGGTAACAGGGAGCTCCCCCGCCTGGCTCCTCATGTAATGGATGGGGGGGGAGTAACAGGGAGCTCCCCCGCCTGGCTCCTCATGTAATGGATGGGGGGGGGGGAGTAACAGGGAGCTCCCCCGCCTGGCTCCTCATGTAATGGATGGGGGGGGGGAGTAACAGGGAGCTCCCCCGCCTGGCTCCTCATGTAATGGATGGGGGGGGGAGTAACAGGGAGCTCCCCCGCCTGGCTCCTCATGTAATGGATGGGGGGGGGGGGGGAGTAACAGGGAGCTCCCCCGCCTGGCTCCTCATGTAATGGATGGGGGGGGGAGTAACAGGGAGCTCCCCCGCCTGGCTCCTCATGTAATGGATGGGGGGGGGGGGAGTAACAGGGAGCTCCCCCGCCTGGCTCCTCATGTAATGGATGGGGGGGGGGGGAGTAACAGGGAGCTCCCTCGCCTGGCTCCTCATGTAATGGATGGATGGGGGGGGGTAACAGGGAGCTCCCCCGCCTGGCTCCTCATGTAATGGATGGGGGGGGGGGGGTAACAGGGAGCTCCCCCGCCTGGCTCCTCATGTAATGGATGGGGGGGGGAGTAACAGGGAGCTCCCCCGCCTGGCTCCTCATGTAATGGATGGGGGGGGGGGGAGTAACAGGGAGCTCCCCCGCCTGGCTCCTCATGTAATGGATGGGGGGGGGGAGTAACAGGGAGCTCCCCCGCCTGGCTCCTCATGTAATGGATGGGGGGGGGGGAGAGTAACAGGGAGCTCCCCCGCCTGGCTCCTCATGTAATGGATGGGGGGGGAGTAACAGGGAGCTCCCCCGCCTGGCTCCTCATGTAATGGATGGGGGGGGGAGTAATAGGGAGCTCCCCCGCCTGGCTCCTCATGTAATGGATGGGGGGGGGGGTAACAGGGAGCTCCCCCGCCTGGCTCCTCATGTAATGGATGGGGGGGGGGAGTAACAGGGAGCTCCCCCGCCTGGCTCCTCATGTAATGGATGGGGGGGGGGGAGTAACAGGGAGTTCCCCCGCCTGGCTCCTCATGTAATGGATGGGGGGGGGGGAGTAACAGGGAGCTCCCCCGCCTGGCTCCTCATGTAATGGATGGGGGGGGGGGAGTAACAGGGAGCTCCCCCGCCTGGCTCCTCATGTAATGGATGGGGGGGGGGGAGTAACAGGGAGCTCCCCCGCCTGGCTCCTCATGTAATGGATGGGGGGGGGGAGTAACAGGGAGCTCCCCCGCCTGGCTCCTCATGTAATGGATGGGGGGGGGGGAGTAACAGGGAGCTCCCCCGCCTGGCTCCTCATGTAATGGATGGGAGGGGGGGTAACAGGGAGCTCCCCCGCCTGGCTCCTCATGTAATGGATGGGGGGGGGGGGAGTAACAGGGAGCTCCCCCGCCTGGCTCCTCATGTAATGGATGGGGGGGGGTAACAGGGAGCTCCCCCGCCTGGCTCCTCATGTAATGGATGGGGGGGGGGGAGTAACAGGGAGCTCCCCCGCCTGGCTCCTCATGTAATGGATGGGGGGGGGGGGGAGTAACAGGGAGCTCCCCCGCCTGGCTCCTCATGTAATGGATGGGGTGGGGGGAGTAACAGGGAGCTCCCCCGCCTGGCTCCTCATGTAATGGATGGGGGGGGGGGAGTAACAGGGAGCTCCCCCGCCTGGCTCCTCATGTAATGGATGGGGGGGGGGGAACAGGGAGCTCCCCCGCCTGGCTCCTCATGTAATGGATGGGGGGGGGGAGTAACAGGGAGCTCCCCCGCCTGGCTCCTCATGTAATGGATGGGGGGGGGGGGAGTAACAGGGAGCTCCCCCGCCTGGCTCCTCATGTAATGGATGGGGGGGGGGGAGTAACAGGGAGCTCCTCCGCCTGGCTCCTCATGTAATGGATGGGGGGGGGGAGTAACAGGGAGCTCCCCCGCCTGGCTCCTCATGTAATGGATGGGGGGGGGGGGAACAGGGAGCTCCCCCGCCTGGCTCCTCATGTAATGGATGGGGGGGGGGGGAGTAACAGGGAGCTCCCCCGCCTGGCTCCTCATGTAATGGATGGGGGGGGGGGAGTAACAGGGAGCTCCCCCGCCTGGCTCCTCATGTAATGGATGGGGGGGGGGGGAGTAACAGGGAGCTCCCCCGCCTGGCTCCTCATGTAATGGATGGGGGGGGGGAGTAACAGGGAGCTCCCCCGCCTGGCTCCTCACATACACACACAGCCCAGATAGTCACACAGAGCCAGGCCACGCCCCCACCATCCGCACTGTACATATTGAGTGTCCGTGCCCTGCTGGTCACATGACCATTATAGAGGGATTAGGGACGGCACCACTCCTAATCCTTAATCCCTGGCCGGAACAGGTGAGTGCTCCTGGCTTGTTTCAGTGGAACATAATCTGGGGTTCCTCTTTAAAGTGTATCAGTTTTTCACTGGGTTTTGGTCCGCTTTAAAGTTGCCCCACTGTGTGAAACCCCACAGGTCGCCCCAGCAAACTACCTACCCCCCCCCTCGGTCCTACTGCACATGCGCAGCCTCTCGTCCAATCAGCGCGCTCGGATCCACTACCGCCTCTTGGTGTAAGGCGAGCAGATCCAAGCGCGCTGGCGGGCGCATCCCCCGCTTCCCTCTAACAGGGAGTGTGCCATTCACAAATGCCTGGCGCGGGCATGCGCCCTGCTGGAGGGATGCGGGGATGCGGCTGCTGATTGCACATGCGCTGCTGGGGGTTTCACACAGCAGGGCATCCCGATTCTGGATGCCTGGGGGGAGGGAATCTATCAATTATACATTCCTGGGTCCACTAGAAGCAATCCCCTGGCATGTCATGTCATCTGTGTCCCTCTTTTGAGTCCATGTCCCCCTGTCCCTCGTTGTTCTCATTTGTCCTTCTTTGAGGTGTAACATGCAGATCTGCAGCAATAAATTCTTAATTTGCCTATTCAAAGTGTTTCTATTGTTGTAACTGTTACATCCTATCTCCGATCCATCCCTCAATGAGGGGGCGTGGCTTCATCCATCCCTCAATGAGGGGGCGTGGCTTCATCCATCCCTCAATGAGGGGGCGTGGTTTCACCCAACCCTCAACGAGGGGGCGTAGCTACATCCATCCCTCAATGAGGGGGCGTGGTTTCACCCAACCCTCAACAAGGGGGCGTGGCTACATGCATCCCTTAATGAGGGGGCGTGGCTTCATCCATCCCTCAATGAGGGGGCGTGGTTTCATCCAACCCTCAACGAGGGGCGTGGCTACATACATCCCTCAGTGAGGGGGCGTGGTTTCATCCATCCCTCAATGAGGGCTTCATTTAACAACTGTCCCCCTTTCCCACTCTTAAAGCATACCTTCACCCTGAATAAGAGTCTATCTTATATGTTTCCCCCACCCTGTACATACAGATTGCTCACATTAATCCGGACCCTCACCCTGAATAAGAGCCTATCTTATATGTTTCCCCCACCCTGTACATACAGATTGCCCACATTAATCCGGACCTTCACCCTGAATAAGAGTCTATCTTATATGTTTCCCACACCTTGTACATACAGATTGCCCACATTAATCCGGACCTTCACCCCTGAATAAGAGTCTATCTTATATGTTTCCAACACCATGTACATACAGATTGCCCACATTAAAAATCATCCTACCTGCATCTACTGCATGTTATGAGCCCTTAAACATCCAAGATGGTGGCTCATGGAGCATCAGGCAGCCTGCAAACAGGAAGTGCCTTCTGACTGTGCTGCTCTGCATTTTGGGATTTCTGTCCTTTTCCTGACCCGGCTCTGCTCTGTCTGTGCAAAGCACAGCTATAACCAACCCACCCTGTACTTTATCCCGCTCTCCTTTCCTCAGTATGTGATGCTTCTGAGTCAAGATGGCGGCGCCCGTATCCTAAAGTCCTGAACAGAGTTGCAGCCCAGTGGGGGAAAGAATAATAAGTAAGTGACAAAAAACTTAAAATATATTCATTTTAGATGCTGGGGAATCGTTTGGGCTTTTCAATAAATCATGGTGAAGGTCCGGTTTAAATTTTAAAGCCACATCCCCTCATTGACGGATGGATGAAGCCACATCCCCTCATTGACGGATGGATGAAGCCACATCCCCTCATTGACGGATGGATGAAGCCACGCCCCCTCATTGATGGATGGATGAAGCCACACCCCCTCATTGAGGGATGGATGAAGCCACGTCCCCTCATTGACGGATGGATGAAGCCACGCCCCCTCATTGACGGATGGATGAAGCCACTTCCCCTCATTGACGGATGGATGAAGCCACTTCCCCTCATTGACGGATGGATGAAGCCACGCCCCCTCATTGACGGATGGATGAAGCCACATCCCCTCATTGACGGATGGATGAAGCCACATCCCCTCATTGACGGATGGATGAAGCCACATCCCCTCATTGACGGATGGATAAAGCCACATCCCCTCATTGACGGATGGATGAAGCCACGCCCCCTCATTGACGGATGGATGAAGCCACATCCCCTCATTGACGGATGGATGAAGCCACATCCCCTCATTGACGGATGGATGAAGCCACATCCCCTCATTGACGGATGGATGAAGCCACGCCCCCTCATTGATGGATGGATGAAGCCACGCCCCCTCATTGATGGATGGATGAAGCCACACCCCCTCATTGAGGGATGGATGAAGCCACGTCCCCTCATTGACGGATGGATGAAGCCACGCCCCCTCATTGACGGATGGATGAAGCCACTTCCCCTCATTGACGGATGGATGAAGCCACTTCCCCTCATTGACGGATGGATGAAGCCACGTCCCCTCATTGATGGATGGATGAAGCCACACCCCCTCATTGAGGGATGGATGAAGCCACGTCCCCTCATTGACGGTTGGATGAAGCCACGTCCCCTCATTGACGGATGGATGAAGCCACGCCCCCTCATTGACGGATGGATAAAGCCACGTCCCCTCATTGACGGATGAATGAAGCCACGACCCCTCATTGACGGATGGATAAAGCCACATCCCCTCATTGACGGATGGATGAAGCCACGCCCCCTCATTGACGGATGGATGAAGCCACTTCCCCTCATTGACGGATGGATGAAGCCACACCCCCTTATTGACGGATGGATGAAGCCACTTCCCCTCATTGACGGATGGATGAAGCCACGCCCCCTCATTGACGGATGGATGAAGCCACTTCCCCTCATTGACGGATGGATGAAGCCACACCCCCTTATTGACGGATGGATGAAGCCACTTCCCCTCATTGACGGATGGATGAAGCCACATCCCCTCATTGACGGATGGATGAAGCCACATCCCCTCATTGACGGATGGATGAAGCCACGCCCCCTCATTGACGGATGGATGAAGCCACATCCCCTCATTGACGGATGGATGAAGCCACATCCCCTCATTGACGGATGGATGAAGCCACATCCCCTCATTGACGGATGGATAAAGCCACATCCCCTCATTGACGGATGGATGAAGCCACGCCCCCTCATTGACGGATGGATGAAGCCACATCCCCTCATTGACGGATGGATGAAGCCACATCCCCTCATTGACGGATGGATGAAGCCACATCCCCTCATTGACGGATGGATGAAGCCACGCCCCCTCATTGATGGATGGATGAAGCCACGCCCCCTCATTGATGGATGGATGAAGCCACACCCCCTCATTGAGGGATGGATGAAGCCACGTCCCCTCATTGACGGATGGATGAAGCCACGCCCCCTCATTGACGGATGGATGAAGCCACTTCCCCTCATTGACGGATGGATGAAGCCACTTCCCCTCATTGACGGATGGATGAAGCCACGTCCCCTCATTGATGGATGGATGAAGCCACACCCCCTCATTGAGGGATGGATGAAGCCACGTCCCCTCATTGACGGTTGGATGAAGCCACGTCCCCTCATTGACGGATGGATGAAGCCACGCCCCCTCATTGACGGATGGATAAAGCCACATCCCCTCATTGACGGATGAATGAAGCCACGACCCCTCATTGACGGATGGATAAAGCCACATCCCCTCATTGACGGATGGATGAAGCCACGCCCCCTCATTGATGGATGGATGAAGCCACACCCCCTCATTGAGGGAAGGATGAAGCCACGTCCCCTCATTGACGGATGGATGAAGCCACGTCCCCCTCATTGACGGATGGATGAAGCCACTTCCCCTCATTGACGGATGGATGAAGCCACTTCCCCTCATTGACGGATGGATGAAGCCACGTCCCCCTCATTGACGGATGGATGAAGCCACTTCCCCTCATTGACGGATGGATGAAGCCACGTCCCCTCATTGACGGATGGATGAAGCCACGTCCCCTCATTGACGGATGGATAAAGCCACGTCCCCTCATTGACGGATGGATGAAGCCACGTCCCCTCATTGACGGATGGATAAAGCCACGTCCCCTCATTGACGGATGGATAAAGCCACGTCCCCTCATTGACGGATGGATGAAGCCACGTCCCCTCATTGACGGATGGATGAAGCCACGTCCCCTCATTGACGGATGGATGAAGCCACGTCCCCTCATTGACGGATGGATGAAGCCACGCCCCCTCATTGAGGGATGGATGGAGCCACGTCCCCTCATTGACGGATGGATAAAGCCACGCCCCCTCATTGAGGGATGGATAGGAGATACATTGTAACAGTTACAACAATAGAAACACTTTGAATAGGCAAATGAATCATTTATTGCTGACAAATGAGAACAACGAGGGACAGGGGGGCATAGACTCAAAAGAGGGACAGTCCCTCCAAATCAGGGACACTTGGGAGGTATTGTGAATGAGACATGTGCTTCAAACCTCTCTTCAAAAGAAAATATACATTCAAGCATAACTTTTACCAACAGAATTCATACGTGATGCACGCCCTAATCAACTGCCCAGCTGGCCACCCCTTCAAGCTGGCCACCCCTAACAATATCCATCCCTCAATGAGGGGGCGTGGCTTCATCCATCCCTCAATGAGGGGCGTGGCCTAATTTAACATATGTCCCTCATTCCCACACTGAAAAGTTGGAAGGTATGCATTCACTGCTTTGTAACAAGTAGATGTCAATTATCCCTTATAGAGGAGGTGTCACATGATCCAGCCAGAAGGCCGCTAGTCAGCACAGTGTCCTGTCCTGTCATATGCAAATGACTTCCTCCAGACAAATGTACTAACATGTATCTGTTACCTGGCACCGTGTGCTTTCACATCCTAAGATTAAAGTGGACCGACAGCCTGGCCCAGCTGGAAAAGAAAGGTAGCGGCCATATTGGAGCTTCCTCTCCCAGCATCTCAGCCATTCTGCTGCCTGGATTCAACTGACATAACTGACACTGCACAGTAACAAGAAGCCCAGCAGCACTTCCTGTTTGCAGGTGGCCTGCAGATCCATGAACCCCCATTTTGTTTTTAAAATTTACTACAGCAGGAGATAGAAAAGGATAAATGCATTTTTACGTGTAGCAATCTAAATTGCCCCGGGGAGGGGTGTATAGGAGCATTGTTTGTTGCGTTGGTCTGGTTTAAAGTGGACCAACACCCTGGGGTGATCGGCCCGGGAATCTATAAGATTCCCGGGCCGATCACCCCCCTCACCGCGGGACATCCGAGATCGGGATGTCCCGCGGTGAGGAACCCCCCGAAAACCCCCCAAAAACTCACCTCCTCGGCGGCGGCTGCGGCCGCCTCCCGCGCGCCCCTCTAGCCGTGCGCGCGCCCGCACCGGCCGTTTGTGAATGGCCGGCGCGGGCGCGCTGTCAGAGGGACGTGCGGGAGGCGGCGGCGGACGCGCTGGCTTGTCCGTCGCTGTCAGCGCTTGTCCGTCGCTGTCACCCGGCCACGTGGGAGCGTTTTGAGGTGAGTATTGGGGTGTTTCTGGGGGGTTTTACACAGCGGGGCACCCCTAATCGGGTGCCCCCCTGAAGTGGACCAAAACCCAGGATAGTCAAAATCCTGGGTGTTGGTCCACTTTAAGACATTTTTGACAGTTGGTCCACTTAAAGTAGACCCAGGATTTTCACTATCCTTGGTTTTGGTCCACTTCCACAGGGCCCCCCAATCGCCCTAAATAACTCACCTCACCCCGCTCCTACGCGAGCGCTCGTCCAATCAGAGCGCTCAGAGCCGCTGTGGTATGTACAGACAAGCGACGGACAACCACAGCGGCTCTGAGCGCGCTGGAGGCCGCATCTCACGCTTCCCTCTAACAGGGAGCGCGCCCGCGCCGGCCATTCACAACACCCGCCCTGCTAGAGAGAAGCGCGAGATGCACCCGCGGCTCACGCATGCGCCGTTGGGATGGGGATAAGGTAAGGTTTCTGGGCGTCCTGGGGGGGTTTCACACAGCGGGGCATCCCGATTACAGATGCCCCGCGGGGAGGGATCTGATCGGCCCGGGAATCTTATAGATTCCCGGGCTGATCCCCCCTGGATGTTGGTCCACTTTAAAGTAGACCAAAACCCACAAAGATCATCCTGGGAATCTATAAGATTCCCGGGCCGATTGATTCCCTCCCCCGGGGCATCCAGAATCGGGATGCCCCGCTGTGTGATACCCCCCCCAAGGTCTTCCATAAACTCAACTTCTTTTCCGGTCCAACGGCGCATGTGCAAGCTGCAACCGCACCCCTGCCGTCCCTTTAGCACCAGGCATTTGTGAGTGGCAGGCACGGGAACGCTCCCTGTTAGAGGGAAGCAGGGGATGCGATCGCCAGCGCGCTCGGATTCACTCATATTAGACAAGCTCCCGGACGAAGGGGCTCGAGCGGATCCCAGCGTGCTGATTGGACGCCGCTCGGAGGCTGTGCATGCATCATAGGAGCAGGAAGAGGTGAGTTTGTTTGGCCGACCTGGGGGGGGGTTCACACAGCGGGGCATCCCCAATAGAACCAAGACCCCAGATAGTCAAAATCCTGGGTTTTGGTCCACTTTAAACTATAGCTCTAGTCATATTTTTACCTCATATGCTTTATTTTTTTTAGGTTTTACGTTCTTGTTACGTTTTTCACATCCCTCATAACTACATTTGATGGAACCCATCATTACATCCCCTGCAATTCCTGCAAAATCCCCCTTTCTGATGATCCCATGGCACATGCACAACCCTTTCGCTGTTGCGCGCTCCCGTGTCAGGCCTGCCTCTCAGCAGTCTGGGCCAAAACCCAGGATTTTCACTATTGGTCCTTGCCCCGAGGGGTGTCCTGATTTGGGATGCCCCGCTATGTGAATCTGAATCGCCCCACAAAACAAACCTTTCCCCGGTCACATGGTGCATGCACAGGCTCTCATTCCATCTCCGCCGTATAGTATGAATATTAAAGTGGAACAAAACCCAGGATTTTATCTACCCTGGGTTTTGGTCCTTGCCCCGGGGGCACCCCGATCGGGGATGTGAAACCCCCCCAGGCCACTGAACGAACTCAACTCTTCCCGGTCCTACGACGCATGTGCGGCCTCTTGTCCAATCAGCACGCTCGGATCCACCTCATCTAATGCTGGCGGCCCCATCCCCCTCTTCCCTGTAATAGGGAGCGTGCCCGCACCGGTCACTCACAAATACCTGGCACGTGTCCTGCTAAAGGGATCGCGCGGATGCAGCCGCTGCGTCATTGGACCGGGAAAGAAGGTGAGTTATGAGCGACTTGGGGGGTGTCACACAGCGGGGCATCCTGATTCTGGGGGGAATCAAGCAGCCCAGGAATCTTATAGGTTCCATGGCCAATCTCTGTGGGTTTTGGTCCACTTTAAAGCAGAACAAAACCTGACTTGATTTTTCCTGGGTTTTGTTCCATGTCAACGGGGTATCCCGAATTAGGAGCAAAATGTTAAAACACAGGGAGACTCCGGATAATACTACCATTGTAATAAAAGGCGTCCCACTAACCTAAATAAAGATCAAACCAAAAAACACAAACACACATGGTTACGTAATTGTGGGCACTGTCTCAATGGAAACAAATTAAAACAGGGGAAAATTGCTAGATACAAAAAACAGCTTTATTGAAAAGTTATTGCACCAACCCATCAAGCACAAAAAGTATACAAAGGATAAAAAATCACAACGTTGTGACATTAAGAATTGGGGCCCCCCCCCCATGCACATGCACCAACACCTCATAACACATCCACTACCATACACACGTTGCATGCCTACACCGTCCCGCTAGCTAATCTAGCAAAAGTTCATACAGCTGTATTGTTGGGCGCCATACTTGTAAATTAATTTATTCTCCAACGATAACAAGGAATCATATATCAAAGTTCAGCTCTCCCTGACGAAGCCCCGGTGGGCGGGGCGAAACGCGCGTCGGAATTTAATTTGTTTCCATTGAGACAGTGCCCACAATTATCCCGAATTAGGATGCCCTGCTGTGTGAAACACCCCCTGGTCGCCCAGTAAAACTCACCGAGCAAAGGCTACAATGGTGCATGCGCGGGCTCTCCTTCAAAAAGAAGGAGAGACTCACAAAAATTCGCCTAACTGCCAATAGTAGTCTGAATGGTAAGGGTGGTTTCACACAGCGGGGCATCCCAAATCACATGACCAGCACAGGGGTCCAATATAGAGCTCGGTGACTTGCTCTAATCCAGCGCTTCTCAACCTGTGGGGCGGGACCCCGGCGGGGGTCGATCGGCCAAAACACAGGGGTCGCCTAAAGCCATCGGAAAATACATATTTCCGATGGCTTTAGCCGCTGAGAAGTTGCGCTACCGTCTGCAGCAGCGCTATTCAGCTGGAACGCACGCCGCTATGGATGCGCGTTCCAAACTGAATGCCTGCGCAGACGTGATTGCATCGTCCGTCCGGGGCCTAAGGGGCGGGGGAAGCGGGGGGAACGCTCCACAGTCCATAGCAGCGCATTACGTGTGTCCGGCGCTTGCTGACATCATCAGTGGGCGGACGCAGCAAGCGCCGGAGGACAGAAGCCAAGAGAGCCTGCGAGACGCCTGCTGGTGTAATAACAGTACACACCCCATACACACAATACTGTGTAAGTGTGAGGTGCTTTGTGTGTAATCATTACACAGTACACACAGCAGCTTACACTTACACAAAGCACCAGACATTTACACAGTGTCTTATACTATAAGATGTAGCTCACACTGTTCCCCAATGTATAATTATCTCCCATATCTCCCACTATTTTCCCATATTCTGAATGAGGAAACTGCTGAAATCAGCGGTTTCCGGCATTGAATCCGCCTCCTATTGATTTCATTGTGAGTGCGGCGGATTTTGTGGAAGAGAGCTCCCGAGAATCTCGAGTTACCACACAATCCGCCGCAGCCTCCTGTTAATTTCAATAAGAGGAAATTACAGTTTCCGACACATGCTATGTCATGGTGAAATGTTATTTATTGGAATTAGTAATAAATATTTCTCAACATATAATTAAATATTGTTTTTGTGATTAATCACTATGTTTAAATGATGTTTGATTTGTAGCAATGAGAATACATAATGCATATCAGGTATTTACATTCCCAATCATAACACTAGAAAAATTACAGTTTTGAAGTAGCCACCAAAATTATTTTTTGGTTTGGGGTCACGGCAACATGAGGAACTGTATTGCGGGGTCACGGCAACATGAGGAACTGTATTGCGGGGTCACGGCAACATGAGGAACTGTATTGCGGGGTCACGGCAACATGAGGAACTGTATTGCGGGGTCACGGCAACATGAGGAACTGTATTGCGGGGTCACGGCAACATGAGGAACTGTATTGCGGGGTCACGGCAACATGAGGAACTGTATTGCGGGGTCACTGCATTAGAAAGGTTGAGAATTAGTGTGACACTGAGGGCGCCATTCCCTTCGCAGGCTGCAGGGGGCGCGCTGGCCTAACATTAGAAGCTGCTGCTCAGTATGTGCGCGCGCATTCCACCACAGGCCACCAGGAGGCGCTCTGCCGCCGTTTCTGCGCCCATTTCCCGGGCCTGTCTCGTTACAGATTTCTTCGCAATACTATTCCATCGCGTCTCTCTTTAGATTCGCTCGCGCCTGTTTTGCCCCTGAATTGAGGCCTCCGTGTTTAAGTCGCACGTGTGAGCTCCGGAAAAATGGCGGAGACAGGAGACAGGCACGGATTGAATGATTTGCCTCTGACGTCGGAGACAGGCACGGATTGCCTCTGACGTCACATGACGGGCGGGCACTTGAGGGCGGGGCGCGAATTTCAAAAGTGCCGGAAGCAAAGTGTGTTTTTGGTTGTTATTAGGAGTGGCCTGACAGCTCGGGGTGCGGGTAAGTCTTCGGGGGGCACAATGGGGTTTTGTGGGGGACAGTTTGTTTCATTTAAAGGGATAGTACAATGAAAGAGCAGGGCAACTCCATGCCTCCCAAGTGTCCCTGATTTGGAGGGACTGTCCCTCTTCTGAGTCCATGCCCCCCTGTCCCTCGTTGGTCTCATTTGTCCCTCTTTGAGGTGTAACATGCAGATTTGCAGCAATAAATGAATCATTTGCCTATTTAAAGAGTTTATATTGTTGTAACTATCTCCTATCCATCAACCAATGAGGGGGCGTGGCCTAATTTAACAAATGTCCCTCTTTCACACCCTGAAAAGTTGGGAGATATACAAGCCTGTCATTGTTCCCTCAGAGCAATTGTGAGCCAGTGGTGCCCTAAAGTGGATCAAAACCCAGGAATATGACTATCCTGGGTTTTGGTCCTTTTTCCCGTGGGGGAACCCTGATCAAGGATGTTCCGCTGTGTGAAACCCCCGAGGTCGCCCGAATTAACTCACCTCCTTCCGGTCCTGCGGCGCGTGCGATGCCGCTCGTCCAATCGGCGGGCTTGGAAACGCTGATGTCACACCATCTAAGATGGTGTCTAGCGCCTGAGGCTCCGAGCGCGCTGGCGGGCGCATCCCCTGCTTCCCTCTAACAGGGAGCCATTTGTGAATGGCCAGCACGGGCACGCGTCCTGCTAAAGGGATGGCAGAGATGCGGCCGCAGCCCATACATGCGCTGTTGGACCGGGAAGCAAGGTAAGTGAACGGGGCGACCTGGGAGGGAGGGAGGGAGGGGAGGGGGGGGGTTCACACAGGAATTAATCAGCCTGGGAATCTGGATTCCTGGGCCTGGGTTTTGGTCCACTTTAAAGTGCACCAACACCCACCGATGATCGGCCCGGGCCGATCAGCTCCCTCCCCGTGGGACATCCGAAATCAGGATGCCCTGCTGCGTGAAACCCCGCCGGACGCCCACAAACCTTACCTTCTCCCCGTTCCAACGGCGCATGCATGGGCCACCGCCTTTCGCGCATCCCTCTAGCAGGGCGTGCATCCACGTCGGCCGTTTGTGAATGGCGGGCGCGCTACCTGTAAGGCGGCCTCAGCTTGTCCGTCGCTTGTCTGTTGGCGGTGAGGTGACTTTTTGGGGGGGCTTTCTGGGGGGTTTCACACCCCCGATCGGGGTGCCCCGCGGAAGTGGATTTTCACTATCCTGGGTGTTGGTCCACTTTAAACCGGACCTTCACCATGATTTATTGAAATGCTCAAACCCTTAAAAAATTATTCCCCAGCATCTAAAATTAATATATTTTAAGTTTTTAGTCGCTTATTAATTCTTCCCCCGCTGGGCTGCAACTCTGTTCAGGACTCAGGATATGGGCGCCGCCATCTTGACTCAGAAGCGTTGCATACTGAGGAGAGGCGAGCGGGATATAGTACAGGGGGTGGGTTATAGCTGTGCTTTGCACAGACAGAGCAGAGCTGGGGTCAGGGAAAGGTCAGCAATCCCAGAATGCAGAGCAGCACAGTCAGAAGACACTTCCTGTTTGCAGACTGCCTGATGCTCCATGAGCCACCACCTTGGATGTTTAAAGGCTCATAACATGCAGTAGATGCAGGGAGGATGATTTTTAATGTGAGCAATCTGTATGTACAGGGTGTGGGAAACATATAAGATAGGCTCTTATTCAGGGTGAGGGTCCAGATTAATGTGGGCAATCTGTATGTACAGGGTGTGGGAAACATATAAGATAGGCTCTTATTCATGGTGAAG
This sequence comes from Gastrophryne carolinensis, assembly GCA_027917425.1. Classification (NCBI taxonomy): domain Eukaryota; kingdom Metazoa; phylum Chordata; class Amphibia; order Anura; family Microhylidae; genus Gastrophryne; species Gastrophryne carolinensis. Next base: position 615,014,103 of record CM051235.1, read on the forward strand.
GTCCGGATTAATGTGAGCAATCTGTATGTACAGGGTGTGGGAAACATATAAGATAGGCTCTTATTCAGGGTGAAGGTCCGGATTAATGTGAGCAATCTGTATGTACAGGGTGGGGGAAACATATAAGATAGGCTCTTATTCAGGGTGAAGGTCCGGATTAATGTGAGCAATCTGTATGTACAGGGTGGAGGAAACAAGATAATCTCTTATTCAGGGTGAGTGTCCTCTTTAATATGCACAGCATATGACACTGATTGGATAAGAGCCTATCTTATATGTTTCCCACACCCTGTACATACAGATTGCCCACATTAATCCGGACCTTCACTCTGAATAAGAGCCTATCTTATATGTTTCCCACACCCTGTACATACAGATTGCTCACATTAAAAATCATCCTACCTGCATCTACTGCATTTTCTGAGCCTTTAAACATCTGAGATGGTGGCTAATGGAGCATCAGGTAGCCTGCAGACAGGAAGTGTCTCCTGACTGTGCCGCTCTGCATTCTGGGATTGCTGATCTTTTCATGACCCCCAACTCTATAACCCCGCCCCCTGTACTTTATCCCACTCTCCTCAGTAAGTGTGATGCTTCTGAGGCAAGATGGCGGCGCCCGTATCCTAGAGTCCTGAACAGAGTTGAAGCCCAGTGGGGGAAAGAATAATAAGTAAGCAACTAAAAACTTAAAATATATGAATTTTAGATGCTGGGTAATCGTTTTTTAAGGGTTTGGGCTTTTCAATAAATCCTGCTGAAGGTCCGCTTTAATGCAGTCAGCACCGGCGGCTGGCTGTGTGTGCGCCCGTATCAGCCATTCACAAAGGCCCGACACAGGTGCGTGTCTAGCTAGAGGTATGCCGGGGATGTGGCCACGGCAACGGCTGGAGCAAGGACTGTTGGGACAGTAAACAGCTGCACGCTACCGCTACGCCTGCCTTTAATCAGTGAAGCAGAGCTTATGCATATGGAGTTCTGCTAGGAAAAGGCCAGTTAGTGTTCCTGTGGACCATAGAGTTGGAAGTGAGGGTTTGGGACTGCTTTAAAGCGGAACAAAACCTACGCGGCAGCACTCACCTCTTCCTGGTTCCAACAGCACATGTGCAGGCTCTCGTCCAATGAGAGATGTCTGCTGTGACTATGTCATTCGCCATTTAACTCTCATTGACTAAAATGGTGCGGGATGCGGCAGTGCTCCCCATTGACAGCAATGAAAGTTGTTTGCCAAGTGATGTCATCACAGCAGATGGCTCTCATTGGACCAGAGCCTGTTATAGAGGGGAAAGGTGAGTGTTTACTGGCGCCCCATGAGGTCTCACACAGCGGGGCATCCTGGGGGTAGGCCGGACCTGGAGCCACGTAGGATTTGTTCCACCCAAACCCTCGCTTCCAACTCTGTCGTCCACAGGACCCTTAACCGGCCTTTTCCTAGCAGGGCTCAATCTGGAGGGGAACAGGGAACAGCTGCACACACAGGCAGGAATAGGTGGGGCTCACAGGCAGTGGGAGTTGGTGACTTGTTCTTGACGACCCGAGTTCCGTTTAATGAGGACCGCCAGTCAAACTAGACTGAGGGGAGGCTCCCCCTAACCCTAGCAGCACAGGGGCATCCCGGTGCTACACTGCCCTCCAGCATGTGATCACCAGCGGCCAATCAGGTTTGCCAACCCTATTGTACTGCTGTATCCATGTGAATCTGTAGCACTCTGACTTAAAGGGCCCTGTGTGTAATATAATACTTATTTCTACCTTGAACAGCACCAAGGAATAGGATGGCGCTCTATAAATAAGAGATAATAATAATAATAATAATAATAGTGTGGAAAAAAACAATGTTCAATTGATGAATTCAAGCGAAATGTAATAGAGATATTATTATTAATAATTTACAATAATAATGTGAAAAACAAAAACCTGTGTTCAATTGATGAATTCAAGCGAAATGTAATAGAGATAATATTATTATTATTAATTTATAATAATAATAATGTGAAAAAAAACCTGTGTTCAATTGATTAATTCAAGCAAAATTTAATAGAGATAATATTATTATTATTATTATTATTATTATTATTATTATTATTTTTATTATTAATTTATAATAATAATGTGAAAAAAAAAAAACCTGTGTTCAATTGATGAATTCAAGCGAAATGTAATAGAGATATTATTATTATTAATTTACAATAATAATGTGAAAAAAAACCTGTGTTCAATTGATGAATTCAAGCGAAATGTAATAGAGATAATATTAATAATAATAATAATAATAATAATTTACAATAATGTGAAAAAAAAACCTGTGTTCAATTGATGAATTCAAGCGAAATGTAATAGAGATAATATTATTATTAATTTATAATAATAATGTGGAAAAAAAACCTGTGTTCAATTGATGAATTCAAGCGAAATGTAATAGAGATAATATTAATATTATTCATTTATAATAATAATGTGAAAAAAAACCTGTGTTCAATTGATGAATTCAAGTGAAATGTAATAGAGATAATATTAATATTATTAATTTATAATAATAATGTGAAAAAAACCTGTGTTCAATTGATGAATTCAAGCGAAATGTAATAGAGATAATATTAATATTATTAATTTATAATAATAATGTGAAAAAAACCTGTGTTCAATTGATGAATTCAAGCGAAATGTAATAGAGATAATATTATTATTATTAATTTATAATAATAATGTGAAAAAAAAACTGTGTTCAATTGATGAATTCAACCGAAATGTAATAGAGATAATATTATTATTATTAATAATTTACAATAATTGAAAAAAAAACCTGTTCAATTGATGAATTCAACCGAAATGTAATGAGATAATATTATTATTATTATTAATTTATAATAATAATGTGAAAAAAACCCTGTGTTCAATTGATGAATTCAAGCGAAATGTAATAGAGATATTATTAATTTATAATAATAATGTGAAAAAAAACCTGTGTTCAATTGATGAATTCAAGCGAAATGTAATAGAAATATTATTATTATTATTAATTTATAATAATAATGTGAAAAAAAACCTGTGTTCAATTGATGAATTCAAGCGAAATGTAATTATTATTATTATTATTATTATTATTATTATTATTATTAATTTATAATAATAATGTGAAAAAAAAACCTGTGTTCAATTGATGAATTCAAGCGAAATGTAATAGGTTTTTTTTTCACATTATTATAAATTAATAATAATAATATGTCTATTACATTTCGCTTGAATTCATCAATTGAACACAGGTTTTTTTTCACATTATTATTATAAATTAATAATAATATTATCTCTATTACATTTCGCTTGAATTCATCAATTGAACACAGGTTTTTTTTTTCACATTATTATAAATTAATAATAATAATATCTCTGTGTTCAATTGATGAATTCAAGCGAAATGTAATAGAGATAATATTATTATTATTCATTTATAATAATAATGTGAAAAAAAACCTGTGTTCAATTGATGAATTCAAGCGAAATGTAATAGATATTATTATTATTATTATTATTATTATTATTATTATTAATTTATAATTTTAATGGGGAAAAAAAAAACCTGTGTTCAATTGATGAATTCAAGCGAAATGTAATAGAGATATTATTATTAATTTATAATAATGTGAAAAAAAAACCTGTGTTCAACTGATGAATTCAAGCGAAATATAATAGAAATAATATTATTATTATTAATTTTTTCAATTGATGAATTCAAGCGAAATGTAATAGATATTATTATTATTATTATTATTATTATTATTATTATTATTAATAATTTATAATAATAATGTGGGAAAAAAAAACCTGTGTTCAATTGATGAATTCAAGCGAAATGTAATTGAGATATTATTATTATTAATACCGGTAATAATAATAATAATATTATCTCTATTACATTTCCCTTGAATTCATCAATTGAACACAGGTTTTTTTTTTCACATTTTTATAAAATAATATTATTATTATTATTATTATTATTATTATTATATAATAATAATGTGAAAAGAAACCTGTATTCAATTGATGAATTCAAGCGAAATGTAATAGAGATGATATTAATAATAATAATATTAATAATATCATCTCTATTACATTTCGCTTGAATTCATCAATTGAACACAGGTTTCTTTTCACATTATTATTATTATTATTATTATTAATAATAATAATAATAATAATAATAATAATAAGAAAAGAAACCTGTGTTCAATTGATGAATTCAAGCGAAATGTAATAGAGATGATATTATTATTATTATTATTAATATCATCTCTATTACATTTCACTTGGCTTAATCAATTAAACACAGGTTTTTTTTTTCACATTTTTATAAAATATTATTATTATTATTATTATTAATATTTTATAAAAATGTGAAAAAAAAAAACCTGTGTTCAATTGATTAATCCAAGTGAAATGTGTCTCAGATCGCAGGGGATACCCCAGAGTGGGATACCCACCTCCTTCCCCGGATTGCTCTGATATCCATGGTCTTTCTTTCTGTTTTAGGTCCTCTTTAAACAAGATAAATAAAAGATGGCCTCCAAGATCCTGAGCGGCAAGCTGGGCCTGAAATCCACCGGAGACCTGGAAAAGCTGAAGCGGGAAACCGGCGCACTCAAGAAGAAGGCGCTGGAGGATTCCGCCAAACCGAAGGACGGAGCGCGGAGCAGGCCGCCCGAGGTAACCCAAGCAGCTGCCGTGAGGGGCGCATTAAAGTGGACCAAAACGCACCGCAATCTTATAGATTTCTTGGCAGATCGATTCCTACCCCCCGGGGCATCCGAAATCGAGATTCCGCGCTGTGTGAAATCCCCCTGGTTTTCCCATACACTTACCTTGTTTCTCGGTCCAACGGCGCATGCGCGACCCGCATCCCCGCTATCCCTGGAGCTGCTGGCCTTAGATGAAACCTAGACGGCTGGGCTGTGGCCCCATTTCTTTCCATCCCTTCACCTAAGGTACGCCACTGCACCCAGACGCGGGAGTGCGCACTCTGCAGGGAAATGTGGCTCCCCCCCCCCCCCCCCGCTCCCTATGCCGTTGCTCCATTCTAACCAGTGCTTTATACCCTGCATTAGTATGCGTAGCATAAAGCGCTTATTGGGCGCGAGCCTGCACATGCGTTGTGGGAACGGCAGAAAGGTGAGTTGCGTGGGGGATCAGGGTGGGGTCTAACACAGTGGGGCATCCCAAATTGGAATGTTCCAGGTTCAAGGATAGTGAAAATCCTGGTGATAGGTTCACTTAAAAGTGGACCAAAACCCACGGCGATCGCCCCGGGAATCTATAAGCTTCCCGGGCCGATCGATTCCTTCCCTCCTGGGGCATCCAAAATCGGGGTGCTCCGCTGTGTGAAATCCCCAGGTCGCCCCATACACTTACCTTGTCTTCCTGGTCCAATGGCGCATGCGCGTGCCTCAGCCGCATCCCTGCGTGTGCCCGCGCCAGGCATCTGGGAATGGCGGTATGGGCACGCTCCCTGTTAGAGGGTAGCAAGGAATCTGCCAGTGCACTCTGATCCACTGGCCTTTGATGACGTGACATCAGCGGTTCCGAGCGTGCTGATTGGACGAGCACCTGTACATGCGCCGTAGGACCGATAAGAGGTGAGTTGCGCTCAGCGATCTGGGGGGTTTCACGCAGTGGGGCATCCCCGATCAGGGTGCCCCAGGGGAAAGGACCAATACCCAGGATAGTCAAAATCCTGGGTTTTTATCCCCTTTTAGTGTGGACCCCTAAGGGGCAACTCGTGTTTGGGTGGTGGTCTGGCTTAAAGTGGACCAATCACCGCCTTGGTGACTACAAGTGCCCCTGAGGCACCCCCCCCCCCCACCCTGGGTTTTGGTCCTCTCTAAAGCATCAGGACGCCCCACTATGTGAACCCACCCCCGTGGTCCTATCTGGGTGGACTCACTAGGAGAGGGCGTGTCTCCACCCACAAACCAGACATGGGTCAATATGCCCCTCCCACCCCTTCAACCTCCGTTACGTTTGTGATTCCAAACAGGAGAGATGTTCTCTTCAGACATTGGGCCGATTTGGAAACAGATAATGGGGTACGCTGGGTCATATAGGCCAGCTTCCACCTCCTGGCCGGGGGCAGATAACGGGGTACGCTGGGTTATATGGGCCAGCCTCCACCTCCTGGCCAGGGGCAGATAACGGGGTACGCTGTGTCATATGGGCCAGCCTCCACCTCCTGGCCAGGGGCAGATAACGGGGTACGCTGGGTCATATGGGCCAGCCTCCACCTCCTGGCCGGGGGCAAATAACGGGGTACGCTGGGTCATATGGGCCAGCCTCCACCTCCTGGCCGGGGGCAGATAACGGGGTACGCTGGGTCATATGGGCCAGCCTCCACCTCCTGGCCGGGGGCAGATAACGGGGTACGCTGGGTCATATGGGCCAGCCTCCACCTCCTGGCCGGGGGCAGATAACGGGGTACGCTGGGTCAGATGGGCCAGCCTCCACCTCCTGGCCGGGGGCAGATAACGGGGTACGCTGGGTCATATGGGCCAGCCTCCACCTCCTGGCCGGGGGCAGATAACGGGGTACGCTGGGTCATATGGGCCAGCCTCCACCTCCTGGCCGGGGGCAGATAACTGGGTACGCTGGGTCAGATGGGCCAGCCTCCACCTCCTGGCCTGGGGCAGATAACGGGGTACGCTGGGTCATATGGGCCAGCCTCCACCTCCTGGCCGGGGGCAGATAACGGGGTACGCTGGATCATATGGGCCAGCCTCCACCTCCTGGCCGGGGGCAGATAATGGGGTACGCTGGGTCATATAGGCCAGCCTCCACCTCCTGGCCGGGGGCAGATAACGGGGTACGCTGGGTTATATGGGCCAGCCTCCACCTCCTGGCCGGGGGCAGATAACGGGGTACGCTGGGTCAGATGGGCCAGCCTCCACCTCCTGGCCGGGGGCAGATAACGGGGTACGCTGGGTTATATGGGCCAGCCTCCACCTCCTGGCCGGGGGCAGATAACGGGGTACGCTGGGTTATATGGGCCAGCCTTCACCTCCTGGCCGGGGGCAGATAACGGGGTACGCTGGGTTATATGGGCCAGCCTCCACCTCCTGGCCGGGGGCAGATAACGGGGTACGCTGGGTTATATGGGCCAGCCTCCACCTCCTGGCCGGGGGCAGATAACTGGGTATGCTGGGTCAGATGGGCCAGCCTCCACCTCCTGGCCGGGGGCCACGGGGTCCCATGAGACAGACTTCTGGGGGGGGGGGAGCTCACCAACCCCTGGGCAGAGGGATTTAATGGGGCCCTATTGAGATTCAGAGGAATCCCTGGAAAGGGCTTCATGGTAGTTATGCAAAAAAATATATATGCACACCGAATACTGTATATGCAAAATAAGATTGTTATATATGCAGAAAAAATATATTTACACTTTTCTATATACATTAACACTATGATGACAACAAATGTGTGTATATATATATATATATATATATATATAACCAGTATGTTGTTCTGGGGAAGCTGTATGCGCCAAGACGCTAGGGAATATAAAATGTATATTAGCCTTAACAGTAACCATCCAGGAAGCGGACTATGATATAATGGTAAAACACTACCTCAAAGATATAAAGTCTGGTGCTAGTGTAGTAGTCCCCAGTTTTGTCAAATACAGGGTTAAAGTGGACCAAGACCCAGGGGGGGATCAGCCCGGGGATCAATAAGATTCCCGGGCCGATCAGATCCCTCCCCGCGGGGCATCCGTAATCGGCTTGTCCCGCGGGGTGAAACCCCCCAGGAGGCCCACAAATCCTACCTTTTCCACGTTCCAGCAGCGCATGCGCGTCAGCCGCCGCCGTTTGTGAATGGCCAGCGCGGGTGGTGCTCCCTGTAAGAGGGACGCGCGGGAGGCGGACGCGCTCTGCTTGTCCGTCGCTGCCTCTCGCTTGTCCGGTGGCAGTGATTGGCTGCAGCGGTCACGTGGGAGCGGGGTGAGTTTTAGGGGCTTTCTGGGGGGTTTCCCACAGCGGGGCACCCACGATCGGAGTGCGCCACCGAAGTGGACCAAAACCCAGGATAGTCAAAATCCTGGGTGTTGGTCCACTTTAAACCGGACCTTCACCATGATTTAATGAAAAGCCCAAACTCTTAAAAAACAATTCCTCAGCATCTAAAATTAATATATTTTACATGTTTAGTCACTAATTTATTATACTTTCCCCCACTGGGCTGCAACTCTGTTCAGGAATTTAGGATACGGGCGCCGCCATCTTGACTCAGAAGCATCACACTTACTGAGGAGAGGAGAGTGGGATAAGGTACAGGGGGGCGGGTTATAGCTGTGCTTTGCTCAGACAGAGCAGAGCTGGGGTCAGGGAAAGGTCAGCAGTCCCAGAATGCAGAGCAGCACAGTCACTTCCTGTTTGCAGGCTGCCTGCAAAAATGGCAGCTTCCATAAGCCGCCATCTTGGATGTTTAAAGGCTTATAAAATGCAGTAGATGCAGGTAGGATGATTTTTAATGTGGACAATCTGTATGTACAGGGTGTGGAAAACATATAAGATAGACTCTTATTTAGAGTGAAGGTCCGCTTTAAGTTTCCGAGTTTCCAGTATAGTCAAGGCAAAAAAGCAGGTATAGATATGTGCATATATGTATATGTCTGCATCAGGAAGCGGCGTTGGCAATCCTGATGCAGACATAGACATATCTATACCTGCTTCTTTGCCTTGACTATACTGGAAACTCGGAGACTTAACCCTGTATGTGACAAAACTGGGGACTGCTACACTAGCACCAGACTTTATATCTTTGAGGTAGTGTTTTACCATTATATCATAGTCCGGTTCCTGGATGGTTACTGTTAAGGCTAATATACATTTTATATTCCCAAGCATCTTGATGCATACAGCTTCCCCAGAACAACATACTGGTTTAATATTATTTTTTTGCATTGTTCTATTGGGGACCATATGAGGAATTGATCCCAGAGGAAGCAGCACCCCTCTATTAGCACAGGTTTTTCTTAGAATAGATACATTGGCGTGCCAACCAATCAATGGTACTTCATGGTAGGTATGGCCGCCCAGTTTTAGGTACACAAGATCATGTCTGCCTGCAGATGACTTTTTCGGATTACCTGTTTCATCACAAAGCGCGGCAGGACCCCTGGTTTTTCAGAATTCTCACGCCACATACACGCCATGCACCAGCTGAGCCCATTCTTTTAATCTCCCCACAGAATCATGTGCATTTTGCAAAGCCTAAAGGAGCAGCGTCCGATCCGGAGGTCAGAAACTTCTCAGCAGAGATCCGCAGGCGCGCGCCAGATCCTCCTCAAGCTCCGTCCAAGACCGTGATGCAGTCTCCCACCCAGGTACGGGTTTGTCCCTTTAAATCACTATTCGGACACTGTGCTGTGTGTCTAACCGGGAGATCCCCCAACAAGTTCCTCTGTGAATGATGCGGGACAGTAAAGCCTTTACTTCCTCTTTAAATCGGACCTTCAGCATCATTTAATAAAAAGCCCAAACTCTTAAACTATTCCCCAGCATCTAAAATTAATATATTTTTATGTTTTAGTCACTTACTTATTATTCTTTCCCTCACTGGGCTGCAACTCTGTTCAGGGCTCTAGGATACGGGCACCGCCATCTTGCCTCAAAAGCATCACATACTGAGGAGAGTAGAGTGGGATAAAGTACAGGGGGTGGGTTATAACTATGCTTTGCACAAGCAGAGCAGAGCTGGGGTCAGAAAATTGGTCCCATTTGAAAACCGAAGACTGTATGGTCGGTCAGAGGCGCCAGCCTCCACCTCATGGCCGGGGGCAGCGGGGACCCAGGAGGTACTCTTGCTTTCAGCAATCCCAGAATGCAGAGCGGCACAGTCAGAAGACACTTCCTGTCTGCAGGCAGCATGAGACTCTTGAGTCGCCATCTTGGATGTTTAAAGGCTCAGAAAATGCAGTAGGTACAGGTAGGATGATTTTTATTGTGGACAATCTGTATGTACAGGGTGTGGGAAACATATAAGATAGGCTCCTATTCAGGGTGAAGGTCTGGATTAATGTGAGCAATCTGTATGTACAGGGTGTGGGAAACATATAAGATAGGCTCTTATTCAGGGTGAAGGTCCGGATTAATGTGAGCAATCTGTATGTACAGGGTGGGGGAAACATATAAGATAGGCTCCTATTCAGGGTGAAGGTCCGGATTAATGTGAGCAATCTGTATGTACAGGATGGAGGAAAGATATAAGATAAGATAGGCTCTTATTCAGAGTGAAGGTCCGGATTCATGTGGGCAATCTGTATGTACAGGGGGGGGGGGGGCATATAAGATAGGCTCTTATTCAGGGTGAAGGTCCGGTTTAAAGTGGGCCAAATCCCAGGATTTTTACTATCCCAGGTTTGGGTCCATCCTCTGGGGCACCCTGGTTTGGAATAATAATAAAAATAATAATATAAAAATAATGTTGTTATATTTTATTTATTATTACCCTTATTATATTTTATTTATTATTACCGTTATTATATTTTATTGTTATCATTATTATATTTTATTTATTATTATTATTATATTTATTATCGTTATTATATATATTTTTTTTTTATTCTTTATTTTCATTTTGCAAAGTATAATAATGTCCATCATAACAAAAAGGAACAAATAAGGAAAGTGAGGCTGTCCGTAGCTCACTGAGTACATTTTCAACTTTAATGCTTGAACATGTGCCACAACATCTTGAACAGGACACACGACAAAAAAGAATAGACTAAAAGTGGAGAGAGAAGAAAAGGCAGGGAGGGGAGGGACAGAAAGAGAGAAGAAGGAAGGGGGTAGAGGGACAGTGGGGTAGGGAGGGGAGGGAGCCGCTCCGAAGCACCTCGGCTTATTCCTGAAGATAACCAAGGTAATCGGCCGATAGGGTAAACTGATCCCAGGCACACCAAATCTCTCTGTATTTGTCAAGGGTGTCCTTCATTGAGGCCGTAAGCTCCTCCATCCTACTTGCATCCCTCACTCTAGCCAGCCACATCGCTGTTGTTGGAGGATCGGGTGATTTCCAACACGCAGGTATACATGACTTTGCGGCATTCAGCAATGGGGCCAGGAGGGATTTGCCCCTCTTGCAGATCGAGGCGGGGGCCAAGTTAAGGAGGTAGCTGGCCGGGTCCTCTCCCAGGTCAATCCCGGTCAGGTGTAGTACTATTTTCCAAACATTGTCCCAAAACTTAGTAAGGGCAGTGCAGTTCCAGAACATATGGAGCATTGTGCCCCTTTCACGTGAGCATCTCCAGCAAAGGGGGCCTGGAAGAGGGCAACATCTTAGCCAATCTAGATGGCACGTAATACCATCGGGTCAGAATTTTATATGAGGCTTCTTGATATCTGCTAGAAATAGAAGATGTATGAGCCAGCTGAAACATAGCTTGCCTCTGTTCTGCTGATTTCTGTTAAGTTCCCATCTCCCATCCCAGGGAATAGGCATGCGACAAAGCCCCTGTGAAATGGCCCACCCCAATGCAAAGTCGTTCAAAAGGGGTCAATGGTCTATCAGCTTCTTTTACAAAGGTTTTTATTGGATTTAAGCAGAAGATAAAGACAGTTTGGATACATACAGGTGCAATAGAGCATATCATGTATAGCGTAGTGTAAATTGGAAATGCAAGTGGTACATTTTAAATATGCAAAAATCCTACAAGATAGGACACGTAGCACAGGAAGGTTACAATAATGCGGAGATCATGGTCAGAGTCTGAAAGGGTAATGCTTAGAAGACACAGGCATAAGCTATGGCAGACAGATTCTAGTACCATTTCATGCAAATGACAATGGAAGTATCCATATGTGTACAGTGCCTGGTGCATATGATGCTCCACTGCAACATAACAATTACTTATCGATCTGAGAAGATGAGTATTAAAGTATAAACAGGGTGACAAGTACATAGACAGTTGAACCGAAGACGGAAACACTAGGAAAGAGGGGGAAGGGTAAGGATTGGGTTGGGGTAAATGGCGTGAAGGGGGAGGAGAGGCTCCTGATTTGAGTTGAGGGGTGGATGTACCCAGAGAAAAATAGAAGGGGGGGCCCAACCGGTCAAGAGACAAGGAGATAGTCTATCATATTGGGAATATCGGGTCTGCGCTTCCACCTCCCAGTCCTGTATGTTCTATCCATGGCTGCCAGGTGTCATAGAATCTATCATATAGATCCCTAGAGATTGCTGTTAGCTTCTCATTGCACATAACATCAGCTATCCTGCCCCTTATTTCCGCCCATGGAATGGTTGGGAAGTCTCCAGCACCTCGCGATCGTCACTCTGACTGCCGATAGTATATGGAGAACCAGACGCCACTGTAATTTAGTGTATTCGCCTATCTTTAAAGAGAGAAGGGCTTCCCAGGGGTCTCCGTGGGCCCCGATTTTCAGAATATCAGAAATAAGTGTATAACATTTTTGCCATATCTCTTGAGCTACCGGACACCCCCACCACACATGAAGCATTGTACCTCTTGACATACATCCCCTGAAGCATAGAGGGGAGGAAGAGGGGGAGACCTATGCACCCGATCAGGAGTGTAATACCACCGAAACACAATTTTGAATGCGTTCTCCTGGGTGAGGGCATTGTAGGAGATCTTATTTGTATTTCTCAGGATTATTTGCCAGGATTTTAATTCTTTCTCCTCCCCCAATTCCTCCTCCCACTTCACCATGTAGTTATGTTTTTTCATAGGGACTGGGGCTACCAAGGATGTGTATATGCTAGATATCAGTCCCCCGAGAAGTGGTCCCGAATGCATCTCTTTCAAAATCCGTGTCTTGAAAGGGGGGGAGGGGTTCCTCAGCAGATTTTGAACGAAATGTTTGTATCTGGAGACCTCTAAATATTTCTGCTGGAGGGAAGTCGCCGCCCGGCAAGAGACCCTGTATGTTTTTCAGGCCTTTTGGAGTACACAGGTGGTCGACCTGAGTGCAGTTGTTCCTCTTCCACCATCCAAAACTCTGCCGATGGGAGACACCTGGGGGGAATGTCGGGTTACCCAAGAGGGGAGATGCCGGTAGGTGGGGAGAGGAGAGTATATGTTTCGTCGTGTCCCATATAGTCAGCGAAAACTTTAGGAGCGTGGGCAAGGGGTCGGGCCTGGAAGACCTTGGTATCCAGAGTAGAGAGGCAGGTGCCGTGCTTCCACAACTTGCCATATCGTTAAGAACCCAACTAGGTCTGTACCGAGGTGCGTGTAAGGCTACCAGTGGTGCGATTTGTGCGGCCACGTAGTATTTACTAAGGGAGGGAAAGGCCAGGCCTCCATCCTCCTTCCTACAGTACAGAATATCTCAACTGATTCTGGGTCTAGCATTCTTCCAGGCATACGAGAGGATTTTCCTCTGAAGAGACTCCAGCTTCCCCCTGGGTATTGCAACTGGAAGAACACGAAAAAAATATAAAATCTTGGGGAGATATGTCATTTTCAGGGCTGCAATTCTACCCAGCCACGAGAGTTTCAGGAACCACCATGACTGTAGCAGAGTGTCAAGGGATCTAAATAGTTCTGGATAATTTGCCCCATAAAGTGTGTCCAGCTTATTAGTCAGTTTGATGCCCAGATAAGGCAGCTTCCGGACCCAGACCCATCTGAAATTCTGCACAAGAAGTTTTTTGGTCCCTTCCGATAGGGAGACATCCAGAGCCATGGATTTAGAGGGGTTAAGCCGAAGCCCTGAGATTCTACCGAAGTTTCCCAAGATCTCGAGGGCGTTCGGCACCGAAACGTGAGGGGAGGTGAGCATGAGGAGCATGTCGTCGGCAAACAGGGATATTTTTTGGTCACTCCCGCCCCATGGGATCCCCCGTATTGATGGGTTCTGCCTGAGTTTCTCCGCGAGAGGTTCAAGGGCGAGGACGAATAATAAAGGGGACAATGGGCAGCCTTGCCTGGTTCCCCTTTTTATCTGGAAGGCCTGGGAGCTATAGCCCGCGTATTTCACCGTGGCCATGGGGTTAGAATAGATGGCTGAGATCCAGGAGAGGAGACCCGGTCCGAACCCCCAACTCTGAAGTGATAGGTGAAGGTATTGCCAGGACAACGAATCAAAGGCCTTTTCCACATCAAGTGAGAGGAACAAGGCCTCGAGTCCCTGGGCCTCGGCTCCCTCCAAAAGCTGCAAGATTCTTCTGACGCCATCCCCTGCCTGTCTTTTGGGCACGAAACCCACCTGGTCTCCGTGGATTATATCTCCCAGGAAAACATTTATTCTATTAGCTATAATCTTAGTAAGTATCTTCAGGTCTAAATTAAGTAGAGAGATAGGCCTATAATTCTTCCAGGATTGCAGGTCTTTCCCGGGTTTCGGAATCATGACAATTGTGGCTCTGAGCATTTCCGGGTCTAGCGGGTTCCCCTCCTTAATATGGTTATATAGTCTAGCTAAACGCGGGGCGACCAGAGGGGCCAGCTTTTTGTAAAATATAGCCGTGAATCCGTCGGGCCCGGGCCTCTTATTGGACTTAAGGTCTTTAATTACTTTGAGGACTTCGTCCACTGTTATATCCTCATCGACCATTTCGCGTCCACCCGGGGGTATCGGGGGTAGCTCAATGTCCGCAAAGAATTCCCTAACCCGACGTTCACTGTGGAGCTGGGGGGAGTTATATAAATTCGCTAGGCCCGTAGAGAACTCTTCTACTATAATGTTAGGATTATTGGTGATATTTCCCCCGCCCGTTTTAAGTTTGACTGGTTTCATAGAGCGTTCCTGGCACTTCAGTTGGGAGGCTAATAGCGTGCTCGGCTTATTCGCGGATACATAATATTTCTGTTTGGATCTCCGATATCTGCCTTCCGCGCTCGCTATTTGTACAAAATTTAACTCAGTTCTGGTACTCTCCAATGTGCGGAGTCTAGACTGGGTAGGGTTCTTCTTAAAGTCAGAAGAGGCCTTTTCATATTGAGCCTGCAACAGTTGTAGGTTGGCCGATCTCTCTTTTTTTTTTCCTCGTGGCCAGGGCTATAAAGTGTCCACGCATGACCGACTTAAATGCCCCCCACACCATAGGAGGAGCAGTATGTGGGTGATCGTTGATGGAGAAGTATTCCGAAGCCGCGAGGCTCGCTTCTTCCACCAGAGTTTTAGAAGAGAGGAGAGAGTCGTTCAGGGACCAGGACGAGAGCTTTGGCTTGATGATCAGGGATTTACAGGACAGCATCATCATGTCGTGATCTGACCATGGGATCGGGAAGATCCTAACCTGAGTGATAGCAGGTAGAAAGGCGGGGGGACTAGAAAGTGATCTATTCTCGTGGACAGTTTATGTGGGGCCGAGTAATGGGTAAAATCTCTTACATGGGGGTGAAGAGCTCTCCACGCATCGAGCAAGGAGTGGTTGTCCAACAGGGCTCTAAAGAGCTCTCCATCCCTAATAGAAAGGGCATTGGGCGGAAGGGACCTATCCAGGTGCGGCTGTATGGTCAAATTGGAGTCTCCGCACACAAACACTGCTCCCTTCTGATGTTCCCTGAGGAGGGAAAAAATACGGGACAGAAAGGGTAGCTGACCAGTGTTTGGAGTGTAATATGTCAAAAAAGTGACCTCGGCATCCTGGATAGTTCCCTGGAGGAGTAGGTATCTGCCATCCGGGTCTGGTATTTGTTTGGTG
Organism: Gastrophryne carolinensis; assembly: GCA_027917425.1. Classification (NCBI taxonomy): domain Eukaryota; kingdom Metazoa; phylum Chordata; class Amphibia; order Anura; family Microhylidae; genus Gastrophryne; species Gastrophryne carolinensis. The sequence goes on from CM051235.1 coordinate 615,029,757, forward strand.
CAAGTGAAAGAGGTACCGTTACGGAAGGCTATAAGCACTCCTCTCTGTTTACGCTTGGCAGTGGCCTGGAAATATATTGAGAATTTATGGTTTAGTGATTTAGGGGATGAACCAGAAGCAAAATGGGTTTCTTGAAGGCAGAATACATCTGCACGTAATGAATTAAATAGCTGGAAAGCTCTGGACCTTTTGTTTGGGGAGTTCATGCCCTGAACATTTACAGATAATACCTTAAGGGCCATGGTTAGCTAAAGGAGTGAGGCCGCTGAGGTGACTTAACAAGTAGGGCCGGGTTTGGAGCCATTTTCCCCAGCCAGGTATTAGAGAGGGGGGGAGGACTGTGGAAGGGGGAGGGAAAAACTGGGGAGGGAGACATACACAGAGACAAAATAACATATAAGCCAATGTAGTGGACATTGAACCATTGGACATGGGTTAACATGTCTGTGGCTTCCAAAGCCTAGGGGAAAATTTCCCCGCGGGAGGAAGTAAAAGGGAGCACACGGTGCACAACGGGAGGCTACAATGGAATATTTAAGAAGACCCGTCTGGTGGACGGCTGCCTCATTAAAAACTAGCTACATAACAGCATAACAACTCCTGGGGTTCCGCAGCCGACAGCCCGCGGGGCCTTGTAATATTGCGGGACCGCCTAGCGGTCTGGTCCCGTCTAGGGCTCCCACCAATAGGGCTCCTGAGGCCGTCGCTCGGCGTCGGCCGCCAACCCCTTCGTTGCCAGCCGGGCGTAGACCCAGCCAGCAGACAATGGTAGGGATAACGATGCCTAAAAGGAACAATAACCATCTCTGGCCTAAAGGGAGACCTGAAACCTAAAAAAACTGTTATGTCCCTATACATATTAAACATATTTCAACATCAAACCAGGAGAACTAGCTTAAAAACTTGAACATTAAAGCTGGGGGCGGTGGAGACCGTTACTCACGACCCAGCTGCGCGTGACCTGAGAACAGTCCTGGGGGGTATCCTTCACATCTGCGGATATCGGGCTGAGGCCTGGCCGGGGCTAGGGTTCCCTCGTGGCATAGAGCAAATGTCCTCCTCCGGCCGGCGATGTCCGCGAAGGTCCCCGGATGTTCTGTAGCAAGAATGTCTTCGCCGGGACTCCCCGACGAGAAGTAAAGGGTCGGGATGCAGGATTAAGATAGGCCGGAGTTCAAACAGGCTGGAATTTCTGGGCTATGAGTCTCTTCATTGCCTGGGAACTTTGGGTCCGCTTGAGGGGGCCTGGAGATGGGCTGGTCCGCGGAACGTTCCGCTGGTTGGACTTCGGGGTCCTGGGGGTGGAAGGAAGCGAAGGAGGAGGCCCGTCCGCCTCGGGGATTTTAAGGCCCAGTCCTTTAAATTTAGTGAGGAGGTCTGGGATGGAGGCCACATGGATCTGCTTTCCCTGAAATGTGAAAGATAGCTTAAAGGGGAATCCCCATCTGTAGCGGATGCCACTTGCTTGTAGGATCTGTAGGTACGGCTTGAAGGCTCGTCTCGTGAGGATAGTGGACTGGGCGAGGTCCGCAAAAATCTGGTACTTATGGGACTGATATGCCAGGGGTGCTTTATCCCTAGAGGCTCTCAGGACCGCCTCCTTTGTTTGGAAAAAATGAAATTTTACAATAATGTCCCGTGGGGGTCCCTCCACCGGCCTTTTAGTGAGGGCCCTATGTGCCCTGTCTAATTCTAATCTTTCAATGGGAATCTCAGGGACCAGTTCCTGTAACATGGCCGTGACTGTTCCCAGGGTGTCTTCAAAGGTTTCTGGGATGCCCCTAAAGCGCAGGTTGGACCTCCTATTGCGGTTCTCCAGCTCTTCATTTTGATTCTGCAATAAGGATATTTCCTCACAGAGCTGCTCCATTCTGTTGTCCTGTTCTTCCAGGACCACTGTAACATCATCCATTCTGGCTTCCAGGGAATCTGTCCTGCCACCCAGCTCCCTGATCTCTTTCAGAAGGGTATCTGTATGTCTGCCAGTGACAGAGGTGACCTCCTCCCTCACTGTGGCCCGTAACTGAGTGAAGAGCTCATGGCTGCTGGAGGTGTTAAGAGCTGCACGTGGAGGGGGGCGCTGAGAGGCTGGGGGGGTGCCGGGCCAGCTATCTGCCGAGTCAAGAGACAGATCTTCTCCCACACCTACCCCAATCTGGTCGTCCGGAGCTGGGTCCTCGCCTGTCGCCTCCTGGAGCCCGGGAGATCTGGCCGCATGTTTGGCCGCCATTGTCAGGGCCGCCGCCGCCGCCGCTTGTTTGCGGCCGTCCTTTACCGCCCTTTTCCTCCCTCCTGGAGTGTTCATACTCCAGTCCCACGGTACCGCAGGTGAGCAGGGGTCTGGGGCCGTGTTCTTGGCGCAGTGTTTGCTGGGTCTAGGGTGTTTTGTTCGCTGGGCGCCTCCCGTTGGTGCGGAGCAGTGGGGTTAAGCGGCCATACCACACGTGCCCGCGCGCGCGCTCAGCTCTCTGGTCTATCAGCTTCATCCGGTCGGTCCACAGATTTCTGGTAATGGGACAACTGGAAAGCCCGCCAGAAGTTAAGCGGCGGGAGCGAGTGCCTAGCCGCCAAGTCCCCCGGCCCACACCACCCGCCCCCCTCGCGCATTTGCATGAGCCTATAACAATTTTGATGTGCCCACGAACGGCGGACACAGTCAGACTGGCTCACCGGGAAATCTGGGTGCCCTATCACCGGCGTTAGAGGTGACAGGGAGGGGGAGATATCCGGCTTCGGGAAGACCCTCGCCACCACCTTCCTCGTGGGGCCTATCGTCGGGTGTTTGTTAAGAATTTGGAGCTGATTCGGTGGCATCCAAGGGAGTCCCGGAAGGAAGGCATGCGAGGCTTCTTGTTCCATGTGTGTCCATTGTTTCAACGTGGAATGCCTGCACCAGTCGATTACCCTGACCAGGTGAGTCGCAGCGTGATACAGCCTCCAATCCGGGAGGCCCAGGCCTCCGCGAGCCTTGGGAAGGGTCAGGAGGGATGCTGCCAATCGGTGTGCTTTCCCAGCCCAAACAAACCTCGAGCACAACCCCGCTAGTCTCTTAAAGAATGTGTGGGGGACCTCTATTGGAAGGGCCTGGAAGAAATACAGCACTCTGGGTAGTATGTTCATCTTAACAATATTCACCCGGCCAAACCAGGTGAATGCACTCCTATTCCACCTCCGAAGGTCCTCCTCAACAACGGGGGAAAGTTGAGACCATAAATCTTCTGAGGCTGAGCCGATATTTGCTTCCCCAGGTAAGTCACCGCCTCCTCCTCCCATTTGAAGCGGAAGGTCTTTGAGATCTGCTCTATTCTTTTGGGGGGAAGAGTGGTTCTAAAGTCAAGACGAAGATCAATGGCGAAAGCGCGCATCCTTGGCGCGTCCCGTTTGATTGATTAAATGGTTCGGAGGGGAGCCAGTTTACTATGACAGACGCAGAGGGGCATGAATAAGAAGCCTTAATCCAGTTGGTCATATGTTTTCCAAGGCCAATATGGCTGAGGGTCGCAAACAGAAACTCCCAGCTGAGCCAACGCCTTCTCTGCGTCCGTTGAGAGGAGCAAAGTACCCGGCCCCCCCGTACGTTCCTGATGAATCAAATTGATGACCCTCGTGGTGTTGTCCCTACCCTCTCTTGTAGGAACAAAGCCAACTCGGTCCCAGTGGATGAGATGAGGGATAAGGGGCGCCAGTCTGTCCGCAATAACCTTGTTGAATAGTTTCAGGTCGCAGTTCAATAAAGAAATGGGCCTATAGCTGCCACACTGCATCGGGTCCTTGCCCGCCTTCGGGATGATCGTGATGTGAGCTCGGAGTGTGTCTCTGGGCGGGGGGCATCCGTCCTTCAGGGAGCCAAAGGAGGCAACAAACTGAGGGCCGAGCAGCTCCGCAAATTCCTTGTAATACCCCAAGTTGAAACCGTCTGGGCCCGGTGCCCATCCCAGTCTAGTGCCTTTAATGACCTTCAGGAATTCCTCCATCTCTATCTCCCCCTCGATGGAGTTAATCATCTCTTTATTGAGTCTAGGAAGCAATACGATTCAGATGTGTAGACGAACGCTCCTGGGGTAAATTGTAGAGGCTTTCATAGAATTCCCTGAGGGCCAGCGCTATATCCGACGTCAGGTGTTTCCTGCCCCTTTTGGGATCCTGAATAACGGAGATAAAATTCCTCCCACGTTGAGCTTTCAGTGCTCTAGACAGGGCCTTACCCGACTTGTTGCCATATTCGTTGAAGAATCTACGACTCCCAGCCGCACATTTTTTTTTGCCTCAGTGAGGCAGATATCCCTAAGGGACTCCCGAAGATTCACCAACTTGGCCCCTAGTTCCCTGTCCAAGGTCTGCTTGTGCCTAGTTTCAATAGTCAGTATCTCTTGAGTCAGCCGCGCAATTTGTTCGTTTCTCAATTTTTTAAGGCGCAAGCCATGTTTAATTAGCAGGCCCCTGACCACACACTTGTGGGCCTCCTACACCGACATCCGTGAGACCCCCTCGGTGACGTTAACAGAGAAATAATCCTCGATGGCCTTATGAATATCGGCCCTAACCTCAGGGTCCTGCAGGAGCGAGTTGTTCAATCTCCAATGACCTCTGTGGGGTGGGGTATCCGGGATGGAGAGGATGACCGAGACAGGCGCGTGGTCTGAGATAGTTATCTGCCCTATGTCCATACTGACCACCAAGTGTAAGAACCTGTGTGGGACCAGGAAGAAGTGCGTGAGTAGGAATTATGTGGTGCAGAGAAAAACGTATAGTCCCTCTCCCTGGGGTTGAGTGTCCGCCACGCGTCCATCAGTTGATTCCCATGAAGTAGGGCCTTAATTTTTTTTAAGCATAGAAAAGGGGATGTGTGGGACCCCCCTAGAAGTATCCAATCCAGGATCTAAGACTATGTTAAAGTCCCCTCCCAGCAGGAGAACCCCCTCTGTAAAAGCCATGAGTTTCTCTAAGGTGGAATGGAGGAACCTGTGTTGATTAGAGTTGGGGCAGTAGCATGTTGCTAGCGTAATTTTTAAGCAGTAAAGTGTTCCCTTAACAAAGAGAAACCTCCCCCGGGATCCAGGAGCGTCTCGAGATGTGTCCAGGGCAGCGCCCCTGCCAGGAGAATGGCGACTCCCCTAGATTTGGAGTCTGGTGAGGGGCAAAGGTATTGAGTTTTAAAGTGACGGTCAGTGAGATTATGGGACCTTCCTATTTTGAGATGAGTTTCTTGTAAAAAGGCAATCTGAGTGTGCATGCGCTTCAGTTCCCTGAGGACGGATGATCTCTTAAGGGGAGAATTCAAACCCTTCGCATTGAGGGATGTGCACTTTACCTTGGACATATTGATATTGAGAGAAAGGGCCCGGGGTCAAATTCCACAGAAATGAAGACCAAGAAAAAAAAACAAAACAACAAAATTATAGAAGGATAGGAGAGCACAGGACAAGACTAGACAAAACAAAAAAGAGCGAACAACCACACGTATGTAAATACAACACAAATAAACTTTTCCACCACAGTAACTACAGGGATGCGTCAAAGAAAATCCCTGCAGCTAGGTGCGGATTTAAACTGGGAATAAGGTTACTGCTCCCCAAAAAGGAGGTCCCCCACTCGTCCGCCAGACGTCGAACTAGAGAGGAACGCAACGGGCTGAAGGCGACCGCGGCGTCCCCCGCCCCCCCCCCCAGCCAACCCCCACCGCCAAGCGGGCTCCAACTCGGCTGCACTGTCAGCCGCACTGTCAGCCGCAGAGCATGCAAATGACACCCACCCAACAATTCAAATAACATTTTCAGACGCCCCCTGGCACCCCCATCAACGATCCGCTAAAATCCGCCGGTGCAGGTGAAGGGCTGCTCAGAGCCCAGCTGGACATATGACGGAGTGGCCAGAGAGGCAACATTATTGTAACAACAGCAAATAGATAACATGGCATCAAAAAGAAACGAAAAAAAGGCCATAGGTGAGACAGCTTTGGCAGAAGAACACAACGATGGCCCTTTTTGAGTTAGGTCTCATTGTCGTGGGCCCGTGGTGTAGGCGGCGGGCCTCTGGTATTTCTTCTGCGCGAGGTGCCCGCGCCCCTCCCTCGTCTAGCCCCGCGAGGTGGGGGGCCCGCCCCCGCAGACTGGGAGGGAAGGAGCGAGGAAGGATCCAGCCAGTCCGGGACCTCTATTGCCGGCGAGTCCAAGAAGGCGAAAAGTTCAAGGAGGTCCGCTGGGGTTCTTAAGGCAAAAACACGCTGGTGTCTCTTCACCAGGAGGTGAAACGGATATCCCCACCGGTAGGAGGCCCTGCAGTCCCGAATCCTTTCCAATAGAGGTCTTAAAAGGCGCCTCAGGTACAGGGACCGCCTGGAAACGTCCTGGAACACCTGCAAAGTGGCACCGTCAAAGTCTATCCGGTCCCTCTCCCGTGCTTTTCTGAGGATTTCCTCTTTTACGTAGAAGTAATGAAGGCGGCAGATGACGTCTCGTGGGCGACCCGGGTCATCAGGTTTAGGCCCCAGGGCTCGGTGAAGGCGGTCGATCACTATTTCCGCAGTGGGTGGACGGCTCAACATCCCGTTGAAGATACCAGTGACCGTTTGCAGCAGTTGATCTGGACCAGTGGCTTCAGGTAGGCCCCTCAGCCTTATATTGTTACGGCGGCTCCTATTTTCTAGGTCATCCAAGTGTAGGACCACCGCTTGAGATATGGAACGTTGGGAAGCCATGCTTCTCTGCAGGGCTTCTATTCCTTGGATGGTCGAGGTGTGGGACTGTTCCATGCCCGAAACCCTGGAGTCCAGGTCGCTCACGGCACCTTGTAAATCAGAGATATCCTTCTTAAAGGTACTTTCAACCCTCAATATAAAGGATTCCAGGTCCGCCTTGGTCGGTAAGGTTTTAAGTTCAGCCCTGATATCTGCAAGGACTCCCGCGTGGCAATCTTGAGAGGGGGGAGGAGGACCAGCTGGGACGCCCAGACCTCCAACCGCCCCGGTTGTTGGCATCTTGGGTTGCTCCGGTACAAACCCTTGTTGAGCGGGGGGGGGGGTAAAGTCCCCCCTTGGCACGAGGGGCCCAGAAGCCGGGGGGGGGGGGATCGGCCCCGAGATTGGTCATCCAGGTGCTGTGATGTGCTCTGGTGTGGGATCGGACCATGGTCGCAGGCTTCTCCGCTGCGACTGCCACCCCATGTCCCTCCATCCTGATCTCCTCTGGAGTGCCATGCAGGGGAGGGAGGGGAGTGCCCAGGAGCTCCAGGGGAGAACCACAACCCAACCGGGTTTGAGGAAGAGTCGTGGAGTGCCCGCGAATTCGGGCTTGGCGGGGACACCCCCCTTATTGGCGATGTCGTAGATGCCGGGCTCCCCTCGCTTGCGCTATCTCTGTGCTGTAGGGGTGGCCCTTCCGTTCAGCTGCCGCTGGGGCCCCAGCTGGGCGCACAAAGCAACGGGCCTCGAGCAGTTCCACAGAGTCGCCCGCCCCAGGGTGGGGTATCCTATGCAGGGGCATCCCGTGGTCGGGGTCGCCCACGATTGGGACAGCAGCTTGGAGTGTGGGAGTCCCCTCAGTGTGCTGATTGTGTGTGCCTCCTTCGAGGCTATAGGTGGCCACGTGGGCACATTGTGCTGGGGAACCGGGCCGCAGCTACACAGGCTCCGCAGCAGCAGCCATTGACCTCCGGCGGCTCCCGGCCCCAACGTCAGCCAGCGTCTCCCCCGCCTTCCCCCTCCCGCCCGGCGGGGATCTCTCTCCTACATGCGGCTCCGGCCGCCCGCTCTTCACTGGCACGCGCACCGCTCCGGCGGTGCCAGCAGCCCTCACGATGGGCTCTGGGTCAGATGTGGAACCCGACCCCCGCCGCTCGCCGCAGTCCTCCTCACCTCTCCTCGGGGATGCAGCAGCACAGCCCGCTGGTACCTCCTCGGCCGGACCTCTCGCGGCGTCCTCAGTACAGGGGACCCTCGGATCCCGTGCAGCTCTGGCGTCTCCGACCGGCGCCATGTCATGCGGCTCCTCTGCCTCTGGACACGCCGCCGCCATCTTGCTGCTCTCTGCGACCTCTCCTCTCCGTCCTCCAGCTCCAAGGTAGGCGCTGATCTTGCGCGCTTGAGGGGATGGAACGGCTCCCTGTCCTCTCCGCTTCTTAGCCATATTGGATCTAGCTGATTTGGGTGGGTGGATGCCCTGAAATTGTAGGGTTAATCTGTCGGCTGGAGGGAGCTCACGCCACAGACAACCTCACTCCTCCTCCATGCCTGGCCACGCCCCCATCGTTATTATATTTAACTTTACTGGCCTGGTGGTGTCAGTATTTTATTTTTTTATTTTTTTGCAAGGCCAGTGAAGTAAAAAAAAAAAAAAAGGTGGCAACCTATTTGGGATGCCCCGCTGTGTGAAACTGTTGGACCATGAAACGTAGCTCTCCTCGGTCCAGCGGCGCATACACAGCGGCTCGTGCTTCTCCATCTATTTATATTAATATGCAGCTGGAGATGCTAAATAGTCGCACACGTTGGCGGCATCACCCGCATCCTTTTGGCTGTGCACGGCCATTCAGTTGCGTCGGGCGCGGTCGCACACACCAGAAAGGGATGCGAGTGATGCCAGCTGCACATACTGAAAGGTTAGAATTGTGGGCGACCGCATGGGGTTTAACACAGGGGGGCATCCCAGTTTGGGAAGCCCTGGGTGAGGGGATCAGTCGGACCTGGAGTCTCATAGGCTCCGCTTTAATGGCGGCTTTACTGGAAAAATAAAAAACCTCTGCAGGGCCTTTCCCAGCATGTAGAGGATAAGCCGAATATACAATGAGCAACATTTTACAGCAGCTCAGGCTCTGTGCGTTTTTGTTTTATTGGCAAAGTTGCTCAGTCTCTCATATATAAAAAATAGTCATTTTAAAGTGGACCAACACCCAGGGGGGATCGGATCCCTCCCCGCGGGACATCCAAAATCGGGATGCCCCACGGGGTGAAACTCCGCAGGACGCCCAGAAACCTTACATTATCCCCGTTCCAATGGTGCATGCGCGGGCCGCGGCCACATCTCGCGCTTCCCTCTAGCAGGGCGCGCACCCGTTTGTGAATGGCCGGTGCGGGCGCGCTCCCTGTTAGAGGGAAGCGCGAGATGCGGCCTCCAGCGTGCTCAGAGCCGCTGTGGTTGTCCATCGCTTGTCTGTACATACCACAGCGGCTCTGAGCGCGCTGATTGGACGAGCTGCCGTGCATGCGTCATAGGGCTGGGAAGAGGTGAGTTTGTTCAGGTGACCTGGGGGGCTTCACACAGTGGGGATTCCCCCGATCGGAGTGCCCCGGCGGAAAGGACCAACACCCAAAATAGTCAAAATCCTTGGTTTTGGTCTAGTTTAAATAAATACAATTTTTTTTTCTATTTTTGTAATCCCTATTCTTTTCCACCAGGTGGCAGCGTTTGGTCATTGTACCATCAACATTTCCTTTATTTTGCCAGATTTGACATACTTGGAATTTGGCTACAGGGAAACAATGTATAGGAATTAAACTAAATAATTAATGTGGAGAACTCGCACGGATTTTCACTATCCTGATGCTTCATTTTTTTTGCCTGAAAAAATTTTATTTTTAGGAAATGGCCAATCGGACACATGCTTACACCCCCCCATCCATCCCCACTGGTGGGAACAGTGTAAAATCGCCCTTTTCAAAGTTTCCCCAAAATGTCCTTATGTATTCTAAGTGACACCGCTTTCTTTGCTGTGTCATCAAGCAGCTTAAAGTCTTGACAGCTATGGCACCACTGTGGATTGCCGCGCTCGCTTACGCTAAGAGCGCCAAGGTACAGAGCGGCGGAGGGGCAAACTATGGCGCTCAGAGCTGCAGGATATGAAGGAGAGGCTCATGGGACAGGGATCAGGTGAGCTGCTTGCTGCCTTATTATTGCCCGCACTGTTCTTTAATATTGTTAGGACGAACTGGTAAGCCCTTGGGATCTTTCTTTCTTTTTCTCTTGTTTTTCTTTTTTTTTTCTTTCTCTTTCTTTCGTTTCTTTTTCTTTCTTTCGCTTTCTTTCTCGTTTATGCTTTCTTTCGCTTTCTCTCTCGTTTATACTTTCTTTCGCTTTCTCTCTTGTTTATACTTTCTTTCGCTTTCTCTCTTGTTTATGCTTTCTTTCACTTTCTTTCTCGTTTATACTTTCTTTCGCTTTCTTTCTCGTTTATGCTTTCTTTCGCTTTCTTTCTCGTTTATGCTTTCTTTCGCTTTCTTTCTCGTTTATGCTTTCTTTCGCTTTCTTTCTCGTTTATGCTTTCTTTCGCTTTCTTTCTTGTTTATGCTTTCTTTCGCTTTCTCTCTCGTTTATACTTTCTTTCGCTTTCTTTCTCGTTTATACTTTCTTTCGCTTTCTTTCTCGTTTATGCTTTCTTTCGCTTTCTTTCTCGTTTATGCTTTCTTTCGCTTTCTCTCTCGTTTATACTTTCTTTCGCTTTCTCTCTCGTTTATGCTTTCTTTCGCTTTCTCTCTTGTTTATGCTTTCTTTCGCTTTCTCTCTTGTTTATGCTTTCTTTCGCTTTCTCTCTTGTTTATGCTTTCTTTCGCTTTCTTTCTCGTTTATGCTTTCTTTCGCTTTCTTTCTCGTTTATGCCTTTTTTTTTTTTTTTTTTTTTCTCTCTCGCGCTCTTGTTCTGTCTCACCCTCTGTGTTTTTTTTCTGGTGTACTAAAGGTAATTTCTTTCCTCTAGGACCCATCCAAAGAAGATGCTCTGAATAATGTCCAGATACTGGAGGCTCGGCTGAAAGATGTGAGTGTCAACAGAAACAAATATTGGGAATAAATAAAAGCCTGGCTAGAGGTCCCCTTGCTGGGCCTATGTCACTATAACCTATAGCTTGAGAGCCAGCGCCTGGCATATTCTAAGTATGTCACACACCCCACTTCATTTATTAATTATTACACTTGGGTTATCTCACCGCTAGGTGGCGCACTTGCAGAGATCTCCAAAAAAGCAGCAAGCCCCTCCCGGTCTATAGATACCTGGTACCTCCCAACAATTCCCCAGTGTTGGTCTCTGCAAGATGGCGACAAGACAGAAGAAAGAAGTCTCCTGCTTGCAGGTAGCCGGGGTATCACCCCGGCCCCCCCCTTATGGTCTATTGCTGCCCGGTCCCCGTTTTCGTGTTTATCCCCTTGATTTAATGGTAGTCTCCCAGCTATAGGCTGTAGGCCGGGCAAGGGTAGATGGCACTCTAGGTGCCTAGGAGATTAGCTCCTCCGCTCGTCCCCATATTATGGGGCATAGCGGTGATCCGGTTGTTTGGTGATCCGGAATTGGGATGCCCCAGCCCTTAGGTCCCAGTTAGGTTTCCTTTCCCCCACAGGTTCTGTGTGTGCAGTGTGCGTGGGGGTGGTGTTTGGGGACAGCATGGGTCCGTCCCTTGTTTATTCTGGGGGGGGGGGGGGGCTCCTAGCCCTGAGTTTGTTGCTCCCTCACATGTGTGCCTTTTGTACATCAGACTAGGCGGCCAGGGCGGTGCGCGGTGCCGCTGGCCCGCCTGTGTGTGTGGGTGTGTGCGCCGCTGGTCCGCCTGTGCTCTGTGTGCGGCCTGCGTGTGTTTCACTGCGGGCGGGACCGGGCGGCAGGCGATGCCGCCGGCCCGTCCGTCGGCGCTGCGGGCGCCTTTACTGTGGGCGCCATTACTTGGCGCTTCTGCGGCCTCTTCGAGGCATCGGGGTGACGTGGGCGGGCCGCGTCAGGCGCGGCCCGCGCTGTTTCTGGCGGGTTAGGGAGGGGCGGGGTCAGCGGTCCCGCGTTGTGTGGCGGGTCCGCCCCTTCGTCTCCAGATGGTGAGGATCGCGCTCTTTCTCTCCCTCTCGTCACTGGCGTGTCCCGCGCGGTGTGCAGGTAGGCCATTGTCCCCTGCGCCTCTCGTTCCTTCATGGGCTGTTGGTTTAATTCTGGAGGGGTGGGCGGCTTAGCGGTCGGTCGTTGTGCAGGCCGGGCTGCAGGATGAGCCAGGTATTCCTCTCTCCCTCCATTCCCCCCCCTCTCCCTCCCCCCACCCCCCTCTCCCCCGATGATTCGGTCAGGCCTTGGTGCGTGCTGGCGGGGGGTGGGTTTTTTGTTTCTGCTTGTACTTGTGTGTCAGGTGTGACTGTACTGACTGCTGTCCTTTGCGTTTTTCAGATCCCGGGATTCCGTCTTTCAGGGCTCTCCCGGTCTTGTACATACCTGGCGGGTATTTGGGGTTGGCTACTGTCCCCCCTTGCCCTTCTGCTAATTCCCTGGGCAGGGCTACACTTGCTAGTATATATATATTTGTATACCCTTAAGCTTAGGGCTGTGTATGTGTCTACAGATAGTCACATTTAATCTATTAAAGTACTAGTGGGGCATCCCGGGTCGCTTACTGCGTAAATCCCTGAGGGCTGCGAATACCATAAAATCACCATTATGGAGGCTACCAGAGTTGCCGGAACTAGTCCTTCGGGGCACTCCAGGCTGTGTGGGGGATGTGGGACTCCGCTCCCAGGGGATGATGTAATCTTTTGTATTCCATGTACACAGCGGAACATTGAGCGCCAGTCCGGCACCTCGGTGCCTGGGACTTCTTCTACCGCGCCTTCTCCCTCCCCTCCTCGCCTGTTCCGGACCCCGCATGACGCTGTCGTTGGGGGTGATTCGCAATCTGAGGTAGGTGCCCGGTTGGCCAGCCTCGAGAAAATGTTTTCCGCTATGGTCGCTCAGAAGGCTTCTGCCAAGCGAAAACACCTGTCTCCGCCTCCGCAGGATTCCGATGAGGAAGTTGAGGTACTGGATTGGTCGGATCGTCCCCTCGAAGAGGGGGAGCTTATTGAGGAGACGGAGGATTCAGAGGTTCAGCAGTTGTCTAGCGCTGAGGGGGACTTGATAGAGGGGCCCCCTCCTGACACGCCCACTATTCTGGCTCAGATGTTTGAGGTTTTGGATTTGGATCCGCCGGAAGTTACTCCTCGGCCTAAGGGTCAGCTCTTCGGGGGTTCCAAGCAGCGCTTGGAGTTTCCCAGTCAACAGCATTTTGAGGACATCGTCCTCAAGCAGTGGGAGCAGCCTACGCGGCTTGTCGGGGTCCCGCCTAGTTGGGACAAGAAATATCCCTTTCCGGCGGATTTGTTGAAGCGGTGGTCCGCCTCCCCAGAGGTGGATGCTCCTGTTTTGGGGCTGTCAAATTCGACGGCGGTTCATTTTCCTGACTCTACTTCTCTCAAGGATGGTGAGGATCGCCGGATTGATCAGCTGGCCCGTCACGGTTTTGTCTGTGCGGGTTCGGTCTTGAGGCCTGTTTGTGCTTCCGCCTTTTTGTCTTTGGCGGTTAGGTCCGTGGTCAGGGATTTAGGTGCGGATCTTGATCCTGCCTGTGATGAGTCCCTGGCTCTTAAGCGTTGTGAATCCTTTTTGTCATTTATCCTGGCTGCGCAGGAGGACGTCATGTTGATGTGTGGCAGGGCTACGGCCCTGTTGGTGGCTATTCGCCGTTCAGTATGGCTGAGACAGTGGACTGCTGATTTTAATTCTAAGAGTTCGCTTATGGCTCTGCCCTTTATGGGTGTGCGGCTTTTCGGTGAGCAGCTGGATTCCGTTGCCAAGGGAGGTAAGTTACCTCAGCGCAAGAGATTTCGCCGTTCCTTTCGGGGACCGGCTTCCTACAATCCGCCCTTTCGGGAAACCAGAGCCAGCAGAGGTGCGGGCTTCTCGGCTTCCAGGGGCGCCAGCTGGAATAGGGGTAGAGGCCGTGGCCGTCCCGTGCACGTCTGGGGCGCCAAGCCTAAGCCAGTTTCCAAGCCCGCTCAGCCATGAGGGGGCGCCCTCACCCGTACGGGTGGGGGGGACGGTTGCGACTATTCTCCCGGGTATGGGACCTGGAGGTTTCCGACAGGTGGATCCGGGAGGTGGTGTCGGCCGGTTACAAGCTGGAGTTCGAGTCCTGTCCTCCTCCAAGGTTTGTCGGGTCTCGAGTGCCGGCGGATCCTTTAGCCGCGCAGGGGCTTCTGGCGGCTGTAAGGAATCTTCTGGAGCTGGCGGTCATTTGCCCGGTCCCGCCGTTGGAGGTGGGGCGCGGGTTTTATTCCAATCTCTTCACTGTTCTCAAGAAGGACGGGTCGTCCCGCCCGATCCTGGATCTGAAGTTTCTCAACAGGTTTATTCGTCCCCGGAAGTTCCGCATGGAGACCCTGCGGTCTGCGATCGGTTCTTTTCGGCAGGGGGACTTTATGTTGTCCATAGACATCAAGGACGCGTATCTTCACATTCCAATCTTTCCGGCACATCAGCGGTTTCTTCGCTTCGTGGTGGAGGATCGGCATTTTCAGTTTGTAGCTCTCCCATTCGGTCTCACCTCGGCTCCGAGAGTGTTCACAAGGGTGTTGGCAGGGGTGAGGGCCCTGCTCAGAGCTCAGGGGATTCGCATTGTTCCTTATCTGGACGATCTTCTCATCATGGCACCTTCCCTCAGTCAGGCGTAGGGGGACACCAGTTTGGTGGTGTCTACGCTGGAGAAGTTCGGCTGGGTGATCAACTATCCCTAGTCTTCCCTGGTTCCGGCCAGGGTGGTGACCTTTCTGGGAATGTCCTTGGACTCGTGTCAGCACAGAGTGTTTCTCCCTCAGGCCGAGGTTCTTTTGATTCAGGAATTGGTTCAGCTTCTTCTCTCCAATCCTCGCCCATCCGGCTGGGGATGAGACTGGTGGGGTTGATGGTGGCCTCGTTCGAGGCTGTTCCCTTCGCACAGTTCCACACGAGGACGCTTCAGCTTCATCTTTTGGCGTCTTGGGATCGGCGACCGCGGTCGTTGGATCGGTCCTTCCGGATGTCCCCCCAGGTTCGGCAGTCTCTACTGTGGTGGTTGGTCTCGGACAATCCCTTGAAGGGCAGGTCTTTCTGGCCCTGCTTTGGGAAACTGTCACCACGGACGCCAGTTTGTCAGGATGGTGAGGTTTCTGGACGGATTTTCATTTTCAGGGGCAGTGGAACCCTCTGGAAGCCCACTTGCCCATCAATGTTCTGGAGTTGCGAGCCTTCAGGTTGGTTTTGTCTCACTTGACGCATCATTTACAGGGTCTGCCGGTTCAGGTTCGCTCGGACAATCAGACGGCGGTTGCTTACATCAATCACCAAGGAGGGACTCGCGGTCTGGGTGCCCTCAGACGTGTCTCTGATTCTAGTTTGGGTGGAGACTTATGTCCCTTGCATTTCGGCAGTGTTCATTCCAGGAGTGGTGAACACGGAGGCGGACTTCCTGAGCCGGTGCTCGTCCCGCCGGGGGGAATGGTCTCTCCATCCCCTGGTGTTTCGGTCGATGTGTCTTCGGTGGGGGACGCCGGAGGTGGATCTGTTTTGCCTCTCGTCACAACTACAAGCTTCTGACATTCGTGTCGCCTTCTCGGGACCCTCTGGCTCTGGCGGCGGATGCCATGGGCTGGCCTTGAGCTGGAGGGACCTGGGTTTTCTTTATCTGTTCCCTCCGATTCCCGTGTCAGGCAGGGTGCTGCGAAAGCTAGTTCAGGAAGGAGTTCCCGCCATTCTCGTGGCTCCTAGGGGGCCAAGGCGGGTGTGGTTCGCAGTCATCGTTCGTCTGGCAGTGGTTCAGTTCGATCTGCCTCTTCGGCAGGATCTTCTCACTCAGGGTCAACTGTGTTACCCCAGTTTACCAACGCTGGCTTTGACGGCTTGGCGGCTGAAACCTCCATTTTGAGGGAGGAGGGTCTTTTGGATTCGGTCATTCGGACTCTCTTTAGTGTTAGGAAGAGGTCTTCCTCTTCCATCTTTTATAGGGTCTGGAGATCTAATATTGATTGGTGTGAGGCTACATCTTTGCCCTGCCGGGTTTTTGCTATTTCTCGGATTTTGGAGTGTCTTCAATCAGGGCTGGATTCTGGTCTTCAGCTGAGTACATTGAAGGGGCAGGTTTCTGCCTTGTCAATTTTTTTCCAGAGGTCTTTTGCAAGCCATTCTTTGGTCAAGACCTTCTTCCAGGGGGTTTCGCATCTGCGGCCTCCTAGGAAGCCTTTGTTCCCAGTTTGGGATTTGAATTTGGTGTTCTCTGCGTTACAGGTTCCTCCTTTTGAGCCTGTGCAGGATATTGCTCTGTCCACTCTGACTCAGAAGGTTGCCTTTTTGGTGGCCATCACTTCGGTTCGGCGTTTTTCAGAGTTGGCGGCTTTATTGATTCAGGCTCCTTGTTTTGAGAAGCATCAGGACAAAGTGATCTTTCGTTTCTAGTCAGATTTTCTCTGCTTTTCATATTAATCAGGACGTTGTTCTTCCTTCTTTGTGTCCTAAGTCTAGGAATGTCATGGAGGGTGCGTTGCACTGCTTAGACGTTGTGTTAGGTACTATTTGCGTGCTACATCTTCCTTCGTAAGACTGATGCCTTTTTCGTGGTGCCCTGTGGGCCTAGGAAGGGCTTGGCTCCGGCTCAGTCTTCCATTAGCAAATGGATTCGTCAGGCGATTGTTGGAGCCTATTCTGCCAAGGGGTAGGATCCCCCTTTTCGCGTTACTGCTCATTCTACTCGTGCGGTTGGTGCGTCCTGGGCTTTTCAGCACCAGGCTTCGGTTGAACAAGTTTGTCAGGCCGCTACCTGGTCTTCGGTTCACACCTTTTCTAAGTTTTACAAGGTTGATGTTCGGGCCTCAGCTGATGCTGTGTTTGGCCGTAAGGTTCTGCAGGCTGCAGTGGTTTGAGTTTTATCTGTGTTATTGCCTGGTTTGGATACCCGCCCTTTTATGGACACTGCTGTTGGATGTCCCAAGTGTAATAATTAATAAATGAAGTGGGGTGTGTGACATACTTAGAATAATACCATTTTGTGAATACTCACCTGTAAAATGGGTATTATAAGTATGTCACACACCCCACTTCACCCGCCCTTTTTTGGTATCCGGGTTCCTTATATGGTGAGGTTTTGTTATTTACAGTTGAGGGTTGCAATTGTTTCTTCCTGGTACCTTGTCTTACTGCTGTTTTAACACTGGGGAATTGTTGGGAGGTACCAGGTATCTATAGACCGGGAGGGGCTTGCTGCTTTTTTGGAGATCTCTGCAAGTGCGCCACCTAGCGGTGAGATAACCCAAGTGTAATAATTAATAAATGAAGTGGGGTGTGTGACATACTTATAATACCCATTTTACAGGTGAGTATTCACAAAATGGTATTTTTGCTCTCCTTGTTTCCTTGCTGCCCATGTGACCGAAACCAATCAACTGCAGGACATCCCAAAGGCAGCGCTGTCAGCGTATCGGCAGCTGAGCGTCTGTATAGCGGCGCTTAGAGCGACCGCTAGTAGACGCTGTAAGCGGGTAACGGGTGCTGTAACAGAGCGCCACAGTCGCTGTAGTAACCTGGCCGACATTGATGAATGTGATGTGTGTTGGGCGCTCTAACACCAGTACAGCGCTGCAGCGAGCGAGAGGTAGCGCCAGCTCAGCGCCCCACACCATACTTACAAGGTACAGAGCGGCGGAGGGGCAAACTATGGTGCTCAGAGCTGCAGGATATGGAGGAGAGGCTCATGGGACAGGGATCAGGTGAGCTGCTTGCTGCCTTATTATTGCCATTGCCCGCACTGTCCTTTAATATTGTTAGGACGATCTGGTTAGCCCTTGGGATCTTTCTTTCTCTTTCTTTTTCTTTTTTTTTCTTTTTCTCTTTCTTTCTTTCGTTCTTTCTTTATTCTTTCGTTCTTTCTTTATTCTTTCGTTCTTTCTTTATTCTTTCGTTCTTTCTTTATTCTTTCGTTCTTTCTTTTTCTTTCTTTTTTCTTTTGTTCTTTCTTTCTTTTTCTTTCGTTCTTTCTTTTTCGTTCGTTCGTTCTTTCTTTCTTTATTCTTTTGTTCTTTTTCTTTTCTTTTCTTTCGTTCCCTTTCTTTCAAACAAATGAACGGCCATTGAAATGTATGGGAGACCGTCAGGTAGTGACAAGTAATACGTGGCGCTCTGGAAGCTAGAACGCCGGCGCTATACACTGAGCCGCCTGTAATAATACATGTGACGCTATATGGCGATGTTAGAGGCGCTATACACTGACCTGCCTGTAATAATACATGTGACGCTACATGGCGCTGTTAGAGGTGCTATACACTGACCTGCCTGTAATAATACATGTGACGCTACATGGCGCTGTTAGAGGTGCTATACACTGAGCCGCCTGTAATAATACATGTGACGCTACATGACGCTGTTAGAGGTGCTATACACTGACCTGCCTGTAATAATACATGTGACGCTACATGGCGCTGTTAGAGGCGCTATACACTGCCCTGCCTGTAATAATACATGTGACACTACATGGCGCTGTTAGAGGCGCTATACACTGAGCCGCCTGTAATAATACATGTGACGCTACATGGCGCTGTTAGAGGCGCTATACACTGACCTGCCTGTAATAATACATGTGACGCTACATGGCGCTGTTAGAGGCGCTATACACTGACCTGCCTGTAATAATACATGTGACACTACATGGCGCTGTTAGAGGCGCTATACACTGACCTGCCTGTAATAATACATGTAACGCTACATGGCGCTGTTAGAGGCGCTATACACTGAGCCGCCTGTAATAATACATGTGACGCTACATGGCGCTGTTAGAGGCGCTATACACTGAGCCGCCTGTAATAATACATGTGATGCTACATGACGCTGTTAGAGGAGCTATACACTGACCTGCCTGTAATAATACATGTGACGCTACATGGCGCTGTTAGAGGCTCTATACACTGACCTGCCTGTAATAATACATGTGACGCTACATGGCGCTGTTAGAGGCGCTATACACTGACCTGCCTGTAATAATACATGTGACACTACATGACGCTGTTAGAGGCTCTATACACTGACCTGCCTGTAATAATACATGTGACGCTACATGGCGCTGTTAGAGGCTCTATACACTGACCTGCCTGTAATAATACATGTGACGCTACATGGCGCTGTTAGAGGTGCTATACACTGACCTGCCTGTAATAATACATGTGACGCTACATGGCGCTGTTAGAGGCGCTATACACTGACCTGCCTGTAATAATACATGTGACACTACATGGCGCTGTTAGAGGCGCTATACACTGAGCCGCCTGTAATAATACATGTGACGCTACATGGTGCTGTTAGAGGCGCTATACACTGACCTGCCTGTAATAATACATGTGACGCTACATGGCGCTGTTAGAGGCGCTATACACTGACCTGCCTGTAATAATACATGTGACACTACATGGCGCTGTTAGAGGCGCTATACACTGAGCTGCCTGTAATAATACATGTGACGCTACATGACGCTGTTAGAGGCGCTATACACTGAGCCGCCTGTAATAATACATGTGACGCTACATGACGCTGTTAGAGGCGCTATACACTGACCTGCCTGTAATAATACATGTGACACTACATGGCGCTGTTAGAGGCGCTATACACTGACCTGCCTGTAATAATACATGTGACACTACATGGCGCTGTTAGAGGCGCTATACACTGACCTGCCTGTAATAATACATGTGACACTACATGACGCTGTTAGAGGCGCTATACACTGACCTGCCTGTAATAATACATGTGACACTACATGGCGCTGTTAGAGGTGCTATACACTGACCTGCCTGTAATAATACATGTGACGCTACATGGCGCTGTTAGAGGCGCTATACACTGACCTGCCTGTAATAATACATGTGACACTACATGGCGCTGTTAGAGGCGCTATACACTGACCTGCCTGTAATAATACATGTGATGCTATATGGCGCTGTTAGAGGCGCTATACACTGACCTGCCTGTAATAATACATGTGACGCTACATGGCGCTGTTAGAGGCGCTATACACTAACCTGCCTGTAATAATACATGTGACGCTACATGACGCTGTTAGAGGCGCTATACACTGACCTGCCTGTAATAATACATGTGACGCTACATGACGCTGTTAGAGGCGCTATACACTGACCTGCCTGTAATAATACATGTGACGCTACATGGCGCTGTTAGAGGCGCTATACACTGACCTGCCTGTAATAATACATGTGACGCTACATGGCGCTGTTAGAGGCGCTATACACTGACCTGCCTGTAATAATACATGTAACGCTACATGGCGCTGTTAGAGGCGCTATACACTGAGCCGCCTGTAATAATACATGTGACGCTACATGGCGCTGTTAGAGGCGCTATACACTGAGCCGCCTGTAATAATACATGTGATGCTACATGACGCTGTTAGAGGCGCTATACACTGACCTGCCGGTAATAATACATGTGACGCTACATGGCGCTGTTAGAGGCTCTATACACTGACCTGCCTGTAATAATACATGTGACGCTACATGGCGCTGTTAGAGGCGCTATACACTGACCTGCCTGTAATAATACATGTGACACTACATGACGCTGTTAGAGGCTCTATACACTGACCTGCCTGTAATAATACATGTGACGCTACATGGCGCTGTTAGAGGCGCTACACACTGACCTGCCTGTAATAATACATGTGACACTACATGGCGCTGTTAGAGGTGCTATACACTGACCTGCCTGTAATAATACATGTGACGCTACATGGCGCTGTTAGAGGTGCTATACACTGACCTGCCTGTAATAATACATGTGACACTACATGACGCTGTTAGAGGCGCTATACACTGACCTGCCTGTAATAATACATGTGACGCTACATGGCGCTGTTAGAGGCGCTATACACTGAGCCGCCTGTAATAATACATGTGACGCTACATGGCGCTGTTAGAGGCGCTATACACTGAGCCGCCTGTAATAATACATGTGACGCTACATGGCGCTGTTAGAGTCGCTATACACTGAGCTGCCTGTAATAATACATGTGACACTACATGACGCTGTTAGAGGTGCTATACACTGACCTGCCTGTAATAATACATGTGACGCTACATGGCGCTGTTAGAGGCGCTATACACTGAGCTGCCTGTAATAATACATGTGACGCTACATGACGCTGTTAGAGACGCTATACACTGACCTGCCTGTAATAATACATGTGACGCTACATGACGCTGTTAGAGGCGCTATACACTGAGCTGCCTGTAATAATACATGTGACACTACATGGCGCTGTTAGAGGTGCTATACACTGACCTGCCTGTAATAATACATGTGACGCTACATGGCGCTGTTAGAGGCGCTATACACTGAGCTGCCTGTAATAATACATGTGACACTACATGGCGCTGTTAGAGGCGCTATACACTGAGCCGCCTGTAATAATACATGTGACGCTACATGACGCTGTTAGAGGCGCTATACACTGCCCTGCCTGTAATAATACATGTGACACTACATGGCGCTGTTAGAGGCGCTATACACTGAGCTGCCTGTAATAATACATGTGACGCTACATGGCGCTGTTAGAGGCGCTATACACTGCCCTGCCTGTAATAATACATGTGACACTACATGGCGCTGTTAGAGGCGCTATACACTGAGCTGCCTGTAATAATACATGTGACACTACATGGCGCTGTTAGAGGCGCTATACACTGAGCCGCCTGTAATAATACATGTGACGCTACATGACGCTGTTAGAGGCGCTATACACTGACCTGCCTGTAATAATACATGTGACGCTACATGGCGCTGTTAGAGGCGCTATACACTGCCCTGCCTGTAATAATACATGTGACACTACATGGCGCTGTTAGAGGCGCTATACACTGAGCCGCCTGTAATAATACATGTGACGCTACATGACGCTGTTAGAGGCGCTATACACTGACCTGCCTGTAATAATACATGTGACACTACATGGCGCTGTTAGAGGCGCTATACACTGAGCCGCCTGTAATAATACATGTGACGCTACATGACGCTGTTAGAGGCGCTATACACTGACCTGCCTGTAATAATACATGTGACACTACATGGCGCTGTTAGAGGCGCTATACACTGCCCTGCCTGTAATAATACATGTGACACTACATGGCGCTGTTAGAGGCGCTATACACTGAGCCGCCTGTAATAATACATGTGACGCTACATGGCGCTGTTAGAGGCGCTATACACTGACCTGCCTGTAATAATACATGTGACGCTACATGGCGCTGTTAGAGGCGCTATACACTGACCTGCCTGTAATAATACATGTGACACTACATGGCGCTGTTAGAGGCGCTATACACTGACCTGCCTGTAATAATACATGTAACGCTACATGGCGCTGTTAGAGGCGCTATACACTGAGCCGCCTGTAATAATACATGTGACGCTACATGGCGCTGTTAGAGGCGCTATACACTGACCTGCCTGTAATAATACATGTGACGCTACATGGCGCTGTTAGAGGCGCTATACACTGACCCGCCTGTAATAATACATGTGACGCTACATGGCGCTGTTAGAGGCGCTATACACTGAGCCGCCTGTAATAATACATGTGGCGCTACATGGCGCTGTTAGAGGCGCTCACCAGATTCGCTTTCATAAATGTGGTTTCCCGTACAGCGCACGGCGTTCACCAGACGCTGCCTGTCGCTACCTGGTGCTATCCCTTCTTAAATAACCCCCCTTACGAACACTCCACCCCTCCCTCCCTCTGAGCTAAGCCCAGGCTATTGCATGAAAAAACTCACAGGAGGGGGCGGGGCTATCTCCATAGAAGCTGAAGCTGGGACCTTGAGTGACAGGTCGGTCAGCCAATCCTGTGCAGCAATGTGATAGTACTGGTCTGTCACACAAGTCCCAACTGTCGCTGGAGTCTATGGCTGCCGTGCAGAAGAGCCTCGCCCCTGTGCAGGAGGATTGCGCCAATCAAGTGACTGGTTTTATTATTTTAATGTCCAAACTGACTTGGCACTACAGGAGGGAGGGAGGGAGGGGTCGGGGTTACAAAAAGCTCGGAGTTCCTCTTTAAAGAGGGAACAGTCGCCTTCCTGGAGACTAAAGATTCCAGGGAGACCTCTGTCCTTATCCCTGTGGCATCCCAAATTGTGATGCCCTATATCCTGAGTCTGAATGTCCCGGAGACGGGGAATCGGGCGGCCTGTGAGTCTTTTTAGAGATTTTTGGGCCGAACAAGCAGGGTTTTGGTCTTTTAAACCGGACCTTCAGCGTGATTTAATGAAAAGCCCAAACTCTTAAAAAACGGTTCCCCAGCA
Organism: Gastrophryne carolinensis; assembly: GCA_027917425.1. Classification (NCBI taxonomy): domain Eukaryota; kingdom Metazoa; phylum Chordata; class Amphibia; order Anura; family Microhylidae; genus Gastrophryne; species Gastrophryne carolinensis. Next base: position 615,052,853 of record CM051235.1, read on the forward strand.
TCTAAAATTAATATTTTACGTTTTCAGTCACTAACTTATTATTCTTTCCCCCACTGGGCTGCAACTCTGTTCAGGAATTTAGGATACGGGCGCCGCCATCTTGACTTATCACACTTACTGAGGAGAGGAGAGTGGGATAAAGTACAGGGGGGCGGGTTATAGCTGTGCTTTGCACAGGCAGAGCTGGGGTCAAGTAAAGGTCAGCAGTCCCAGAATGCAGAGCAGCACAGTCAGGAGGCACTTCCTGTTTGCAGGCTGCCTGATGTTCCATGAGCCGCCATCTTGGATGTTTAAAGGCTCATAACATGCAGTAGATGCAGGTAGGAAGATTTTTAATGTGAGCAATCTGTATGTACAGGGTGGGGGAAACATATAAGATAGGCTCTTATTCAGGGTGAAGGTCCAGATTAATGTGAGCAATCTGTATGTACGGGGGGGGGGGAAACATATAAGATGGGCTCTTATTCCGGGTGAAGATCTGCTTTAAAGATGCTGCTGCCGATATTTACACAAAGCCAGGAAGAAGGTGAGTTTGGGGGTTCTCCAGGTTTTACACATCCGGGCATCCCTATTTGGGAGGCCAGAGTGGGAACCCTGGCCCCATTGGGGTTTTGTCCGCTTTAAAGTGGACCAAAACCCAGCTTGATCTGCCCGTGCCAGATCTAATCTATAGAATTCCCTGGCTGATCGATCCCCCCCCCCCCCCCCCCGGGGCATCCAAAACCGGGGTGCCCCGCTCTGTGAAACCCCCCCCCCAGGTCACCCCAGTCACTTACCTCCCGGTCCCACGGCGCATCTAAGTGCAGCGGCCACATCCCGCTATCCCCCCCCCCCCCCCCCCCCAGCAGGGTGCGTGCCTGGGCCAGCCATTTGTGAATGGCCGTCGCGGGCACGTTCCCTGTTAGAGGGAAGCGGAGGATGTGGCCGTCAGAGCTGCTGCTCTTAGATGGACCGGGAGGAGCTGAACCGGGCTCTGCATCCTGGGGGGGGGGGGGAGCCATTGGAAAGAACCAAAACCCCAGAATTGTCCCAAATTCAGGATTTTGGTTCTCCAAATAGGAAATGGGCCTAGACAGTTCTCTGGGTATCGGCAGCCCTAGACTTTTAAGACCTCAGGGGCGTGACCGCGCCATACAAACCTCAACTATAATGGCATAATTCAAAAAATCTCTAACACTTTATTATTAAATTATCACAATTGCTAAAAACAGAGGGAGATCACATTGATCTTGTATATACAAAATAATTCCAAGTTAAAATCGTTTTTTAGACATGATTTTGTGAGGCATACGTATACCTACAGTTCTCAACAAACTCTCTATTTCATACAGCGTTAATACAGGGTCATTTCACATTGACATGATTGGTATCTACAATTTTCACATGATCCAGCATAGTTAGGCAAAAGGTGGAGGTGAACTAGTTTCGCCCCCCGGGGATTCTTCCGCACCAATTTTCACCTTGTTGATTATCAGACAAGATTTGCCAAATCACATTTAAATATATCAGTAGCCTAGATAATGCAGGAGAGAAAAAAAGGGAGGAAAAGGAAAACACACCAGTTCAGTATTACAATCCTTATATTAATAGTTCAAGTCACGGTGGTATAAATGATCAAGATAGATATATATATAAAATGTCTATGTCTATCTCTGTCTATGTCTATCTCTGTCTATGTCTATCTCTGTCTATGTCTATCTCTGTCTATGTCTATCTCTGTCTATGTCTATCTCTGTCTATGTCTATCTCTGTCTATGTCTATCTCTGTCTATGTCTATGTCTCTGTCTATGTCTATCTGTCTATCTCTATCTCTATCTGTCTATGTCTATCTGTCTATCTCTATCTCTATCTGTCTATGTCTATCTGTCTATGTCTATCTGTCTATGTCTATCTGTCTATGTCTATCTGTCTATGTCTATCTGTCTATGTCTATCTGTCTATGTCTATCTGTCTATGTCTATCTGTCTATGTCTATCTGTCTATCTCTATCTGTCTATCTCTATCTGTCTATCTCTATCTGTCTATGTCTATCTGTCTATCTCTATATGTCTATCTGTCTATCTCTATCTCTATCTGTCTATGTCTATCTGTCTATCTCTATCTCTATCTGTCTATGTCTATCTGTCTATCTCTATCTGTCTATGTCTATCTGTCTATCTCTATCTCTATCTGTCTATGTCTATCTGTCTATCTCTATCTCTATCTCTATCTGTCTATGTCTATCTCTATCTCTATCTGTCTATGTCTATCTGTCTATCTCTATCTCTATCTCTATCTGTCTATGTCTATCTGTCTATCTCTATCTCTATCTCTATCTGTCTATGTCTATCTGTCTATCTCTATCTCTATCTGTCTATGTCTATCTGTCTATGTCTATCTGTCTATGTCTATCTGTCTATGTCTATCTGTCTATCTCTATCTCTATCTGTCTATGTCTATCTGTCTATGTCTATCTGTCTATGTCTATCTGTCTATGTCTATCTGTCTATGTCTATCTGTCTATGTCTATCTGTCTATCTGTCTATGTCTATCTGTCTATCTCTATCTGTCTATGTCTATCTGTCTATGTCTATCTGTCTATGTCTATCTGTCTATGTCTATCTGTCTATGTCTATCTGTCTATGTCTATCTGTCTATGTCTATCTGTCTATGTCTATCTGTCTATGTCTATCTGTCTATGTCTATCTGTCTATGTCTATCTGTCTATCTGTCTATGTCTATCTGTCTATCTCTATCTGTCTATGTCTATCTGTCTATGTCTATCTGTCTATCTCTATCTGTCTATGTCTATCTGTCTATGTCTATCTGTCTATGTCTATCTGTCTATGTCTATCTGTCTATGTCTATCTGTCTATGTCTATCTGTCTATGTCTATCTGTCTATGTCTATCTGTCTATGTCTATCTGTCTATGTCTATCTGTCTATGTCTATCTGTCTATGTCTATCTGTCTATGTCTATCTGTCTATGTCTATCTGTCTATGTCTATCTGTCTATGTCTATCTGTCTATCTGTCTATGTCTATCTGTCTATGTCTATCTGTCTATGTCTATCTGTCTATGTCTATCTGTCTATGTCTATCTGTCTATGTCTATCTGTCTATGTCTATCTGTCTATGTCTATCTGTCTATGTCTATCTGTCTATGTCTATCTGTCTATCTGTCTATGTCTATCTGTCTATGTCTATCTGTCTATGTCTATCTGTCTATGTCTATCTGTCTATGTCTATCTGTCTATGTCTATCTGTCTATGTCTATCTGTCTATCTGTCTATGTCTATCTGTCTATGTCTATCTGTCTATGTCTATCTGTCTATGTCTATCTGTCTATGTCTATCTGTCTATGTCTATCTCTATCTCTATCTGTCTATGTCTATGTCTATCTGTCTATGTCTATCTCTATCTCTATCTGTCTATGTCTATCTGTCTATCTCTATCTCTATCTGTCTATGTCTATCTGTCTATCTCTATCTCTATCTGTCTATGTCTATCTGTCTATCTCTATCTCTATCTGTCTATGTCTATCTGTCTATCTCTATCTCTATCTGTCTATGTCTATCTGTCTATCTCTATCTCTATCTCTATCTGTCTATGTCTATCTGTCTATCTCTATCTATATCTGTCTATGTCTATCTGTCTATCTCTATCTATATCTGTCTATGTCTATCTGTCTATCTCTATCTATATCTGTCTATGTCTATCTGTCTATCTCTATCTCTATCTCTATCTGTCTATGTCTATCTGTCTATCTCTATCTCTATCTCTATCTGTCTATGTCTATCTGTCTATCTCTATCTCTATCTCTATCTGTCTATGTCTATCTGTCTATCTCTATCTCTATCTGTCTATGTCTATCTGTCTATCTCTATCTGTCTATCTCTATCTGTCTATGTCTATCTGTCTATCTCTATCTCTATCTCTATCTGTCTATGTCTATCTGTCTATCTCTATCTCTATCTGTCTATGTCTATCTGTCTATCTCTATCTCTATCTGTCTATGTCTATCTGTCTATCTCTATCTCTATCTGTCTATGTCTATCTGTCTATCTCTATCTCTATCTGTCTATGTCTATCTGTCTATCTGTCTATCTCTATCTGTCTATGTCTATCTGTCTATCTGTCTATCTCTATCTATATCTGTCTATGTCTATCTGTCTATCTCTATCTATATCTGTCTATGTCTATCTGTCTATCTCTATCTCTATCTCTATCTGTCTATGTCTATCTGTCTATCTCTATCTCTATCTCTATCTGTCTATGTCTATCTGTCTATCTCTATCTCTATCTCTATCTGTCTATGTCTATCTGTCTATCTCTATCTATATCTGTCTATGTCTATCTGTCTATCTCTATCTATATCTGTCTATGTCTATCTGTCTATCTCTATCTCTATCTCTATCTGTCTATGTCTATCTGTCTATCTCTATCTCTATCTCTATCTGTCTATGTCTATCTGTCTATCTCTATCTCTATCTCTATCTGTCTATGTCTATCTGTCTATCTCTATCTCTATCTGTCTATGTCTATCTGTCTATCTCTATCTCTATGTCTATCTGTCTATCTCTATCTGTCTATCTCTATCTGTCTATCTCTATCTGTCTATGTCTATCTGTCTATCTCTATCTGTCTATCTCTATCTGTCTATCTCTATCTGTCTATCTCTATCTGTCTATCTCTATCTGTCTATGTCTATCTGTCTATCTCTATCTCTATCTGTCTATGTCTATCTGTCTATCTCTATCTCTATCTGTCTATCTCTATCTGTCTATGTCTATCTGTCTATGTCTATCTGTCTATCTCTATCTGTCTATCTCTATCTGTCTATGTCTATCTGTCTATCTCTATCTCTATCTGTCTATCTCTATCTGTCTATCTCTATCTGTCTATCTCTATCTGTCTATCTCTATCTGTCTATCTCTATCTGTCTATGTCTATCTGTCTATCTCTATCTCTATCTGTCTATGTCTATCTGTCTATCTCTATCTCTATCTGTCTATGTCTATCTGTCTATCTCTATCTCTATCTGTCTATCTCTATCTGTCTATGTCTATCTGTCTATGTCTATCTGTCTATCTCTATCTGTCTATCTCTATCTGTCTATGTCTATCTGTCTATCTCTATCTCTATCTGTCTATCTCTATCTGTCTATCTCTATCTGTCTATCTCTATCTGTCTATCTCTATCTGTCTATCTCTATCTGTCTATGTCTATCTGTCTATCTCTATCTCTATCTGTCTATGTCTATCTGTCTATCTCTATCTCTATCTGTCTATTTCTATCTCTATCTCTATCTGTCTATGTCTATCTCTCTATCTCTATCTCTCTATCTCTATCTGTCTGTCTATCTGTCTATGTCTATCTGTCTATGTCTATCTGTCTATGTCTATCTGTCTATGTCTATCTGTCTATGTCTATCTGTCTATGTCTATCTGTCTATCTCTATCTGTCTATGTCTATCTGTCTATCTCTATCTCTATCTGTCTATGTCTATCTGTCTATCTCTATCTCTATCTGTCTATGTCTATCTGTCTATCTCTATCTGTCTATCTCTATCTCTATCTGTCTATGTCTATCTGTCTATCTCTATCTCTATCTCTATCTCTATCTGTCTATGTCTATCTGTCTATCTCTATCTCTATCTCTATCTCTATCTGTCTATGTCTATCTGTCTATCTCTATCTCTATCTGTCTATCTCTCTATCTCTATCTCTCTATCTCTATCTGTCTATGTCTATCTGTCTATGTCTATCTGTCTATCTCTATCTCTATCTGTCTATGTCTATCTGTCTATCTCTATCTCTATCTGTCTATGTCTATCTGTCTATCTCTATCTCTATCTGTCTATGTCTATCTGTCTATCTCTATCTGTCTATGTCTATCTGTCTATCTCTATCTCTATCTGTCTATGTCTATCTGTCTATCTCTATCTCTATCTGTCTATGTCTATCTGTCTATCTCTATCTGTCTATGTCTATCTGTCTATCTCTATCTCTATCTGTCTATGTCTATCTGTCTATCTCTATCTCTATCTGTCTATGTCTATCTGTCTATCTCTATCTGTCTATGTCTATCTGTCTATCTCTATCTGTCTATGTCTATCTGTCTATGTCTATCTGTCTATGTCTATCTGTCTATCTCTATCTGTCTATGTCTATCTGTCTATCTCTATCTGTCTATGTCTATCTGTCTATCTCTATCTCTATCTGTCTATGTCTATCTGTCTATCTGTCTATCTCTATCTGTCTATGTCTATCTGTCTATCTCTATCTCTATCTGTCTATGTCTATCTGTCTATCTCTATCTCTATCTGTCTATGTCTATCTGTCTATCTCTATCTGTCTATGTCTATCTGTCTATCTCTATCTGTCTATGTCTATCTGTCTATGTCTATCTGTCTATGTCTATCTGTCTATCTCTATCTGTCTATGTCTATCTGTCTATCTCTATCTGTCTATGTCTATCTGTCTATCTCTATCTCTATCTGTCTATGTCTATCTGTCTATCTCTATCTCTATCTGTCTATGTCTATCTGTCTATCTCTATCTGTCTATGTCTATCTGTCTATCTCTATCTCTATCTCTATCTATCTGTCTATCTCTATCTCTATCTGTCTATGTCTATCTGTCTATCTCTATCTGTCTATGTCTATCTGTCTATGTCTATCTGTCTATCTCTATCTGTCTATCTCTATCTCTATCTGTCTATGTCTATCTGTCTATCTCTATCTCTATCTGTCTATGTCTATCTGTCTATCTCTATCTCTATCTGTCTATGTCTATCTGTCTATCTCTATCTCTATCTGTCTATGTCTATCTGTCTATCTCTATCTCTATCTGTCTATGTCTATCTGTCTATCTCTATCTCTATCTGTCTATGTCTATCTGTCTATCTCTATCTCTATCTGTCTATGTCTATCTGTCTATGTCTATCTGTCTATGTCTATCTGTCTATGTCTATCTGTCTATGTCTATCTGTCTATGTCTATCTGTCTATCTCTATCTGTCTATCTCTATCTCTATCTGTCTATGTCTATCTGTCTATCTCTATCTCTATCTGTCTATGTCTATCTGTCTATCTCTATCTCTATCTGTCTATGTCTATCTGTCTATCTCTATCTCTATCTCTATCTGTCTATGTCTATCTGTCTATCTCTATCTCTATCTGTCTATGTCTATCTGTCTATCTCTATCTCTATCTGTCTATGTCTATCTGTCTATCTCTATCTCTATCTGTCTATGTCTATCTGTCTATCTCTATCTCTATCTCTATCTGTCTATGTCTATCTGTCTATCTCTATCTCTATCTCTATCTGTCTATCTCTATCTCTATCTGTCTATCTCTATCTGTCTATCTCTATCTGTCTATCTCTATCTGTCTATGTCTATCTGTCTATCTCTATCTCTATCTCTATCTGTCTATGTCTATCTGTCTATGTCTATCTATCTATCTCTATCTCTATCTGTCTATGTCTATCTGTCTATCTCTATCTCTATCTGTCTATGTCTATCTGTCTATCTCTATCTCTATCTGTCTATGTCTATCTGTCTATCTCTATCTCTATCTGTCTATGTCTATCTATCTGTCTATCTCTATCTCTATCTGTCTATCTCTATCTGTCTATCTCTATCTGTCTATCTCTATCTGTCTATGTCTATCTGTCTATCTCTATCTGTCTATGTCTATCTGTCTATCTCTATCTCTATCTGTCTATGTCTATCTGTCTATCTCTATCTCTATCTGTCTATGTCTATCTGTCTATCTCTATCTCTATCTCTATCTGTCTATGTCTATCTGTCTATCTCTATCTCTATCTCTATCTGTCTATCTCTATCTCTATCTCTATCTGTCTATGTCTATCTGTCTATCTCTATCTCTATCTCTATCTGTCTATGTCTATCTGTCTATCTCTATCTCTATCTCTATCTGTCTATGTCTATCTGTCTATCTCTATCTCTATCTGTCTATGTCTATCTGTCTATCTCTATCTGTCTATGTCTATCTGTCTATCTCTATCTCTATCTGTCTATGTCTATCTGTCTATCTCTATCTCTATCTCTATCTGTCTATGTCTATCTGTCTATCTCTATCTCTATCTGTCTATGTCTATCTGTCTATCTCTATCTCTATCTGTCTATGTCTATCTGTCTATCTCTATCTCTATCTCTATCTGTCTATGTCTATCTGTCTATCTCTATCTGTCTATGTCTATCTGTCTATCTCTATCTCTATCTCTATCTGTCTATGTCTATCTGTCTATCTCTATCTCTATCTGTCTATGTCTATCTGTCTATGTCTATCTGTCTATCTCTATCTGTCTATGTCTATCTGTCTATCTCTATCTCTATCTGTCTATGTCTATCTGTCTATGTCTATCTGTCTATCTCTATCTGTCTATCTCTATCTGTCTATCTCTATCTGTCTATCTCTATCTGTCTATCTCTATCTGTCTATCTCTATCTGTCTATGTCTATCTGTCTATCTCTATCTCTATCTCTATCTCTATGTCTATCTGTCTATGTCTATCTGTCTATCTCTATCTCTATCTGTCTATGTCTATCTGTCTATGTCTATCTGTCTATCTCTATCTCTATCTGTCTATCTCTATCTGTCTATGTCTATCTGTCTATCTCTATCTCTATCTGTCTATGTCTATCTGTCTATCTCTATCTCTATCTGTCTATCTCTATCTCTATCTGTCTATGTCTATCTCTATCTCTATCTGTCTATGTCTATCTGTCTATCTCTATCTCTATCTCTATCTGTCTATGTCTATCTGTCTATCTCTATCTCTATCTGTCTATGTCTATCTGTCTATCTCTATCTCTATCTCTATCTCTATCTGTCTATGTCTATCTGTCTATGTCTATCTGTCTATCTCTATCTGTCTATGTCTATCTGTCTATCTCTATCTCTATCTCTATCTCTATCTGTCTATGTCTATCTGTCTATCTCTATCTCTATCTGTCTATGTCTATCTGTCTATCTCTATCTGTCTATGTCTATCTGTCTATCTCTATCTCTATCTGTCTATGTCTATCTGTCTATCTCTATCTCTATCTCTATCTGTCTATGTCTATCTGTCTATCTCTATGTCTATCTGTCTATGTCTATCTGTCTATCTCTATCTCTATCTCTATCTGTCTATGTCTATCTGTCTATCTCTATCTCTATCTGTCTATCTCTATCTGTCTATCTCTATCTGTCTATCTCTATCTGTCTATCTCTATCTGTCTATCTCTATCTGTCTATCTCTATCTGTCTATGTCTATCTGTCTATCTCTATCTCTATCTGTCTATGTCTATCTGTCTATCTCTATCTCTATCTGTCTATGTCTATCTGTCTATCTCTATCTCTATCTGTCTATGTCTATCTGTCTATCTCTATCTCTATCTCTATCTGTCTATGTCTATCTGTCTATCTCTATCTCTATCTCTATCTGTCTATGTCTATCTGTCTATCTCTATCTCTATCTGTCTATGTCTATCTGTCTATCTCTATCTCTATCTCTATCTGTCTATGTCTATCTGTCTATCTCTATCTCTATCTCTATCTGTCTATGTCTATCTGTCTATCTCTATCTCTATCTGTCTATGTCTATCTGTCTATCTCTATCTCTATCTGTCTATGTCTATCTGTCTATCTCTATCTCTATCTGTCTATGTCTATCTGTCTATCTCTATCTCTATCTCTATCTGTCTATGTCTATCTGTCTATCTCTATCTCTATCTGTCTATGTCTATCTGTCTATCTCTATCTCTATCTGTCTATGTCTATCTGTCTATCTCTATCTCTATCTGTCTATGTCTATCTGTCTATCTCTATCTCTATCTCTATCTGTCTATCTCTATCTGTCTATGTCTATCTGTCTATCTCTATCTCTATCTGTCTATGTCTATCTGTCTATCTCTATCTCTATCTGTCTATGTCTATCTGTCTATCTCTATCTCTATCTCTATCTGTCTATGTCTATCTGTCTATCTCTATCTCTATCTGTCTATGTCTATCTGTCTATCTCTATCTCTATCTCTATCTGTCTAAGTCTATCTGTCTATCTCTATCTCTATCTGTCTATGTCTATCTGTCTATCTCTATCTCTATCTGTCTATGTCTATCTGTCTATCTCTATCTCTATCTCTATCTGTCTATGTCTATCTGTCTATCTCTATCTCTATCTCTATCTGTCTATGTCTATCTGTCTATCTCTATCTCTATCTGTCTATGTCTATCTGTCTATCTCTATCTCTATCTCTATCTGTCTATGTCTATCTGTCTATCTCTATCTCTATCTCTATCTGTCTATGTCTATCTGTCTATCTCTATGTCTATCTGTCTATGTCTATCTGTCTATCTCTATGTCTATCTGTCTATGTCTATCTGTCTATCTCTATCTCTATCTGTCTATGTCTATCTGTCTATCTCTATCTCTATCTGTCTATGTCTATCTGTCTATCTCTATCTCTATCTGTCTATGTCTATCTGTCTATCTCTATCTCTATCTGTCTATGTCTATCTGTCTCTGTCTATCTCTATCTCTATCTGTCTATGTCTATCTGTCTATCTCTATCTCTATCTGTCTATGTCTATCTGTCTATCTCTATCTCTATCTGTCTATGTCTATCTGTCTATCTCTATCTCTATCTGTCTATGTCTATCTGTCTATCTCTATCTCTATCTGTCTATGTCTATCTGTCTATCTCTATCTGTCTATGTCTATCTGTCTATCTCTATCTCTATCTGTCTATGTCTATCTGTCTATCTCTATCTCTATCTCTATCTGTCTATGTCTATCTGTCTATCTCTATCTCTATCTCTATCTGTCTATGTCTATCTGTCTATCTCTATCTCTATCTCTATCTGTCTATGTCTATCTGTCTATCTCTATCTCTATCTGTCTATGTCTATCTGTCTATCTCTATCTCTATCTCTATCTGTCTATGTCTATCTGTCTATCTCTATCTCTATCTGTCTATGTCTATCTGTCTATCTCTATCTCTATCTCTATCTGTCTAAGTCTATCTGTCTATCTCTATCTCTATCTGTCTATGTCTATCTGTCTATCTCTATCTCTATCTGTCTATGTCTATCTGTCTATCTCTATCTCTATCTCTATCTGTCTATGTCTATCTGTCTATCTCTATCTCTATCTGTCTATGTCTATCTGTCTATCTCTATCTCTATCTGTCTATGTCTATCTGTCTATGTCTATCTGTCTATCTCTATCTCTATCTCTATCTGTCTATGTCTATCTGTCTATCTCTATCTCTATCTCTATCTGTCTATGTCTATCTGTCTATCTCTATGTCTATCTGTCTATGTCTATCTGTCTATCTCTATCTCTATCTGTCTATGTCTATCTGTCTATCTCTATCTCTATCTGTCTATGTCTATCTGTCTATCTCTATCTCTATCTGTCTATGTCTATCTGTCTATGTCTATCTGTCTATCTCTATCTCTATCTCTATCTGTCTATGTCTATCTGTCTATCTCTATCTCTATCTCTATCTGTCTATGTCTATCTGTCTATCTCTATGTCTATCTGTCTATGTCTATCTGTCTATCTCTATCTCTATCTGTCTATGTCTATCTGTCTATCTCTATCTCTATCTGTCTATGTCTATCTGTCTATCTCTATCTGTCTATGTCTATCTGTCTATCTCTATCTCTATCTGTCTATGTCTATCTGTCTATCTCTATCTCTATCTCTATCTGTCTATGTCTATCTGTCTATCTCTATCTCTATCTCTATCTGTCTATGTCTATCTGTCTATCTCTATCTCTATCTCTATCTGTCTATGTCTATCTGTCTATCTCTATCTCTATCTGTCTATGTCTATCTGTCTATCTCTATCTCTATCTCTATCTGTCTATGTCTATCTGTCTATCTCTATCTCTATCTGTCTATGTCTATCTGTCTATCTCTATCTCTATCTCTATCTGTCTAAGTCTATCTGTCTATCTCTATCTCTATCTGTCTATGTCTATCTGTCTATCTCTATCTCTATCTGTCTATGTCTATCTGTCTATCTCTATCTCTATCTCTATCTGTCTATGTCTATCTGTCTATCTCTATCTCTATCTGTCTATGTCTATCTGTCTATCTCTATCTCTATCTGTCTATGTCTATCTGTCTATGTCTATCTGTCTATCTCTATCTCTATCTCTATCTGTCTATGTCTATCTGTCTATCTCTATCTCTATCTCTATCTGTCTATGTCTATCTGTCTATCTCTATGTCTATCTGTCTATGTCTATCTGTCTATCTCTATCTCTATCTGTCTATGTCTATCTGTCTATCTCTATCTCTATCTGTCTATGTCTATCTGTCTATCTCTATCTCTATCTGTCTATCTCTATCTCTATCTGTCTATGTCTATCTGTCTATCTCTATCTCTATCTGTCTATGTCTATCTGTCTATCTCTATCTCTATCTGTCTATGTCTATCTGTCTATCTCTATCTCTATCTGTCTATCTCTATCTCTATCTGTCTATGTCTATCTGTCTATCTCTATGTCTATCTGTCTATGTCTATCTGTCTATCTCTATCTCTATCTGTCTATGTCTATCTGTCTATCTCTATCTCTATCTGTCTATGTCTATCTGTCTATCTCTATCTCTATCTGTCTATGTCTATCTGTCTATCTCTATCTCTATCTGTCTATGTCTATCTGTCTATCTCTATCTCTATCTGTCTATGTCTATCTGTCTATCTCTATCTCTATCTGTCTATGTCTATCTGTCTATCTCTATCTCTATCTGTCTATGTCTATCTGTCTATCTCTATCTCTATCTGTCTATGTCTATCTGTCTATCTCTATCTCTATCTGTCTATGTCTATCTCTATCTATCCAAATAGGAGCAATGTTTTGTTTATCCTCTGAATCGGGATGCCCCGCTCACGCAGGATGTCTGCCAATCATACGTCACAGTGATATTGTAACGCTAAATGGCAGTTTAACCGTCTGCTGCCCCCGCGGCAGCTATTCAGAAATGCCTGGTGCAAGTCCACACATGGCCCGCAAGGAGTAAAAGGAGTGATGGCCAGCAAGGTGAGTAAACCAGGCGATCCAGGGAATTTCACCAGGGGGGCTTCCAGGCTCTTTACCAATCCATATATGCAAGTGACTTTGTAACACTGAACGGCAGTTTAACCATTGGCCGCTCCCCTTCGGCTGTGTGCACCCCTTGGCAGCTATTCAGAAATGCCTGGTGCCACTCCACGCATGGCCCACAGGAGTAATGGCCAGCAAGGTGGGTAAACAAGGCGATCCAGGGAATTTTATCCAGGGCCGACTCAAGAGGCTTTCGTTCCTCTTTAACCATAACCGCTACTGTAATGCCCTTTTATTAAGCCCTTGTGTTCCTTTAGGCTCTGGAGAAGAACCAGCAGTGGTTGGTGTATGACCAGCAGCGCGAGGTCTACGTCCAGGGATTGATGGCGCGAATCTTCGATCTGGAGCGGCAGGCGGCCGGGACCAAGGAGAGCAGCTCAGACGGTACGGTGCTGAATTTCTGAATTTATTTCACGTACTTTTATAATACATGCGGTTAAAAAAAACCCGCCATAAAGATTAGCTTCAGAACTTTCTCTAAGACTCCAGGGCTGAGTGAAAACCCTCCCCTCAGGTATTTGGGATGCCCTCCTTCCACCCAATCTCATGCGGGCAGCCGGTGGGTGGTGCCCAGCAATCCGTTCAATCGGAACTTTGTCCGGCATAATGATGCGCGGTGGTGAGTTTTGATCGAAAGAGAGCCCACGCATACAGCATAGGGGTATGGATTGAGGTGGGCGAACCAAGAGTTTTACACATGGGGGGGGAGTATCTCAATTCGGTGTCCCCCTTAAAAGCATAACAACCCTCCCTCCCCCAGATCCGTTCTAATCCCTTATATTTCCTGGTCCAACGATGGCATGTTTGGGCGCTCATTCAAACAGCCATTTCCCTTGCTTATGTCATTAGACAAACGGCCCTGATTGTTCCCAATGGGGAGCGCAAGCAGACGCATCCCCTGCATCCTCGGGCTGTGTGCGTGCTCCTAACCCCAGCCACTCCGGCTGAGACGGGAGCATGGAGACGCACCCGCTTGCGCTCCCCATTGCAGACTATCGGACCTGGTTGGCGAATGGCATAAGCACAGCAACTGGCTCTGATTGTATTCCCAAGAGCAGGTAAACTACGAACCTAGTCCCCCGCTACAGGAACTGCACACCCAGAAAACAATTACTACAAGGGTTTAAAGTTTATTACACAAAATAATCACTGTAGCAAAAGAATAAAATGCATTAAAATAGACACTAAACAACATCACATGTTAAAAAAGATGCGTCCCTCCAACAGCCAATCAATAAGTAAATCCAATGTTATGCTGGCTTGAAAGTCAGTTCTCACCCAGTCTACACAGCCAATATACTCAGGACCTCTATGGACCAAAACCACTGAACTTGTGGAATACATTTAGGGCTTTATTCATCAAGCTATAGCGCCAGGTAACGACTGGCAGCGACGGGTAACAGGTAGCGAGCGGTGACCGCCGGGCGCTGTACGCAATACCACATTTATCAAAGCAAATCTGGTAAGCGACTCTTACAGTGTCACGTAGCGACAGATTCATCATCACAGACGGCTCACCGTATACTGCCGGCACCTGGTATTACCTGTCGCTCTCCCATACATTTCAATGGACGATCCTTTCCTTCTCTTTAAACATGGTTTTTATTTTTTGTATTATCAAATAATTGTGTGACCTCTCATGGCCTAGAAAAAGTATTGTTCCCAATGCATGGCACGGTCTGCTTCACGAAGTCATTACATCTGGGTATTCCGCCACAAGGTGGCGCAGTGTACAGCAGAAGAGTTGTGGCTCCTCCCGGTACCATATAAAAACTGAATCGCCATAGACTTATCCAGTGTTCTCTCTGCAGTGATTTCTGCGAAGATAGAAGATGGCTCTCTATATTGCGCAGGTGAGCGGGGCAAACAAGCCTGCGGCCCTGTGTGTCTATTTCCACCCGTTTCCGGACCCTCGGTGCCTCCCTGCCTCGGCTGACGGATCGGGTGAAGGTAGAGGTTCCTGCCCTAACTTCTGAGGGGGTGAGTGTTTTGGGGTTACTTGTTACTTGGGCCCCCCGTCCCTGGCCTGGCCCTCGCCGCTGCTCGCCTGCCTTCCTTGCTCCTTCCCCATAGTGTTCTCAGGGGGGGGCGGGTGGTAGCGGCCAGGGTGCCTTGGCTTGTTCGCTGGGGTTTTTTTACTGTTTTTCATTGTTTTTAGCCGCCTCACCGCTTTGTACTACGCTCTGCGGCGGGCGGCGCTGTATTTGTGAGGCGGGGCCGGTGCATGACGCGTATTGCGTCGTCCTCCTGCGGCCCGCCCCTCAAGGTTCCTCTGCCGGCGCCATTTTGTTTCTGCTGCGTGCTGGGGCTCTTCTCTTCCCGGAGCTGCGGCGTTGATCCTGGTCTGCTTGTTGCTTCCTCCTGTGGTCTGACGGTAGGTGCCCTTGTCCTACTTGGTCCGTGAGTCCCCCTCGGGGGTTTCTTGGTCTCTTTTGGGCATGCACTGTGGGATACTTGTGTCTTTATTTATGTCTTTCAGGCGGGACACCTGTGGATTGTGGTTTCTCCCGGTCCTATCCCTTACCATCCCTCATCTTCCCTTTCTGGCTTCTGGGGGCATCCTTTGGGGGGGCATCCCGGGTGGCTCTTGCTAGCCTTTACCCTGTGCTGGCCTATTGTGCCTGTGTTAATCACCATATGGAGGCTTCTGGGGATAACGTGCTTGGGGGTCCTTCGGGACTATCCCGGCTGTATAACGTGTCTGGGGTATCCCCTGTGAGTGACAGTGTCGGGGTGTGCCCGCCGTGCGCCCAAAGTGTCCTTGCGCTACAGTCTGGGCTGCCCACTTGGCTTCCTAGCTCTGTGCCCCCCCTCTGAATCGCCTACCCCCCCCCCCCTCGCACCTTCATTTAGCCCCCAGTGAGGGGGATACTGGCAGGGGGTTACAGTCTGATCTGGCACTTCGTGTGGCCACTATTGAAAGGCAACTTGCCAGGCCTGTTCCACGTAAGGCCTCTAGTAAGAAGCGGCACCTGGCTCCCACGCCTGCCTGGTTTGCTGAGGAGCAGGAGGAAATTGATCTTTTTGATGACCATTACTCCTTAAAGGAGGGGGAGCTTTTCCCAGCCTCTGATTCATCTGGGGACCAGCAGGTGGGCTGCGACAGTGACCCTGGGTCTGAGGATTCCTGGTTCCCTGAGGACACTGCTAATCTGTTGTCCCACATTTTTGAAATCTTGCACATTGGCCCCCTTGAGGTGGCTAAGAGGAAGCGGGGTGAGCTTTTTCGTCCTGTTAAAGTGGACCAACACCCAAGATTTTCACTATCCTGGGTTTTGGTCCAGTTCCGCGGGGCACACCGATCGGGGGTGCCCCGCTGCGTGAAACCCCCTCCGATCACCTTAATAGGGTGATCGCCTCACCCCGCTCCTACGCGAGCGCTCGTCCAATCGGAGCGCTCAGAGCCGCTGTGGTATGCACGTACAAGGGACGGACAACCACAGCGGCTCTGAGCACGCTGGAGGCCGCGTCTCGCGCTTCCTTCTAACAGGGAGCGCAGCCGCGCTGGCCATTCACAAACGGCCGGCGCGGGTGCGTGCCCTGCTAGAGGGAAGCGCGAGATGCGGCCGCGGCCCGCGCATGCGCCGTTGGAACGGGGAAGGTAAGGTTTCTGGGCGTCCTGGGGGGTTTCACCCCATGGGGCATCCCGATTTCGGATGCCCCGGGGGGAGGGATCTGATCGGCCCGGGAATCTTATAGATTCCGGGCCGATCCCTCCTGGGTGTTGGTCCACTTTAAGCAGCGTCTGGAATTCCCTGAGCAGAATCATTTCACTAATTTGGTGCTCAAGGAGTGGGAACATCCTAGTAGATTGCCCGTGGTCATCCCAGGCTCTCCTGGCACCTCAAGCCCCCTCAGGCATAAGGAGGCGCCCTCACCCTCTCGGGTGGGGGAAAGGCTTCGGCTCTTTGCTCATGTCTGGAGGCTCCGCGTCTCAGACCGGTGGATTCAGGAGGTGGTGTCCTCCAGTTACAATAGAGTTTGCAGCCTGGCCGCCCCCCAGATTCATCAGATCCCGGATATCTCACAACCCTCTGTCAGCTCAGGGGTTGCGCCTTGCCGTTCAACGTCTGTTGGAGTCAGGAGTCATTTGCCTGGTGCCTTCCCAGGAACGGGGTCCGGGTTTCTACTCCAAACTGTTCACGATCCCCAAAAAGGACGGGTCCTTGAGGCCCATCCTGGACCTGAAAGGTCTCAACAGGTTTGTCAGGTTCAAGCACTTTCGCATGGAGACCCTTCGCTCTGCTGTCAGTACCTTTCACCCGGGCGACTTCATGACCACCGTGGACATCAAGGATGCTTATCTCCACGTGCCAATCTTCCCAGGTCATCAGATTTCTCAGGTTTGCTCTGGAGGTTCAGCATTACCAGTTTGTGGCCTTACCGTTCTGTATCACCTCGGCGCCTCGGGTGTTCACCAAGGTGCTGGCGGGCGTGGTGGCTCTGCTGCGGCATCAGGGCATTCACATCCTCCCTTACCTGGACAACATTCTGATTGCAGCTCAGTCCCTTCATCAGGCGGAGAGGGATACTCAGGTGGTGACCTCCACTCTCGAGTCCTTCGGCTGGGTGATCAACTTTCCCAAGTCTTCACTGTCTCCGTCTTTGGTGAGGTCCTTTCTGGGCATGACTCTGAATACCTCTCAGGTCAAGGTATTGTTGCCCCAGCAGAAGGTGGAGGGCCTTCAGCAGCAGGCATGGGCTCTGCTTTTGTGTCCCCATCCCTCCATCCGGCAGGGGATGCAGTTGGTGGGCCTGATGGTGTCCTGTTTCGAGGCGGTCACCTTTGCTCAGTTTCACATGAGACCTCTTCAGTTGCACCTCTTGTCAGTTTGGGATCGGGATCCTGTGTCCCTGGATCAGGAATTTGCTCTGTCCCCCCTGGCCAGACAGTCCCTCTCGTGGTGACTGGACTCGAGGAACCTCCTGGTGGGCAGGACATTTCTGCCCCAGTGTCACCACAGATGCCAGTCTGATCGGTTGGGGGGGCTTTTGGAAGTCTCTGCAGTTCCAGGGTCGGTGGGGCCCCCAGGAGGCCCATGCTCCCATCAATGTCCTGGAACTGAGGGCGATCAGCTTGGTTCTTTCTCAGCTGACCCCACACCTTCGGGCTGTTCAGATCCGCTTGGACAACCAGACGGCGGTTGCCTACATCAATCATCAGGGAGGGACTCGGAGCAAGCGAGCCCTCAAGGAAGTGTCTCTGATACTGTCTTGGGCGGAAGAGGATGTGCCTTGCATCTCGGCGGTTTACATTCCGGGGGTGGAGAACCTGGAGGCAGACTCCCTAAGCAGGGGGACGTCTCGGCTGGGGGAATGGTCCCTCCGCAACAAGGTATTTCACTCCCTGTGTCACCGCTGGGGTCAGCCAGATGTGGACCTGTTTGCGTCCCGTCACAACCACAAGCTTCCCAGGTTTGTCTCCCTGTCACAGGACCCTCTGGCCTTCGCCACGGATGCGCTAGCAATGCCTTGGACGGAGTTTCGGCTCCTCTGTGTTCCCTCCATTCCCTCTGCTGGGCAGGGTGCTGCGCAAGATAGCCCAGGAAGGGGTACCAGCCATTCTGGTGGCCCCCTGTTGGCAAAGGGGGGTGTGGTTCGCAGACATCGTGCAGTTGGCAGTAGATCAGTATACCCCTGCCCAAGGATCCAGATCTGATCACTCAGGGACAACTGTGCCATCCCAATTTACAAACACTGGCTTTAACGGCTTGGCTGCTGAAACCTCCATCCTGATGGATAAGGGTTTGCCAGCTTCTGTTGTTGATACTATGATTAGGGCTAGGAAGAAATCTTCGTCCTTTATCTACTACAGGATCTGGCATGCTTACATTACCTGGTGTGAGTACAAGTCTTTTCCTTGTCGGGTGTTTTCCATCCCCAGGATTCTGGAATTTTTGCATCATGGTTTGGATTCGTGCCTTCAACTCAGTACCCTCAAGGGACAGGTGTCAGCTCTGGCAATTTTTTTCCAAAGATCCTTTGCCAATCACTGGTTGTTTAAGACTTTTTTTCCAGGGAGTTACTCATGTGCGTCCACCACGTAAGCCTATGCTACCTGTTTGGGACCTGAATCTGGTGTTGTCTGCTCTGCAGGGTCCTCCCTTTGAGCCTATCCATGGGGCTGCTTTGCCCATTCTGACATTACTTCTGTCAGGTGAGTTTCTGAGCTGGCCGCGCTCTCCATTAAACCTCCTTATTTTGAGAGGCATCAGGATAAGGTGGTGTTTTGGCTTAAGCCAGATTTCTTGCCTAAGGTTGTGTCTGCTTTTCATCTCAATCAGGACATTGTTTCGCCTTCTTTGTGTCCTAACCCTGCTAATTCCAAGGAGCGGACGTTTTACTCTGTGGATGTTGTCAGGGCTCTGAAGTTTTATTTGGTTGCTACTGAGTCTTTCAGGAAATCTGACGCTCTTTTTGTTCTTCCTGCTGGACCTAGAAAGGGTTTGCCTCCGGCTAAATCCACTATCAGCAAGTGGATCCGTCATGCGGTGGCTCAAGCCTATTCTACTAAGGGGAAGGAACCTCCCTTTAGAATTACTGCTCATTCCACTCGTGCTATTGGTGCTTCTTGGGCTTTTTTTTACAAGCCTGTCATGGCGCTGATGTATCACGTGGGCACGCTTTCACGCTCTTTGGGGGGGCAGCGCCGGGGGATGACGCGTATCGCGTCATGCCTTCGCGGCCCGCCTCTTCTCGGCGCCATTTTCCTTGGCTGCTGCTGCATGTCTGATCTCCGGGGGCCCTTTTCCAGTTGCCCCAGGAGTGGAGTGCTGCGCAAGATTGGGCGCTGTGGTGTCATCTGTCGGCGGCGCTACCTTCCTCTTGACCAGCTGCGCGGTGATCATCTGTGTGGTCTGCTCTCGCTGTACCCTTTGGTCCATAAGTCCCCCATGGGGATGTTTTTTTCTTATTTGGGCATGTGCTGCTGGATGCTTATGTGTATTCTGCTTATGTCTTTCAGGTGGGACAACTGGGTGCTGTGGTTTCTCCCGTTCCTCACCCCCCCCCACACATCTCCCCTTCTTGCCCTCTCTGTGGGCATGCCTTGGGGGGCATCCCGGGTGGCTTTTCTATTGGCCCTTACCCTGTACTGGCCTATTGCTCCTGTGTTAATCACCATATAGAGGCTCCTGGGGGATAGCATGCTTGGGGGTCCTTTGGGACAATCCCGGCTGTGTGTCATGTGCGGGGCATCCCCTTTGAGTGGTGTTGGCGCGGTTTGTGTGCCATGCGCCCAAAGTATTATTGCGGAACAGACTGGGACGAGCGTCTCTCTTCCCAGTTCTGCGCTCCCCCAGGCGTCTCCTACTCCCCCGCGACTGTATTTAGCCCCCAGTGAGGGAGATACTATCAGGGGGTCCCAATCTGATCTGGCACTACGCGTGGCCAGCATTGAGAGGCAGCTGGCACTACCTGTGAGGGCCAAGGCCTCGGGCAAGAAGCTGTATCTTGGCACCGCGCCTTCCCTCTTTTCTGAGGATATGGGCCTTCAGGTATTTGGCGGTCGTGACTCCCTGGAGGAGGGGGAGCTTTTCAATGATTCAGACTCTTCTGGGGATCATCAGGAAGGGTACGACAGTGACCCGGGGTCCGCCTCTGATGAGAATACTGGGCTCCCTGTTGACACTGATAGACTGTTGTTGGACATTTTTGAGACTCTGCACATTGTCCCCCCCTAAGGTGGCGAAGAGGAAGCAGGGTGAGCTCTTTCGCCCTGACAAGCAATGCTTGGAGTTCCCGGAGCAGGGCCATTTCTCCAATATGGTGGTCAAGGAGTGGGAACGGCTTAACAGATTACCCATGGTGCCCAAGGGATTGGACAGAAGGTATCCCTTTTCTGCTGATCTGGTCAAGCGCTGGTCGTGTCCCTCTGAGGTGGACGCTCCTGTTCTAGGGCTGGCTAATACGTCGGTCATGTCGTCCCCTGACACTACTACGCTGCGGGATGCTGTGGACCGCCGGATGGATCAGCTGGCCTGTCATGCTTTCACCTTTGTGGGGGAAGGCCTGCGTCCTATTTGTGCTACGGCTATTACGGCCATTGCCCTTCAGAAGAGGATCAAGCGTCTCGCGGATGGTGCCATGGCTGGTAGGAGGAGGGAGGACTATAGGGCCCTCCTGCTTTGCTTGGATTTTTGGCATTTGTGTTGTCTGCCATGGATGATGCCGTCTGGCTGGGAGGTAGGGCTTCGGCCCTCTTGGTGGCTATGCGCCAATCTATTTGGTTGCGCCAGTGGGCAGCTGATACTGCCGCTAAGAAGCCCCTCATCGGGCTTCCCTTTGCAGGGCTTCGTCTCTTTGGTGAGCGTCTGAATGTCCTAACCAAGGATGGTAGGTTACCTCAGCGTAGAAAGCAGTCTCGGCCCTTTCGGGGGCCTTCCGCTTCATTCCCCTCCTTTTGTGCTCCCAGAGGTCGCGGCTCACTCTTCTCGAGTAGTCGCAGAGAGGCTTGGGGCCGTGGCAGATCCCTTAGTTGTCCCGGTCTCTCATGGGGTTCCAGGCCCAAGCCCCCTCCCAAGGTCCCTCAGGCATGAGGAGGCGCCCTCACCCGTCCGGGTGGGGGTACGGCTTCGGCTCTTTGCTCACGTCTGGAGGCTTCGCGTCTCAGACCAGTGGATTCAGGAGGTGGTGTCCTCCGGTTACAAGAGAGTTTGCAGCCTGGCCGCCCCCCAGATTCCTCAGATCTCAAATGTCTCAAAATCCTCTTTCAGCTCAGGGGTTGTGCCTAGCAGTTCAACGTCTGCTGGAGTCAGGGGTACCTTACCAGGAACAGGGTCAGGGGTACTACTCCAATCTTTTCACGGTTCCCAAAAAGGATGGTTCTCTGAGGCCCATCCTGGACTTGAAGGGTCTCAATAGGTTTGTCCGGTTCAAGCACTTTCGCATGGAGACGCTACGCTCTGCTGTCAGTACCCTTTGGCCGGGCGACTCCATGTCCACTGTGGACATCAAGGATGCCTATCTTCAAGTACCAATCTTCCCAGGTCATCAGAGATTTCTGAGGTTCGCTCTGGAGGATCAGCACTACCAGTTTGTGGCCTTACCGTTTGGTATCACCTCGGGTGTTCACCAAGGTGCTGACGGGCGTAATGGCACTTCTGAGGAACCGGGGCATTCGCATCCTTCCTTACCTGGACGACATTCTAATTGCTGCTCAGTCTCTTCAGGCCGAGAAGGACACTCAGGTGGTGACCTCCACTCTCGAGTCCTTCGGCTGGGTGATCAACTATCCCAAGTCTTCACTATCTCTTTGCAGAGGTCCTTCCTGGGCATGACTCTGAATACCTCTCAGGTCAAGGTATTTCTCAGCAGAAAGTGGAAAGTCTTCAGATGCAGGCACGGGCCCTGCTCCTGTGTCCTCATCCCTCCATCTGGCAAGGGATGCAATTAGTGGGCCTGATGGTGTCCTGCTTCGAGGCAGTTCCCTTTGCTCAGTTTACATGATGCCTCTTCAGTTGCAACTCTTGTCGGTTTGGGATCGGGACCCCGTGTCCCTGGATCAGGAGTTTGCTCTGTCCCCTCTGGCCAGGCAGTCCATCTCGAGGTGGCTGGACTCGAGGAATCTTCTGGTGGGCAGGACCTTTCTGCCGCTGTGCTGGGAGGTTGTCACCACGGATGCCAGTCTGACCGGTTGGCGGTGGGGGGGGGGGGGAGTTTGGAAGTCTTTGAAGTTTCAGGGTCAGTGGGGCCCATGCTCCCATCAACATTCTGGAACTGCGGGCGATCAGGTTGGTTCTTTCTCAGCTGACCCCACACCTTTGGGCTGTTCAGATCCACTCTGACAACCAGACGCCGGTTGCCTACAGCAATCATCAGGGGGGGACTCGGAGCAAGCGAGCCCTCAAGGAAGTGTCCCTGATACTGTCTTTGGCGGAAGAGATTGTCCCTTGCATCTCGGTGGTCTACATTCCGGGGGTGGAGAACCTGGAGGCAGACTCCCTGAGCAGGGGGATGTCTCGCCTGGGGGAATGGTACCTCAGCAACAAGGTGTTTCGCCCCCTGTGTCACCGCTGGGGTCAGCCGGATGTGGACCTGTTTGCGTCCCGCCACAATCGCAAGCTTCCGAGGTTTGTCTCCCTGTCACAGGATCCTCTGGCTTTCGCCACGGATGCGCTAGTGATTCCTTGGACGGAGTTTCGGCTCCTCTACGTGTTTCCTCTGCTCGGCAGGGTGCTGCGCTAGATATAACTAGAAACGGGTTGCCTGTGGCTAAATCTACTATTAGCAGGTGGATACGTCAGGCGGTGGTACAAGCCTATTCTGCTAAAGGGAAGGTTCCTCCTTTCCGGATTACTGCTCATTCCACTCGTGCGGTTGGTGCCTCTTGGGCCTTTCAGCACCAAGCTTCTGTTGAACAAGTTTGTAAGGCCGCTACTTGGTCTTCTGTTCATACTTTTTCCAAGTTTTACAAGGTTGATGTTAAGGCCTCAGCAGATGCTGCTTTTGGCCGCAAGGTACTTCAGGCGGTAGTGGTTTGAACTGCCTGCCGTTACTCTTTGGGGATCCCACCCTACCTTATGGACACTGCTTTTGGATGTCCCAGATGTAACAACTTCATGAAGCAGGCCGTGCTGTGCATTAGGAAAAATACAATTCTGTGAGTACTCACCTGTAGAATTGTTTTTACTATGCATGGCACGGCCTGCTTCATCCCTCCCTTGTTATCGTTACTCTTGGTTGCCTCTTTATGGTGATAGTTAGTTAAGGGTTTTTTACCTTATTACCTCCCAGCTTCTTGTATAACTGTTAACACTGGAGGTCTATGGCTGATTTCCGTTTTTTTATATGGGTCCGGGAGGAGCCACAACTCTTCTGCAGTGCACTGCTCCACCTTGTGGTGGAATACCCAGATGTAAGGACTTCATGAAGCAGGCCGTGCTGTGCATAGTAAAAACAATTCTACAGGCGAGTACTCACAGAATTGTATTATTGAGCTTCAGCGCTGTGTGAGGCTGTTGTTTTGATGAATATGGTGTGAGTCGGTCGCACTGAGCTGGCGCTACCGTTCCCTCCCATACAGCGCTGTACCGGTGTTAGAGCGACTCACACAATATATTCATCAATGCCGGCCAGCGACTGAGACGCTAAGAACTATGGCCGAACACAGCGACTACTAGCGGTCGCTCTCAATGGCTTGCTACAGATGCTCATCTGTCGGTACCTGACGCTAGTAATGAATCAGCCTGCCTGTCAAAGCCCCTGCCTATACTACTTTCTTCAGGTATTGAACTAGAAATAGATATTTTCACTTTTCGATCCTGAAACACGGAGCTTTACAGCTAAAACAGGCGCCATTATCTGGGATTAGAGTGAAGCAGAAGTGGTGAAAATTGGCAAATGGTAATCGTTATAGGGGAATGCTAGGTAAAAATATGGGTTTTGGTCCGCTTTAATTCAGAAAAATAAAATACAAATAAATGAATAAGACAAAGTGCCAGTGCTGGCTTATTCATCAGGCCTTTATATATGCGCAACCGAGTTCAAGAAAAAAAGGGTGAAAAAATTATATATCCAAATAAGTACGTAAGTGCTAGTGGAAAGATAAACATCACCAGCTTTAACTATATAAATAATGGCAACCTGTTAGTAAGGCCTCTATTTATTTGGATACATTTTTGTGAATATATAGAGGCCTTTCTAATATTTTTCCATTATTTATACAGTCAAAGCTGGAGATGTCTGTTTTTGCACTAGCGCCTTTTTTTTGGAAACATTTTTTCCATATTGTTAGGGTGTCAATATATAAAGTTCTAGTGCAAAAATAGACACATCTCCAGCTTTGACTGTATAAATAACAGAAAACTATTAGAAAGGCCTCTATATATTCACACCCTAACAATATGGAAAAAATATCCAAATAAAGTGCTAATGCAAAAATACACATCTCCAGCTTTGACTGTGTAAATAATGGAAAAATATTAGAAAGGCCTCTATATATTCACACCCTAACAATATGGAAAAAATATCCAAATAAAGTGCTAATGCAAAAATAGACACATCTCCAGCTTTGACTGTATATTAATAATGGCAAAATATTACAAAGACACTATGCAATGATCTGTGTATTTAACTAGTGTCCATTACATACATTGCCCATTACATTACAGTCACATAATAAAAAAAATATATATATAATATATTAAAATGAATAAACTGATTACAAATGCCAAAAAAACAAACAATTAGACATCATACCAGTGAAATGAAAAGCAAGAGCAACACTGTGTAAATCAACGTAACCTGTCCCAGATAATGTTTAATCAACAAAGAGAAATGGACGGCACCAAATAATAAGCGTTATAATACCCAGGTGCCCTGCTCTGGTATAACCCAAAAAGGGTACTACAAATGGAAAAAAGGGGGGATGCCCCAAATCCCCTAAAAAAAGGGATAAACCCAGAGACTAACACTGGCACTCTGTTATATATAAATCATGTTAAGTTTTATTTGATAATCCAAATCACATACTAAGACACATTAAAAAAGTTTACTTTTAAAAATCATATAACACTTATATAAATACTGCCATCAAAAAATTGGGGGGGGGGGGGTAAGGTTGTCTCTTAATGTATACCAGTGGGGGACTCTATAAACTATAAAATAAATAATATATACGCCTATAAATATACAAATACAAAAAAGTGTCAAGTGCTTTTAAAGTGCATCAAGAACAAGTACAACTGGGTTAAGCCGTGTAGATAACACTAATAATATGAGGTAAGTACAAATCACAAAATAAATACACCACTAAATAACTTACTCATCCGTAAAGTGCTAAGTGCTTGCCACCACTGGAACCCCCACAAAAGGCCCTGCTGATGGCAGTATGTATATAAGTGTTATATGTTTTCTAAAAGTTAACTTTTTTTAATGTGTCTTAGTATGTGATTTGGATTATCAAATAAAACTTAACATGATTTATATATAACAGAGTGCCAGTGTTAGTCTGGTTCTGTCCCAGATAATACCGAGGCCGGGGGATGTTAGGTGGGATGTCTCGGCAAGCAGCCGCATGCTCCGTGGTCTCCCACACCACTGCGAGGGACCTCATCCCACACACCAGCGATCTCTTGCTGTATGCGCGCGCTCTATTCCATGTGTATTAAAAGCAGAACAAAACCTAAAATAAGCCATGGACGGCTGATTTACCTGTTCCGGGGGCATCCTAAAATGGGAGTATACACCTGGCTGGTGATTTCCATAGATAACTGCTGCATCCCAGGCATTTAGACGCGCTGGGGACAGGAGCCCGCCTTAGACTGTCGGATGGTGGGGGGGGGGGGGGGGAAATAGGGGTGCTGCTGAGGCCATTTCTACTTAACCCGGCAAATTTAAGACCGGCAGGCAGACCAGCCTTATTTTCAGAGTGCTGTGAAGGGTCTGGTTTTCCTTTTTAATATTTGGGATAGAGCTCTGTTTAGCCACCAATCCTGGTATAGGGGACAGGGAGCAGCTGCATGCCCAGTTACCCTGTGGTTGGACTTGCACTGTATGGCTTGGTGAGCATCAGCCATGGTTGTGACCAGAGCATGTGGCGTGGGATTTCTGGGGACTTCACACAGTGAGACACCCCAAGTCCGGACGCTCCAGTGATGGGGAATCGGACGGCCGTGGAGTCTTTTGGACTTTGGACCTGCCCTTAAAGTGGACCAAAACCCAGGAAGTTGACTATCCTGGGTTTTTGTCCTTTCCCTGCCGTGTGAAACCCCCCCGAGCGCAACTCGCCTCTTCCCAGTCCTACGGTGCATGCGCGGCTGCTCGTCCAATCAGCGCGCTAATGTCACGCCATCTAAACCGGCGTCTAAGGCCATCGGCTCAGCGCTCGCTGACGGCCACATCCCCCACTTCCCTCTAACAGGGAGCGTGCCGGCCATTCACAGATGCCTGAAGCGGGCACGTGTCCTGCTAGAGGTATAGGGGGGACGCGGCCGTGGCTCGGGCATACACCGCTGGACTGGGAAGCAAGGTTAGTGTATGGGGCGACCTGGGGGGTTCCACACCCCAATTTTGGATGCCCCGAGGGGAGGGAATTGATCGTCCCGGTAATCTTATAGATTCCTGAGACGATCGTGCTGGGTTTCGGTCCACTTTAAGGGTTTCGGTGCACTTTAAACCCTCATTTTATTTGCCCCTTTAGGTCTTTTCATACAATGATGACGCACTCTGTGACATCACGCTCCATTTTATCGCCTCATTTTAGGTAAAGAAGAAGAAAAGCCGAGCGACGGGCTTCTCCTTGCCGTCAAGAAGGACCTGGAGGAGGAGCGTCAGGGGAGGGCGCGCTTAGAGTGCGAGCTCTCTCGCCTAAAAATTCAATTGGAGGAGAAGAGTAAAGAAGCATCAGAATTATCGGGCGCCTTGAAATCCCGGGCGGAGGCGGAGCAACAGCAGCGAGACGACGACCGGCGGCGAGTCAGGGAGAAGATGCAGAAGCTGAAGAGCGAGCTGGACGTCTACCGAGAGATGTACGAAGACGAGAAGAGGAAGAACTCCGAACTCTCCAACCAGGTAAGTAGTGGTGTAGACGGATCTACAGGGTTTGGGTCTGCTTTAAAGAGGAACAAACGCCTAGATTTATGGGACATCCTGAATCAGGTGCACCCCCCTCACTGGTCAGACATTTCTGGATGGGTGGGGCGGGCACACCCCACGGCGAAAGGTGAGCGGGGATGCGGCTAGCGCCACACGCTCCATACAGTGACATGCGGTCTTTGCCATATACAGTGGCAAGACTAGCTGAGTGGCCTGCTACAGCACCGCAGGAACGAGGAAAAGGTGAGTTTATGGGCCATCCTGGTGGATACACCTAGCAGGGAACCCAAAATGGGATGCCCCACAAAACCCAAGAGGGTGAAAATCTGCCCTGTTTCTGCCCTTAAAGCGGACCAAACCAGTTATATACTCTCCTTGGTACCCTATCCCACAGCACATGGGCAGTATCCACTGCACTCCTGTCGCTGATGTGCGCACCCCCGAAGCATATCTAAATGGCTAGCAGCGGGTGCGTGCAGCAGTCCTTTTTTTAAAGCAGACCAAAGCCCTCAAAGCGGCGCCACCACTTACCCCACCTGTCCACCCTCCTTTGCTTTACAGAGGCATCCAGATTTGGGATGCCCGTGTGTGAAACCCCTGCAGGTTTGACGGTTGCTCTGTTTTAAAGGGAAAAACTGCTTTTGCCGCCGATGTAGCCACACCCAGCCAGAGATCTCTGATTGGCTGATCTCAAATGTTACGGCTGATGTGACAAGCCCGCTGGCTGCATCCCTGGCTTCCCATAGGACCAGCTATTCACATAGGCAGGAGTGCTCCCTAAACTACAGCGATGCCAGAGGGCTTGTCGCGCCAGCCGACTGCTTTAAAAACCTGCCACTTATATGTCAGAGCGAGCTGAATGTGGCAGACAAAGCTTATTTGTTGAGCACAAAAACACAGTGGGAGCCCCAGAAAAGGTGAGTTATGTGGGGACCTAGGGGTTGGGTTTCCCGAATCGGGACTCCCCGGTGACAATGGAGCGTCTGGCCCTGGTGTCTTTTAGACTGGTGGGTTTTGATCTGCTTTAAAGTGGACCAACACCCAGGATTTTGACTATCCTGGGTTTTGGTCCATTTCCACAGGGCCCCGCCCCGCTATGTGAAACCTTCCAGATCGCCAGCTTCAGCTCCCCTCACCCCGCTCCTACGGCGCATGCATGGCCGCTCATCCAATCGGCGCGCTCAGAGCCGCTGAGCTATGCACGTCTAAGCGACGTCTTAGTTCAGCGGCTCCGAGCGCGCTGGCGGCCGCATCTTGCGCTTCCCTCTAACAGGGAGCATTCACGAATGCCAGGCACGTGCTAGAGAGAAGCGCGAGATGCGGCCGCAGTCCGCACATGGGTCATTGGATTCAGGTAAGGTTTGCGGGTGTCCTGGGGGGTTTCATAAAGCGGGACATCCCGATTTTGGATACCCCGTGGGGAGGAATTGGATCGGATCCTGCTGGGTGTTGGTCCACTTTAATGCACAAATGCCACCAAAAACAAAAAACTAGCACCACGTATTACCATGTGAGCGTCTGTGTAGCGGAGCTTAGAGCGACTGCAAGCGGGTGTCTGGCGCTCTAACCTAGCTTAGTGGCTGGACATGTGACGTTGTACTATCCTGTCCAGCATTAATAAATGTGATGTCTGGTGGGCGCTGTAGTATCCTGTCCAGCATTGATCAATGTGATGTCTGTAGGGGGCGCTGTAGAAGCTTCTCCCTGATTCACTGCAGAGCCAATCGAACACTAGGTGGTGTCCCAAGGTTAAAGGGCCCAAGACGACGCTACATCTAACAGGACAACGCTGCAGCGAGCGATAGGTTGCGCCAGTTAAGTGCGTACGGCACTCATCGCTGAAGCCCGTATTCAAGAAAAAAAATACACACACCTCGCTTGTCCGTCACCGGTGATTCGCTGGAGCGGTCACGTGGGAGCTGGGTCAGGTGAGTTTTCGGGGCTTTCTGGGGGGTTTCACACGGCGGGGCACCCCCCGATCGGGGTGCCCCACCGAAGTGGACCAAAACCCAGGATAGTCAAAATCCTGGGTGTTGGTCCACTTTAAGTAACCCCCTCAGGCTTTTATTCAGGGCTCATATAGAGAAACAGGAGCCCGAGCCTTTCATAACTCGCAAACCAATCAAATTCTTTATTAGTATACAGTAAGTCCTGCTCCAAATATAATACTTACACTTGGGTTATCCTCCGCCAGATGGCGCTGCACTGCAGAGACATGTAAAAACAGGCTCCTCCCGGCCCCTCAAATACCCAGGGACCTCCCACAAATCCCCAGATTTCTCTGCAGTGCCGACTGCGAAGACATGAAGTATCACTCTCTCGCAGGTGAGCAGGGCTATTACAGCCTGCGGCCCTGTTGGACTATTCCCACCCTTCCTCTTGTGATGTGCCTCCCAGCCTGGGCTGCGCTGGTCGGGTGAAGGTAGGCAGCACCATGCGTGCTTATGGAGCCATGCTCCACCGCAGTCCCCCACCAAAGGGTAGGCTGTTTAGGCTGATGGTGAGCCTCTAGTGGATGCCCCTCCCGCATTATTGCCCCGTGTAGCGGTGTGCCCTGTACAAAGGGTCGCCACCTTCCCTCGTTCCCCCCCCCCCCCCCCCCGTAGCTCGGGGGGAAAGAAAGGGGGGGGGGGGTGGCGGTCTCAAGTGTACTGTGATCACACTCTTTTGGCCTTAGTATTGCCCTTTACTTGTAACTTGGTGTCAGAGCCGCGCTGTTTGCCTTTTTATTGTGTATCTGCCGCGCGCACCTCTTTCCTTTACTGGATGTACTGCGCCGGGCGGCGGCGTCGCCTCAGACGCTGCGGCATCTTCATTGGCAAATCATTTTCTAAGTGTGTCATACACTTCGCTCCTCATGACAAAGTTGAAACTATCTCAGAGCTTCGCGCTCTTCGGGGGGGTGGGGACCTGGTTTGGCGCGCTCCGCGTCACAGCCTGCTCTGGCCCGCCCTTCGAGGTTCGCTTGGCGGTCTGTAAGTGCCCTCGCGGGCGATTTTCATGATCCTTGATTACTGCGGATGGTTCTGACACCCTTTATTCCCATTATGTCTTTCAGACTGATGAACACCTTTGGCTTCTCCCGGCCCGGTGTGATTATAGCGGGCCTTGTAAATTTACTCCCACTTTCCTAGCGGGTCTTGGGGCATCCAGGGTGGCCTATAGCGTAAATCCCTGCTGGCATATCGTGTCTAATTAATCACCATATGGAGGCATCTCAGAATTATGTGACCGGGGTCCCTCTGGGACAAGACCGGCTGTGTATAGCGTGTGGACAACCCCACGCTGCTGCGGACAGGGCACGGGTCTGCGGACCCTGTGCTGAGCAAGCACTGGCCCTGCAATCAGGCTTGCCAGTGGCTGCACCTCGCTTCAGTTCACCTATCACCCCAGGCTTAAATCTCACGCCTGCTGAGTCACATACAAGTGGGGAATTGCAGCATGCTGGGCCTTCCAGACTGCCTATGGCTGAACAGATCATTGCGAGGTTGTCAGAGCGCATGGGCCCTGGTAAGAAGCGGCACCTGTCGCCTCATGTTTCTGTATTTCCTATGGGAACCGAGGAGTTTACTACTCCGTGTGACTATACCCCGTCTGATGAAGGGGAGTTGTTCTCTGACTCGGGCTCATCTGATGAGAGGCCGAGGAGTCATGACGATTCTGGCCCTGAATACTGGGGCCAGTGTGACACTGACGATTTGTTGATTAAGGTCTTTAATGTACTGTCTATCTCTCTCCCTGGTGAGGCCCCCAAGCCGAGAGGGGAGCGTTTCCATACAGCGACAGCACGCTTGGAATTTCTAGAGCAGGCTCATTTCCACGCTCTTGTGCTCGAGGAATGGGAATGCCCCAGTACACTTCCAGGGGACTGGGATAGGAAATACCCTTTTCCCCCTGAGGTGGTTAATTGCTGGTCGTCACCCCCTGTGGTGGATGCACCGATCATAGGGGTTCCTAATCCCCCCTTTATTACAGCCCCTGCTTATAGTACCCTTCGGGATGCTGAGGACCGGCGCATTGATAGGCTGGCCTCCCACGCCTTTTCTTGTGCAGGGACGGCGCTGCGCCCGGTCTGTGCCGCGGCTATTACTGCTGTGGCTGCTAGAACCCTCATCAGAAAGATGCTTGATCATCACCCTGAGGATCTCCCCTGGGAGGTGTTTAATGCACTCTCCAGTTGTGATGTATTTGTAAAATGTATTCTATTGGCGCTGGATGACACCATTCGAATGTGTGCAAGAACTTCTGCCCTTGTGGTGGCTATTCGTCGCTTGCTCTGGCTGCGACAGTGGGGTGCTGATGATGCTACTAAAAAGACTGGGCTTCCCTTTAGAGGGCAACGCCTATTTGGGGCCCGTCTGGACCTGTTTGGTAAAATGGGCAAATCACCCCAACGTAGACGGCCATCTCGACCCCCTCGGGGCAGGGGCACCCCCCTACCTTAGTGTTAAACAAGAACCAGGGGTGTCCTTCATGGCGTTTCGTACAGACTCCTGCTCCAGGAGCAGCAGACATCGCCCTGGCCCTCGCCCATCTGGGTGAGGGGATGGCTGCAGCACCTTGCTCCTATCAGGAGGCATCATGCCTCATTCTGGTGGATTCAGGAGGTAGTGTCCTCCGGATGCAGGATAGAGTTTGCTGCGCGGCCTCCCCCGAGACTGTCAGGGTACTTCTGGTCCCTGCCTCTGTTCAGGAGTTGGTGCAGGCCATGCACAGCCTGCAGGGTCTGGGGCTCACTTGCAGGTTGCCCTTAACAGGCAGAGGCAGGGGCCACTACACCAACCTTTCCACATTCCCCCAAAAGGATGAGTCGGTCTGGCCCATTCTGGTTTCACAGGTTGCAGCAATTCTACAATTACAGGCAGTTTTCTGCATGGAATCTCTGAGGTGGGCCGCCAGCGCCTTGCGCCCAGTGGGCTTCTTGCCGTCTGTGGAGATCAAAGATGCTTATGGTTCACATCCCTGTGTCTTCTGGACACCGAGGCTCTTCAGGTTCGTGTTGGAGGCCCAACACTGCTAATTTGTGGCCTTGTTATCTGGCCTCTCTTCAGCTCCCAGTGCTCACCAAGGTGCTGACGGGGGTGATGTCTCTTATGAGACCAAGGGGCGTCCGTGCGAGGACCTTCCCGGACGTCCTTTTTCATTTCCCAGTCTCTACGTCAGGCTGAGTTGGTTACTCGGCTGGTGGTGTCCATTGGGAGTCATTTGGATGGGTGTTCACCCACCTCAAGTCCTCATTGTCCCCTTAATTGGTAACTCCATTCCTAGGGATGAATCTGGATTCGGTTCAGGCGAGAATCTTCCTTCCTCAGCAATAAAGTGGACAATCTGGTTGCATGGGCTCTGTCCCTCATTGCTGTCCCCGTCCCTTCACCAGGCAGGAATGCAGCTGGTGGGCCCGTTGGTGGCTTGCTCAGAAGAGGTCCTTTATACTCAGTCCCCCTTGGATAATTCTGCAACTTCTATTGTTAACACTGGACAGGGATCCAACATCCCTGGAGCTGGGTCTGTGTGCCTTCCCTCCTTGTACGGAGGTCCCTCTTGGAGCGGTTGAACTCAAGGAACCTGTCTGGGGTTCTTGCCCCTTCCCGTAGACGGTCACCATGGATGCCAATCTATCAGGTTGACGGGGGGGGGGGGTCTTCTGAAACCCCCTGCGATTCTGGGGGAGGTGGAGCCCTTAGGAGGTCCATACACCTATCGATTTTTTTGAAACAGTGAGCTTTCAGGATTGGTTCTATCTCGCTTGACTACTCCTCTTCAGGACCTGTCTGTTTGGGGGCGCTCGGGCTGTCTGACGACAGTGGCCTGCATTAATCATCTGTATGGGACCTGGAGCAAGATGATCCTCCAGGAAGGTATCTGATCCTGATCTGGGTGGAGGACAATGTTCCCGGCATATCAGTGGTATTCGCCCCGGTGGATGTCCTTCTGCGACAGGATGTGCTAATCCTTGTCACTATGGGGTCCAACCAGTGTGTATCTGTTTGGGCCCCGTCACTATCGCAAGCTCTCTGCCCTTGTTTCCCTGTCCCAGGATCCTCTGACCGTGGTCATGAGGCTTAGTAACGTTATGGCAGGACATTCTATTCTGTATGTCTTATCTCCATTCCCCCTGCTAGGCGGGGTTTTGCTCAGGATTGCTCTGGAAGGGGGGACCAGTGATACTGGTGGCCCCTGGGGGCCTAGTGGAGTGTGGATTCGCAGATGTGGTACTGAGGGCAGTAGATCTGTACGTTCTGCCGGGAGTGCCGCTCTGCTCACTCAGGGCCCCTTTATGTCACCCCAATCTACAGACTCTGGCCTAGACGGCCTGACTGCTGAATCATCCATCTTGATGGAGACAGGCTTATCTGTCTCGGTGATTTGACTATTGGAAGTCTAGGAGCAAGCTTCTTCTTCTTCTTCTTCCATCTATTATAGGGTATGGCGTACCCATATTGATTGGTGTGAGTCTAGGTCTCTTCCCTGTCGGGCGTTCTCTGTTCCCAGGGTTCTAGAGTTGTTACAGCATGGGTTGGAGTTGGCTCTCCAACTCAGTACTCTGAAGGGTCAGGTTCTGCCCTGTCCGCCTTCCTGTAGAAGTCTTTTGCTCAGTTTTCCTTGGTTAAGACTTTCTTTTGGGGGTTGCTCATGTGCGTCCCCCCACGTATTTCTATGGTCCCTGTTGGGATTTGAATTTGATTCTGTCTACCTTGCGGGGTGTTCCCTTTGGACCTATTCAGGATGCTGTCTGGCTGTTTTTTACCCTCAAAGTTGTCCTTCTGGTGGCTGTTACTTCAGTCAGACGTGTGTCTGAGCGGGCGGCTGTCTATCTAGCCCTCGTTCTTTGAGATACACCAGGATAAGGTGGTGTTCCGCTTAAGCCGGACCTTCTGCCTAAGGTAGTGTCTTATGTTCATTGATTCAAGATATTTTTCTTCCTTCT
This sequence comes from Gastrophryne carolinensis, assembly GCA_027917425.1. Lineage (NCBI taxonomy): Eukaryota > Metazoa > Chordata > Amphibia > Anura > Microhylidae > Gastrophryne > Gastrophryne carolinensis. Next base: position 615,087,424 of record CM051235.1, read on the forward strand.
GTGCCTTATTCCTAGCGACGCTGAGGAAAGGGGTCTACATTCCTTCAACAGGTGTTGGAAGTGTTTCTTTGGTTGTCACTGTGCCTCTTAGGAGAAATGATGTCCCTTTGGGTCTACGGGCATCTCCATCCTGTATGTGCCTGATCTCTTCTGATATTGGGGGGTTAGGCGGCTTTGGGCCTGGTCATTACTTGGATGGTCCCTTCTGGTCCTAGGAAAGGTTTTTCGGCTTCGGCCAAGTCTACTGTAGCGTTTGGACTTGTCAGGCTGTTACTCAGGCCTATTCCTCGAAGGGGAAGAATCTTCTTCTCGCTTACTTCTTATTCTACTCGTGCTTTGGTGCCTTTGGGCTTTTCAGCACCAGGTTTCTGTTGAACAAGTTTGCTAGACCGTTACTTGATCTCTGCTCATACCTTTTCAAAGGTTTTACAAGGTTGACGTTAGAGCCTTAGCTCATGTTGCTCTTGGTCGCAAGGTTTGCAGGTGACAGTGCTTTAAACTGTCTGCTGTTGCCTTTTTTGTTGGGGATCCCACCCTACTTTATGGACACTGCTATTGGATGTCCCAAATGTAAGTATTATATTTGGAGCAGGACGTACTGTATACTAAGAATAATACTCACCTGTAGAATTGGTATTATAAGTATACAGTACGTCCTGCTCCACCCCACCCTGGTTTTTGCATTATTCTGGATCCCCTGTATGGTAATTGTTATCATTGTTATAGTTATCAGTTGGTGGTTAAATTCTCCCGGCTTCTTGTTCACTGCTTTTCAATGCTGGGGATTTGTGGGAGGTCCCTGGGTATTTGAAGGGCCGGGAGGAGCCTGTTTTTACATGTCTCTGCAGTGCAGCGCCATCTGGCGGAGGATTACCCAAGTGTAAGTATTATATTTGGAGCAGGACGTACTGTATACTTAAAATACCAATTCTACAGGGGAGTATTTCACAGAATTGTATTATCATCTCTTCTAGATGGAGAAGATGCAGAGCTCTCTGCAGAGACAGCAGGAGGACCAGCAGAAGGTGGCCGCCTTGGAACAGCAGGTACGCCATTGGCTGCTTACTTACCTTACCGTACCTTACTAGTGGCCTTTTTTAGTTATGACTTTGCATAGAATCAATGTTGCACTTGCAAAAGGAAACCAGACCTGATGTGAATTTTTGGACACTGCTTTGATATCCCAGATGATTGTGACCAGCTGTATGGAGGTCTGATTTAAAGTAAATGACCCTTCTGCTTTTATTCTAAAAAGGAGCGGCTTGAAGTGGACCTAAAGTCAGGATTTTCACTATATCCAGTCCAGGTCGTCCCAGAAGTGATGACAGTTGAGTAATCCACCGCCAGGTGGCACTTGGCTGCAGGATCAAAAGCCCCCGGGGGCTTCATGCCCTCCCTGCCCCACAAGCTTTATTATTATTGTTGGTTGTGCTTTGTGTACTTAATTTTTGTATTGACAGGACTCTATGGAGTTCCTGGTAACTGGTGCGTTGTGCTTTTGACTGACTTCTCCTCACATACTTACCTCCCTCGAGGCTCCTGATCTCTCCCCTCTCCATCCTGCTGCCGCGCTGTGAGGAGGGGGGGGGGGAGATGGCACTGCACAGGTGGATGACTTGTCTGGAGGCCACGGCCTCCGCTTCGGGCTTGCTGGACGCGTGAGGACGTCGGGCAGGCGCTTCTTGGCTGGGCCCCTCCGTGGGCCGCTCTTCAAGCTCTGAGCCCCCCTCCATCTTGGGGGTGGGTGCGCACTTTTGCGCCGTTGTTGGGGGGGCGCACAATGAGGCTTTTTGCGCCACTGCTGTGCGGCCCGCCCCTCGAGGAACGTGTTCTGCTGCCGCCATCCGCGCCATCTTGCCTGATCCTCCTGCACGCTGCGGTTGGCCTGAGCTGAAGCCATCGCGAGGTGTCTTGAGTCCCTCTTGATAAACATATCTTTAGTGGTTGGTAGACATGTGCTGTGGGATACTTATGTGCTTTTTACATTGTGTCTTCTAGGATGGCCCCTTGATTACTAAGGGTTGTGGTGCCTCTCGGCCTCCGCCCCCCCCCTCCACGCCCTCTCCCTGTAAAGAGGGATCACATAAGAGGGACTCATTTTTGCGGGCTGGTCTGGTTGGGTCGTTAGTGCCTTGTACCTGTTTAACATTACTCAAATCACCATAATGGAGGCTTCTGGGGATAGTGAGCTAGGGGCCCCATCTGGGCGGGTGAAGCTCTGCCCCATGTGCGGTGCTAGCCCTTTGGCGGACTCGTGTCACTTGCGCCAGAAGTGTTATTTTGGAGCATGATCGGCGGGCGTATCTACCCCTAGCCCATTATTGCCGGCGGCCTCCCCAGAACCCCTGCGGTTGCATTCAGCCCCCAGTGAGGGGGAAGCCAGTAGGGGGTCCCAATCTGATTTGGCTTATTGGGTGACCAGCCTTGAGAGACAGATCTCTCGCTCGGCTCCTAAGAAGGCCACAAGTAAGAGGCGGCATATTGAACCGGTCTATTCTGATAATGATGGAGATGATGATCTTTTTGGAGGCCCCGGCTTCGTGCATGAGGACTCCATCTCCACGGTGGATTATTCTGTTGGCCTTAATAGCGGGCCCAGCTCTTCCTCGAATGAGGATACATGGCTCCCTGATTATACGGAGCGGTTGCTGACTGCGGTCTTTGAGACCCTGCGCATTGTCCCTCCTAGAGTGGCTAAAAGGAAGCAGGCTAATTTGTGTCAGCCTGAGAGACAGAGACGAGTCTTTCCTGAGTAGGCCCATTTCTCCAACATGATTTTCAAGGAATAGGAAAGGCCTAACATGTTGCCGCCTGTGCCCAAGGGCCTGGACAGATGGTATCCCTTTCCTGAGGAGCTGGTCCGGCTATGGTCCCATCCTCCCGAGGTGGATGCCCCCATGTCAGGTCTGTCCAACACTACGGTCATGCCTTCGCCCGATACTGCTTCCCTACGTGATCCAGCTGACAAGCGCATGGATTAGCTGGTCTGTCATGCCTTCACATTTGCCGGTGCCTGGTTCCACCCTGTGTGTGCTGCGGCTATTGTCTCCCTGGCCATTAGGAAAAAGGTGAGACGTCTTGTTTATTGCCTTCGTTGTCTCTGCCATGGACGATAGTGTCCGGCTTGGTGCCAGGGTCTCTGCCCTGATGGTCACGCTTCGCCGCTCGCTCTGGTTGCGGCAGTGGTCAGCTGATGCCTCGGCAAAAAAGTCGCTCACTAGTATCCCCTTCGTGGGTCACAGGTTGTTTGGGGAGCGTCTGGACCTCCTGGTCAAAGACGGCAGACTCCCTCAGTGTCGTAAGCCTGTGCGGCCCTTTCGAGGCTCATCTGCCTATCGCTCCTTTCGAAGAGGCTCTTCATTTTCAAGTATTCGCAGAGATTCCAGGGGACGCGGTAGGTCCCGCGGCCGATCCAATCCCTCCTAGGGATCCAAGTCCAAGCCCCCTGCCAAGGCCACTCAGGCATTCGGGTGGGGGGACGGCTTCTGCTATTTGCCCATGTCTGGAGACGGCACGTCTCGGATCAGTGGATTGAGGAGGTGGTTTCCTCCGGTTACAAAATGGAGCTGGCAGTCTGGCCGCCCTCAAGATTTCTTCAGTCACGGATTTCCCAGAACCCATTGACGGCACAAGGCCTGCGAATGGCCGTCCAACACCTTCTGCTGTCAGGTGTGATTTGTCCCGTGCCTCGGCAGGAACGGGGTCAAGGCTTTTACTCCAATCTGTTCACAGTGCCCAAGAAGGACGGAACGCTGAAACCCATCCTGGACCTGAAAGGTCTCAACGGGTTTGTCAGTCAGACATTTCCGCATGGAGGCCTTACGGTCCGCAGTGAGCTCTCTTTGGCCCGGCGACTTCATGACCACGGTGGATGCCTATCTGCACATTCCGATATTCCAGGGGCATCAGAAGTTCCTGAGGTTTGCGCTGGAGTATCAGCACTACCAGTTTGTGGCGTTGCCATTTGTGTTCACCGTGTGTTCACCCAGGTGCTGGTGGGCGTTATGGCTATCCTGAGGATTCAGGGCATTTGCGTGCTGCCTTAACTGGACGATTTACTGATTGCGGCTCAGTCCCTTCAGCAGGCCGAGAGCTACACCTGGACTGTGTTGTGCACTCTCGAGGATTTCGGTTGGGTAGTCAATTACCCCAAGTCTTCAATCACTCCCTCGATGGTGAGGTCTTTTCTGGGCATGACGTTGGACACCTCTCAGGTCAAGGTATTCCTGCCACAGCAGAAGGTGGTGGGTCTTCAGACGCAGGTGCAGGCCTTGCTGTCTTGTCAGCAACCATCTGTCCGTCTGGGGATGAAACTGGTGGGCCTTATGGTGTCATGCTTCGAGGCAGTGCCCTTTGCTCAGTTCCACATGAGACCTCTTCAGTTGAATCTGTTGACCAGTTGGGCCCTCAAGAAGGTGACCCAGATTCTGACTTGGGCAGAGGAGAATGTTCCCTGCACCTCGGCGGTTTACATTCCTGGGATAGAGAACCAGGAGGCAGACTCCCTGAGCAGGAATGCCTCACGTCTGAGGGAATGGTCTCTCAGCAACAAGATCTTCCACGCTCTGTCTCCGCTGGGGTCAGCCGGACGTGGACCTTTTTGCGTCCAGACACAATCACAAGCTCCCGAGATTCGTCTCCCTGTTGAGAGATCCTCTGGCCTTTGCCACAGACGCTCTGGTGATTCCTTGGACGGAGTTCAGGCTCCTTTATGCGTTCCCTCCTTTTCCACTCGTGGGCTCAGTGCTGCGCAAGATAGCCCAGGAGGGGGCACCAACCATCCTGGAGGCTCCTCGCTGGCCGAGAAGGAGCTGGTTTACGGACATAATTCAGATGTCAGTTGATCGCTACGTCTTGCCCAATGACCCAGGGCTTCTCGCGCAGGGGTCGCTGCGGCACCCCAATTTACAGACGCTGGCTTTGATGGCCTGGCTATTGAAACCTCAATCCTGACGGAGAAGGGGCTGTCAGCCACGTTGTTCAGACCATGATTCAGGCGCAGAAAAAGTCCTCTACCGAGTTTGGCATGCCTACATTGCTTGGTGTGAATCCAAGAGCTTTCCTTGTCGCACTTCTCTATCTCTAGGATTTTGGAGTTTTTACAACCTGGCTTAGACTTGGGTCTCCAACTGAGCGCCCTCAAGGGCCAGGTCTCGGCCTTGGCCATCTTTTTCCAAAGATTCTTTGCCAATCATAGACTGATCAAGACTTTTTTCCATGGAGTTACCCATGTACGCCCACCGCGTAAGCCTGTATTACCAGTGTGGGACTTGAATCTGGTGCTTTCTGTGCTCCAGGGTCCCCCCTTTGAGCCATTGTGCGATGCTGCCTTGTCTATTTTGACCTTTTAAAGGTGGTCTTTTTGGTAGCTATCACCTCGGTGCATCACGTGTCGGAGCTGGCCGCGCTTTGTATGAAGCCTCCTTACTTTGAACGGCATAAGGATAAGGTGGTGTTTCGCTTTAAACCCGATTTTTTTTATTTTTTTTGCCTAAGGTCGTTTCTCCCTTTCACCTTAATGAGGAGGTTGTCTTGCCTTCCTTGTGTCCAGCACCGACTAACTCTAAGGAAAGGACCCTCCATTCTCTGGATGTGGTCAGAGCCATTAAGTATTACCTGGTTACGACTGAGTCCTTCAGGAAGTCGGATTGTCTTTTTGTCCTCTCCGAGGGGTCTAGGGAGAGCTTCCCTCCGGCCAAGTCCACTCTCAGTAAGTGGATCAGACAGGCGGTGGTGCAAGCATATTCTGGGGGGGGTATGTGTGTGGCAGTCTCGGTGTACTGTATTGTCACGCTTATGGCCGTAGTATTGCCCTTGACTTGTAACTGAGTGTCAGAGCCGCACTGCTTGCTCCTCATAGTTTTTTGGCTGCCGCCGTGCGCGTGTCTTTTTTTTCTTTTTCTAAAGTGTGCTGCGCTGGGCGGCGTCATCGTCCAGACGCTACGGCGTCTCCATTAGCAAAGGCTTATACTAAGTGTATCTTATCCTTTGCTTGTCAAGATTTGACTGCTGCCTCAGAGCTTTGCGCTCTTTGGGGGAGGCGGGAACCTGGCGTGGCGCACTCCGCGTCACGGCCAGATCGGGCCCACCCTTCGAGGTTTGCTTGGCGCCATTTTGATGATCTTCGTGTGGTTGCGGTCCTCCTCCCCCTTGGTCTGTAAGTGCCCTCGCGGGTGATTTCATTATTAAAATTTTTTATGCTGCGCATGGCCCTGACACCCCTTATTCTCTTTATGTCTTTCAGACGTCAGACTCCGGTGGCTTCTCCCGGCCTGACATAAATTATAGCGGGCTTGCAAAAAAAATTCTCCCACATTCCTAGCGGGTCTTTGGGGCATCCAGGGTTGCCTATTGCATAAACCCTGCTGGCATATTTGCCTCGATAATCACCATATGGAGGCATCTCAAAATTATGCGACCGGGGTCCCTCTGGGACAAGACCGGCTGTGTACAGCATGTGGACAACCCCATGCTGATGCTGACAGGGCACAGGTCTGCGAACCCTGTGCCGAACAAGCACTGGCCCTGCAATCAGGGTTGCCAGTGGCTGCACCTCGCTTCAATACACCTGTCTCCCCGTGCTTAAATCTCACTCCTGCTGAGTCGCACTCGAGCGGGGATGACCAGCAAGTCGTGCCTCGCAGACTGCCTACGGCTGAGCGGATTATTTCGAGGTTGTCGGAGCGCTTGGGCCCTGGTAAGAAGCGGCCCCTGACGCCTTCTGTTTCATCTTTTCGTACTGGAACTGAGGAGTTTGCTACTCTGCGTGTTTTTGCCCCTTCTGATGGAGAGCTGTTCTCTGACTCAGACTCATCTGATGGGAGGCCGAGGAGTCATGATGATACTGGCCCTGGATACTGGGGCCAGTGTGACACTGACGAATTACTGATAAAGATCTTTGAGGTCCTGTCTATCTCTCTCCCTGGTAGGGCTCCCAAGCCTAGAGGGGAGAGTTTCCATACAGCGACACAGCGCTTGGAATTTCTGGAGCAGGATCATTTCCAGGCTCTTGTACTCAAGGAATGGAAATCCCCTAGTAAACTTCCAGGCGTCCAAGGGGACTGGGATTGGAAATGCCCTTTCCCCCCCTGATGTGGTTAATTGTTGGTCATCACCTCCCGTGGTGGATGCACCGATCATAGGGGTTCTTAACCCCCCCTTTATTACAGCCCCTGCTTATAGTACCCTTCGGAATGCTGAGGACCGGCGCATTGATAGGCTGGCTTCCCACGCCTTTTCTTGTGCAGGAACGGCGCTGCGCCCGGTCTGTGCCGCGGCCATCACTGCAGTGGCCGCTAGAACCCTCATCAGAAAGATGCTCGATCATCACCCTGAGGATCTCCCCTGGGAGGTGTTTAATGCACTCTCCAGTTGTGATGTATTTGTTAAATTTATTCTTTTAGCACTGGATGACACCATTAGAATGTGTGCAAGGACTTCTGCCCTTGTGGTGGCTATACGTCGCTTGGTCTGGCTGCGACAGTGGGGTGTTGACGATGCTACAAAAAAGACTCTTACTGGGCTTCCCTTTAGAGGGCAACGCCTATTTGGGGCCCGTCTGGACCTGTTTGGGAAAAAAGGGCAAAACACCCCTACGCAGGCGGCTGTCTCGGCCCCCTCGGAGCAGGGGCACCCCCCCCCCCCCCCACCTTAGTGTTAAACATGAACCAGGGGTGTCCTTCCAGATATTTCGTGTAGACTCCTGTCCCAGGAGCGGCAGACAACGTCCTGGCCCCTCCGGCCGGCCTAAGTCCAAATCTGCCACCAAAACCCCTCAAGCATGATGGGACGCCCTCGCTCTTCTGGATGAGAGCATGGCCGCAGCACCTTGCTCCTATCAGGGGGCATCATGCCTCATTCTGGTGGATTCAGGAGGTAGTTTCCTCCGGATGCAGGATAGAGTTTGCTGCGCGGCCTCCCCCGAGATTGTCGGGGTACTTCTGGTCCCTGCCTCTGTTCAGGTGTTGGTGCAGGCCATGCATGGCCTGCGGGGTCTGGGGGTCACTTGCAGGTTGCCCTTAACGGGCAGAGGCAGGGGCCACTACACCAGCCTTTCTACATTCCCCAAAAGGATGAGTCAGTCTGGCCCATTCTGGTTTTTCACAGGTTTTGGCAATTCTACAATTACAGGCAGTTTTTGCATGAAAACTCTGAGTTGGGCAGCCAGCGCCCTGTGCCCAGTGGGCTTCTTGCCATCTGTGGAGATCTAAGATGCTTATGTTCACATCCCTGTGTCTTATGGACACAGAGGCCTTTGGGTTCGTGTTGGAGGCCCAACACTGCTGATTTGTGGCCTTGTTATCTGGCCTCTCTTCTGCTCCCAGAGTGCTCACCAAGGCGCTGACGGGGGTGATGTCTCTGAGACCAAGGGGCCTACCTGGACGTCCTTCACTTTCACTTCCCAATCTCCATGTCCGGCTGAGTTGGTTACTCAACTGGTGGTGTCCATTGGGAGTCATTTGGATGGGTGTTCAATCACCTCAAGTCCTCATTGTCCCTTAATTGGTAACTGCATTCCTAGGGTTGAATTTTTGGATTCGGTTCAGGCGAGAACCTTCCTTCCTCGGCAATAAAGTGGACAATTGGGTTGCATGGGCTCAGTCCTTCATTGCTGTCCCCGTCCCTTCACCTGGCAGGATTGCAGCTGGTGGGTCCGTTGGTGGCTTGCTCAGAGGATGTCCCTTATACTCAGTTCCCTTGGGCTCTTCTGCATCTTCTATTGTTAAATACTGGACAGGGTTCCAGCATCCCTGGAGCTGGGTCTGTGTGCCTTCCCCCTTGGTACGGTGGTTCCTCCTTGAGGTGCTTGAACTCAAGGGACCTGTCAGGGGGCACCCCCTTGCATCTTCCTGTAGATGGTCACCACAGATTCCAAATCTATCAGGTTGACGGAGGGGTTTCTCTTCTAAAACCCCCTGTGGTTCCGGGGGAGGTGGGGCCCTTAGGGGGTCCATACACCTATCAATTTTTGAAACAGTGAGCCTTCAGGTTGGCTCTCTCGTTGGACTACTCCTCTTCAGGACCTGTCTGTTTTGGGGCGCTTGGTCCGTCTGACGACAGTGGCCTGCATTAATTATCTGTGTGGGACCCGGAGCAGGGTGATCCTCCAGGAAGGTATCTGATCCTGATCTGGGTGGAGGACAACGTTCCCTGCATATCAGTGGTATTCGCTCTGGTGGATGTCCTTCTGCGGCAGGATTTGCTAATCCTTGTGTCACTATGAGATCCAACTAGTGTGGATTTGTTTGGGCCCCGTCACTATCACAAGTTCTCGGCCCTTGTTTCCCTGTTCCAGGATCTTCTGACTGTGGTCATGAGGCTTAGTAACGTTATGGCTGGACATTCTATTCTGTATGTCTTATCTCCATTCCCCCTGCTAGGCAGGGTTCTGCGCCTGATTGCTCTGGAAGGGGGGACTAGTGATTCTGGTGGCCCCTGGGTGGCCTAGTGGAGTGTGGTTCGCAGACGTGGTACTGAGGACAGTAGATCTGTACGTTCTGCCAGGAGTGCCAGCTCTGTTCACTCAGGGCCCCTTTATGTCACCCCAATCTACAGACTGGCCTAGACGGCCTGACTGCTGAAACATCCATCTTGATGGAGACAGGCTTATCTGTCTCTGTGATTGAGACTTTGGGAAGACTAGGAGCAAGCTTCTTCTTCTTCTTCTTCCATCTATTATAGGGTATGGCGTACCCATTTTGATTGGTGTGAGTCTAGGTCTCTTCCCTGTCGTGCGTTCTCTGTTCCCAGGGTTCTAGAGTTATTACAGCATGGGTTGGAGTTGGCTCTCCAACTCAGTACTCTGAAGGGTCAGGTTCTGCCCTGTCCGCCTTCCTGTAGAAGTCTTTTGCTCAGTTTTACTCGGTTGAGAATTCTTCGAGGGTTGCTCATGTGCGTCCCCCATGTAATTCTATGGTCCCTGTTGGGATTTGAATTTTATTCTGTCTGTCTTGCGGGGTGTTCCCTTTGGACCTATTCTAGATGCTGTCTGACTGGTTTTTACCCTCAAAGTTGTCCTTCTGGTGGCTGTTACTTCAGTCAGACGTGGTCTGAGTGGGCGGCTCTGTTTAGCTAGCCCTCGTTCCTTGAGACACACCAGGGTAAGGTGTTGCTCTGCTTTACGCCAGACCTTCTGCCTAAGGTGGTGTCTTATGTTCGTGATTCAAGATATTTCTTCTTCCTTCTGTGCCTTATTCCTAGCAACGCTGTGGAAAGGGGTCTACATTCCTTCAACAGGTGTTGGAAGTGTTTCCTGGATTGTCACCTGCCCCTTAGGGGACCTGATGCCCCTTTGGGTCTATGGCCATCTCTTTCCTGTATGTGCCTGATCTCGTCTGCTTTCCAGGGGTTTGGGCCTGGCCTTTGCTTGGATGGGATTGTCCCTTCTGGTCCTAGGAAAGGTTTCGCCTTCTGCCAGGGCTACTGTTAGCGTTTGGACTTGTCAGGCTGTTACTCAGGCCTGTTCCTCTAAGGGAAAGAATATTCTTCTTGCCTTACTACTTAGTCTGCTCGTGCTTTGGTGCCTTTGGGCTTTAAGCACCGGGGTTTTCTGTTGACAAGTTTTGCTAGACTGCTATTTGTTCTCTGTTCATAGATTTTCAAAGGTCTTTATGAGGTTGACATTAGAGCCTTAGCTCATGTTGCTCTTGGTAGCAAGGTTTGCAGGTGACAGTGCTTTAAACTGTCTGCTGTTGCCTTTTTTACTGGGGATCCCACCCTACTTTATGGACACTGCTATTGGATGTCCCAAGTGTAAGTATTATATCTGGAGCAGGACGTAATGTATACTTAGAATAATACAATTCTGTGAAATACTCACCTGTAGAATTGGTATTATATGTATACAGTACGTCCTGCTCCACCCCACCCTTGGTTTTGCATTGTTCTGGCTCCCCTGTATAGTGATTGTTATCATTGTTGTTATTACCAGGTTTGGTGGTTAAATTCTCCCGGCTTCTTATTCACTGCTTTTCAATGCTGGGGATTTGTGGGAGGTCCCCGGGTATTTGAGGGGCCGGGAGGAGCCTGTTTTACATGTCTCTGCAGTGCAGCGCCATCTGGCGGAGGATTACCCAAGTGTAAGTATATTATATCTGGAGCAGGACGTACTGTATACGTATAATACCAATTCTACAGGTGAGTATTTCACAGAATTGTAGTTTTTATTATTAGCAGTATAAGGGAGAATTTTCTTTTCCCTCTCTTCTGCGCCTCAGAATCGGCACAAGGCTGGAATTCTTTGGCTATATGGGGGGTGACTACCAAAACTCAGCCCAATTTTAAGCTAAGCCTTGGCATTGCACATTCATTGGCTTTCTGAGTGCCTTAGATGGCACTGAGGTGTAGAGAGCTGATTTGCATGGCTCCTCCTACTGCAAGGAGTGATGGGTAAATCCCTTGTGTTGGGTGCTGTGTAAATACTTTCCTTTCTAGGAAAACTCCTTTTTTCCTTTTGAGTAGAGGGCATTTTGATCTTTTTAGCCTCCATGCCTTAAGCCTAACATGGGGGTCTCTCCACATGGTGGCTTGTCACTGTGTTTTTGTACTCAACAAGTCCACCCCCTATACAGCCAAATACTTCCAGCCTTGTGCTGATGGGGGGCACAGGCCCAGAACACGTGTCCACAAGTAGGATGGTGTTTGGCTGTGTAGGTTTTAAGCAAATCCTTGGCAGTGCATGCTAATCGGCTTTTTCCATGGATGGCACCGAGATGTCAATAGACGATTTGTATGGCTCCTCCTACTGCAAGGAATGATGGGTAAATTCCTTGTGTTGGGCACTGTGTAAATACTTTCCGTTATAGGAAAGCGCCTCCTTTTCTGTTACTAACTGAAAGCCCCAACTGTGCCATGAAATGAGAGGTGTATTGTGGGCTTTCTAATCATGGCGGCTCCCTCCTCCTCAGATCCAGAGGTGCACGTCTGATTTGGAGAATGAGAAGATGGACCGGCGCAATGTTCAGCATCAGCTGGATAAGGTCCTCAAGGAACTGCGCAAGACACGGGAGCAGATCACCAAGCTGGAGCCCGGGGTGAGTCTTTAGTTCTAGCAGGTCTATGTGGGGGCGTGGATCTTTTATGCTGCGACCGAAGGAGAAAAAACTGAATATCCTCAACCGGCCCAACTGGATTTTCTCCTTTTAGGTCTTCATTGTGAGTGGGGGGGGGGGGCAGGTGAATGTCTTATGGGGCGAATGTGTAAAAGAAAAAGTATACTCGCGCTCCTACGCTGCTGGCCAAGCTGCCACAGCTGCCAGGAGGACAGAAGGTCGAGGAGCGGTGGACTGGGCAGGGTAACTGAAGCCTGCCTGCTGCCTCCCTGTTGCCGGTCCTGCTTCTTGGCGGACGCTCGTCGCAGGCCACGGCCACCCGCTACACAGAGCCAGGTGTTGGCCTTCTGGCAGCTGTGGCAGCCCGGCCAGCAGCACGTGACACCAGCACATGGGGGGGTAATGCCACACTGCCTATGGTAATTTGATGGGGGGGTAATGCCACACTGCCTATGGTAATTTGATGGGGGGGTAATGCCACACTGCCTATGGTAATTTGATGGGGGGATAATGCCACACTGCCTATGGTAATTTGATGGGGGGTAATGCCACACTGCCTATGGTAATTTGATGGGGGGTAATGCCACACTGCCTATGGTAATTTGATGGGGGGGTAATGCCACACTGCCTATGGTAATTTGATGGGGGGGTAATGCCACACTGCCTATGGTAATTTGATGGGGGGGTAATGCCACACTGCCTATGGTAATTTGATAGGGAGGGGGTAATGCCACACTGCCTATGGTAATTTGATAGGGGGGGTAATGCCACACTGCCTATGGTAATTTGATGGGGGGTAATGCCACACACTGCCTATGGTAATTTGATGGGGGTAATGGCACACTGCCTATAGGAATTCGGGGGGGGGGGGGGGGTAATGCCACACTGTCTATGGGAATGGGATGGTGGGAGTGCCACACTGCCTGTGAGAATGGGATGGGGGGGTAAAGCCACACCGACTATGGGAATGGGACGGGGGAATGCCATGCTGCCAATAGGATTGGGGGGTAATGCCACACTGCCTATGGGAAAAGGGGAGGGGGGGTAATGCCACACTACCTATGGTAATGGGATGGGGGGTAATGGCACACTGCCTATGGGAATGGGATGGGGGGGTAATGGCACACTGCCTATGGGAATGGGATGGGGGGGTAATGCCACACTGCCTATGGGAATGGGATGGGGGGGTAATGGCACACTGCCTATGGGAATGGGATGGGGGGGTAATGGCACACTGCCTATGGGAATGGGATGGGGGGGTAATGCCACACTGCCTATGGGAATGGGATGGGGGGGGTAATGCCACACTGCCTATGGGAATGGGATGGGGGGGGTAATGCCACACTGCCTATGGGAATGGGATGGGGGGGGTAATGCCACACTGCCTATGGGAATGGGAATGGGGGGGTAATGCCACACTGCCTATGGGAATGGGACCGGGAAATGCCACACTGCCTATGGGAATGGGATGGGGGGGGGTAATGCCACACTGCCTATGGGAATGGGACAGGGAAATGCCACACTGTCTATGGGAAATGGGGGGGGTAATGAAATCCTAGGTGCTGGGGCGGGGCTCTAAATCCTAAGTGCGCCTTATAGGCCGAAAAATATGGCCTATAAGAAAAAAAAAAAAGAAAAGCGAATGAATGAGCAGAAAGAAACGCAGCGAAGGGAACATTTCACATCTGAGTGCCTTTAAAAACGCATGTGCACGTGTTTTTGTTTCTTGTTCCTGATTGGATGGAGCCTAGGTTAGGTTAGTTCAGTGCATCTGTGAACCAAAGGGGCTCTGATTGGAGGACGCCACGCATGCGCCGTTGGACCAGGGAAAGGTGAGCTGTTACAGGCCAACAGTGGCCATGTAGGGTTTTGTTCCTCTTTAATTGCGTAGAGATATTTATTCTGCTTTTCTCACATGTATTTATGTATTTCATTTATTGCTTTGCTTAGAAACGCGACATTTACTTTGTTGACACGTCCGGCAATTTTGCATCCGAGTTTGACAATAAACTGACCGCGAGGGAGCAGCACCAGTCTCCGAAGATCCGAAACCCCCTGGACGAGAGTTTCCTGGAGTGCCCCCGCTGCAGGGTCGTGTACCCCACCAGCCAGCACCGCGAGCTCCTCGCCCATCTCGACTTCTGCACCAGCTGAGCCCCCTGGAGAGATGTATCCGAGTATGGGCGGAGCTTTGTCTACACTCCACACCCCTTCTTCTTCTTCTTTTTTTTTTTTTTCTCCCCTCTAATATTATTTACGGTTCATTATTTGAGTTTCTTTATATACAAGCAGTCGCTATCTGTGAGCAATAATTATTATATTGTGGAGACTGTTACCCCCTTGCAGTGGCCTTTGCTGCAGCTTATTGATGGCACTCCATTGCTGAGCAGGATTTAGGCTCCTCCTTTTTATTTTGCACATTTCTCGGTAATGCTTCTTCCTTCTTCTTTTTATTTTATTTTTTTATTTTTTTTTGACTAAGCACTGAATTTGCATATTTCTCATTGACATGGGTGAGCTTGGGTTACCGGACTACTCAAGAATTCTGTAGGGGAAGGAATAGCAGGGACAGCAGCATGTTGTGTAACCGCTATTTACCAATTTGCTATGCCAAGCTGAGTCCCTTTAACCCTGCGGCAGGCTCTAAGCTAAGAGGTTTAAATGGCCTTGCCGCTGGGTGCAGGGTTAAAGCTACACAGCTCAGAAAAGAGTCTGACGCTGGGTTAGAGGGCCTCAGCCCAGCCTGGCGCAGGGTTCAAGGGCCTCGTCTCAGCTTGGCATGGAGCCTGGTGCCTTGGCCTAGCAAAGAACCTGGAGCAGGGTTAAAGGGGCTCAGCTTAGCAAATAGCCTGACACAGGGTTAAAGGGCCTCGTCTCAGCTTGGCATGGAGCCTGGTGCCTTGGCCTAGCAAAGAACCTGGAGCAGGGTTAAAGGGGCTCAGCTTAGCAAAGAGCCTGACACAGGGTTCAAGGGCCTCGTCTCAGCTTGGCATGGAGCCTGGTGCCTCGGCCTAACAAAGAACCTGGTGCAGGGTTAAAGGGGCTCAGCTTAGCAAAGAGCTTGGCACAGGGTTAAAGGGCCTCGTCTCAGCTTGGCATGGAGCCTGGTGCCTCGGCCTAGCAAAGAACCTGGTGCAGGGTTAAAGGGGCACAGCTTAGCAAAGAGCCTGGCACAGGGTTAAAGGGCCTTGCCTCAGCTTGGCAAAGGGCCTGACGCAGGATTAAAGGACCTTGGCTCGGCTTAGCAAAGAGCCTGACACAGGGTTAAAAGGTCTTGGCTCGGCTTGGCAAAGAGCCTGGTGCGGTTCAAAGGGGCTTGGCAAAGCGTCTGGCTCAGGGTTATAGGGTCTTGGCTCGGCTTAGAAAAGAGCCTGGCACTTGGGTTGGCTTGGCAAAGAGCCTGGTGCGGTTTGAGGGCCTTCGGCTTGGCAAAGAGTCTGGCTCAGGGTTATAGGGCCTTGGTTTCGCTTTGCAAAGAGGCTGCCGCAGGGTTAAAGCATTTTGCTGAGCCTAGCTGTGGCCCTTTAATCCTGCGCCAGGCTCTTTGTTAAGCCTAGCTGTGGCCCTTTAACCCCTTGGCAGGTTCTTTGCTCTTTCAGTATCTCTGTGCTCTGCTTCACTGACTGATAAGGGGGGAGTAATGGCCTGAAACGAAGGTAGGATGCTACATTATGCCTCTACAGAGATCGGCCTCCCTCCTCCCCGGTACCTTTGACGCTTCCAGTCTAGCTCTGCTTCATGTCTGCACCATGTTTCTTTGGATGCTAGTTGTAAATACTAGTAGAGGTATAAGGGGAAATGTTGGGTCCCTTTTTTAAAGAAGCGCACCCAAGAAAAGCTGCTGCTCTCTGGCAGGGCATCGCTGTGTGTATCTCTCCGGATCGCCCATGAACTCGCCCTTTTCCCCTGACGTCTGTGTAGTAAGGAAATCTGAGTTCCACAGCCTGCATCCCTGCCCACGCCGGCCATTCAGAAAGGTCTGGCATGGGCACAAACCTAGCTAGAGGTGTGCTATGGATTCCGCCTCATGGAAGAAGTGGGTTGGGCAATCCGGGGGAGGCACCTCAACTTGAGACTTGAGAAGTAGACCAAGCCCTCCCAAGAGTGTTAAACTCGAGGGGGCTTTTGCTCCTCTTTAATGTCATTGGGCATCCCTGGCCTGGAAAATGGGCGTCCGATCAACGCAGGCAGCAACACTTTGTACTGACAAGTCTCATGTAAAGAAAAAAAAATGGCACTAGACGGCTTTCCTTGCTGTTCTTTCTGGCTGTACTGACTTTTTTGTATTTTAGTATATTTTTATATCTGGTAAGTTTTAGGAATCTTATAGCACTCCCTGTCTTTTAAACTCCAGCAGTGGTCATAGGTCCATTTTAAGAGAAGATTCAGTGTCTATCTGGGGATCGTGTTATTAAAGAGAACCAAAACCCATGGTGCCCTGGGGCTGGGGTGATTTCCTATTTCCGGGGTCATCCCTCTTTCGGAGTCCCAGCATTGTAAAACCCCATTGGTGTCCCCAGGGGATCTCTGTTTGGGAGTCCCAGTTTGTAAAACCTCAGTAAACTCGCTTCCACGGTGCATGTATGGCTCAGCCCCGGCATCCCTGCTGTGCGAGCTTTTCACACCAGCCAGACATGAATGAATCTGCCTTTCCAGCCTGCCGGGCGCAGTGAGCATATATCCTGGTATAAATGAGTATAAGGGTCAACCAAATAGTTTTATTCCAATGGGCCACCCCAAATCGGGGTGCCTCTGGGAGGATTTTGGTCCACTTTATAGAGGAACTTAAGTCAAATCCCTATCTTCTTGTGACATGACTTCAAAGAATATACAGCAAGTGCTGTACCAAGGACATCTCCTGACCTGGATAAAGGGGAACCTTCAGCACTATCCTCATATGTAAATATCTGATTTTATTTATTTATTGCAGTGCACTGAATTTAACATTGGTGATGGAACAAGTTCTTCTTCTTTCCTGAAAATTGACCCAATAAATGTGCCCTCAGGCCAGGTATACATTAAAGAGTAAGTAACCTTTTACTTGAAACCCCCCAGGACGCCGAGACCAACTTACCTCGTCCCAGGCCCACGGCGCTCCTAAGAGCAGCGGCTCTGAGCGTCCTGACAGTCGCATCCTCCGCTTCCCTCTAACAGGGAGCGTGTCTGCGCCGGCCATTCACAGATGCCTGCCACGGACACGCGCCCTGCTAGAGGGATAGCGTGGTTGCGGCTGCTGCTCCTGGATGCGCCGTGAGACCAGGAAACAAGGTAAGTGAATGGGGCGACCTGGGGGGTTACACACAGCCTGGGAACCCAGATTCTGGATGTCCCAGACCGATAGAGCTGGGTTTTGGTCCACTTAAAAAAATTTTCAAAAATTTGCTTCCCTCTAACCAGAGCAATATCTAGATCTAAAGCCAGAGCCCAAGCATTCCGTAATTACCCTGTTCTTGGTCCCCCCTGGGTGGCTACCATTCCTAACTGCTGGCAACAACTAGATTCACATTTGGGTGTGGTCATGGAGGAATTAAATTGAAACGTGGGGAAAACTTTGGAGCCCTACTACGGCTTCTACCAGCCACTGCAGGAAATGGGAGGAGAGGCACATGGGATAAGCTGCCCCTTTAAAGAGGAACATTGGAGACACTGGAGTCCAAAATACTTCAGGGCCTCCTGAGTTCTAGTTGTTGGGGCAATTGGGATGCCCCGCTATGTGATCCCACGGAACACTTACCCTCTCCTGGTGCCCTTGCCACGTCTGTGCGCTCCGTCCGCATCTCCGCTTGGCCTTCCTGAATGGATGGCGCAGGCACACCACGGCTTCAAGCTGCGCAGGTGATGCGGCGGGTGGTGCCACTCTGCTCCCTTCAGCACTGCTCGCTGCTTAGCCGTCAGCGGCTCCGAAAGGAGACGGCGAGCACGCTGATTTGCTGAGCGCGCCAATCAGTGCTCTCGCCCGAGCCTGCGCCATGGGATCGGAAGAAAGGTGAGTGAAATGGGGCAACCTGGGGGGGTACACACAGCGGGGCATCCCAATTAAAGATGCCGCCGCAGAGAGGAACACAAAGGAAATTCCTGTGTGGTGTTCCTCTTTAGACACAGACACACCAAGTGACTGGCTGGCCCTGAAGGCTTTTTTTCTTCTTAAATTTCCTTTAAATAGGAACAAAACCCAAAAAAATGAAAATATTGGTTATTGTTCCTGCTGGTGGGGCATTCCAATTTGGGATGCCCTGCTCGGTGTACCCCCCTCCCCCATCTGTAAACTCGCCTTTTCCTCATTCCCACAGCAGGTTCCATTCAGATTTGCGTTGCCGCTCTGAGTGTAGCGAGCACCGCTGGCCACACCCTGTTTGCCTCTAGATGTGGGCGCGCCTGCACCAGCCATTCAGAAAAGCTTGGCACGGGGACACACCTAGCTAGATGTATATCAGGGATGCAGCACAAGCCTGTGACCGAGGTGAGTGGATTGAGTGATTCAGGGGGATTCATACAGCGGGTGTCCTAATTTGAAATGCCCCATAAAGAGGGTAGACCAACCCACCTAAGAGGCTTGGACTTAAAGTGGACCAACACCCAGGGGGGATCAGTCCGTGAATCTATAAGATTCCCAGGCCGATCAGACCCCTCCCCGCGGGGCGTCCGAAATTGAATTACTGGGTAGTTCAGACAATGGCAATAATAGGGCAGCGCATCTGACTCATGTCCCTTGTGCCTCTCCTCCATTTCCTGCAGCGAGCTGTAGAAGCCATAGCAGATCTCCAAAGTTCGCCCTGCCTTTCAATTCCTTTCCTCCGGGACCATGGAAAAATGTGGTTGCATGGCCTCACCTTTCACTCAGTGCTCCCAGCTCGAGCGAGCCCGGTAAGCCACAGTGGCCACATTTGCTGAGCTGGTTCACACTTAGAGTACTGAAGGGCATGCGAGGCCCCGTGGCCACATTTGGAGCCTGGTCGTGGAAATAAAAGTGGGTAGGGGGTTAACTTTGTAAACCTGCTACAGCATCTACAGCGTGCTGCAGGAAATAGAGGAGAGGTGCATGGGACTGGCTTCAGGTGCCCATATTGCTGTTGCCTGGGCTGTCCCTTTAATCTAGTTTCTCTGGAACATGGTAGCTCAGAAACACTGACATTAGCTTATCAAATAGTGATGTTATGAACAAGTGTTGGATAAAGAGAGGAAGGGAATAATACCTCCTTTTGGGACCTGTGGGCAGCTTTGGCCTCCATTGTGTTCATTGTGGCCAAACAGGAAGGTTATCTAGCAGTAAAGCCTGGGGTGTTGCTGGAGTAAGGCCGTATCTCCCCATGAAGGTCAAACTGTTAGCTATTGACCTCGTAGCTATGGAGCAGTTCATCAATGGGCTTAGTCCTGCTGTTGAGTGTCTCAGGACCCTTGTCCATCCTTGGGCATCTTTGTCACGTCATTACCTTGGACACACTTTCCTTCGCCCCCTCAGTTACAAGTACATCCCCTCTTCACACACCAGTGACCAAGACTAGTTGTAGGGTTTTACTTTATATACCCTCTTTTTTTTCCATTCAGAAACCACCTAGAGTTTTGCCTAATCACATGCCTCACATGTCTAGGATACAGCCAGCATGTGCAGGGGCCCCTGTTTAGTCTGCTCTTGGCAGATCTTGTATTTCAGACAACACCCAGAGATTTGCTGCTCTATGAACCTCCTGCTGGACCAAACTGTAATTTAGGCCATATCTTCCCCAATAGGGTCACCCAAAAGAGATCATTTTTAATTATAAACTTATTTTCACCACATCCAGTCCAGGCCGTCCCAATATCCTCACGATTGGGTGTTCGCCTCTAGAGGGCGCTTGACTGCAAGATCAAAGATGTAGCTCCTCCCGGCCCCCTATAAAAGCAGCTGCCCCTCTATCATTCCCCAGTGGTTCATCTTGCAGTTTGGCTGCACAAGAACGTTGGCACTCTCTCAGATATTGGCAGCAGAGCCCGTCGGCCGCTGCGGACTCTTATTTCCATGTATCCCTTCTGACCCATTCCTGCCTCCCAGCCCTTGGCTGTTATGGGATCCGTGACGGTAGGGTGAACGCCGGGATCTGTGGCGTTCGGCAGAGCACATGCTCTGGGCCGCAGACTTTATACTAAAATGTAGCCGGCCACAGGCTTATGGTGAGCCTGAGGGGGAACCACTATGTATATATTTTTCCTGGTGTCCTGTTCAGGTCGCTCCATTTCTGACAAGTGGGTTCTCCGCCACAAGGTGGCGCAGTGACTGCAAGATGAAAATCGAAGCTCCTCCCGGCCCATATAAGGCAGCTGTCTCCCAAATTCCCCCAGAATTCTCTTGCAGTCTGACTGCGAAGATCGTGCTATTTCTCTCTCTGGATATCGTAGACGAGCGGGGCATCCCAAGCCTGTCGGCCACTGTAGCCCTATGTCCACCTTCTTCCAGGGACCCATTCTGCCTCCAAGCCTTGTTCTACGGAGCAGGTGACGGTAGGGGAACGCCGAGGGTCAGGCGTTTGACAGGGTTACTTCTCCAAGATGGTTTTTAAGGAATGGGAAAGGCCTAATAAATTGTCGTCGGTGCCTAAGGGCCTGGACAGACGGTATCCTTTCTCTGAGGAGTTGATTCACCTTTGGTCCCGTACCCCAGAGGTGGATGCTCCTGTTCTGGGGCTCTCCAATACCACGGTTATGCCGTCACCCGATACTGCTTTCTTGCGCGACCCTGCTGACCGGTGCATGGATCAGCTGGCTTGCCACACCTTCACCTTTGTGCTGGCCTGCGCCCGGTTATTGCCGCGGCCATTGTTTCCCTAGCCATCAAGAAGAAGGTGAAACGTCTTGTTGATATCACCAGATTGCGCAAGTGGGCGGAGGAGTATAAGGATCTCCTAGCCTGCGCAGACTTTATTGCTTTTATAGCTTGGCGGCAGGGCTTCGGCTCTGCTGGCTGCACTCCGTCGCTCTATCTGGCTGCAGCAGTGGGCTGCCGAAGCTGCGGCCAAGCTCACTGGTATCCCCTTTTTGGGGCGGCTTCTGCTTTATGCTCACGTCTGGAAACTGCACGTCTCGGATCGGTGGATTCAGGAGGTGGTGTCCTCAGGTTACAAAATAGAGCTGGCAGCTTAGCCGCCCCAAGATTTCTTCAGTCGCAGATATCCCAGAACCCATTGACGGCGCAGGGTCCAAGAATGGCTGTTCAACGCCTTCTGCTGTCCGGGGTTATTTGTCCGGTACCGCACCCAGAGCAAGGTTGAGGTTTCTTTTCCAGTCTTTTCACGGTACCCTAGAAGGACGGTACTCTGAGGCCTATCCTGGACCTGAAGGGTCTCAACAAGTTTGTCAGATTCAGACACTTTCGCATGGAGACATTACGCTCTGCGGTGAGCTCGCTTTGGTCAGGCGACTTCATGACCACGGTGGACATTAGGGATGCTTACCTGCACATCCCTATATTCCAGGGACATCAGAAGTTCCTGAGGTTCGCGCTGGAGGATCAGCACTACCAGTTTGTGGCGTTGCCATTTGGGATTTCCTCAGCCCCCCGGGTGTTCACCAAGGTTCTGGCGGGCATTATGGGTCTTCTGAGGAGTCAGGGCATCCGTGTTCTTCCTTACCTGGACGACTTGCTGATTGCTGCTCAATCTCTTCCAGAGGCCGAGAGCGACACCCAGTCGGCGTTGTCCACTCTCGAGGGTTTCGGCTGGGTGATCAATTTCCCCAAGTCTTCGATCACTCCCTCATTGGTGAGGTCCTTCCTGGGCATGGCCTTGGACACCTCTCAGGTCAAGGTTTTCCTCCCCCAACAGAAGGTGGAGGGTCTTCAGACGCTGACGTGGACCTTACTGTCGTGCCAGCAACCATCCATCCGTCTGGGGATGTAGCTGGTGGGTCTCCTGGTGTCATGTTTCGAGGCTGTGCCCTTCGCTCAGTTTCATATGAGGCCTTTTCAATTGAATCTTTTGACCGTTTGGGATCGAACACAGGAGTCTCCTCTGACCAGGTGGTCCCTTGCGTGGTGGCTGGCCTCCGGAAATCTTCTTGTGGGCTGGTCCTTTCTGACTCCTTGTTGGGAGATTGTCGCCAGTCTGACCGGCTGGGGAGGTTTTTGGCAATCGCTGAAGTTCCAGGGCCAGTGGGCCACTTGCCCATCAATCTCCTGGAGCTGAGAGCGATCCAGTTGGTCCTGTTTCATTTGACCCTCCATCTACAGGGTTGTGCGGTCCAGGTCTGCTCGGACAATGAGACGGCGGTCGCCTACATCAATCACCAGGGCGGGACTCGGAGCAAGCGAGCCCTCAAGGAGGTGACCCAAATCCTGACTTAGGCGGAGGACAATGTTCCCTGCATCTCGGTGCTTTACATTCCCGGGGTGGCGAACCAGGAGGCAGACTCCCTGAGCAGGGGGGCCTCTCGTCTGGGGGAATGGTCTCTCAGCAACAAGAGCTTTCACACTCTGTCACCTCTGGGGTCAGACGGACGTGGAGCTGTCAGCCGGACGTGGCCTTCGCCATGGACGCTCTGGCAATTCCTTGGATGGAGTTTCGGCTCCTGTACGCATTTCCACTCCTGGGTCGAATGCTGCGCAAGATAGCCCAGGAGCGGGTGCCAACCATTCTGGTGCCCCCTTGTTGGCCGAGGCGGTGTTGGTTCGCGGACATCGTTCAGATGTCGGTGGATCCCTACGTCATGCCTGACGATCCAGGGCTTCTCACTCAGGGATTGCTACGCCACCCCAATTTACAAACGCTGGCTTTGACGGCTTGGCTGCTGAAACCTCCAGGGTTGTCTGCCCCGGTCGTGCGTACCATGATTCAGGCTCTGAGGAAATCTTCTTCCATGATTTATTACAGAGTCTGGCACGCTTACATTGCCTGGTGTGAGTCCAGGGGTCTTCCCTGTCGCACATTCTCCTTTTTCTAGGATTTTGGAGTTCTTACAACACTGCTTAGACTTGGGTCTCCAGCTGAGCACCCTCAAGGGTCAGTTTTAGCCATTTTTTTCCAGAGATCCAATTCCAACCATAGGTTGATCAAGACTTTTTTCCAGGGAGTTACCAAAGTCCGGCCACCGTGTAAGTCAGTACTAAACTCAAGTCCCACACCGGTAATACTATCTGCTCTTCAGGGTCCTCTATTCGAGCCATTGAGCGATGCTGCATTGTCTTTGTTGACTCTCAAAGTGGTCTTTCTGGTAGCGATCACCTCTGTGCGTCGTGTATCAGAGCTGGCTGCGCTTTGTATGAAAACACCCTATTTTGAGTTGCACAAAGATAAGGTGGTTTTTCGCTTTAAACGTCGCTTTAAAGTCGCCTTACCTTCCTTGTGTCCAGCACCGGATAATTCCACAGAATGGACCCTCCATGCTTTGGATGTAGTCAGAGCCATAAAGTATCACCTGGCTGCGACTGAATCGTTCAGGAAATCAGATTTGCTCTTGTCCTAACAAGAGGGCTCTAGGAAAGGATTGCTACCAGCCAAGTCCACTCTCAGTAAGTGGATCAGACAGGCGGTGGTACAAGCATATTCTGCCAGGGGGAAGGAACCCCCTTTTCGGATCACAGCTCATTCTACCAGAGCTATTGGTGCCTCTTGGGCTTTTCAGCACCAGGCATAGGTGGAACAAGTTTGTAAGGCTGCAACTTGGTCTTCTGTTCATACTTTTACAAGGTTGATGTTAGGGCCTCAGCTGGCGCTGTTTTGGGCCGGAAGGTGCTTCAGGCGGTAGTGAAATGAACTACATGCTGTTCCTCACTGGGGATCCCGCCCAATTGGACACTGCTTTTGGATGTCCCAATCGTGAGGATATTGGGACGGCCTGGACTGGATATAGGGAAAAATACAATTCTGTGAAACTCACCTGTAGAATTGTTTTTGTATACATCCAGTCCAGGCCGTCCCACCCCGCCCTTGTGTTCATTATGTCCTGTATGCCTGTTATGGTGATAAACAATTTTTTGTTCGTAGGACACTGGTTTTTCTAGTTTTTGCTTAGAGAGAGTACAAGCTGAAGCTATGTGATGTAACATGGTTTCTTAGGCCTCCCGGCCTGCCCTCTTTTGTTGAGCACTGCTTTTAAACCACTGGGGAATGATAGAGGGCAGGGAGGAACTGCATCTTTGATCTTGCAGGGAGGAGCTGCATCTTTGATCTTGCAGTCAAGCGCCCTCTAGAGGCGGGGGCAGGGAGGAGCTGCATCTTTGATCTTGCAGTCAAGCGCCCTCTAGAGGCGAACACCCAATAGCGAGGATATTGGGACGGCCTGGACTGGATGTATACAAAAACAATTCTACAGGTGAGTATCCCATAATTGTATTTTTATATTCTATATTGTATATTGTTTTTATTACAATTGTTGTGTATATATAATATATTGATGGATTCATGGCTGAATATTTGATTTTTTTTTTCTGTATGCCCAATAGCATTTAAATAAAGGTTGTCTATGAATTGTACTTGGTAAGTGTTAAATCCTACAGCAAAGGTTGTCTGTCATTGTTGTGATTTGTGCACACCCTGGGGGCGGGAAAGCAGGTTGACCATTGTGTATGCCAGGTTGGGTGCCTTTATCCCAGCCATCTTGTTTTCTGCAGATGGTTCAGAGCCACTGTTAGTGGTGCCGGCAATATGCCAGGCCCCTGAAACACAGCCCCCCCCCTTTATTTATCGCACTCATGGGGAGGGGGCGCTGCTTGCTGCTGAGGGAGAGCCACACTATGGTACCTACATTGACCACAGCATCCTCTGAACCATTTCCTAGAGCAGGGGTACTTCTTGTAAAGGTCCATTTAAAGTCATCTGGTGAAAGGTGACGGTCCGAGCGGAGGGCTGTTGCGGGGGTGGACAGTTAAAAATGGGGGAGGGGCTATAGATTCCCCAGGCAAAACTAAAAAAAAAAAAAAAGCTGCATCCCCACCCCACCTAAGAAAGAAAAAATCCTATTGGGCCCCAGGAAGAACAGGCGCCTTTTTTCTGGCCCATGGACTAGGGCCCAAAATGTTACTGGCAATAAGGTCTGGTAACATGGATGGATAGATAGGGCTCGGGGGAGAGCGATGAGCGAGAGAAGCTGTAAGGAAGAGGGATTGATAGAACAGGAAGGGATGGAGAGAGAGCTGGCATAAGGGATGGATGGGCAGAACTAGCAGGACAGGAATCAATGGGCACAGCTGGGGGGGAGAGTATTGAATTGGCAAAACTGGGTGGCTGGGGTCTAGATAGAAAAAGCTGGGGTGACAGGTAGGACCGGCTCCAGGTTTAGTTGGGCGATAGTCTCAGGGGGCCCCTTGCTCACTGTATGCATGGTGAATACTGCTGAAAGAATAGAAGGAATGACATGAAGAAAGATAGATAAGTTTGCTGTGGTCACCCCTACCAGGGATCGGACCACAAATGCGGCTGCTAAAGCTTTCTGGAGAGACTAAAGTCTTCCCTATGGATGGCCAGGCCAGAACCATTCTGATCAGGGGCATGCTATCGAGGCCGAATTATTCCATCAGTTTTGTTCATTGTATAGGATCCAGAAGTCTAGAGTTAGTAGAGCTTACATTCTAGTTTAACTTAGAAAGGACTAAATAGGAACATTGCAGGTATTGGGATGTTAATAAAAACTCCCCAATCCTTGCTTGCTTGGCACCCCGCCCCTCCAGTTGTACATTTCACAACTCTCCGGTCGAATTGCACTCCGGTATCCCTTGGTCCCGCGCTGTCTTGCTGTCCAGTTTTGCTCTGCGCGCCCCTCAGATCTCGCGCATGCGCAGTGTCACTGCATAGGCTATAATGACACTTGGCACAAATCCCACAGGATCTGAAGAGCGGTGCTGGACATTAGAAGAGCAGAAGGCGAAGGATGAGTGGAAGTGCAGAGGTGATTGATCCTGAGATTCCCGTGTTGTTTACCTGTTGCCGAACTTGCTAGCCTGACTATCTTGTCGCCTGTACCGACCTCGGCCTGAATTATGACTACGATCCCATCTAATCCCTGGTGCCACGAAGCTCTCTGATCTCCTGGTTTGACCCTTGGCGTGACCTTGACCTTGCCTGTATTCTCTGTACAGGCGTTTAAAGGGTCCCGGCAAATTGAGGCTCGGCTAAAGGTGAAGCTAGTTGCGGAGATTGGGGGGTTGTAAGCTCACAAAGAAGACGGGTGTCCCCGGGGTTTGACACTGTGGAATATATGTGTACCCTGCCAGTGCCCCAAGCCTGTCGGCATCTCCATTCCACATGGCACCCACGAGGCCCACAGAGCTCAGCATAACGAACTCACTCCCCACACTCCCAGGTATTAACCCCTTGGCCCACGTGTGCTCCATCATCCTCAGGGCAATGGAGCATGGGTTAACCAGACCCTTCTGTAGATGCTAAGAATGCTAGAACAGAGTGATAAAGAGGATTGGACTGCAGCACTCCCAGAGCTGATTAGGGTATAATCATACACTCCACAAACACACTGGGTACTCCCTACATCACTTGCCTGAACAGCCCCTGAGATTCACATATAGTAGGAACCACAAACATGAATGGTGGACACCCCAGACCTGAGTGGATTATGGCCAAGTAAAGCCAGAGACATGGTAAAAACACTACAGGAGACAGAGCACAGAGAGCAGGCCCTTGTCAGGAACCTCGAACCAGGGAACAGGGCGTTGGTCACGATTAAAGGAGCTCACCACCAATGTAAATCGGGAGGCCTCTGGGACAAGCTAGTGCATCTAGTTTGCCGTAGGACCAGGTCCTGGGTGCACTCCTATAAAGGAGGATGGTGAGAGTCCCAACAGAGTATTGCACCGGAGCTGAAGCCGATCCCAAAGCTAACTGAGAACCCTACTAAGCAGCTAATCCCGGGGGCAGAGCCTGCTTGGAGGATCCTGAAGGTGACTCCTTCAATACCGGAATTCTGTCCTAGATGCTCTTCTTGTCCTAATAAAGGTGTACCTCCACCCAGGTGCTGGGATGTGAATTTCATCTATTAAATTTCAAGAGTCAATGATGATCAACTGTGTAAATAACGTACCACTGTTGCCAAAAACTGGCCTCAAAATAGAGTACCACTGTTATTTAATATGGTTACTTCAATGCATTTTTGTGTAGCCAATGCTTATTTCAATCAGAGTTTACGATGATGCATTAACTGTTTGAATTGAATTTTAGGTCTGCTTTAAGGTGGTGATAGTTTTGATGGGACCACACAATTTTTGTGGGGTGGTATGTTGTAGGGTAAAAGACCACGCTCACACATCTATGTGCTCATAAATGGATTGACTAAAAGCAGTCGATACGTATTAATCGAGGAAAAATAACTTGAAAATGCGATTGCTATTCCCACTTTGGTAACTAGATGGGAGTATAAGCCCACAAATGAAAAGAGAATTTAATTCACACTCATAATTATAACTCAGAGTTGCTCTTTAGGATGGATTCCTGTTGAACAGCAGGAAACAGTTGGGATTGGTTGTTAGCTTTTTGGAGTGAGAATGGCAGGCAACATTGTATTAGGAAGAGGTTTCATAAATGGAAGCAAGGGGGGACCGACCGGGAGATCATCAGCTGGGGTGGGAATCAGAGTGTGGCTGGAACTGCAAGCACAATGTAAGAGAATATACTACTTCAGCGTGCAAGGGTTTTAGGGCTCCTCAAGGGGACCCTAGTGGGAGAGTACAGGGGGCGGGGTTATAGCTGTGCTTTGGACAGACAGAGCTGAGCTGGGTGCAGGAAAAGGACAGCAATTCCAGAATCAGTCAGAAGACACTTCCTGTTTGCAGGCAGCCCGAGACTCCATGGGCCGCCATCTTGGATGTTTAAACGCTCCGAAAATGCAGTAGATGCAGGTAGGATGATTTTCCAGGTGTACAGCATGGCTTGCTTCATTTCAATTCTTTACATGTGGGTAGTCCGCCACAAGGTGGCGCAATCGACTGCAGGAAGACTTGTGGCCCCTCCCGGCCCATAAAAGGGTCAGAATTACCCAGAAGACCCCAGTCTTCTCCTGCAGTCTGGCTGTGAAGATGGTGTCTTTCTCTCTCGCCATGGACTTCGTAGATAAGCGGGGCATTACTAGCCCGTCGGCCGCTGCAAGCCCTATTCCCACCTGCTTCTGGGACCCTTCTTGCCTCCCAGCCATGGCTGCGGATCAGGTGCAGGTAGGGGAACGCCGAGGGTCAGGCGTTTGACAGAGCTACGCTCTGGTCCGCAGACTCTTCCTCAGAGTAAGCAGGCTATAGGCTATGGTGAGCCTATAAGCGGGGGGAGGGGAGGAACCACCCTTTTTCCCTTTTTATTATGTGTCCCACATGCTTTATTCTTGTGCATTTTATGCTGTGTGTGTTTTTCTCACGCTTTTTACCTCACAATATACCTACCTTCTCCGCTCCTGCTCCTCTTGCCTCCTCGTGTGCTCTCCATGGTGGGGGAAGGGAAGGGGGTTCCTCCCTACCTGTCTTCCTTGTCCCGCCCCTTGAGGTGCTGCTTGGGCAGGCCGGCGCCACTCTCCTCACAGAGTTTCCTGAGGTAAAGTTCCCGTTTTTACCTCACGCCGTCGCTCCTTGGTCTGCTGACAGGCTGCACAGGCTCTTCAACTGGCTCCCTTTTGGTCCGTGAGTCCGGTCTTTTCTTGTTGGTACCTTTTTTATTATTGTGTTGTGCATGCGCTGTGGGACGCTTATCTGCTCCTTTTTGTGTCTTTCAGAGTCCCATAATGAGATTCTTATGCTTCCTCCCGGTCCATACACCAACCCCCCCCCCCCCCCGCACCCTTTCCTGCCCTGAGTTAAATTGGTTTTTTTCTGTATGGTTCTGGGCCATCTTAGTGCCTTGAGACCCGTCTTTCTTATCATAATCACCATAATGGAGGCTTCTGGGAGTAGCGGGCTTGGGAACCCCCCCCCCCCCCAGGACTTGCTAAGCTTTGTCTTGTGTGTGTGGTACATGCCCACTGAGTGGTCGCAACGTGGTTTGTGTGCCCTGCGCCCAGAGTGCTATTGCGGATCAGGATGGGGCAAGTGTTGCCGGCCCCAGTCCCATTGCTCCTGACTCCCCCGCGCCTGCTTCTGACCCCTAGTGAGGGGGAGGCCAGCAGGGACTTGCGTAGTAATTTTGAGCTCAGACTGGCTAGCATTGAGTGTCAGTTGGCGTGTTCGGCCGCTGGCAAGGCCAAGATTAAGAAGCGGCATTTGGAGCCGCGCCATTTTTGAGGATGACGATGAGGATTATGAGGCCTTCGGTGGCCGAGATTCCGCTGAGGAGGGTGAGTTGCTCCAGGGGTCCGACTCCTCCAGGGGTAGTCGGGGGGGAAGGGGACCTTGACTGTTGTCGGCAGTACTTGATACTCTGCACATTGTTCCTCCTAGGGCGGCCAAGAAGAAACAGGGGGACCTTTTTCGGCCGGAGAGACAGCGCCTTGTCTTTCCTGAATAAGGCAACTTCTCTAAGATGGTTTTTAAGGAATGGGAGAAGCCTAATTGGTTGCCGTCGGTGCCTAGTGGTCTGGACAGACGGTATCCCTTTTCGGAGAATTTGGTTCGCCTATGGTCCCATCCTCCGGAAGTGGATGCTCCTGTTCTGGGCTCTCAGATACCTCCGTTATGCCGTCTCCTGAGACTTCTTCCTTGCGTGATCATGTTGACAGGCGCATGGATCATCTAGCCTGTCACGCCTTCACTTCTGTGGGAACCGGTCTGCGCCCTGTCTGTGCTGCGGCCATTGTTTCCATGGC
This sequence comes from Gastrophryne carolinensis, assembly GCA_027917425.1. Lineage (NCBI taxonomy): Eukaryota > Metazoa > Chordata > Amphibia > Anura > Microhylidae > Gastrophryne > Gastrophryne carolinensis. The sequence goes on from CM051235.1 coordinate 615,117,168, forward strand.
CATTAAGAAGAAGGTAAGGCCTCTCGCGGATATTGCCAAATCTCACAAGCGAGCGGAGGAGTATAGGGAGCTTTTGGCTTGTATGGACTTCTTTGCCTTTGTTATATCGACCATGGATGACGCCGTCCGTTTTGGTGGTAGGGCTTCGGCTGCGATGGTCGCGCTGCGTCGCTCTATCTGGTTATGACAGTGGGCAGCGGATGCTGCCGCCAAAAAAGCTCTCACAGGTATTCCCTTCCTGGGACTTCGGCTGTTCGGGGAACCGTTGGACCTCCTGGCTAAGGACGGGAGACTTCCTCAACGTCGGAAGCAGGTACAACCTTTCTGGGGCTCTTCTTCCTTTCGTCCCTCTCGGGGAGGACAATGATCTTCATTTTCTGGTGGCCACCAGGTAAGCCTGCTCTATTGCATTGTATGTCCCAAATGGGGCGCTCAGAGATTAGAGTTAGGACTGCACCTCACAGGGGCACCTTGGTGCTGGTGGTGCAGCTTAAGCATACTTCTGCAGATGTGTGTGGCCGAGCCCTCTGTTTTTAACCAAGTTTAGAGACAGATTGTAGGTTGGTCAGCAAGCTAACAGGGTTGAGTGCTGTGGCTCCTTTAAGACTTTTGTATCCTAATTGCCCTGCTAATGGGCACCGCCCAGGTTAGTTATAAAATGGTTTGAGCGGCTGCCACCCCTCCTTTGTTTCTTCCGGATACAAGATAGAGCTGGCAGCTTGGCCGCCACCAAGATTCATTCGGTCCCGGATCTCCCAAAATCCTGTGACAGACGTGGACCTGTTTGCGTCCCGTCACAATCACAAGCTTCCGAGATTCGTATCCCTGTCAAGAGATCCTCTGGCCTTCACCACGGATGTGCTGGCATTTCCTTGGACGGAGTTTTGACTCCTTTATGTCTTTCCTCCCTTTCCTCTGCTGGGTCGTGTGCTGCGCAAGATAGCCCAGGAGGGGGTACCGACCATCCTAGTGGCCCCCCGCTGGCCGAGGAGGGTCTTTGGAAAAGGATCTTCCTTTTCTGGTGGCCGCAGAGACTCATGGGGGTGAGGTAGAGCCCAAGGTCGTCCCGGCCTTGCCTGGGGATCCAAGCCTAAGCCCTCTTCCAAGGCCCCTCAGGCATGAGGGGATGCCCTCACCCAGCCGCGTGGCGGGACGGCTTCAGCTCTTTGCTTACATCTGGAGGCAACACGTCTCAGACCGGTGGATTCAGGAGATGGTGTTCTCCGGATACAAGATGGAGCTGGCAGCTTGGCCGCCCCCGAGATTCATTCGGTCCCGGATCTCCCAAAATCCTGTGACGGCGCAGGGCCGGAGGCTGGCCGTTCAACATCTTCTGTCATCAGGAGTGGTTTGCCATGTGCCTCTTCAAGGACGGAGGCGGGGGTTCTACTCCAACCTGTTCACGGTGCCCAAGAAGGACGTTTTCCTGAGACCCATCCTGGATCTAAAGGGTCTCAACAGATTTGTTAGGTTCAAACACTTCCGCATTGGGGATGGCGGTGAGCTCTCTTCGGCCAGGCGATTTCATGACCACTGTGGACATCAAGGATGCCTATCTGCATGTTCCTGGGACACCAGAGGTTCCTGAGGTTCGCTCTGGGGGATCAACGCTACCAGTTTGTGGCCTTGCCGTTCGGCATCACCTCCGCCCCCCGGGTGTTCACCAAGGTGCTGGCGGGTGTCATGGCCCTTCTGAGGAGCCAGGGCATTCGCGTTCTTCCTTACTTGGACGACCTTTTGATTGCAGCTCCATCTTTGCATCAGGCAGAGGGGGATACTCGGATGGTAGTGTCCACCCTCGAGTCCTTCGGTTGGGTGATCAATTATCCCAAGTCTTCTCTCCCTCCTTCATCGGTAAGATCCTTCCTGGGAATGATGCTGGATACTTGTTGGCTTGCCCTCATCCCTCCATCCGTATGGGGATGCAGTTGGTGGGTCTCATGGTGTCTTGCTTCGAGGCTGCGTCTTTCGCTCAGTTCCACATGAGACCCCTTCAGTTGAATCTTTTGACCGTCTGGGATCGGAGTCAGGAGTCCTTGTAACAGGAATTCGCTCTATCCCCTCTGGCCAGACAGTCCCTCTCGTGGTGGCTGGACTCGAGGAATCTTCTAGTGGGCAGGTCCTTTTTGCCTCCATGATGGGAGATTGTCACCATAGACGCCAGTCTGACCGGTTGGGGAGGGGTTTGGCAATCGCTGAAGTTCCAGGGCCAGTGGAGCCCTCAAGAGGCTCACGCGCCTATCAATCTCTTGGAGTTGAGAGCGATCAGGTTGGTTCTCTTCCAGTTGACTCCCCACCTTCGAGGTCATGTGGTCCAGGTCCCCTCGGACAATCAGACGGCGGTCGCCTACATCAATCATCAGGGAGGGACTCGGAGCAAACGAGCCCTCAAGGAAGTGTCCCTGATATTGTCTTGGGTGGAGGAGACGGTTCCCTCCATCTCGGCGGTTTACATCCCCGGGGTGGAGAACCAGGAGGCAGATGTCTTGAGCAGAGGGACGTCTCGCCTAGGGGAATGGTCTCTCGACAACAAGATTTTTCATGCTTTCATTTTGTAAGGCCGCTACTTGGTCTCTGGTTCATACTTTTTCCAAGTTTTACAAAGTTGATGTTAGGGCCTAAGCTGACGCTGTTTTTGGCCACAAGGTGCTTCAGGCGGTAGTGGCTTGAACTGCCTGCCATTGCTCTCTGGGGATCCCACCCTTCTTTTTTGGACACTGCTGTTGGATGTCCCACATGTAAAGAATTGAAATGAAGCAAGCCGTGCTGTACACCTGGAAAAAAATAAAATGTTGTGATTACTAACCTGTAGAATTGTTTTACGGTGTACAGCACGTCTTGCTTCATCCCACCCTTGTTATCGTTGTTCTCTTTTGCCTTGTTATGGTGATTTTTGTTGAGAGAGTTTCCTTTTAGTGGGCTGTGTTTTACTAACCTGGTCCTTGCCTCCCGGCTTCTTGCATTACTGCTTTCAAACACTGGGGTCTTCTGGGTAATTCTGGCCCTTTTATGGGCCGGGAGGGGTCACAAGTCTTCCTGCAGTCGATGCGCCACCTATGGCGGATTACCCACATGTAAAGAATTGAAATGAAGCAAGCCGTGCTATACACTTTGATTAATGTGGGCAATCTGTATGTACAGGGTGGGGAAACATACAAGATAGGCTCTTATTCAGTGTGAAGGCCCGGATTAATGTGAGCAATCTGTATGTACAGTGGGGGGGGGGAAACATATAAGATAGGCTTTTATTCAGGGTGAGGGTCCAGATTAATGTGGGTAATCTGTATGTACAGGATGGGGGAAACATACAAGAGAGGCTCTTATTCAGGGTGAAGGTCCGATTTAATCACATGCCTCACATGTCTAGGACACATGCCAGCATGTGCAGGGTTATCCCTGTCTAGCCTGCTCTTACCAGATCATGCAGTTCAGACACTTCCTTCCAGTTTCTGTCCAGTTAAGACATTTGGCGAACCTTTCTCGATAGGCACATGTGGGGGTGAAACATACAAATATGATATAATGACGTGGCTAGGCGGGTAAATAACCAAGTTCCAGTGAAAACAAGTGGACATAAAAATTGGTTGGTAGCAGAGCAGCTTACATAAGGTGCTGCACACTCTGCGGCCCTGCTTACATATAATCTGAGTTTTTGAGACGCTTTGAAACGACGCATTTTACACTGGCCCCAAGGGGGATAAAACGGGAAAAAGTTAGTTTGTACCTGGACAGAGTTTAACTTTCATCAAAGTACTTTTTTTTTTTACTGTGCAAGGCTGCAGATATTTTTGATATGCTTGCTTTTTGAGATGCTTTGAAATGGTCCATACACTGGCCCCAATGGGAATAAGATGGGAGAAAGTTAGTGTGTGCCTGGACCTGGACAGGAATTGTTAAATGTCATCAAGGTATCAGTTTGTTTGTGTGAGGCTGCAGGGATTTTTGATGGCCGGATTTTGAATTTCATATTTGAATCTTTTGCATATTGAGGTTAGTTCTAAAGGGAAAAGCTATGTCCTCCCTTTTTCTTTTTTTTTTTTTTTCATGTCTGCGCTGTCATCTGCCCAGATGCAGCATCACTACAGGAAGGGCGCTATCACTTTATCTTTAGCCTTAGATATGACAGCAAGTTGGAGACGTTGTTTGCTCTCTGCAAATACGAGACTGTAACACACGACAAGAGGGAAACGCACCTTTTATTTGTTAGAAGTGTAGGGATCGTAAAAAAATCGCGACACCTTCATCTTTGCATTAGAGGGTTGGATATTTACAAGAATGCTGAGTAACTTCCTCGTCTGATCTCCAGCGAGCGCCTGGACGTTGGATCAAACTCTACGCGGATCTTTAGGAGCGTGATGGAAACTACGAAGGGGTCTCAGGTTTCTTAATGTTTCTTGGGACGTGTTCGGTCTGGCCATGCTTGGTTGCTTAATATAAAAAAGCCATGGGTCACTTTTTTGTTTTCTATCACGACAGGCAACATGAGAACTGCACCTATTTTACTTTCTTCTCAGAATTTAACAAATCCACGGCGGTCAAAGTGGTGGAGACCGTCCTGCTGTGTCTTATTTTTGTATTTGCCTGGCTCACCAATATCTGCGCCATAATATTGCTGATCCGAAAGAAAAGACTGATCACCTCCAACTGCTTCGTGCTGAACCTCTTCTGCTCCGACCTGATCTTCATCAGCATGATCCCTTTCATCTTGGTGGTCAGATGGTCGGAGGCTTGGATCCTGGGGGACTTTGTCTGCCACTTGCTGTTCTATGTCATCTGTCTGAGCGGCTGTGTTATCCTCATCTCCCTGTCGGCTGTCAGCCTGGAGAGGATGATCTGCATCATGAAGATGACTCAGACCACCACCTGCAATGTCAAGGTGGTGTCACTGGGGCTGGCGGCCATCTGGGGATTTTCTGCCATCACTGCATTGCCTCTGTGCTTATTCTTTGATGTCATCCCACAGACCATGGATGACCAGGTAAGTAATTTATCCTATTAATGGATATATAATGACATAGAAGTAGAGACGAAAATGTCACTACCCTAGAAGCTGTATATAAAATGCCCTCAAGGTGGTACCTAGTGCCGTCACGCATAGCAAAGGCAATTCCAGGGTACCCAGCGGCCTGCTTTAGTGGCTGCCTCGCAGAGGGCATAGTCCTACATATCTGGTGGGAGTGCCAAAAGTTAAAAGGGTCTGGTCAAGGGTCTTCGGCTTGCTATACACTCTCCTGCATACTAATATACGAAGAGACCCCTGGGTGGTTTTGCTACATGTGAAACCTGGAGGCATTTCTAAATTCCAGCATATCCTATTGACCCAAGTCATGCTAGACGCAAAGTTAGTAATCACAAGCTCCTGGAAAAAAGCTAACGTTCCGTTCCAAATGGTAAAAGAAAGGCTGAACGGTAACTTAATTAACGAAAAAATTGACACGCATTCTAAAAGACTTCCACGAGAAATTTATGAAAATCTGGAGCCCGTGGGTGGAATATGCGTTTCCGGACTTAGGGAATGCCTTGCTGCATTGAGGGGCGGCTCAAACCCTCCCCCCCCCTATTCTTCTAACTTCCCCCTCCTCCTCTTTTTTTTTTTTTTCTTCTTTCTCCCTCTATCTCCTTTTTCTCTTCCCCCGCCCCCCCCCCCCCCCCAATCCAGGCCTGCCCTGATCTCCCCTCCCTTCACCCCGAAGTTGATGAGAAGGTTATGTATGAGAAGGATAAAAAAACGATGACTTGTAATTCAATTTGCTTTCTGTAACACTTTATTATGCTGTACAATCAAGTTGTTATAAAACAAAATGACAATAAAAAGATTAAAACAGAAGTAGAGACGAGCTGGACATGGGTCTATATGGTTCGCAAACACTTTCTGGATGACCAGTCTCCAGTATCTGGCATTTGATACTTCCGAATGCTAAATTCAGTTAATCCCCTAATAGTGTTGGTGAACTTGAACTGTAAAGCTCAGGTTCCCAAACCCGAACACAGATTTTAGCCAGAAGTTCGAGTTCGAACCAAACCCAGAAAAGCTGGTTGAAGGGCTGCTGAGCGACCCATCAACCAGATTACCCTAATGCAGAGGGAGCAGCAGGAAGCAGCTGGACACTTACCTGAGCCTGCGATCCGGCCCGTAGTCCCGCTGTCAATTTGGCTTCAGCCAGGGCTCCAGAAAAATGGCCGCTGCTCCCATGAGTGAGGACACAGGCAGTTGGCATTAGAAGTGCTTCCAGAGTCCTCACTCATGGGAGTCACCTTTCTGGATCCCTGGTCAGAGCCAAATTGACAGCAGGACAGCGGACCGAATTGCCGGCTCACGTAAGTGCCCAGCCGCTTCCTGCTGCACACTCTGCAATAGGTTAAAGTACCTACAACAATTTATTTTTTTTTACAGTCTCTGTGGCGATTCTGCCAGTGTGGGCCTCTTGACAGACGAGCCCTCCGTCCGCCTGGGTGGGTAAGGAGTGGTCCCCCAGAGGCAGAATTGCCCCCCAAAGTTCGGGTCTTGATTGATTTTTATGCAGACCGGGTTCAGCTCAGGTCCGAACCTCTAGGGGTTCTCCTGACACTACCCCCTAACTGTCCTAATGAAACAGAAAAAGCTTCCAAGACGATCGAGAAATATGTCTCCATTAGCAGGGGCAGATCCAGACACATGGTGCAGAGTGTGGGATCATTTAAGGCAGCCGGCACTGCAGACGGGGCAGCAATCACTGGGGAAACAGAAAGAAGGAGGGAAAAGAGAAAGAAAGGAGGGAAATTGAAAAAGAGAGTGAAAGAAAAATGGAAATGGGAAAAGATAAAGAAGGCAGAAAGTGTAAGATAGAGAAAGAACGAGAGAAAGTGGAAAAGAGAGAAAAGAATTTAAAGGGTAAAAGAGGGAGAAAACAGGAGAGAAAGTGGAAAGGAGAGAAATGAGGAAGGAATGTAAAAAAGGAAGAAAGAAGTCTTTGCTGCATCCAAAACTCTATGGTGAGCTCAAAGTCTGATACAACATCAGCACCCCCTATTATAACCTATGCAGGCTCGCCATCTGCACACACCACAGGCTGGCCCTGGCGTAAACTGGACCAACATCCTTACAATAAACAGTGCTCCTATGCATCCCTCCACAGAGCAAATCAGATGCTGCACATAAACCTTAATTTACCCTTTTGTAACTCCTGTCATGGTAAATGTTATCACCAAAATGGGGCCTGCAAAGAGGAAATGCTGCTGGGTTTCCTGCTGCTATGCATTGTGGGTTATGTCCATTGAATCTAGCCAGCAGCGTGTCTGGGATACTGGGAAAGGAAGCTCCAAAATGGCCGCTACCAGGAGAAAATCGGTGAGGTGGCATTTCAGCTTTGGGGGGGATGCAGGAGCAAATGTAAGTGCTGCTAATGATTCAGTATCTATCTATATCTATATATCTATCTTTATACTATGAGTTACGTGCTTTTGTCACGTGACTTACACGTCATTCTATTTCCGGTTTAAAAGACCGGCTTCTATACTCTCCAAGCATTCCGGCAGAAGTCGCTACGGCGACTAAACGCGTTGGATCGCTTGGATTACTGGCCATCATATACTGGAGAATTGGACTTGCTTTGTTCCTTGGGCAGTACTGGCGGTGAGAATTGCTGACCACCTTCATGTATTGAAAGCCTTTCTTGATTTTATCTTTTGTGAGGGCAATTTATTAAATAGATGTGTTTAAACATTTGTGGAACGTATTGCGCTATTTTTTCCTCTTTGTTGCCTTGCATGAACCAATTGAGCTTATTGTACCTCCAACATCACGCTTTGATTTGAGCAAGCTCGTCATATGTTTAACAATTTGAAGTATTGGAAAATTAAGAGATTTGATCTGGTCCTCGAGGTGGTGGAGCATGCACTACGGGATGAAATATCTTTGCAGATGACTCTTCACTAATAAGCTCTGTGCATATTCTGTTTGTATTGGTTATTACGAAAGATGAAGGACTTTTATTTGCACGTTGAGCTCTTTGCTTTATTGTTAGCGCGGTATTTGTCTGTATTATTGAATGATTCAGTATCATGCATGCAGATGGGGCAAGGGAGTTTTGGGGGACTTTTTTCCAACAGTGCAACATCGTTGGTCCTGTATTAAGTGGATGAAACCCATGTTCGACGGTTCTGGAATCTATTCCAGTGCTGATTAATTCCCTCCCCTGGGGCATCCCGAATCGAGATGCCCCGCTGTGTGAAACCCATCAGGTCACCCGGTAAACTCATCTTCTCCCCCGATCCAATGGCGCAGGGAGCAGCAGCCTCTCCCTGATATACCTTTAGCAGGGCAATTGTTAGTGAGTAGCGGGGCTGCGGCTGCCACCACGCTCGGGTCTACCCGGGTGGAGCACATAGTAACTGTTACAGTAAATGATCCACTGCCATGACCAGTACAGGAGGCTCCGGACTGACACAGTGCTCTTTGACTTGCCTGGAGTGTTGTCTGTATGTCTTCAGTAAATTACAATTGTTATTGGGCAACAATCAGATATTTTATTAGAATTGTGTTTTAGCTGTAGAGTGGCTTCCAATAATGCTTTCCGTAGTTGGGCCTGAGAATAATTTCCTTTGGTGGCTCCAAGAATGGTTTGCTCTGGTGGGTAAAAAGAATAATCCCCTTAGGTGGGCCCAGAGGATAATTTGGGTAAGTAGCCCTGAGCATTGCAATCGGGTGGCTTCTTCACATCTATCCGCTGTGTTGCCTGCAGTGAGAGTTCAGCACAGCCCATAGGAATCTGTGGGCTGCGCAGGTCAATGTGTTGCGTTTTAACTTGCTCAATTGTGCCACGAAAGGCAGCACTGTGCACCACCAGGTCTGGGGAGGGGGGGGGGGGGTCCATACCCTTGGACCACCCCCTTTAGTGCACAGTCACAGTGCAGCTGTTCTGGGGGACCATTCCCTGCCCTGACGACTTGTCTCCCTGACCTGTAAGAGGGACGCTTGAGAGACGGCGGCGGCGGCGATGAGGTAAGATTTTAGGGGCTTTCTGGGGGATTTCACACAGCGGGGCACCTCTGGGTGTCCTGGGTGTTGGTCCACTTTAAAAATGGTGCCACTACAGTCTGGTCCACTTTTCCTGATCTCTGATCTCCCCCATCATCTCTCACCCCCCCTTATCTGGTCACACTATGTACTTGGCAGGCTGGATACTCTTTTAGCCTGCAGAATCTCTCATCCCCTTATCTGATCACACTATGTGCTGGAAGACTGAAGACTCTCTTAGCCTGTAGCATCTCTCACCCCCTTATCTGGTCACGCTATGTGCTGGAAGACTGAAGATCCTCTTAGCCTGCAGCATCTCTCACCCCCATATCTGATCACATTATGTGCTGACAGGCTGGAGATGCTCTTAGCCTGCAACATCTCTTACCCCCTTATCTGATCAAACTATGTGCTGACAGGCTGGAGATGCTCTTAGCCTGCAACATCTCTCACCTCTTATCTGGTCACCCTTTGTGCTGGTGGGCTGGAGACTCTCTTAGCCTGCAGCATCTCTCACCCCCTTATCTGGTCACACTATGTACTGGCAGGCTGGATACCCTTTTAGCCTGCAGCATCTCTCACCCCCTTATCTGGTTACACTATGTGCTGGCAGGCTGAAGATCCTCTTAGCCTGCAGCATCTCTCATCCCCTTATCTGATTACACTATGTGCTGGCAGGCTGGGGACGCTCTTAGCCTGTAGCATCTCTCACCCCCTTATCTGGTCACACTATGTACTGGCAGGCTGGATACCCTTTTAGCCTGCAGCATCTCTCACCCCCTTATCTGGTTACACTATGTGCTGGCAGGCTGAAGATCCTCTTAGCCTGCAGCATCTCTCATCCGCTTATCTGATTACACTATGTGCTGGCAGGCTGGGGACGCTCTTAGCCTGTAGCATCTCTCACCCCCTTATCTGGTCACACTATGTGCTGGCAGGCTGGAGACCCTCTTAGCCTGCAGCATCTCTTATCCCCTTATCTGGTCAAACTAGAAACATAGAAGGTTGACGGCAGAAGGAGACCATACGGTCCATCTAGTCTGCCCTTATGTATATACTGTATGTTCTCTTTATCTTAGGATAGATGGAGGCTTATCCCAGGCATGTTTAAATTCAGTGACTGTTGATTTTTCAACTACCTCTGCTGGAAGTTTGTTCCAAGCATCTACTACTCTTTCTGTAAAATAATATTTTCTAACATTGCTCCTGATCTTCCCCCCGACTAGCTTCAGGTTGTGCCCCCTTGTTCTATCATTAAGTTTCTTCTTAAAAACACTTCCCTCCTGAACCTTATTCAATCCTTTCACATATTTAAAGGTCTCCATCATGTCCCCCCTCTCCTTTCTTTCCTCCAGACTGTACAAATTAAGTTCTTTAAGTCTCTCCTGATAAGTTTTAAGTTTAAGTCCTTCCACCATTTTTGTTGCCGGCCTTTGGACACGTTCTATTTGAATAATGTCTTTTTGCAGGTGAGGTCTCCAGAACTGCACACAGTATTCTAGCCGTGGCCTCACCAGGGCTCTATACAGCGGCATCACAACCTCCCTCTTCCTACTGGTGATGCCTCGAGCTATGCAGCCGAGCATCCTGCTTGCTTTTCCCACTGCCTGGCTACACTGTCCAATCATCTTGCAGTAATCAGTATCCCTAAATCTCTCTCCTCCGAGGTCCTGGATAACACAGTGCTGCCCATACGGTGCTCAGAGCAGGGATTCCTTCTACCCAAGTGCAGGATTTTACATTTAGAGACATTAAACTCTAGTCTCCACAGTTTTGACTATCTATCCAGTAAAGCTAAATCATTTCCCATGTTGCAGACACCTCCAGGAAAATCCACCCTATTACTAACCTTTGTATCATCAGCAAACAGACAAACTTTTCCTACCAAGCCTTCTCCTATGTCACTTACAAATATATTAAAAAGAATGGGGCCCAGGACAGAGCCTTGCGGCACACCACTTGTAACTCGCCTTTGTTCAGATTGCACGCCATTTACAACAACGCTCTGATACCGATCCCTCAGCCAACTGGAAATCCACTGAACTATCCAGGGATTGAGTCCTACCTTCAATTACTTATCTATGAGCTCCTTATGTGGTACAGTGTCAAAGGCTTTGCTAAAATCCAGATAGGCGATATCCACAGCACCACCTTCATCTAACACTTTAGTGACATTGTCAAAGAAATCAATAAGATTGGTCTGACATGATCTGCCCTCAGTAAAGCCGTGCTGTTTTGGGTCCAATAGGTCATTAATTTTTAGATGGGAAATTATCTGTTTGTTTATTAATTTGACCACTATAGATGTTAAACTAACTGGCCTGTAATTACTGGCTTCTTCTCTACTCCCCTTTTTATGGATTGGTACGACATTGGCCATTCTCCAATCATCTGGAACCTCACCAGTTGAAAGGGAATGGTTAAGTAAATCAGTTAGAGGGGCTGCAATCACAAATCTAAGTTCCCTTAGAACTCTGGGGTGGATTCCATCTGGACCCATTGCCTTACTTACCTTTAGATGTGCCAGCTCGGATAGGACATCAGCCTCCAGAAACTCCGGAGCTGTGCCCTCCCAGCTGGATGTTGTGCTATGGCCATGCCTGCTACTATCTGAAAATACCGAACAAAAGTAGCTATTCAGATGGTCAGCCACAGCCTTATCTCCGTCAATATAATTATTTTCCCTATTTCTAATTTTTGAGACTGCATTGTTTTTCTTCTTTCTGTCACCAATATATCGGAAAAAGGTTTTATCTCCCCTCTTCATAGATTTGGCCATTTCTTCCTACTTTTGCCCTTTAGCAGTCCTTATAATTAGTTTTGCTTCCCTCTGTTTAATTTTATACGCCTCTCTGTCAGCTACACTTCCACTTACTTTATACTTCTTTATCTTTTATGATAGTGCTGACTTCCCTAGTAAACCATAATGGTTTCTTCTTCCTTTTACTCTTGCTCTCATACCCCTTATCTGGTCACACTATGTGCTGGCAGGCTGGGGACGCTCTCTCACCCCCTTATCTGATCACACTATGTGCTGGCAGGCTGGGGACGCTCTTAGCCCGCAGCATCTCTCATACCCCTTATCTGGTCACACTATGTGCTGGCAGGCTGGGGACGCTCTCTCACCCCCTTATCTGGTCACACTATGTGCTGGCAGGCTGGGGACGCTCTTAGCCCGCAGCATCTCTCATACCCCTTATCTGGTCACACTATGTGCTGGCAGGCTGGGGACGCTCTCTCACCCCCTTATCTGGTCACACTATGTGCTGGCAGGCTGGAGACCTTCTTAGGCACAACAATGCACTTATTTTTTTTACTATGATATATGTAAAGCACACAGCGTGCTTACATCACATCGCTGTAGCCACACCCACTGTTTTTCTTCATTTTTTTCTCCCCCTCTCCAATGCTCTAATACTTTTACAAATAACTTAGGAACTTCAGGGTCTTTTTGTAAGCGGATTGGAGACAATGCAACGTGTAGCCCTAAACAATAGGACAACAATCGGGCGCTCACCTTTAGTATAACGTTAAACTGTCACCATTAAAGCGTCACACATTTGTATCTCCCACATTTGGTCAGCTTACCTGGGGTGGCATTCAAAAACGAGGTCCAATAGCAAAGAGGAGTGTAGCTATAGTGTTCACCTTCTTAGCAACTAAAGAGGTAAAGCCTCCATGGGAAAGGTCTGGCAACAAATAAATTGTCTTACATTTACGACATGAGAGTCTCTGGTCTCTGGTGAGCAACAAAGAGTAAGTGCAGCTCACCCACACCCCATCTCACCAAGTGACACCAACCATAGGTCTAAAGAACCCCCCTCACTTCTCACACCCTCCGCCCCTGGCCAAGTGGAGGGACCCTACTCCAAGACAGGAGATGGGGAACTCTGGCACAAGTTCCAAGTGCGGTGGGTTTCGAGCTGGAGGCTACACCCAGTCCAACTGCCCCCAAAGCAGTGTAGCCTATCGGGAACTCACCTAAAGCAGGGGACCCCGACCCTGTGTTGCCCACCAACAGGCCAGGATTTCCAGATCTCCACACCGATGCACCAGTGGAGTAATTAGTGCAACAACAGAGGCCATACCTCCCAAGTGTCCCTGATTAGGAGGGACTGTCCCTCTTTTGAGTCTGTGTCCCCCTGTCCCTCATTGATCTTATTTGTCACTCTTTGAGGTGTAACATGCAGATCTGCAGCAGTAAATGATTCATTTGTCTATTTAAAGTGGACCAACACCCAGGGGTGATCGGCCCGGGAATCTATAAGATTCCCGGGCCGATCACCTCCCTCACCGCGGGACATCCGAAACCCGGCGCGGCGCGCGCGCGCACTGTAAGAGTTACGTGCGGGAGGCGGCGGCGGACGCGCTGTCTTGTCCGTCGCTGTCACCCGCTTGTCCGTCGGCGGGGATTGGACGGCGCGGTCACGTGGGAGCGTGGTGAGGTGAGTTTTTGGGGCTTTCTGGGGGTTTCACACAGCGGGGCGGTGCCCCCCGAAGTGGACCAAAACCCAGGATAGTCAAAATCCTGGGTGTTGGTCAACTTTAAAGTGTTTCTATTGTTTTAACTGTTAGTGGGAGGCGGAGGATGCGGCCGTCAGAGCCACTGCTCTTAGACGCGCCGTGGGACCGGGATAAGGTGAGTTGGGCTCGGCGTCCTGGGGGGTTTCACACAGCGGGGGGATCAGGGTGCCCCCAGGGAAAGGACCAAAATCCAGGATATTCAAAACTATTAACTATCCTGGGTTTTGGTGCACTTTAAGGAACAAATCGGATGTGAGCAAAGTATAGATGGCGGCAGATGAGTTTGGGGAGTAGGTAATTTTGCAGCATGTCTACCACCTGACAGGCTCTCGAGTACCATCAGTGGTGCTCGTACCACTGGTTGGGAACCCCTGGTCTACATCATAGGTTTTCACTGCCAGGAGCCATGATGCCAGGGTTAATCTACCAACGCCCTGGTTCGGGTTGGATGTGCCTGTCCTGTAACTGATCGGGAAACGAGCCACGCTGGCTGATAGCAGCGAGCAGCACTAATGGCTGTGCCAAGTCACACGCGGTTGGGGTTTCTCCTTTTCAGAAGGTCTGTTTGCCCTCCCAGTACATCCTACATATAAAACTATTTACCGGCTCTCCAGACGCTGACTCAACCGGCCCGTGCAGGTTTGCTCTCCTTTCCTGGCACACTCTATATTACACAATCCCCGGGAAACACCATGGCGCGCACATCTACTGTGACCGATCCATTTATATCACTTAATCAATTTTCTCCTAACGCGAGCGATAACATCTTCCGTATAAATCAATGATAAGGTCATGCTGCCTGGGAAGCCATCGTAAATCCAAAAGTCAACATTGGCCAGCTTCTATAAACTGGTACTTTACCCCTGAAATGGGCATTAAAACGCCAAGGTAGCCGCCCCAACAGGAACAGCTGGGCCACGGGTTCCGAGGACTTTTAGCGTTTATTGTGTAGATTTATATTACATAAATAATTGCGCAGCCACAGGGAGTGGGGCTGGGGCCAGGCTTATGTGGGCCCTTGGGCAACAGAGGACCCCTTGTGGTGCATCATGACACACCATAATATGCTTAAACCAGACCTTCAGCATCATTTAATAAAAAGCTCAAACCCTTAAACTATTCCCCAGCATCTAAAATGAATACATTTTATGTTTTTAGTCCCTTACTTTTTATTTTTTCCCCCCACTGGGCTTCAACTTTGTTCAGGACTCTAGGATACAGGCGCCTCCATCTTGCCTATTTTGCCCATATTGAGGAAAGGAGGAAAAAGCACAGGGGCAAGGGTTATAGCTGTGCTTTGCACAGACAAAGCTGGGGCCAGGAAAAGGACAGCAATCCCAGAATGCAGAGCGACACTGTCAGAAGACACTTCCTGTTTGACTCCATGTGCCGCCATCTTGGATATTTAAAGGCTCAAAATATGCAGTAGATGCAGGTAGAATGATTTGTAATGGGGGCAACATGTATGTACAGGGGGGGGGGACATATAAGATAGGCTCTTATTCAGGGTGAAGGTCTGGTTTTAGGCTTCAGGCTCCCATCCTGGCATTGTTCCCCTGCGTGACAAGAAAAGAAAGATGGAATGGATGTAATTAATTAAATATAGGGAAACATACAAAGGATGAAAGGAAAAAAAATAGAATGAAAGAAATGAAGAATAGAACGTATGGCAATAAGAAAATCAGAAAAAAAAGAATAGGAAGAAAGTCAGAAAAAAGGAATACAAAGAATGAAAGAAATGAAGTAAAAAAAAAAGAAATAATAGAGTAAAAAAAGAAAAAAAAAACTATTAGACTTCTAGAAATAGACTTCTGGTCCTCACCACCTTCTCCTCTACCACTATCATGGTCTACCACTCCTGCCTATAGACCTCTGGTTCTTGCCACCTTCTCCACTACCACTTAATGGTCCACCACTACTGCCTATAGACTTCTGGTTCTTGCCACCTTCTCCACTACCCTTGAATGGTCCACCACTCCTTCCAATAGTCTTCATCTACCACTGAATGGTCCACTGCTCCTGCCTATAGAGTTCTGGTCCCTGCCACCCTCTCCACTACCACTGAATGGTCCATCGCTCCTGCCTATAGTCTTCTGGTCCTCATCTACCACTGAATGGTCCACCGCTCCTGCCTATAGACTTCTGGTCCCTGCCACATTCTCTACTATTACTGAATAGTCCACCGCTCCTGCTTATAGACTTCTGGTCCCTGTCACCCTCTCCACTACCACTGAATGGTCCACCACTCCTACCTTCTGGTTCTTGCCACTTCTCCACTACCCGTGAATGGTCCACCACTCCTTCCTATAGTCTTCTGGTTCTTGCCACCTTTTCCACTACCACTGAATGGTCCACTGTATGCTATAGTCTTCTGGTCCCCATCAACTTTTTCACTACTGGAGAATCATTGTGCGGCCCAGTCTCGGTGGGTTCTGGCACTTGTCTAGGTATGCCCATTGCTAAGGCCTGCCCTGGCCATAGTCAGCAACGTTATCTTTCACTTTTATTGTTTGTTTTTGGAGAACCGTGATCGTTGTATTACTCAATAAACAATGCTTCAGGTCTGGGCAAACACAATGTAGCCACAACATGTCTGAATACAAGCACAGCACCCAGCAATCCACCTGTTGTTTCGTCTAATTCCTGTAAACTCAATTTCAGCCCTGGCAGTCATAGGCCCTTTCTCTGGCATTCGTAGGCCCTTTCTCAGGCTTTCATAGGCCCTTTCTCTGGCATTCGTAGGCCCTTTTTCTGGCATTCATAGGCCCTTTCTCTGGCGTTCATAGGCCCTTTCTCTGACATTCGTAGGCCCTTTCTCTGACATTCATAGGCTCTTTCTCTGACATTCGTAGGCCCATTCTCTGGCATTCGTAGGCCCTTTCTCTGGCATTCATAGGCCCTTTCTCTGACATTCATAGGCCCTTTCTCTGACATTCGTAGGCCCATTCTCTGGCATTCGTAGGCCCTTTCTCTGGCATTCATAGGCCCTTTCTCTGACATTCATAGGCCCTTTCTCTGACATTCGTAGGCCCATTCTCTGGCATTCGTAGGCCCTTTCTCTGCCATTCATAGGCCCTTTCTCTGACATTCATAGGCCCTTTCTCTGGCATTCGTAGGCCCTTTCTCTGACATTCGTAGGCCCATTCTCTGGCATTCGTAGGCCCTTTCTCTGCCATTCATAGGCCCTTTCTCTGGCATTCATAGGCCCTTTCTCTGACATTCATAGGCCCTTTCTCTGGCATTCGTAGGCCCTTTCTCTGACATTCGTAGGCCCTTTCTCTGGCATTCATAGGCCCTTTCTCTGGCATTCATAGGCCCTTTCTCTGGCATTCATAGGCCCTTTCTCTGGCATTCATAGGCCCTTTTTCTGGCATTCATAGGCCCTTTCTCTGGCATTCATAGGCCCTTTCTCTGGCATTCATAGGTCCTTTCTCTGACATTCATAGGCCCTTTCTCTGGCATTCGTAGCCCTTTCTCTGACATTCATAGGCCCTTTTTCTGGCATTCATAGGCCCTTTCTCTGACATTCATAGGCCCTTTCTCTGGCATTCGTAGGCCCTTTCTCTGACATTCATAGGCCCTTTTTCTGGCATTCATAGGCCCTTTCTCTGGCATTCATAGGCCCATTCTCTGGCATTCGTAGGCCCTTTCTCTGACATTCGTAGGCCCTTTCTCTGGCATTCATAGGCCCTTTCTCTGGCATTCATAGGCCCATTCTCTGGCATTCGTAGGCCCTTTCTCTGGCATTCATAGGCCCTTTCTCTGGCATTCATAGGCCCTTTCTCTGGCATTCATAGGCCCTTTCTCTGGCATTCATAGGTCCTTTCTCTGACATTCATAGGCCCTTTCTCTGGCATTCGTAGCCCTTTCTCTGACATTCATAGGCCCTTTTTCTGGCATTCATAGGCCCTTTCTCTGACATTCATAGGCCCTTTCTCTGGCATTCGTAGGCCCTTTCTCTGACATTCATAGGCCCTTTTTCTGGCATTCATAGGCCCTTTCTCTGGCATTCATAGGCCCATTCTCTGGCATTCGTAGGCCCTTTCTCTGACATTCGTAGGCCCTTTCTCTGGCATTCATAGGCCCTTTCTCTGGCATTCATAGGCCCATTCTCTGGCATTCGTAGGCCCTTTCTCTGACATTCGTAGGCCCTTTCTCTGGCATTCATAGGCCCTTTCTCTGGCATTCATAGGCCCATTCTCTGGCATTCGTAGGCCCTTTCTCTGGCATTCATAGGCCCTTTCTCTGACATTCATAGGCCCTTTCTCTGGCATTCATAGGCCCTTTCTCTGGCATTCATAGGCCCTTTCTCTGGCATTCGTAGGCCCTTTCTCTGGCTTTCATAGGCCCTTTCTCTGACATTCGTAGGCCCTTTCTCTGGCATTCATAGGCCCTTTCTCTGACATTCGTAGGCCTATTCTCTGGCATTCGTAGGCCCTTTCTCTGGCATTCATAGGCCCTTTCTCTGGCATTCATAGGCCCTTTCTCTGACATTCGTAGGCCCATTCTCTGGCATTCATAGGCCCTTTCTCTGGCATTCATAGGCCCTTTCTCTGGCTTTCATAGGCCCTTTCTCTGGCATTCATAGGCCCTTTCTCTGGCATTCATAGGCCCTTTTTCTGGCATTCATAGGCCATTTTTCTGGCATTCATAGGCCCTTTCTCTGGCTTTCATAGGCCCTTTCTCTGGCATTCATAGGCCCTTTCTCTGGCTTTCATAGGCCCTTTCTCTGGCTTTCATAGGCCCTTTCTCTGGCATTCATAGGCCCTTTTTCTGGCATTCATAGGCCCTTTCTCTGGCATTCGTAGGCCCTTTTTCTGGCATTCATAGGCCCTTTCTCTGCCATTCATAGGCCCTTTTTCTGGCATTCATAGGCCCTTTTTCTGTCATTCATAGGCCTTTTCCCTGGCATTCATAGGCCCTTTCTCTGGCATTCATAGGCCCTTTTTCTGGCATTCATAGGCCCTTTCTCTGGCATTCATAGGCCCTTTTTCTGGCATTCATAGGCCCTTTCTCTGGCATTCATAGGCCCTTTCTCTGGCATTCATAGGCCCTTTCTCTTGCATTCATAGGCCCTTTTTCTGGCATTCATAGGCCCTTTCTCTGGCATTCATAGGCCCTTTCCCTGGCATTCATAGGCCCTTTCCCTGGCATTCATAGGCCCTTTCCCTGGCATTCATAGGCCCTTTCCCTGGCATTCATAGGCCCTTTCTCTGGCATTCATAGACCCTTTCTCTGGCTTTCATAGGCCCTTTTTCTGGCATTCAAAGGCCCTTTCTCTGACATTCGTAGACCCTTTTTCTGGCATTCGTAGGCCCTTTTTCTGGCATTCGTAGGCCGTTTTTCTGGCATTCGTAGGCCCTTTTTTTGGCGTTTGTAGGCCCTTTTTCTGGCATTCGTAGGCCCTTTTACTGGCATTTGTAGGCCCTTTTTCTGGCATTCATATGCCCTTTTTTCTCTGCCCACAATGGGCCATCCCTGAGGCCTAACTTCTAGTAATTTATCATACGTGTTCCTCAGGCTTTTGTTACCTACTACTGTTTAAGGGTGGGAAAGGGGGACAATTGTTAAATTAGGCCACACCCCCTCATTGAGGGATGGATAGCAGATAGGATGTAACAGATAAAACAATAGAAACACTTTGAATAGGCAAATGAATCATTTATTAATGCAGATCTGCATGTTACACCTCAAAGAGGGACAGAGAAGAACAACGAGGGACATGGGGACATGGACTCTAAAGAGGGACAGTCCCTTCAAATCAGGGACACTTGGGAGGTATGTATATTGTGACAGAATTGAGATATTTATTGTAGCATCTCAAAGTCTTTTTGGGCACAAACTCAGGCATACGTGGCGGTAGTTAAAGCGGAATAACAATAGAAATTGACTTAAACCAGACCAACACAATAAACATTGCTCATATGCACCCTCCCCGGGGCAATTTAGATTGCAGCACATAAACATTCATTTACCTTTTTCTATCTCCTGCTGTAGTGAATTTTAGAAACAAAAATTCACTACGATTCAAAGAAACATGTAACAGCTTTGATTTTGGTGCCGATCATCCTATTTTTCCCGAACGCTCGTGCGCTCGTATGAACTTGCGAGTGATTCTATAAGCAAATACGTTTCTATCCTAAAATGTACGTCCGTTCGTATGGCAGTTCGGGAATCAGACCTATGTCAGTTTCCATCCTGAATTTTCCGTTTCATTTCTCAGGTTGCAACATTGGTTTTGCCCTTTTTCCTTTTTTGTCTGGACGTAAATCCTTCTGATCTTGCGGCTGCGCACTACAAACTTACCTCATTAAAGTGCATTCTAAATATTTGGTCTTTTATTTTTCTTTATTTCATTCATTTGGTAGTAACCAACCATTAATGAATGCATTTGCATAAGTAAATCTTACTTTGTTTAATTTTTAGTTAACTTTTTATTTGTGGATTTAATTTTAATATTTTGGCTTCAAATGGTACAACTTAAATTTTTTTGGTGTGGCTACCCACACCCTCTACATACAGATTTGCTCTCAAAAATTAAAAAACACCCAGCAACTTCTGCATGTTATGAGCCTAGAAACAGCCAAGATGGCGGGTCAGGTAATATCGGGCAGCCTGCAAACAGAAAGGGCCTTGTGACTGTGTTGCTCTGCATTCTTTGATTTCTGACCTTTCCATGCCCCCAGCTCTGCTGTGTCTGTGCAAAATACAGCAGTAACCCACATCCTGCACTTTATCCCGCTCTCCTGTCCTCAGTAAGTGTGATGCATCTGACCAAAGATGAGCTAAAATAATTAAACAAAGCAAAGGTAAACAACTACACCAATAAATTCAAATTAAAAATATTATTCTAGTACCTCAATTTAAAAATAAATAACAAAGGACATAAGTTTCTTTAAATAACGCAAATATATTGCCAAATAAAGGTTTACATGCAAAGGACTAATTAAGGTCCACATTAAAATGCTTTTATAAGGCATACATGAATCAGGTATGCATTGCCATACAATTTATGGCCTCGGCCATGCTGGTACATGCAGTTCATTGGAGCTCAAGACGCGCAGACTCCTCCACATAGCCAAAAAACCTGTTCCAGAACAGCAATCCGACTGCTAAAAGGTGTCGGCAGTGGCTTTCTTTTAAAACGGATTTAGAGGTTGGAAAACTGCTCTCTGAATCACACCTAAACACATCCGATTAGCCTAAGTTTTAGGTTTTGATCCTAAGTTTTAGGTTTTGATCCTAAGTTTTAGGTTTTGATCCTAAGTTTTAGGTTTTGATCCTAAGTTTTAGGTTTTGATCCTACAATTTAGGAACGAACTTCCGATGATCGTAAGAGCATATACGAAATCGTACGTAGGCTCGTGCGAGTCGGAAATGGCCAAAAAAACAGGAAAAAATGACTAACACCCACCCAAACTTAGGATTCTAGATCCGAAATCAATTAACTTTTGCATTTTGAATTGAGGGGAAAATGTTGGCTCATGCATCTGCAGGCCGCCTGCAAACAGGAAGTGCTGCAGGGCTTCCTGTTACTGTGCATTGTCAGTTATGTCAGTTGAATCCAGGCAGCAGCGTGGCTGAGATGCTGGGAGAGGAAGCTCCAATATGGCCGCTACCTTTCTTTTCCAACTGTGCCAGGCTGTTGGTCCGGTTTAACTCAAATGGTTTATTTTTACATCCACAAAATCCAATATAGACAGACTTTCTTCAGGGTCCTCAAAACAAAAGGTTGTCACTACGTTCCAAATTCAGATGGCCATCCCGCAGGGCCGCCATGGGCCAGCAGGACGGTAGACCGGCACCTGGGATGGCTGTGGAGGAAGTGGGAGAGCAGGTGACGGTGTATGTAGGAGGGCAGGTGGTGGCCGAAGAGTGGGCAGACGGGGTAACCTATTTATGCCCACCGCCACTCCTGGTTTTTAAGATAGTTTTGGCAGCCGGTGGGCATGGCCTGTGTCTATGGGCGACATCCATTGTTTAGATACCTGGTGAGTACCAAAGCACAGCCACAATGTGGAGAGACCTATGTTAGGCTTAGTATAGGGGGTTATTATGAATAATAGTATTATCCATAACAGCTTGCAGTGGGCGGAGCCATGCAAATCATCTTTTTACGTATCTCGAACAGCCAATCGGCATTGGCCGGCCCTGGCGGTTGAGGCTGATACTGCCCCACGGCAGCCGTGTAAGAGGACCTGGAAGAGGTGAGTTCCCAGGCAGCCATTTTGTTGTTTTACCCTATCGTCCAACTTTTCAGGGTGGGAAAATAGCACAATTGTTAAATTAAGCCACGCCCCTTCATTGAGGAATGGATAAGAGATTTTTAAGTACGGTAAGGTTAAGTAGGATAGGAAGTTTTAAAGTGGACCAAAACCCAGCATTTTGACTCTCCTGGGTTTTGGTCCTTTCCTCCGGGGCACCCCGATCGGGGGTGCCTCATTGTGTGAAACCCCCCAGATCTCCTGAACAAACTCACCTCTTCCCGTTCCGATGGCGCATGCGCGACCGCTAGTCCAATCAGCGCGCTAAGGTCAGCGGCTCCGAGCACGCTGGGGACTGCATTCCCCGCCTCCCTCTAACAGGGAGCGTGCCCGCGCCGGCCATTCACAAATGCCTGCTAGAGGGATAGTGGGATGTAGCTGCGGGTCGCGCATGCGCCGTTGGGCCGGGAAGAAAGGTAAGTGAACGGGGCGACCTGGGGGGTTTCACTCAGCGGGGCATCCAGATTTTGAATGCCCCGAGGGGAGGGAATCGATCGGCGCGGGAATGTTATAGATTCCGGGGACGATCGTGCTCGGTTTTAGTCCACGTTAATTATAGGGTTTAACCCTTAAAAATTAAAAAAAGAAGGGGGAGACCTCGCACCAATTTTTTAAAAAATATAACCCTTGGTAGTGCGTAGTAGTTAATTAAAAAAGTTCTCTTTTCAATTTGGGGGGTTTCCAGGACAGAAATGATACATATGTAGTACCCTTGTAATTGGGAGGAAAGGGACTTTTACGTACACAATATAATTTTTTTTTTTAAATGGCATTTTTCATTAAAAAAACACAGAAAAAAAGTTTTTTTTCTTTAAAAAAAATGTACCCAAAACTATTATGTAAGAACTGACACCAAATTTTTTTTTTAGAAATTCCTGAAAAAATCACAGTTAAACATGGCCTGGAATTAGAGGGTGACAAAATCTCAAGTAGGCTGGCACTACATGTGTTAATAATGGGTTAATAATACTAGTGAGGGTATACTGTGCCAACCTGGTGCCTCTAAATAAGACAGAAGTACAATACAAAAACACTTGCGGTCCCAGTTATAGCAAACCTGACATAACCCAAGGTCGGCACCAATAACCCCGCACAATTGCCACTCCATCATATAAAGAATATCCAAAAATTCCTTTTTTATTACAATAAAAACATCACAAACAACATACAACAAACAAATAAAAAGACAGGGCCACAGCAGGGGCATCCCAATCATAGTGATACAGTATCAAACCCTATCATTTATCCAAAGAGATTCAATAGCAGCAAATCTATAGTAACAAACAAATACATAAATGAATGAACCAATCTCTCCAGAATGTGTTAACAAAGGGCTAATCGTGCCACAAAGTGCTCAGTGCTATAAGGATGAAAGCCATCAACAAGAAAATGACAAGGAAAAAAACGTTTTTTGTGATGTTTTTAATGTAATAAAATGTATTTTTGGATATTCTATATATGATGGAGTGGTAACTGAGGTGCCGGCCTTGGGTTATGTCAGGTTTGCTGTAACTGGGACTGCAAGTGTTTTTGTATTGTACTTCTAGTTGACTGTTTCCCCCTCAGAAGTGGCATGGGAGCCACGTGCGCGGGTGTCCCCTAGACTGCTTCATCTCCGCATTAACCGCCTGTTCCCTGTCTGAGAAACGGTCTGGTAATCTATTTAATGGATATTTTTCGGCACTTGCACTTTTAATTCTGTGATTTCTGTTTACATTTATCCCTTTAGGTCTGTGTCCTGGGATATTTGAATGTATATCTATTCATTTATCAATTAGATAATTGTATAAATTGAAATTAGAATTAATTCTGTTAATGTTAATAAGTTTATTCATTCTGATTGTCACTCTATATATAGTATGTTGTGAACAGCTCTGGGGTAATGGCCATTTTGGCCAGTGGGTCACTTTAGAATATTATTATTAATGAATTAATTTTACACTAATTTATTGTTAATCAGTTTATTAATTTGCACTTCGGCACTTTACACAGCCTGCTGTGTATATATTTTCTGGCACTGGTCACCTTTGGCCAGCTGGTTATTTGGTTTGTACCTTATGTATTAATTAATTATCATCTCTTGATGTCTTTTTCGACATTTGGGTTATGTGTGCACTTTAGGGTTATTTAGGGTTAGTGTTTTGTGACTGCACAAAATTATAGAAGCTTGTTGATTGATTCAGATTACGGGCAGACAGGAATTTACTTGAACAGACCTTTGCTTAGATCCTTGTTAGGATCAGCTTATACATATTTTTGAATAGAGGGAGATTTTTGCAGTTGTTTTTATTATGTGACGTGTCTTGTGTATTTTAATGTATTTTTGTAAATGTTATTATGTTTCAACAAAATAAAATGTACTAATCTTACATGTGGTTAGTGTGGCAGAGGTCCACGTCCACTCCGTGATGTTTTTGTGTACTTCTAGTTATGCATGTTGGGTATTGTTCTGTTCGGGGGACCTTAGCTTGTCTTTTTTCTTGTCTGCATATTGATATTTTAGCAAAATGTGTTTTTTTATTCTGCTTTTCTTATTCATTGTTTAGGGAAACGCTCTGCAACCAACAAATTCCTTGAGGGTTTACATCCAGAAAACTGCACCCACAACAACAACAAGACTGGTAGGCCTAGAAAGCTTGAGGTGTGTATTTGCAAAGAATATATAGTTTTGGAGAGACTACACTACACTACAAGGTGCACATAGTAGTTGCATTTTATTTGAAAATCTCCTAAAGCGCTGTTTCAGTTTGGGGAGTCTCCTGAGTATGAAAAGGGTGTCTACCAATACATTTGTGGTAAGATTGTAACCGCGCTACGAAAGTTGATGGCGCTATATAAATATAATATAATAATAATAACCGTGAGAAATGGGGCTTTTACACGCAATATGATTTTCATTACATTTTTTTTAGTTTACAAAAAGCTACAAAATGTATAAAAGATAGCAATTTTTTTACCACATATTTCACCCAAAAATACTGACCAAAAGCGCTGAAAAAATTCGAAACAAGTCAATTCATGTTAAAGCCCAAATTCTGCTGAAAACAACAATATGTTGTCCTGGGAAATCCCTGGACATTCCTTCAAAAATCACAAATTGCGGATTGGTGGCTGGCAACAGAGAGTGACATCTTTAGGTAGGCTGGCAGCGAAAGGATCAAAGGGTTGGAGAGTGTAGAATTATATAGGGGAGGGCATCCCAGAGGAGTGGAGCAGCACGTGTGAAGTTCTGGACGTGAGTGTGGGAGGGAGACGATCAGGGTAAAGGGCAGGAGGAGGTCGCGGACAGATCGGAGACGGGGTCTAGGTTGGTATCTTTTGCACTAGTGATGACACATGGGAGGGGCCAGACGGCTTTGTATGGTAGGGTTAGAAGTTTGACCTGAATTCTTTCTCATATTGGCAGCCAGTAGAGGGTTTGACAGAAGGGGGCGGCACTGGAAAAGCGAGAGGAGAGGGGAATGAGGCGAGCATAGATTAGAGGGGTGCCAGTCTGTTAGCCGATAGACCACAGAGGAGGGGGTTGCAGTAGTCTAGTCGGGAGATGATCAGGGCAGCACTAGAATTTTAATGTTTCCAGGTGTGAGGAAGAGACGGATGTGGAGGATATTCTAGAATTCGGGATGACATAAGATGACTAGTGACTGAATGTAAGAGTGGGAATGAGAGCAAGGAGTCTAGTATAACCCCAAAATGACCATCACTGTCATGTGACCATAGATCTACAGTGCAAGGGAAAGGACGGGTTGGCTAGACCTTGCTGGAGGGTTTTAACATACAGGCTGATTCATTACTAGCACCAGGTATCGGCAGATGAGCGTCTGTACATAGGTGCTAAGAGCGACCACTAGTAGACGCTGTGATCAGCTATCGGGCGCTGTAACAAAGCGTCTCAGTTGCGGTAGTAACCTGACCGCCATTGATGAAAGAGCTGTATGTTGGGCGCTCTAACACCAGTACAGCGTTGCAGGGAGCGAGAGGTAGCGCCAGCTCAGTGCTACCGACTCTCAGAGACTCACACCATATTCAACAAAAAAAACAGACACACACACACAGCGTCAGCGCTCTGGATCTTGGCGCTATAGCACAGAGCGCCAGGAGGTGTGTGATTAAAGTCTGTTTTTGAACACATATCCACCAGTAACAAAGCGAAAACACATGGAATTACATTGTTGTAACACTGTGACATTAACACTTTAGTGCCAGACCTGTAATGACAATTCTACATAAAAAAAACAAAAAATCTAAAAAGTTTCTAAAATGACTCTTTCTAGGCCAGGAGAGGTCACATGATTATTTGATTATTTGATAAATAAAAACAAAAAACCCTGTTTAAACAGAAGAAAAGGAAAGTCCATTGAAATGTATGGCAGAGCGACAGGTAATACCTGGCGCTCTGGAAGCCAGAGCGCCGGCGTTGTACGCTAAGCCATCTGTAATGATGAATCAGATGCTACATGGCGCTGTTAGAGGTGCTCACCAGAATCGCCTTAAATAATGTGGTTTTGCGTACAGCGCCCGGTGTTCACCAGACGCTGCCTGCCGCTACGAGACGCTATCCCTTGATGAACAAACCCCATAGATCTACAGTGTAAGGGAACGTATGGGTTGGCTACACCTTGTCGGGGGTTTAAACTATAGGGTAAGGTAAGTTACAACAAGGTGAGTTCCACCTCATCTGATTCAGCAAAGCCTTTTTTATGCAAGAATTTTTTATGTGAAATGTTTTCTTTTTTGTGTGATTTTTTTTGTTTACTGTATGAGCCGGGAAGGGGCCCCATCAAATGTTCGCACCGGGGCCCCGTCACATTTAGTTTCGCCACTGCTGAGAAGGATACCAAAAATGCCCTTATTCATCAATTCCTGTCTCCCCCCCCCCCCCAGGAGGTGCTGGTCTGTACGCTGGTTTGGCCAAATATCGTAGAAGAAATTGTGTGGGACGCGGCGTTTATCATCCTGGATTTTCTGATCCCCGGTCTGAGCATCGTTGTCAGCTATACCAAGATCTACAAGGTACCTCCAAACATGGCCACATATCTATCAATGGATTCATATCATATTAATGGGTCTCATTCTCTACACATTGTGGATTCTCATACCTACCAATGTTTCAGAGTGGGAAAGAGGGACAATTGTTAAATTAACCAATGAGGGATGTATATATACATATGTATGTGTATATATATATATATATATATATATATATAGATAGTTACAACAATATATATATATATATATAGATAGATAGATAGATAGACAGATAATATATAACTGTATCAAATAAAAATAATTAATAATAATAAAATAAAAAGAAAATAATAAAAATATAATAATATAATATAAATAATAAAAATAATAAATAAAAATAATTATAAATAAATAATAATAAATGATAATCAATCAATATATATATATATATATATATATATATATATATATATATTAGTTACAAATATAAAGACATTAAACCGGACCTTCATCCTGAATAAGAGCCCTCCCTGTAGATACATATTGCCCAATGCCCACATTAATCCAGACCTTCGCCCTGAATATCAGCCTATCTTATATGTTTCCCCCACCCTGTACATACAGATTGCCCACATTAATCCGGTCCCTCACCCTGAATAAGAGCCTATCTTATATGTTTCCCCCACCCTGTACATACAGATTGCTCACATTAATCCGGACCTTCACCCTGAATAAGAGCCTATCTTATATGTTTCCCACACCCTGTACATACAGATTGCTCACATTAATCCAGACCTTCACCCTGAATAAGAGCCTATCTTATATGTTTCCCCCACCCTGTACATACAGATTGCTCACATTAATCCAGACCTTGACCCTGAATAAGAGTCTATCTTATATGTTTCCCCCACCCTGTACATACAGATTGCCCACATTAATCCCGACCTTCACCCTGAATAAGAGCCTATCTTATATGTTTCCCCTGCACTGTGCATACAGATTGCCCACATATCCTTCCTGCATTTACTGCATTTTGCCTTTAAACATCCAAGATGGTGGCCCATGAAGTCTGCCTGCAAACAGGAAGTGTCTTCTGACTGTGTCGCTCTGCATTCTGGGATTGCTGTCCTTTTCCTGACCCCAGCTCTGCTCTGTCTGTGCAAAGCACAGCTATAACCCCGCCTCCGGCACTTTCCCGACTTCTCCTCTCCTCAGTATGTGATGCTTCTGAGTCAAGATGGCGGCGCGTATCCTGAACAAAGTTGCAGCCCAGTGGGGGAAAGAATGATAAGTAAGTGACTAAAAACATAATATATATTAATTTTAGATGCTGGGGAATAGTTTTTTAAGGGTTTGGGCTTTTCATTAAATGGTGACGAAGGTCCGGTTTAAATAGGCAAATGAATCATTTATTGCTGCAGATCTGCATGTTACACCTCAAAGAGGGACAAATGAGAACAACGAGGGACGGGGTGACATGGACTCAGAAGAGGGACAGTCCCTTCAAATCAGGGACACTTGGGAGCTATGCATCCCTAGAACGCTGCCAGGGTTGGAGGGTCATAGGTAGGGATGGACTGGGGCCAAAAACTGTCCTGGAACTTGTCCCGGCCAGCCCATGACCAAGTGTCCACTAGTGTATTGTATAGAGCACTTTCCCAACCTGCGGCACACTTACCCAGGGTGTACCTGGGGGGGCAAGGGGGCACGTGCCCTAGGTGCAGCTGGTTAGGGGGGAGCCAAAGGGGGACATGAGCACAGATGGGGGACACCATTTCTAATCTTTGCCCTGGGTGCCATGAAGCCTAGCTACTCCTCTGCACGTACCCCAGGGGGTACTCTGAGAATCTTAGGGATGAACCTACACGGGGTTCCTGATGGGTCTGGCATATTATTTTAACAGTAAAACATTATTTTCCAAATGCACAGCATGGCCTGTTTCATTTCAATCATTACTTCTGGGTATTCCGCCACAAGGTGGCACAGTTGACTGCAGAAGATTTGTGGCTCCTCCCGGCCCTATATAAAGCCAGGAATCTCCAATAGACCCCCAGTGTTTTCTCTGCAGTCATGACTGCGAAGTCCAGAAGATGGCTCTCTACAGTTATTTGCAGGCGAGCGGGGCAACCAAGCCTGCGGCCCTGCAAGCCTATTGCCACCCGCTTCCGGACCCTTCTGCCTCCCAGCCTTGGCTGTCGGATCGGGTGACGGTAGGGGAGCACCTGGG
The DNA here is from genome assembly GCA_027917425.1 of Gastrophryne carolinensis. Classification (NCBI taxonomy): domain Eukaryota; kingdom Metazoa; phylum Chordata; class Amphibia; order Anura; family Microhylidae; genus Gastrophryne; species Gastrophryne carolinensis. The sequence continues at coordinate 615,146,146 of CM051235.1, forward strand.
TCGGGTGCTCGGTGAGCTCTGCTCCAGACCGCAGACCCTATTGCTAAAGGGTAGCCGGTCCATAAGCACATGGTGAGCTTAAGGGAAGGAGAAACCACTGCTGCCGTGTTTGTGCTTTAGGGGGTGAGTTGTTTGTTGTTGTGAGGGCCTTTATGTGGGGCTCTTTACTCTGTGGGGTCCCGATTGCGGCCGCATGCCGCGCGTGTTCGCTCCCCACGCCCCCTCCCCTCTCCCTACTCTGTTACAGCCTGGGGGGGGATGGAGGGGTCGGGTGCATGCGAGCAGTCCCCCGCTGTATGTGGCCTCTGTTCCGCTTCGCGCTCCACGGAGGGACACGTCTGGGGATCTGCGCCTTGATGTCGTCGGCGCCATTGCTGGTGTGGGCGCCGACAGTTCGTGCCCGCTCGCAGGGGGCGGCGCCACGGGATGACGATTTTCATCTTGCCATCTTGAGAGTTCCACGCTGCTGCTACTGGGACTGTGTCCGGGCCTGTCTCCTCCTATCGTCGCGTGGCCAACCTTGCGGTTGTCTTCCGGCGCCTGTGCGTGCTGCGGTGCTGTGTAGCTGTTCCGTGAGTTGATCCAACGGGGTTTATTTCCTGGTGCATGTGCTGTGGGATGTTCATTATTGTCCTTGCTTATGTCTTGCAGACGGGAAAGCAGCATTGTGGTTTCTCCCGGTCCAATACCCCCCCTCTCCACCTGTCCCGGCTCCGTGGGGTATCTCTTGGGGGCATCCCGGGTGAGCTCTGATTTAGCCATTATTCCTATTGGGCTGACTGTGCCCTCTTGCTATAATCACCATATGGAGGCTTCTGGGGATAGCGAGCTCGGGGGACCTCTGGGCAACCTCGGCTATATGTCATGTGTGGGGCATCCCCTTTTAGTGGTGGTGGTGCGGTTTGTGTGCCGTGCTCCCAAAGTATTATTGCGGACCAGGCTGGGCCGAGCGCTTCTCTTCCCAGTCCTGCGTTCCCTACGGCATCTCCTGGCCCTCCGTGCCTACATTTAGCCCCCAGTGAGGGGGATACTAGCAGGGGGTCGCAATCAGATCTGGCGCTGCGCATGGCCAGCATTGAACGGCAGTTGGCCCGACCAGCGGCGGGCAAGGCCTCTAGCAAGAAGTGGCACCTTGATGTCGCGCTGTCCCTATTTGCTGAGGAGGATGAGGGCCTTGATGTGTTTGGTGGCCGTGGCTCCCCGGAGGAGGGGGAGCTTTTCCGTGACTCGGACTCCTCTGGGGGTCTTCAGGGCGCTTGCGACAGTGATTTTGGGTCCTCCTCTGATGAGGATACCTGCCTCCCGGATGACACCTATAGGCTTCTGTCTGCGATTTTCGAGACGTTGCACATCGGCCCCCCCTAAGGCAGCGAAGAAGAAGCAAGGCGAGCTTTTCCGCCCTGGCAAGCAACGCTTGGAGTTCCTGGAACAGGGCCATTTCGCCAATATGGTGCTTAAAGTGTGGGAACGTCCTAACAGATTACCCTCGGTGCCCAAGGGATTGGACAGAAGGTATCCCTTTTCAGCTGACTTGGTTAAGTGCTGGTCGTGCCCTCCTGAGGTGGATGCTGACACGTCGGTCCCCTGACACTACTACACTGCGTGATAGCGCGGATCGGCGTATGGACCAACTGGCGTGTCACACTTTCACCTTTGTGGGGGCAGGCTTGCGCCCGGTCTGCGCTGCAGCCATTACGGCCATTGCCATTAAGAGGAAGCTCAAGCGCCTTGCTGAGGCCGCCATGTCTGGTAAAAGAAAGGAGGATTATAGGGACCTCTTGCTTTGCTCTGATTTTGTTGTCTTTGTGCTGGCTGCTATGGGTGATGGCGTCTGGCTGGGCGGTAGGGCCTCGGCCCTCCTGGTGGCGAGGCGTCGGTCTGTTTGGTTGCACCAGTGGGCAGCTGACACTGCAGCTTATAAGTCCCTCACCGGGCTTCCCTTCACGGGTCTCCATCTTTTTGGTGAGCGTCTGGATGCTCTGGCCAAGGATGGTAGGCTTCCTCAGCGTAGGAAGCAGACTCGGCCCTTTCTGGGGTCCTCCTTTTCCTTTCGTACCTCAAGGGGATGCCATGGTCTCCCTTTCTCGGGTAATCACAGAGGCTCCGGGGCCGAGGGAGATCCCGCGGTCGCCCCGGTCTCTCCTGGGGATCCAAGCCTAAACCCCCTCCCAAGGCCCCTCAGGCATGAGGAGGCGCCCTCACCCGACCGGGTGGGGGGACGGCTTCGGCTTTTTACTCACGTCTGGAGGCTTTGCGTCTCAGACCGGTGGATTCAGGAGGTGGTGTCCTCCGGTTACAAGATAGAGTTTGCAGCCTGGCCGCCCCCAAGATTTCTCAGATCTCGGATATATCAAAACCCTGTGTCGGCTCAGGGACTCCGTATGGCCGTTCAACGTCTTCTGGCGTCAGGAGTCATTTATCAGGTACCTCTTCAGGAACAGGGTTGGAGGTACTACTCCAATCTGTTCACGGTACCCAAGAAGGACGGTTCTCTGAGGCCCATCCTGGATTTGAAGGGTCATGTTTGTCAGGTTCAAGCACTTTCGCATGGAGACGTTACATTCAGTTCCCTTCGGCCGGGCAACTTCATGACCACGGTGGACATCAAGGATGCCTACCTTCACGTGCCGATTTTCCCAGGTCACCAGAGGTTCCTGAGGTTCGCTCTGGGGGATCAACACTACCAGTTTGTGGCCTTACCATTCGGTATCACCTCGGCCCCTCGGGTCTTCACCAAGGTGCTGGCGGGTGTCATGGCTCTACTGAGAAGCCAGGGCATTCGCATCCTACCTTACCTGAATGACCTATTGATTGCTGCTCAATCTCTTCCTCAGGCCAAGAAGGATACTCAGGTGGTGACGTCCACTCTCGAGTCTTTCAGCTGGGTGATCAACTATCCCAAATCTTCACTATCTCTGTCTTTGGCGAGGTCTTTCCTGGGCATGACGCTGGATACTTCTCGGGTCAAGGTATTTCGTCCTCAGCAGAAGGTGGAGGTTATTCAGACGCAGGCACGGGCTCTGCTTTCGTGTCCTCACCCATCCATTCGGCAGGGGATGCAGTTGGTGTGCCTCATGGTGTCCTGCTTCGAGGCGGTTGCTTTTGCTCAATTTCACATGAGACCTCTTCAGTTACATCTCTTGTCGGTTTGGGATCAGAATCAGAAGTCCCTGGATCAGGAGTTTGTTCTGTCCCCTCCAGTCAGGCAGTCGCTCTCCTGGTGGCTGGACTCAGGGAATCTTCTAGTGTGCAGGTCTTTTCTGCCTCAGCACTGGGAAATTGTTTCCACGGATGCCAGTCTGACCAGCTGGGGGGGGAGTTTGGTCAGTGGGGTCCCCTGGAGGCCCACGCGCCCATCAACATCCTAGAGCTGTGGGCGATCAGGTTGGTTCTCTCCCAGTTGACCCCCCACCTTCGGGGCCGTGCTGTGCAAGTCCGCTCGGACAATCAGACGGCGGTTGCCTACATCAATCATCAGGGAGGGAGTCGGAGCAAGCGAGCCCTCAAGGAAGTGTCCCTGATCTTGTCTTGGGCAAAGGAGACTGTTCCATGCCTTTCGGCGGTTTACATCCCCGGGGTGTACTCACCTGTAGAATTGTTTTTACTATGCACAGCACGACCTGTTTCATCCCTCCTTGTTATCGTTATCTTTGGTTGCCTCCGTATGGTGGTTTGTTTAAACTTTTAGTTTTTTGAGGCTGTGTGTTTTATCTTGGTTAATCTCCCAGCTTCTTGCATAACTGATTTTCAACACTGGGGGTCTATTGGAGATTCCTGGCTTTATATAGGGCTGGGAGGAGCCACAAATCTTCTGCAGTCAACTGCGCCACCTTGTGGCAGAATACCCAGAAGTAAGGATGAAATAAAACAGGCCGTGCTGTGCATAGTAAAAACAATTCTACAGGTGAGTACTCACATAATTGTATTTTTTTCTTCCTTTTGAAAGTGCTTTGATGCATGTGACCTACTCATTTTGGAAATATTTCTAATTGGTCTCCTCCTTGGGGGTACTTGGTTGTAACTTCCTGTCACTAGGGGCTTGGTTGTAACTTCCTGTCACTAGGGGGTACTTGGTTGTAGCTTCCTGCCACTAGGGGGTACTTGGTTGTAACTTCCCGTCACTAGGGGGTACTTGGTTGTAACTTCCCGTCACTAGGGGGTACTTGGTTGTAACTTCCCATCACTAGGGGGTACTTGGTTGTAACTTCCCGTCACTAGGGTGTACTTGGCTGTAACTTCCCATCACTAGGGGGTACTTGGCTGTAACTTCCCATCACTAGGGGGTACTTGTTTGTAACTTCCCATCACTAGGGGGTACTTGGTTGTAACTTCCAGTCACTAGGGGGTACTTGGTTGTAACTTCCCATCACTAGGGGGTTCTTGGTTGTAACTTCCCGTCAAAAGGGGGTACTTGGTTGTAACTTCCCATCACTAGGGGGTACTTGGTTGTAATTCCCGTCACTCGGGGGGTGAGGACCTGGAAGAGGTTAGTTTGTTCGGGCGACCTGGGGGGTTTCACTCAGTGGGGCATCCCCAATCGGGGGGGGGGGGGGGCAGGGGCAAGGACCAAAACCTAAGATAGTCAAAATCCTTGGATTTGGTCCACTTTTAAGCTTTGCCTCAGCATAAAAACTAATAAAAGACACCTCTCCCCGCTGTCCTGCCTTTTTTTTGAAATTTTCGCTGCAGAATCCGACTCAAAAAATCAATATAAGGTTTGAATAAAAAGACTAAAATATCTCAGCATCAACCTCGGGGAGTTGCCATTTTTTTGAGGTTGTTAACTGATCATTTAATTAGATAGGATGTTCCATTTGAGGAAGTGAGATGACATTAGCAACGAGATAGAGACGTCGCTAACACAAGATTGTAAATAATAGCAATGAGGAGCAATGAAATCAAAGATTCTTTAAAGAGACAGTAAAGCCAACGGCAATAATAAGGTAGCAATCAACCTGTCTGACAGGGCCGGCTCCAGGGTTGTGGGGGCCCTTGGGCAATAGAGTCTTAGTGGGCCCCAAAGTAGTGAGTCACATGATGTCACCTTTCAGCTCCGCTGCCACAAATGGCTTATCTTCTGCTGCTGATCGCCCTCCAGTCCTTATCACCTGGTTGAATGGTCACCCGGTTCTCGCCACCTTCTGAGATTCCATCAATTGCCCTCCATTCCAGGCTACTTTCTCCAGTGTTGCTGACCATCCCCTGTTGTTGCTGAGGACAGCCATGAGCAGGTCTGCACACAGCACCCGGCATTCGGTGGTCCACTGTAAAATAATACCAAGTTTGAGCCTGAGTGGGCCCCTGAAGATGCCAGGGGCCCTGGCTATTGCCCTGGCTTGCCCTGTGCTGGCGCCGGCCCTGCCATCTGATGCCTGTCCTATGTGCCTCTCCTGCCATGACACACCCTTCCCTGCTGAGCCACATCTTGGAAATCGTAGAGAAGAAAGCTATTTAAATATAATGTAGATTTTTGAGGGTTTTTTTGATATGGAGTATTTCACACTGTGGAAGTTGTTAGTATGTGTATTGACAGGGGCATAGCTGGGGGGGGGAGGGGGGCAGGAGGGGCATTTGCCCTGGGTGCAGCAGGTCAGGAGGGCGCCAAAAGGTGGTCTGAGCTCAGGTGGGGGGTGCCAGATAACATAGCATGTGGACACATGTGGGGGGACATGACGCACTAAAGACAAGTCATTTCTCCAATAGGATGTGTCAGGTGGCCAAATGAATGAGCTGCAGGGGAGGAACATGTGATGATGCATTGCTGGCAGTAGAGCTTGCATTGTTGGGCCAATAGTTGACCTCCACCTTCCGGGGAAGTCTGTATTAGTGGTGGAATTGGTGATAATGAGATCATTGCAAAATAGGAACTGGAAAACATGTTAGGAAACCCTGATCTAGGGCTTAACATTTATGTTGATATAGACTTGAGCTGTGTTTTTCATTTCACTAGTCAATCAACTGGCTTCCTCTACTGAGAATATAGCGTCCATTAGAAAGGAAGTCTACACTGTCACAGAATCGATCGTTCAATGCCGGTTTGATCGAGCGATCTGCGACGTGTGGGCTGCTTCCAGCACAGAGAGCAATCACACCAGAAACACCCGCACATCAATTACAACAAGCGGCCCCCCACCATAACTACACTTTAAACGATTAAATCGGGCCGGTGGAACCCTCCTTAATCACCATCCGATCAAACTCTGCTGGCGAATAATCAAGACGTCACCCCACACACCTACACACCCCTCTCCACCTACAAGCAGGGCACAGGCTGTCGAACGATCAGATACAATCAGCTTGCAATCTGCTGGGTCACACACAGTCACCATGCAGCAAGTTAATTGTGAGTCATTCACCCTTGTTACACTATATGATTAGTTACGCTTTCCCAATCATACAATGGATTAGTTACAATCGATCTTACAGTCTATGGGGTTAATACACATTTTACGACTGGTCATACAATCTTCAGGAACCAGGGTAGTTTTTAGAGCTCCAAGTAAACCAGGTTAGAGGATTTCTAATTGCCAAAAAGCTAGGCCTGTGCAAAATAGAAATTTTTAATTTTTGATAAAAAATTAAAAGACAAAAATACAAATAATAAACAAAAAAAAGACAATATACAAATGTGTGCAGAAAAAACAGTTAGAAAATAAAAGGGGCGAAAACACTGAAAATCCTATACCTCATAAATGGATACAAAGTCTTCAGCTTCCGAGGGCTGGAGGAGCAGTGGGTCGGACACACCACGATCACAGGCTGGACCCCAAAAACCATTTTTCCCCCTGGATTTATGCTAGATTCCAGGGGGCTGTAAGACAGATGCCACCCCCCCCAGGGCGTGGGGGGGGGGTTCAAATTATTTGTAGTTACCCTTTTAGTAAATCTATTCTCCAAGCTGCGCTGCCCCCACCTTTCCTTATCAGTGGTGTGTTCTGTTTCTAGATAAGGAATTTATTGTCCCTGTGTCCAGGAAGTCTTTGAAGAACTCTGTTTTATTTTGTTATAGGATATTTGTAGGAATGCTGGGAATGAGGCAGAGGGGGAAGCATGACAAAAATTTACATACTCTACTGTACTAGACCTATTTTTCCCACCCGAAAGTTTATTCTTTTCTAAGCTTTCCATTGAACAACCAGCTTTTGTTTCAACAGATAACCAAGGAGATGCGGGAGAAAATGATCAGCAGTACAGCGTATTCTGAAGCCAACCAGATCCGAGTCTCCCAGCGGGACTTCAAACTTTTCCGAACGCTCTTAATCCTGATGATCTCGTTTTTCATCACTTGGACTCCCGTGTTCATCGTCGTCCTGTTGATTCTCACCCATAACTTGGATAAAACCTTCCAGCTGTCACCGACCTGCTTCTTTTGGATCGTCACCTTTACGTTCTGCAACTCAATCGTTAACCCGGTTTTGTACAACATTAACTTGCTCAGGAATAAATGTTGGCGCGTTGTCTTCTGCTGCTCGGACGAGCCAGTGGACACGGAGACCACAACCAAAAAGAACGCTAATCCAAACGGTAGTGTTGAGAGTAACTAGTACAAAGGCCACAACTAGTCCAAACTATCTAAAGACAGAATAACTGCAGAAAGCTGGTGGCACCACAATCGTCCTGATTTCTCTTGGTCGGTTCCCATAGATTTGAGAAGGAGAGCAGCATCATGGTTGCCCATCATAAGCAGATCTTTGGATGTGTTCATGACCAGTCACTGTCTGCTACATATGGGAACCCTACAGGATATTGTCAGGCCGGGTCAAATGTGTTTTTTTTGCTGGGATACAACTAGAAATGAGGGATTGATTCTGCCTAAATTTGTTACGGTCGATGAATCTGTGTAAGTCAAAACTTTTTTGGGGCAGTCAAGCTTTGTGTTTAAGAGATTAAAAGGGCTTAGAACTCAGGAGTCTCATACACAACTTTTCTTGGGGTGACTAAAATAATTTTTTGGACCAAAACGAGTCTCAGAAGTTCGCTTTGTGGTTGCCCAAGGTTGATCTTTGGGTTGATCTTTGGGTTTTGAGATGACCAGAATAGTTCTGCTACATATGAGGGACCTTGTGAAATGTTGTCAGGCTAACTAGTACGAATGCCAAAGCTAGTCCGAACCATTTGACTACTGACTGGCTGCAGGAGGCTGGTGGCACCACAATCATTCTGAAATCTCTTGGCCAGTTCCCATAGATTTTCATGCTGGAGAGGAGGGCAGCTTCCTGTTTGCCCATTATAAGCAGATTCCTCTAAGCAGATCCTGGGTGTGCCGATGACCAGTCACTGTCTTCCGCCATCATCTTCCGTAGCGCTTTACAAGGTGTGATTACAGACAAGGTAAAACATATAGTACAGGGAACAATACAAAACGAGATGCCCCAAGGTTCAAACCAAGGGTTGTGAGCACAGGAGACAATAGGAAAGAGAGCCCCGCCCTTGCGAGATTACAGTCATGAATTCAGTTCGGTCAGCGAATCTTACATTTTCGGGATTCGTTTTGGGTGAATTGTGATTCTTACATTAATTCGTACCTACCAACTTTTCAGGATGGGAAAGAGGGACATTTGTTAAATTAAGCCACGCCCCCTCATTGATTGATGGATAGGAGATAGGGTGTAACAGTTACAACAATATAAAGACTTTAAATAGGCAAATGAATCATTTATTGCTGCAGATCTGATTGAAAGGGGTTGGAACTCAAGAGTCTCTCGACTTTTGGAGGGGCGAATAAAACAATTTCACCAATTTCGATTTTTTTATACGTGGAGGCTGATTCATTACTAGCGCCAGGTATCGGCAGATGAGCGTCCGTATAGTGGCGCTTAGAGCGACAGCTAGTGGACGCTGGTGTGCGGGTATTAGGCGCTGTAACAGAACGTTTCAGTTGCTGTAGTAACCTGGCCAGCATTGATGAATGAGATCTTTGTGTGATAAGATGACCAAAATTGTTCTGCCACATACGGGTACCTTATAAAATACTGCCAGGTTGCATAAAAAGGATACACACAGAGATGAGCAAATCTGTTTGGCATAAATTAAATGCAGTCCAAAATTCTTTAAAGTGGACCAAAACCCACGGAGATGGTCCTGGGGATCTATATGAAACCCCCCAGGTCGCACATAAACTCACCTTCTTTCCCAGTCCAACAGCGCATGAGCGAGCAGCGAGCGCATCTCTACTATCCATCTAGCAGGGCGCATGCCCACACCAGGCATTTGTGAATGGCCGATGCGGGAAGGCTCCCTGTTAGAGGGTATCGGAGGATGTGGCTGTCAGCGAGATCCGCTCCTGGACGAAGGGCCTCGAGCAGATCCAAACGCGCTGATTGGAAGAGCGGCCTCGCATGCGTCGTAGGACCGGAAAGAGGTGAGTTTGTTAAGGCGACCTGGGGGTTTCACACTGCGGCCCACCCCCGATCGGGATGCCTCCCACTTTAAATGTTAGGGTTGCGCTGAATTTAAAACATTGGGGGTGCTTTTGGGGGGAATGACAATTCTTATATTAAATCATTCTGTGTAAGTCAAAACTTTTGTAGGGGAGTCAAGAGATTAAAAGGCCTAAGAACTCAAGAGTCTCATACACAAATTTTCTCGGGGGCGACTGAAACTAATTCGGTGATTTTTTTTTTGGAGCAAAACAAGTCTCGGAAATTTCACTTCCTGGTTGCTCAGTCCTAAAAGCTGATCTTTGGGTTTTGAGATGACCAGCATTATTCTGCTATCTATGGGGGACCTCATAAAACATTGTCTGAGTCCGTAAAATGGGATTTAATTAAAAGAATACACTTAGACATACCTACCAACTTTTCAGGGTGGGAAAGTGGGACATTTGGTAAATTAGGCCACGCCCCCTCACTGAGGGATAGATAGGAGATTGGTTATAAGAGTTAAAACAATATAAACCCTTTAATGGGCAAATGAATCATTTATTGCTGCACATCTGCATGTTACACCTCAAAGAGGGACAAATAGAAACAATGAGGGGGACATGGACTCAATAGAGGGACAGACCCTCCAAATCAGGGACACTTGGGAGGTATGCACTTAGAGACGTGCAAATCTATTTGGCACAAATCAAATTCAGCCCAAGATTCCTGACATTTTAGGATAGCACTGAATTTGTAAGTGTGGGGATCTTTCTGGGGGTGAATCACAATAGTCATACTTGGCGTTTAAGAGGCTGAACATAGGAGTAGCAAAGCTTCATGGCACCCGGGGCAAATTTTCGAAATGGCGCCCCCCCATCGGTGGTCAGGCTTCCCTTTGGCGTCCCTCTGACCTGTTGCACCCGGGGCATGTGCCCCCCCCCCCAGTTACACACCTGAGTTGAAAGAGTTTCATATATTGCTATAGAATGGCAAGGGAACCCCCTTGTGGTTTGTTTCAGGTAGTACAACAAGATTGGTTCATGGCTATAGGGGAATGCAGATAGAGTTGCGGTGGGATTCAAGGGAGAGGGGGGCAAATCAGGGCTCCCACCTCCGGTCCTCCAATGCCATGACTGATCTACAGGGGGGGCTTTGAGTTGACCACACAAACTCGCATATCTTTTAGTTTTTCAGGATGGGAAAGAGGGACAATGAGAATCATGTCCCCTCATTAAGGGATTGAGGAAGCCAAGCCCTCTCATTGATGGATAGGAGATACATTGTAACAGTTACAACAATAGCAACACTTTGAATAGAAGAATGAATCATTTATTGGTGCAGATCTGCATGTTACACCTCAAAGAGGGACAGTATGTAAATGAAGCCACGCCCCCCTCATTGAGGGATTGATGAAGCCACGCCCCCTCGTTGAAGGATGTATAGGAGATACATTGTAAATATCAGTTTTTTTCAATACTGGAGGTACTTACCAGCTTGACAAAAGGACAGATGATAAGAAGCTGGGGGCTGCATTGCAGTTGGAGGGGCTTCTTGACCCTAAACCGGAACAACACCAATTTTTAATAAAATGGCCGTTGTGCCCTGCCCTGCTGATACCCCCCCCCCCCCGACAGGTAGAACTTAAAGTGGAACTTCACTTATAAATGACCCCTCCCCTCCGCCCTGCCACCCTACCCTGGCACTGAGGCAGGAAAAACTCTTACCTTAGCCAGACGCCCCTCGCCGATTCTCCCGGTCCCCCAAGGCAGCTGCAGGAAAATAAGTAAAGCCACATCTCCCGGTTCACTTGATTGGGCGGGGGGAGCACGCACAAAGCCGGGGGATGCAGCTCTGTGTCTTCTGTCCAAGATGGCGGCACCCAGGATCCAGAGCTGGGCGCCTGGCTAAGGTAAGGGTTTTTTTTTTTCTGCCTCAGTGCCAGGGTAGGGAGGCAGGGCAGGGAGAGTGTCATTTTTAAGTGACGTTCTGCTTTAGGGTCGTACCTTTCAAATCGTTCCCCCAGTAAACTTGAGGCCCATGATTGGCTGCCATGGTCACATGGTCCAACGCTTGTTAAAGGTGCACTATTGCTATTTTGACTCACCAAATGGCAGTAATGTGAATCCTGTAGACAGCTCCACGTTCCTTGTGTGTGTCTGTGATGGATGTTTCTTTACTCCATAAGGCTTGGCAGATAGCTTAACTCAACTGCTCGAGGATCACGTGGATACGTTTTAAAAGCTTTATTTCAGTACAGGATGTTGCAGCAAAACTTCTTACAGCAGACATGTACATTCAGTGCAGCTGGAAACTTACTTGTGATGTAACCCATACAAAAGCAATAGGTAGAAAGACTGTAGCTGCAGAAGGGAGCAGCAGGTGTGCACTGCTTGGATGCCAGAATAGAAATGGCAGAAGGAGAGGGGTATGAGGGAGGAGTTACTCACATCAGTGCAAGACTAAGGGAGCCTGGAAGGGACAAGTGGAATTTAAGGCACACTGTGCAAATAAACATTATATTAAACTGTTACCTCAGGTAAATTAAAATACACGTTGTGGGACATGACAATTGCGAAATTGTGTAATATTAAAAATACATACAAACATGTCGGCTAATGAGAGGAGGGGTCACTTATACACCTGAACTGAATAAAACTCCGGCCAAGCTTGTGGTTTATTCCCTTAGGGTGACAGGTTTAGTGTATTATTGAGCCATTTTTCACGATAGTGCTCCTTTAATATAGAGAGAATAGAACACTAGGACCATACACACAGGCTTTTGCTGGAGAGGTAAGCAGACCCTACATTCCGGGCAGGGGCCCACAGGTTCCACAGAACGATGCTTTCTGCTAGTGCCCCCCCTAGTGGCCAAGACCATGCTGCGGATTACAGCTCTCAACAAAAGGTGGCCCACATTTGCCCCTAATGCTGCTTTTACACCAGAGCGATTGCCGGATGTTTGTGATCGAAATTCTGCCTATAGTAATCTAGATGGTAGTTACTTATTATTATTAATTATTATTATTCTTTAAATTCTTTTTTGATTATATACTTTGTCAACAATTGGAGGATTCCTTTCAGTGGAACCCACAAGCCACCACTAGGTGAACGTGGACCTGCATTACTTCCTCCATTCAGGGAGTCTATTTGATTGACTATATATATATATATATATATATACCTCCCAAGTGTCACTGATTTGAAGGGACTGTCCCTCTTTAGAGTCCATGTCCCTCTGTGTCTCGTTGTTCTTCTCTGTCCCTCTTTGAGGTGTAACATGCAGATCTGTATCAATAAATGACTGATTTGCCTATTCATAGTGTTTATATTGTTTTAACTGTTACATCTTATCTTCTATGGCCTAATTTAACAAATGTCCCTCTTTCCCACCCTGAAAAGTTGGTAGGTATTTGTGTGTGTGTGTGTATATATATATATATATATATATATATATATATATATATATAAGCAGACTGGCCACAAGGAGACCTGGGACAGTGCCTGGTTGGCTACACTGCTCTGGGGCCAGTTGGGCTGCTGCTTTTAACACCCACATTCAATCCCTGCCCCTTAGTCTCCCTCTCAGCCCGCTGTACCCACAAGCCAGGGAACCCCAGCCTCATACCCAGTCCCACTGTACACACAAGCCAGGGAACCCCAGCCCTGTACCCAGCCCCACTGTACCCACAAGCCAGGGAACCCCAGCCCCCTGTACCCAGCCCCACTGTACCCACAAGCCAGGGAACCCCAGCCCCACTGTACCCAGCCCCACTGTACCCACAAGCCAGGGAACCCCAGCCCCACTGTACCCAGCCCCACTGTACCCACAAGCCAGGGAACCCCAGCCCTGTACCCAGCCCCACTGTACCCACAAGCCAGGGAACCCCAGCCCTATATCCAGCCCCACTGTACCCACAAGCCAGGGAACCACAGGCCCATACCCAGCCCCACTGTACCCACAAGCCAGGGAACCCCAGCCCCACTGTACCCACAAGCCAGGGAACCCCAGCCCTATACCCAGCCCCACTGTACCCACAAGCCAGGGAACCCCAGCCCTATACCCAGCCCCACTGTACTCACAAGCCAGGGAACCGTAGCCCTATACCCAGCCCCGCTGTACCCACAAGCCAGGGAACCGCAGCCCTATACCCAGCCCCACTGTACCCACAAGCCAGGGAACCCCAGCCCCATACCCAGCCCCACTGTACCCACAAGCCAGGGAACCGTAGCCCTATACCCAGCCCCACTGTACCCACAAGCCAGGGAACCCCAGCCCCATACCCAGCCCACTGTACCCACAAGCCAGGGAACCCCAGCCCCATACCCAGCCCCACTGTACCCACAAGCCAGGGAACCCCAGCCCCATACCCAGCCCCACTGTACCCACAAGCCAGGGAACCCCAGCCCCATACCCAGCCCCACTGTACCCACAAGCCAGGGAACCGTAGCCCTATACCCAGCCCCACTGTACCCACAAGCCAGGGAACCCCAGCCCCATACCCAGCCCCAGCATCATGATGGGGGAGGCCTCAGCAATAAATTATCTGAGGAGGCCTCAGATAATAAAAGTTATAGGTGAGTAGATAGGTCCCAAAATATTGGTGATGGTGCCAGGATGAGGGCCAATGACAGCAGCAGGACGGTGGTAATAATTCCGGTGCTGTTTATAGTGTATTTGGGTAGATTCGGCACAGGGTGAGTATTCATATGGTTTGGCGTGAGAGAGACTTTAAAGCAGACCAAAACACTGCAAACCCAACCCTAGAGTCCACACCTGAAGTTGTTAGTAGTGAAACGTGACAAGTTAAAGCGGACCAAAACCCACTGAACCTGTGAAATACATTTGGCCAAAGCCCCTGTCAATACTCCATGAGTATTTAGAAATGGATATTTTCACATTCTGAATTGTTTTTTCTGTTGTCCCTCTCTGTAAGATGTCAGGTGATCAGTCATTGCTTAGGTGTGGCAATGACATCATCGCCACACACAACAGTGACAATGACTGGAGGAGGCGGAGCTTTACAGCTAAAACAGGCGCCATTATCTGGGATTAGGGTGAAGCAGGAGTGGTGAAAATAGGCAAAAGGTTCTCCGCATGGGGAGAGCAATACAGGGGATGCTAGTTAAAAATGTGGGTTTTGGTCCGCTTTAAATACTTACAAAACACTTACCTAGGACCTTGGTGTAAAATTACCAGTTGTAGGTGTCACAGCCCGGGTGGAGCGGACTCGGGTGTGGATCCCCTTTGACTGGCAGGTACCGCGTCAGGGGAGCGGAGTCTAAGAGGCCACCGGTATTCACCAGAGCCCATCGCAAGGCAGGTTGGTCTTGTGCGGCGAATGACCTCCAGGTCGCTACCCCCCAACAGCGGCCCAGTCCCACGGTTAGCTGAGGCTCAGCGGGGTACACAAGAGGCAGGCAAAAGGCGTAGTACACACAGGCAGAGGTCAGGGCTGGCAGCACAGGTTCGTAGTAAAGGTGAGTAGCCAAGGTCGGGGCAGGCGGCAAAGGTTCAGCGTCGGGGACAGGCAGAGGTCGGTACACGGGTGAGCAATCCAAAAGCAACTGACATGGAAAGACCAAGATCCGGCACTGATGGAAAGGAAATGCCCCTTTAAATAGGGGAAGTGGATGCAGGATTGAATGAGCAGGCACCAATCAGTGCTGTACAGGCCCTTTAAATCTCATGAATCCAGTGCACGCGCCCTCTAGTGGACGGGGACGTGCGCGCACCTGACCATGCGAGGAGGAAGCATGGGGGGAAGGGAGACGGCTGGGAGCAGCCATGGAGGTGAGGGAAGTGCTGCGAGATGGGCGCGCAGCACTCGCCCTAACAGTAGGATTCGTTACAGTTTAACATTGAACCACCCCATGAAGTTTGTACTGCGTGTTAAAGCGCGCTAAAACTTGTGTTTGAAATGATCTGCATAATCCAGGGCCTTGTTTTTAAAGAGGAACAAAACCCTAGAATTTCACTATCCTGGGTTTTGTTCCTCCTTATTTGTGATTTCCCCTGTGTGTGTATCCCCCACGATCAGGGCTGGCCTAAGGGTTAGGGTCACCCTGTGCAAGAATTCAGGATGGGCCCCCCCCCACATAAACACTATGCGAACAACAGAGGGAATATTGAAAAGGGGGAGACAGAGAGATGGGACAAGAAAAACAGAGGGGATGTAGAATAAAATAGACTGAAGGTAGACAAGAGAGAGATAAAAAAAAAAGAAATAAGAGGAAATGTGGAAAAGAGAAGGAGAGAAGAGGAAAGCAATGTCATATGTAGAGTAGGATGAGAGAGAGGATGGAGGGACTTTGGAAAAGATAAAGAAGAGGAATAGCTAAAAAAAAAATAGGACGACAAAGAAAATGAGAGAGAAGGAAACTGAAAGAATGTGGCAAGAGAAAGATGGAGAGAATATTGAAATGAATGCAAGATGGGAGGAATGTGGGTAAAGAAGAGAAAAGGATAATGAATGAAGAAATTAGATTAAGATGGGAGGAATGTGGGTAAAGAAGAGAAAAAGATAATGAATGAGGAAATTAGATTACGATGGGAGGAATGTGGGTAAAGAAGAGAAAAAGATAATGAATGAAGAAATTAGATTAAGATGGGAGGAATGCGGATAAAGAAGAGAAAAAGATAATGAATAAGGAAATTAGATTAAGATGGGAGGAATGTGGGTAAAGAAGAGAAAAAGATAATGAATGAAGAAATTAGATTAAGATGGGAGGAATGTGTGTAAAGAAGAGAAAAAGATAATGAATGAGGAAATTAGATTAAGATGGGAGGAATGAGGGTAAAGAAGAGAAAAAGATAATGAATGAGGAAATGAGATTAAGATGGGAGGAATGAGGGTAAAGAAGAGAAAAAGATAATGAATGAAGAAATTAGATTAAGATGGGAGGAATGTGGATAAAGAAGAGAAAAAGATAATGAATGAGGAAATTAGATTAAGATGGGAGGAATGCGGATAAAGAAGAGGAAAAGATAATGAATGAAGAAATTAGATTAAGATGGGAGGAATGTAGTAAAACAAGAGTGTGGAGGAGAGAGAGCGAGAAAGTGAGTTGAATAGGGCTAGAATAAAAAGATGGAAACAATGAGGAGAAAGAAAGCGAGAGAAAGAAAAAAGGAGAAAGAAAGAAAATGAGGAAAAGAGGAAATAAGAAATAGAGAAAAATAGAGAGCGAAAGAAAGAGAGAGAGAGAGAGTAAAAAATGGAAAAGAAAGATAAAGGAAACGTAAAAATGGAGGAAGATGTGAAGAAGCTGAAAAGAGAGGCAGACGAGAAGGTGAGAAGAAAATGGAAGGGGAGATACAGAAAGAGAGGAAAATGGAGGGATCGTGAACAAAAGAGAAAGATGGAGGGGATGTGGAAATGAGAGCAAGATAGAAGATGTGTGGGTAAAGGAGATAAAAAGATAATGGAGGGAGGAATGTAGGAAAACAAGAGTGTAGAGGAGAAAGAGAGAGAAAGCGAGTTGACTAGGGCTAGAATAAAGAGAGGGAAACAATTAGGAGTAAAAAAGCGAGAGAAAGAAAATGAGAGAGAGGAAAAAAGAAATAGAGAAAGACAGAAAGGTGAAAAAAAGAGAGAGAGAGAGAGAAAAAACTGGAAAAGAGAGATAAAGGGAAGGTAAAAACGGAGGAAAATGTGAAGAAGCTGAATAGACAGGCAGACGAGAAGGTGAGAAGAGAGGGAAGAGAGATGGAAGGGGAGATACAGAAAGAGAGGAAAATGGAGGGATCGTGAACAAAAGAGAAAGATGGAGGGGATGTGGAAATGAGAGCAAGATAGAAGATGTGTGGGTAAAGGAGAGAAAAAGATAATAGAGGGACGAATGTAGGAAAACAAGAGTGTAGAGGAGAAAGAGAGAGAAAGCGAGTTGACTAGGGCTAGAATGAAGAGAGGGAAACAATTAGGAGTAAAAAAGCGAGAGAAAGAAAGAAAGAAAATGAGAGAGAGGAAAAAAGAAATAGAGAAAGATAGAGAGTGAAAGAAAGAGAGAGAGAGAAGAAAAAAACTGGAAAAGAGAGATAAAGGGAAGGTAAAAACGGAGGAAGATGTGAAGAAGCTGAATAGACAGGCAGACGAGAAGGTGAGAAGAGAGGGAAGGAGAGAATGAAAATGGAAGGGGAGATACAGAAAGAGAGGAAAATGGAGGGATCGTGAAAAAAAAGAGAAAGAAGGAATAAGGACAATTCAAGAAGAAAAGGGTAAAAGAGAATGATAGAGAAATGTGCAAAAAACAAAGGAGAATGATGGGGGGTCGGGATGGCACCCTGTGAGACAGCACAACTTGCACACCCCAAAGGCCTGGTGTACAGAAAGACACAAAGTGTAGTTAAATCATTGGTGGGACAGACAGATATTACCATACCTCCCTCATTTGGAGGGACTGTCCCTCTTTTGCGTCCATGTCCCCCTGTCCCTCGTTGTTCTCATTTGTCCCTCTTTGAGGTGTAACATGCAGATCTGCAGCAATAAATGATTAATTTGCCTATTCAAAGTGTTTCTATTGTTGTAACTGTTACATCCTATCTCCTTCCCATCCCTCAATGAGGGGGCGTGGCTTCATCCATCCCTCAATGAGGGGGCGTGGCTTCATTACAAATTGTCCCTCTTTCCCACCCTGAAAAGTTGGAAGGTATGCATCACATACATAACCATTAACCTGCTGAATCATAACCCAAAAAAGTTACAATGTTATTTCTATATTTCGATGGATAGAAAAGGGTAGGTGCATTGATCAATGAAACAGTATGTGGAGTACATAAGTATATTTATTGCTCTATTCCCAGAAACGATAATCACAGACATCACGAAATGCGTCTACGGATTGCTCAAGCGTTCATTTGCAGTGCATACGATTAATCTTGCTATAAAATATATACAATGCTCGTGTAGTCACATGTCCTCCAGCCCCCGGTCTATACGGGCTCCTCGCCGGTCACTCCGAAGCTGGGGGGGGGGGGGGCGCTGGCGGTCTGCTTGCCAACGTGGATTCATCAGAATGCGTTACAAATGCCTGTGAGGACAAGAGGGACAAATGAATGTAATGCCTGACGCCCGTTCTTACCGTCTAAAGGGACTTTGTGCATCTACTAACACAAAGAACTATTTCTACTTAACTTTATCTATAGGGGTCCCATTCGCATAACTGTTTTAGCTGTTCTGTATAGGGTACATCTACTAACACAAAGTACTATTTCTACTTAACTTTATCTATAGGGGTCCCATTCGCATAACTGTTCTGGCTGTTCTGTATAGGGTACATCTACTAATGCAAAGTTCTATTTCTACTTAACTTTATCTATAGGGGTCCCATTCGCATAACTGTTCTGGCTGTTCTGTAAAGGATACATCTACTAATACAAAGTACTATTTCTACTTAACTTTATCTATAGGGTCCCCTCTGCATAAATGTTCTGGCTGTTCTGTAAAGGATACATCTACTAATACAAAGTACTATTTCTACTTAACTTTATCTATAGGGGTCCCCTCTGCATAACTGTTCTGGCTGTTCTGTAAAGGATATATCTACTAATACAAAGTACTATTTCTACTTAACTTTATCTATAGGGGTCCCCTCTGCATAACTGTTCTGGCTGGTCTGTAAAGGATACATCTACTAATACAAAGTACTATTTCTACTTAACTTTATCTATAGGGTCCCCTCTGCATAAATGTTCTGGCTGTTCTGTAAAGGATACATCTACTAATACAAAGTACTATTTCTACTTAACTTTATCTATAGGGGTCCCCTCTGCATAACTGTTCTGGCTGTTCTGTAAAGGATACATCTACTAATACAAAGTACTATTTCTACTTTCTTTATCTATAGGGGTCCCCTCTGCATAAATGTTCTGGCTGTTCTGTATAGGGTACATCTACTAATACAAAGTACTATTTCTACTTAACTTTATCTATAGGGGTCTCCTCTGCATAAATGTTCTGGCTGTTCTGTATAGGGTACATCTACTAATACAAAGTACTATTTCTACTTTTTTTTATCTATAGGGGTCCCATTCGCACAACTGTTTTAGCTGTTCTGTATAGGGTACATCTACTAACACAAAGTACTATTTCTACTTAACTTTATCTATAGGGGTCCCCTCTGCATAACTGTTCTGGTTGTTCTGTAAAGGATATATCTACTAATACAAATTACTATTTCTACTTTCTTTATCTATAGGGGTCCTCTCTGCATAACTGTTCTGGCTGTTCTGTATAGGATACATCTACTAATAAAAAGTAGTATTTCTTCTTAACTTTATCTATAGGGGTCCCATCTGCATAACTGTTCTGGCTGTTCTATAAAGCTTTACAATGAACTATTCTGTCCAATAGGAGCCAATCGGATGGCCCATGTGTCCTGCGGCCTGTAAGTAAAACGACCGCTTTTGGAGTGCTAAATGTGGGACAGTTTAAAGTGGACCAAAACCCAGAATTTTGACTATCCTGGCTTTTGGTCCTTTCCCAAGGGGCACTCCAATCGGGGGTGCCCCACTGCGTGAAACCCCTTAGATCGCCCGAACAAACTCACCTCTTCCTGGTCCTTTGACAAATGCGCAGGCCACTCATCCAAGCAGCGCACTCGGAGACGCTGATGTCACGCTATCTAAGACGGCGTCTAAGGCCAGCAGCTCCGAGCGCGCTGGCGGCTGCATCCCCTGCTTCCCTCTAACAGGGAGTGTTCCTTCCTCGGCCATTCACAAATAGCCGGCCTGCTAGAGGGACAGCGGGATGCGGCCACGGCGCGCTCATGCGCCGTTGGACTGGGAAGCACTAAGTGAACAGGGCGACCTGGGGGGTTTCACACAGCGGGGTATCCTAATTTTGAATGCCCTGGGGGGAGGGAATCGATCGGCCCGGGAATCTTGGTTTTGGTCCACTTTAAGACCAGTTTGTGGGTCATGGGTGTGGTGGGGCATTATATATCTGCAGCAATCTAAGCTACTCATGTGTGTAATTAGGTCACATACACCAGGGATCTTCGGTCCACAATGTGGACAGTGGACATCATGCCTTGAAGAGGACCAAAACCCACACGGGAGTCTATGAGACAGGGCAGGGAATCGGGGTGTGGCTTAATTTAGAAATTGTCCCTCTTTCCCACCCTGAAAAGTTGGAAGGTATGCATTACATTTTGGGGTTACATAACTATTCACCTATTACATAGCCCAAAAAGTTAGAATGTTATTTCTATATGCCGATGGATAGAAAAAGGTAAGTGCATAGATCAATCAGACTATCCTGGGTTTCGTTCCTTTCCCCAGGGGCGCACACCGGCTGGCGTGGGCACGCGCCCTTCTAGAGGGACAGCGGGATGCGGCCGCGGCTCGCGCATCCACCGTTGGACCAGGAAGCACTAAGTGAACAGGGAGACCTGGGGGGTATCACCCAGCGCGGCATCCCAATTTTAGATTCCCGGGCCGATCACGCTTGGATTTGGTCCACTTTAAGACCGGTTTGTGGGTCATGGGTGTGGTGGGGCATTATATATCTGCAGCAATCTAAGCTACTCATGCGTGTAATTAGGTGTAGCCCTTCCCACGGTCACGCCAAGGATCTTCGGTCCACAATGTGGACAGTGGGACATCATGCCTTAAAGAGGACCAAAACCCCCCAGGGCAGGCATACTCGCTGCCCCCTGGGCACCCCGATCGAGGGTGGCCTGCTGTGTGAAATGCCCAGGTCGCCCGAAAACATCCCCGCTATCCCTTTAGCAGGGCTCACTGCAAAAAGTAGGCACAGTCTGATGGGCAAAAAAACAACCCTTGTTCTCAAATTAAAGGGGCGTACTCCCCCACCCCAGCTATTACCATTGCACACAAACAAAGAAACACTGGCTGGGGTATGTATTCAGGGCACTGCTCCAATAAAAACCCTAATAAGTATATTCACGAATTGATCACCAAGCGATATTATCATCCAACCATCTAATATTTCCAAACATCCCCTATTGATGGTAATATCGCTTGGTGATCAATTGGGGAGCATAAATGACCCCTTGTGGACATTAACTAGCATCTGGTGAACCTTAGCCAGTGCCTAGGGAGGTGTTTGGGTGTTTGCTTTTAATGTGACATGTCATGTGTGTTTTTTATGTGCAGAGATGATTTTGGATTTATTGGAGCAGTTCCCTGAATACATACCCCAGCCAGTATCCCTTTAGCAGGGCACGTGGCATGCTCCCTTTTACAGGGTAGCAGGGCTTGGATCCTCCAACGTTAAACGAGCTCCTGGACAAAGGGGCTCAAGCGGACATACGGTCGCGTGGGACTCTCCAACCAATAGCGGGACTTCTAGTCAGTTTACCTGTAACCAACATCCTATACATTCCTTGGTATACGTATACTATGTGGATATTGCGTCTTTTTCACAGTAATGTGATGCCCTCAACAATGGCACTAAAAAAGCTCAGCCCAAATTTTTACTGTGATTCACCTTGACCTAAACTAAAGCAACGTCCAGATTATGGGCCATCCAAAGTTTCCCACTGGCCTTTACTGCAATGTCACATGATGGGTGGCCTAGGTTATGCTAGGGAACATATACCAAGCTCTCATCGAGGGTCTAAAAAGAGTTAATGACATTGGTCACCAACAGCTTCTCGATTCACATGAAAGCTACGGATGTGTTCTACCATTTTTACATATATGTTATTAGAAATATTCTCTACCATTCCCGTGAAAACTAGGGATAAGTTCTACCCCACTAAAATTAAAGCTTTTAAAATGTTCAACTGAAAGTCCTGGAGATTGTGTCATTTATGTGAAAGGATTGGAGATGTTCTGCTTTATTCCTGTGAAAACCTTGCAGATAAATTACTGCATTCAACTGGAATCTTCTCTATTCACATGAAAGCTATGGGTAACTTAGATCTTTCGGAAAGTTCTAATCTATTCAACTAAAAGATTGGAGATATCCTGTGCATTCACATGTAAACCTTGAATATGTTCTACTCCATTTACATGAAAGCCATGGGTATGTTTGACTCCATTCATGTAAAATCTGTGCATATGTTCTACTCCATTAACCTAAATGAGTTGGAAAGGTTTTACTTCATTCAAATGTAAGCTTTGGAGATGCTGTTCTTTATTTAGCTAAAGATTTTGGAGAAGTCCCCCTGTGCCATTCACTTAAAAGCTTTGGAGATGTTCTACTTTATTCACATAAAAACCTTGGAGACGTTCTACTCCATTGCTCAGCAAAGCCCCTAACCACCCCATGCTTAGAACTGTCTCCTTCCCACACAAGGGTTCTGCCGATGTCGACACAAAACTGACCATAACTGGGCTGCTGCGTGTTCCCGCACCCAATCCGGATACAGAATCATAGTATCATCGTATTGTAGTCGTATTGAAGTCTGCAGGGCTGGTGAAACCGATAATGATTTAGGAGAGCATGCAGCGTGAGCATATGGGCTGTGTTGGACATGGACACCTGGGATATGTTTCGCTCCATTCAACTTAATACCTTGGAGATGTACTCCATTTACATGAAGTTTTTGGAGATGTTCTTCTCAATTCACGTACAGCTTAGGAGATGTTCTTCTCCATTCATGTACAGCTTAGGAGATGTTCTTCTCCATTCATGTACAACTTAGGAGATGTTCTTCTCTATTCATGTACAGCTTTGAAGATGTTCTACTCCATTAATGTACAGCTTAGGAGGTGTTCTTCTCCATTAATGTACAGCTTAGGATGTGTTCTTCTCCATTCATGTACAGCTTAGGAGATATTCTACTCCATTCATGCACAGCTAAAATATGTTTTTCTCCATTCATGTACAGCTTATGAGAAGTTCTTCTCCATTCATGTGCAGCTTTGGAGATGCTGTTCTCCATTCATGTACAGCTTTGGAGATGTTCTTCTCCATTCATGTACAGCTTTGGAGATGCTCTTCAATATTCATGTACAGCTTTGGAGATGTTCTCTATTCATGTACAGCTTTGAAGATGTTCTTCTCCATTCATGTACAGCTTTGGAGAAGCTCTTCTCGATTATTGCACAGCTTTGGAGATGTTCTTCTCCATTGATGTACAGATTAGGAGATGTTCTTCTCCATTGATGTACAGCTTAGGAGATGTTCTTCTCCATTAATGTACAGCTTAGGAGATGTTCTTCTCCATTGATGTACAGCTTAGGAGATGTTCTTCTCCACTAATTTACAGCTTAGGAGATGTTCTACTCCATTCACCTATGATTTACCCTAAGATTTAGAGATGTTCTTGAGAATTTGCCTAAAAGCTTTGGCCATATTCTGCTACTTTTCCTTTTTTTTCAACAGAACCAGAGTATGACAGACGCACCTTTCCAACACTATTGGAGACCCAGCCTTAGTGGAGGAGGAGGTGTGGGGACATATATTCCCCAGACTGTGCGTTTTTTTACATTAAATACTTTCACTAGTCTGACCGGCTTTCTTAATCCAAAGTATGAAAGAAAGGTTTGGCATTTAATTTTGCTAAAAAATAACATTATAAGAATGGGCCCAAGAACCTTCAGGTGAAGTGAATATATAAACAAGTAGGAATTGCTAGATCCAAAATCCTGAAACAATGAGGCTCAACCAAATTAGCGCATGGACCTGAGGTAGATAATTGGTGTTTTATCCTCAAACAAGGCTTGAAGACCTCTAATGGGTTAGGAGGCTGAATTTAGTAGACCAACTAGAGTGCATGGCAGGGAATTCAGTGGGAGCTCCTGTCCCTTTTAAGGTCTCACCTTACACCATAATCACAGTGTGTGATGAATATCTTACCATTGTGGGCCACAATTCTGTACATTCTGGCCAAGCACAGCTCATCCTGACGTTTTCTGACAATCCTCTGTGCTTCAGGAGTCAGTCCATTTCTGTTTCGAGAGAAGACAAAGGAGTAGCTGTTCTTGCACTCTCCACTTTCATCCTCCTCCCGGCATGAGTAGATGATGGAGTAGTTGTCGTAGTCTGTGTCTACAATCCAGTGTCTGTCAACTGAAAGCAAAAGAGGTCATCTCAGTGATTTAATAATGATTTTGTTTGACCATGACCGAGTTGTGCACCAAGAGAACTTCCCTAAAAATTATTCAGAAGGTCATTTACATGATATCTACTGATGATATTGTATGACCATGATTGACTTGTCTAACTAGACAATGGGGTCGATTGAGAGCCTGGGGTAAAATCTCACTCCTTTCTTAGCAGAGAAAATTGCTATTAACTTTCATTGTCTACCTTAGGCCTGAAAATTTACCCCCAGTAGACAATGAAAGTGAATGGCAGTTTTCTTTCCTAAACGAGAAGTGAGCTTTCTCACCAGGTTCTGAATCAACCCCAATGACTGGTAGGTTCGCCCCATGTGATCAACCATTGATATTGTATGGCTGAGTTGGGTACTTAGAAAACATCTTAAAATCAATCAGCACATAATTTCCATGAGAGTAATAGTGTAATTGTATTACGATGATGGGGTTGTCTTTGAGGCAGTGTCTCCCAAAACTGTCCTCAAGACCCACCAAAATATCTTGGGCCTCCACATACTCCACTGGTATTACTACTTCTGTGCCCCATGTGGAGATCCACAAAACATCACCTGTTGGTGGGGTTTGAGAACAGGTTTTGGAAAACTATTGTAGGCCATTGGTTACTCTCTGTGGGCACCATTGATCTTAAAAACCTCTAGGTCTCTGGACAGCAGAACTGGGTGCCGACTTAAGTATTAAAGCAGTAGTTCCAAACCTTGTCTTCAAGTACCAACAACGTAGCATAATCTGTGGACCTCTAGGCAGGAAGCTTTAGATCATTGCTGAGATCATACTTATTTCATATGCATCTGTGTGGAGATCTGCAGATCCTGACCTGTCGGTGTTTCTCAGACCTGACCTCCAGGCCCACCAACAGGACATGTTTTGGGGGCCCCACACACTCGCTTTTTTTACTACGTCCACTTATGTGGAGATCCACAAAACATACCCTGTTGGTCGGCCGTGAGGATAAATTTTGGTAATGGCGGTCGTGTGAGGGCAGTTAGTAAGGTTCTGCTACCCCTCATCTCTCTGAAAGCATAAATCTTGGTAATGGCGGTCGTGTGAGGGCTGTTAGTAAGGTTCTGCTACCCCTCATCTCTCTGAAAGCATACATTTTGGTAATGGCGGTCGTGTGAGGGCTGTTAGTAAGGTTCTGCTACCCCTCATCTCTCTGAAAGCTTTTCCTTACCTCCTTGTTCAAGGTGTGCTGCCATTCCGTGATACTTCATGATGAATTTAGCGGGGTCCTCAGTGTCCTGGAACGTGCCCACCATGTCAGCGCAGACCTCCATTCTAAACAAAAGCCATATTAGATGTGATATATAAGGATAAATAAAGTTCCTTTGAATAACATGAAACAATAACCGATTATAATGAGAAATTGTATTTTACTATTGTCCACTGTGATGCCATCTTTACTGTGGGACTAGGTGGGATTGCCCCCCCCCCCCCCCCGCCAGGCTAATGCCCTTAAAAGAAGAAAAGATCTAGGGTGGGCCACCTAAACTGTTCCCCAGTACATCTGACTCCAGAAACCTAAAGCGGACCAACAGTCAACAAATAATTTAAATAAGACCACCACAACTAACAGTGCTCATATGCATCCCTCTCCATGGCAATTTATAAAAAATAATTTTCCTTTTTCTAACGCCTACTGGAATAAATTTTAAAAACAAGATGGCCGCTCATGGGCTTGCAGGCCACTTGCAAACAGGAAGTCGTTCTGGGCTTCCTGTTACTGTCATTTATATCAGTTGGAAGAGGAAGCTCTAAAATGGCCGCTACCTTTCTTTTCCAACTGTGCCAGACTGTTGGTCCGGTTTAAATGAAATTCTTCAGGGCTGCAGAATTTACTCATACCCAGTATGAGGTGCGAACACAGATGCATACGTATACAGAAGGAATTCATTGTGCCAGAGAATCTTTATACAATGAGCATGGAGGAATAAAAACACGTTTATAAAATGGTAGGCTAAATTACTTCAGTAGGCCAGGTTTAGGCTTATTAGGAGATTAGGGGGTTTGGGTTCCGCCTACTCTGAGAAAAGGGGTTTTCCATTCCAGCCATTTCAGGCTACCACTTGGAGGACTTTCTAGCCTAGGGAATGGGTGATAGGTAGTAAGACTGAGATGGGAAATAAATACTTCAAAGCCATTCACCGGGGAAGGGGGGAGTTATTTTTGAAGGCTTGGTGAAGGATGGAGGGTAGGCTACTGCAGTGAGTCCAGGGGACAAATGGGTGGAGGGTGGCATATGGAGGAAATAGGATGTATGTAATTTGGAGGGGAGATGGGGAAACAGGAATGTCGAGGGGGGGGGGGGCTGCAGAGAACACCAGCAAAAGGGAGAGCTCTGACACTGAGAAGCAGGTAGGCCGGAAGCACCCATCAGAAGGGAGAAGAGAGGGGATGGGATGTTGAGGGGGAGGGAGGGTGAGTAGGGAGTGTCGAGTGGGTTGGAAGAGGGGACATCCTACAGCAGTGCTCCCCAACCCTCTCCTGGAGACCCACCAAAAGATCATGTTTTGCAGATCTCCAAAAAGACTCACAGGTGAAGTGATAAGTGCTAGATCCGGCTATGTGGAAATACACAAAAACTGCAGTGGTACATGTGTATCACCCACCTCTACAGTAAAGTTCATCAGTGACCCACTTTCTGCTTTGGAAATCAGAGACACCCTGCTCTCTAGTGGTCAACCGCTAGCACAAACTCCTTAGGGGTCATGCGGCCACAAACGAGGGCAGTGTGGGCTGCATGCGACTCCCGTGCCACAGATTGTGCATCCATGGTATAGAATATATACCCACTCACTATGTGAACTTAATCTGGTTAGTAATTGGTTGGGGACCACTTATCTAGATTGCGGTGATAAGAAGTTGGGTGTGACCCTTAAGAAACTTGGCAATGGACAAAAAGAATGTGAAAGTAGGACTATTATGCAGAATGCAAATCCAGTTGACCAAAAAATGACCAAAACAGTTGCTGTACTTAAAAGAAAAGGATGGTTGGCTCACCCTGCAAGGAAAACTCTGCCTCTGGCTGTTGCCTGCATCTGTCCGTTCTCATCAACATCAAATGTGGCTATGATGTCATCATAGAGGAAAAGTCCCTTTGGGTCCTTCTTGGCCACGGCGTACCAAGTACCAGTGTACTGAAAGAGGAATTTAAAAAAATCAATTAGATAAATGAATTAGATGTTCTTTTGAAAACACGGTACAATGTGAAGTATTAGCCCCCCCACCCCCAGTGGTAAATTCTTGTCATGTCCCACGACGTGTGTTTTATATTACCCAGGGTAACTGTATAATATAATTTTTTATTTATTTATTTTATTTGCATAGGCTGAGCAGCGTGCCTTTTATTGCCTTTGTCCCTTCCTAGCTCCCTTAGTCTTGCTTTGATGCAAGTAGCTCCTCCCTTCTTCCCCTCTCCCTCAGCCATTTCTAGTTGGACATCCAAGCAGTGCACACCTGCTGCTCCCTTCTGCAGTTACAGTCTTTCTACCTGCTGTTGCTGCATGGGTTACATCACAAGTTTCCCACTGTATTGAGCGTACATGTCAAGATTTATGCTGTAAGAAGTGTTTTTATTGCAAGATTTTGTACTGAAATAAAGCCTTTGAAACTTATCTTACGTGATCCACGAACAGCCGAGTAAGCTATCTGCCAAGCCTTATGGAGTAAAGTAACATCCATCACAGACACACACAGAGAACGTGGAACTGTCTACAGGATTCGTAATACTGTCATTTGGTGAGTCAGAATAATGCTAAATACAATAGCTCTGGTCTCCCCTACCCTTGAACTGGTATAGGTGGTCCATTGGACCCCTTACCAGTTCTAAAGGAAACATTTTTAATAAATACAGTTTTACAGTACTCACCCCTCCGCTTCTTCTTCCTCCTGTGCCCTGGCCATACGTTGTTTTCTCTGTGGGTTCGCCAGCGTGGGTGTTCCTGCTGTCTTCTGATGCGTCATTGATTTTTAACAGCCATGCCTCCGGCATCTGGTGGTTAGGGGAGACTCCATCCCTCTACTTTTGCAGCCGGGGTAGCTTCTTTACTAGAGAGGCAGAGCCTCTGTGGAATCTACTCCATGTGACTGCCAAGAGAGTAGAAGGGGAACCTGTGTCCCCCTTAACTACAGATACCAGCAGGGAGGATACTATAGCTGCCCCACTGACAGCAGAAGACCCACTTGCTGGACACAGAAGGAGTCCCCACCCGGAGGACCTGAGGGGAGGATGTTGCCTGCCTGCTGTTCATGGCCTGTGTACGCCCTTCTCCCTTTTTTTTCCTTCTGTTCACACCTCCTCCTTCTTTCTTCCTATATTTTCTTTTATACGAAGGATGGTGGTGTGTGAGCTTCTGGGTCAGCTGGGGCGGACGATATTAACCCACCCAATTACCTGACCTTACAACTGCCAATTTTAGTAATGTTTTTACTTTATTTTTGTATGCGAATTGCCAACAGGAAATGAGTATGTTAATTATACGGTACAATAACTTGATACATGGTGCAATTAAAATCTTTATTGTACTGTACATTTGAACTGTTACAAAATAACAATAGAAAGATTGAAACGGAAAACAATGGGCACCTCCTTATAAGAAAGTTCTTGGAGTATGGAAGCTCCCTTTGTTTTCAATGGGAGCCGGGCGTACAATGGCCACACGCACCCACTCCCCAGCCTGTACCCAGGAAACACAGCTCCCAGCTTCACAAGACCGGTCGGCGGGAGTGGTGGTAAGGTAAGCAGATCTCTTAGTTACCCATTGGACTGCCCAGCACTGCAATAATATGATAAGTCCACAGAATTGAACTTTTCCTTTAAGAAATTCTGCATCTATGGCCGCTCAGTAGTTTAAAGTCATTGTCCAGGCATCAAAATGAGAAAAATAATATAGTCCGGCACTCTAAAACTCAGCTGATAGGCAGATTCAAGTCTCGTGCTGCCCCGTCTGATTATCTGCCACTTCCGTAAACCCAGAGATGCCAAATGACCCTGTTTTTCATGGAGTCACCCTCACACGGTCACCCTGTCAAACTACAAAACCACCATGCAAAACATGAATTTCATCCTTATGCCCACTAATTGGCTGACTGAGATCTCCAACCCATGCGCTATTGGCTAGAAGACACCACTAAATGATTGGCTGGCCAGCCCCTCACTTCTGGCTTCCTCTGACTCCTTATAAGTGTCTGGTTGGCTAGATTTGCCCTTAGGTGTGTGGCAAGGATACCCCGCCAGCAGGGCCAGCGCCGGCACAGGGCAAACCTGGGCAATTGCCAGGGCCCCTGGCATCTTCAGGGTCCCACTCAGGTTCCCATTTGGCCATGGTATAATTTTACAATGGACCCGAACCACCTTATGCTAGGTGCTGTGTGCAGACCTGCTCATGGCCGGCCTCAGTAACAGGGGATGATCAGCAACATTGGAGAAGGCGGCCTGGAATGGAGGGCTATTGATGGAAGCGCAGAAGGTGGTGAGAACCAGGTGACAAGTGATAGCAATGATGGAGTCTTTAGTGGCAGAGGAGCAAGCAGTAAGGGCTGAAGAGTGCTTGGTGGCAGTGGAGAATGCAACAAGGACTAGAGGACGATTGGTGGCTATAGGGAAGGCAACAAGGACTAGAGGATGATTGGTGGCTATAGGGAAGGCAATAAGGACTGGAGGACAATTGGTGGCTATAGGGAAGGCAAGAAGGACTTGAGGATGATTGGTGGCTATAGGGAAGGCAATAAGGACTTGAGGATGATTGGTGGCTATAGGGAAGGCAATAAGGACTGGAGGACGATTGGTGGCTATAGGGAAGGCAATAAGGACTAGAGGATGATTGGTGGCAATAGGGAAGGCAATAAGGACTGGAGGACGATTGGTGGCTATAGGGAAGGCAATAAGGACTGGAGGACCATTGGTGGCTATAGGGAAGACAATAAGAACTGGAGGACCATTGGTGGCTATAGGGAAGGAAATAAGGACTGGAGGGCGATCAGCAACAGGAGATGACCCATTTGTGGCAGTGGAGCTGAAAGGTGACATCATGTGACACACTACTTTGGGGCCCACTAAGACTGTCTTGCCCAAGGGCCCCCACAAACCTGGAGCCGGCCCTGCCTGCCAGCCTTGGAACCAGAGGAACAGTGCGTTGACTGCTGAGCTCTCTGCTTGCAGAGGTGCCAAGTCACTCTGTTTTCCCGGGAGTCACCCGGTTTTGATACCCACGCACCCCTAAATTATTGGGTGGCCACCAGCACCTCACTATTAGCTGCCTCTGACTAGAAGAGTAAGGACAGAATTACTTTATAAGCATTATGTATTTAAAATCTTTATATACCTGCAAATGGCTATGGTGGTGATAAACATTTGTTCCTCATAATCCCTAGAATATCATCACTGTAAACTGTAAACTGGCTCCTTAGGTTGGCATCTCTGCAGACCCATCCTCCCCGCCATATGTTACAGGGACTAGAGCAAGCCAATAGAAGACCTGTCAGGTCTTCATGTGCCCGTCTGATCGCAGTAAATGGAGGGGACGTGCCATAGTTCCTGCGGCGGACAAATGGGCAGGGCGACGCAGGACTTTGATCTGTCGATCATATAAATATCAAAGCACTGGACTAGGAGCAATCGCCATATACAGTTCAGACTTGTGTATAATTCATTCAGAATGACAAAAAAATGTAATGTAAAAAGTGATAAATACCGAGATGACTATGACTTACCCGATACCGGTCAAAGTCTTGCTTCACTTTAAAGCTGCTCAGACGGCAATCCTTCTGGTGAAACGAGAAAGCTGCGCATCCTCCCAAATAGCAGAGGGCAACCAACAGCCCGAAGATTTTCAGATCCATTTTGTCACACGTCTATAGAAAGAAATAAAGAAATTTAGAAGCAATCTTAATAGACAAAGTATATGTTTCAATATCTTGTACAGCACCACGGACTGTGATGGTGCTTTATAAATAATAATAATACATTTCCCGGATTTAATTTTGCCATTTCAGTGCATAGCATAAAAATGAATTTTCCTGCCGCATACATATATAGAGGATTCAGTTGTCTCGCACTAATTTATAGACTTACAACAATAATAACATAGAAGAACAAATATAAAATCCCACCAAGATACAATACAGTACAACACAATAAAGATTCAATGTATCCAATAAATCTGCCTGCTCTTAAAGTGGGAAAAAACCCAAAATTTACTTTATTGGGTTTTGTTTCTTCCTAGCGGGGTATCCCACTTTCCATTTGGGATGGGCCACTAAGCCAATCAGTGGCACTAGTTCTATTAAGTTCTAGTTTTAGTTTAGAGTTAGAGAAAGTGCATGAAAGATCAAACCTTACCAATAAGCTCTCTCTCATGAGGAACTTATATCAGTCTAAGCTATGTGAGAGCCAGAATATGCAGGACTATATAGGAGACACCCTAGAGATTGTGGAGCGCCTCAGAGGCATTGGGGAACAATTTAAATATTTTTGATGCAATTCTACTAAGTGGTCTTCCAGAAAGTTATGACACATGTGTCACTGTGCTAGCCTGGCCAGATGATTAACTCACTCCAGAGTATGCTAAAGGCAAACCTACAGACACCAGTTTTCTCTAAAAATACAAGCTATCTAAAGGAAACCCGTGAAAGTTTTGTGTGTAAATAGCCTGGCCATCTGAAGGCAGATTGTAGAGTTTGGAAAGGTAGAATGAGTCATCTTTAGAAGCAGAACGTTCAGTAAAGGGGTAAGTCTGCTGTGGAGGAAGCTGATGCTCCTGAATGTATCGAGGTTTGTGAATGTATCAAATCTGCATTTAATCTAAACACAAACACAGCTGCAAGGAGTGCATGATGTATACACTCAGGTGCCACAAGCCATATGACAAACAACAAAACATTTTCTCTAACCTCAATGATAGCAAATCTGAAAGAGTTATCCTAGCTAATGGTCACTATATGACTTCAGAAGCAGTGGCCAATGGTTTTATCCACTGTCCTGTTTCGCCATCGTAAATCAGAAAGATCCTAGTAAAGTATATGTTATATGTTCCAGGTCTTGAAAGCAATCCTTTGTCAGTGAAAACAGAAAACAAACAAAACAATGACAGCTGCATTATTTCAAATTTGGGACACGCTCCAGCAGAAGGGACAATTAAAGGTGAGCTAAACTGCAAAGAAAGTGTGTACACTGCATGAAACCCAGAAGCAGTGAGGAAGCTAGCTCAACATCAGCTTGAAGATGGAATTGCAATATACCAATGCAGTCAAATGATGTCAGAAGAATATCTTGCTGTAGTGTTTAACAAATTTGGAAGAATGCCAAAAGCCCTGCATACAGATAATGGAACTGAATATACAATTGGCAAGGTGCAAGACATTTTGAAAAAGGAAGGAATTGTGTTGCAGACTAACCAGAATAAAATGGTGTTGCAGATAGAAAGAAACAGTCTGTGAAAGTGCAAGAAGTATGCTGTTTGATGCAAATCTGCCTAAAACAATTTGGGGAGAAGCCACCATAATGGCATGTTCTCTTCAAAACAGACTGCCAGGTAGTGTTACAAACAAAACTCCATATGAGCTATGGAACTGCAAGAAGCCTGACCTGAAGCATTACAGGATATTTGGAAGCAAATCATTATGTTCACAAAGAAAAACAATCCAAGTGGGACTCTCGTGCAGGAGAAGGGGTTCTGGTTGGCTATAGTGAAACTCAGAAGGTATACAGGATCTTGCACCCAGAGACCATCAGAGTAACAATAAGCATAGATGTAACAATTGATGGAAACACTGGATCACTCAAATTTCATGAAGTTTTGCCAGTAATTCAACCATAACAAAAAGAACAAGAATCTCAGTCACAAGCTCCAGATACTGAAAAGGAAAGCACCGATGTCTGGATAAGTTCTGATACCACCAAAGAAGGTACAGAAGAACGGGAGATCTGGGCGGGAGATCAGAGAGGCCATACAAAGGAATCCCAGCTAAGCGCCAGTCTTGGCAGCAGATGCAACAGCTGCTGTCCTCGAGAAGAAGAAGTGGATTAAAGTTGTAGATGAAGAGATGGTGTCTCTTCACCAGCTCCAGACATAGAAGCTACTAAGCTATCACAAGGCAAGCAAAGCAATCGGATGTAAATGGGTTTTAAGGAACCACAATGGGACTAACAGGATAAGTAGTTGTTGAGTAGGGGTGTTGGAGTATCTTTAATACAACAACTACATCCTGTATGTGACTGTCTGCTTGTTATGCTGTTGATAAAGTTAGTTTAAACAAAAACTAGGAAGCCTTAAGCAGACTGTGTGACTGTATGCATAGTGTGTTAACCTGCTAAGAGAAAGGATCTGTTTCCTTTGCTCCATGTTGAGATGTGTTGTTATTATTATTATTATTTATTTATATAGCGCCATCATCTTCCGTAGCGCTTTACAAAGTAGTAGTTACAGACAGGGTAGAAACATACGGTACATATAATATATCAAATGCAGTTTTACAGAGTTGACAATGGATATTCTGAGTACAAGACACAATAGAAGAGAAAGCCCTGTCCTTGCGAGCTTACAGTCTAAAGGATGAGGGGTGAAGACGAGGGGAAAGGATCACAAACAGTCCTTATTGAGCTTTGTGGCATATGCCCTTTTAGAAGATTGGTTAAGCCAGATTATATGATTGTCTGAATAAGTGAGTTTTGATGGCTCCTTTGAAGGTTTTGAGTGTTATGGAGTGGCGGATTGGGTGGGGGAGGGCATTCCAGAAGATTGGAGTTGCACCTGAGAAGTCCTGGAGGTGGGCGTGAGAGGAGGACAGGAGAAGGTCGGTAGCAGAGCGGAGGCTGCGTCTAGGTTGATATTGTTGGATTAGAGATGAGATGTAGGGAGGGGCCTGGTTGGAGAGAGCTTTGTATGCGAGAGTTAGAGTTTTGAACAGGATTCGCTGTTGTTTATGTATCCTGTTCATGTTTATGTTCCTGAATCTTGCTGAATAAACAGCCATTGTTCCTCTACGCAAGAAGATTGTCCTGTACAATCCGCTGCTAACAAGATTTCTGAGCTTAATGTGGCTCAGTGCGCCAGTTTTAAACGTAACCCAAAATGTATCCAATCCTTCCAATGCTAACCCCAACGCCCAACATAAGTGTTCCACAAGCGGGGACAGACTTAAGTTACAGGAGCCCTACACAAGATTTCAGGATGATGTCCTTAAAGGGACAGTCCAGGCCATAGCAATAATAAGGCAGCAAGCAGCTCACCTGAAGCCTGCCCCATGTTCCTCTTCTCCATTTCCTGCAGCATGCTGAAGATGGGCTCCAATGTTTACCCCTACTTTCCTTTTTAATAATCCATGACCACCTCCAGATGTGGTCCCTTCAGCGCTCCTAGCATAGGCAGCCCAATAAGTCATAATGTTCACACTTTCTGACTCTCTCACCCTGGAAGCACTTAAGGACAGGGGCGGATGTGCAGACACTTGGAGGTTGTCGTGGAAAAATGGAAAGGAAAGCAGGGGCAAACCTTAGAGACCTGCTACAGTATCTACAGCGCACTGAAGGAAATGGAGGAGAGACAAATGGGATAGGCTTTGGGTGAGCTCCTTGCTTCCTTATGATTGCCTTTGATTGGACTGTCCCTTTAAAGACACAGATACATTCATACTTAGGCAATGATAGACACAGATAAAGAGAAAGAATTAGAAGAGGGAAGAAGGGAAAGTCAAAGATAGACATAATGTCTAGAGAGAGATTAAAGTGGACCAAAACCCATCTTGGCTGGTCCTGGAATGTAAAAGAATAAGAGCCAATTCTCTCTCCATGGGGCATCCCAATTTGAAGATGCTCCATTATGTGAAACCCTAGGGATCAGTGCATTACAGTAACTCACCTACAGTAGCCGCCGATCCCACAGTGCATGCGCAGCCCATGGCCACACTTTACTTTTAGCTAGGTGCGTACTCATGCAAGGCATTTGTGAATGGCTGGCACGGGCACAACCCCAGCTAGAGGCAAGCGGGGATGCAGGCTGAATGGAGTGTAGTGCACTGATAAGCTGCCCGCCCTCGTCTGTGTCATGGGAAAATAAAGAAAGCTGGAGGGGATGTGGAAAAGAGGAGAAAATATAGACAAAAGAGGAGGAAGGTAATGTAGAAAAGAGAGAAATATGGAAGGTGGAAGTGTGGGAGTGTGGTGGAGGTAATGTGGAGAAAAGGACAGATGGAAACTGAGGGCAAAAGAGGGAGACAGAAGATATAGGGAAAATATATTTCATACCACCTGTCTAAATAAAAAAAGAGATACACGAAGTGTAAAACTTTATATAAAATTATATAAAACAACATAAAAAACTAAGGCCCTTATTTAACAAGGGATAGCGACAGGTAGCGCCTGGTGAGCGACCGGTAATGACGGGCACCGCCACGAGAACGCCGGCTCCCCTCCGCAATCACACATTTATCAAGCCAATCCTGCTTACCAACTGAGATAGCGCCAGATAGCGACTCATTCATCATTATTCCAGCCTCAGTCCACAGCGCCAGCGTCCGACCTTGAACAGCGACAGGTATGACCTCTCGCTACCTGGCGCGCTCCAATGCATTTCAATGGAACAATCTTTAAATATTCATAATTAATTCATATTAATGTTCTTTTTTTGTTTTTAAATGTGAAAAATTCTGTGACCACTTCTGCCATGTTACTTGTGCAGAATTGATATTACAGGTCTGATATTAATGTATTAATATTACAAAATGTTATTAAAAACTTGTTTTTTTTGCTTTCCAAAAATATGGTTGTTTGGGGGTTAAAAAACTACTTTTAACCCATCGCCTCCAGCGCTCTGGGGTTTAAACATGCATTTCACAGCGCGAGAATTTTTTGAGCGTGATTTGTTAATGAATATGTTGGGAGCCGGTCGCTATGGCCAGTCGCTATCATGCGCTCCCATACAGCGCGGAACCTGTCAAATAGCGCCTCCTCACCCAATATTCAACATTACTGCACACCGACTGAGTTGCTGTCAACAACCGAACAACGGGCAAGCACAGCGACTACTAGCGGGCGCTCTGAAAATGCCGCTACAGTCGCTCAACTGTCGCTACCTGCCGCTATTAATGAATGGCCTCCCAATATAAAACATATAATAAAACTATGTGAAACCACATATAAAATTATACATTACCTGCAGTAAAATAAAAGTAAACTAAAAATCTTAAAAGTTACATACTGTATGGATGTATAAAAAAGGAGGGGATGTGCATAAGATAGAAAAAATGAGACTGTGGAGAAAAGAAGTAAAGATATTTTTAAAAAAAGAAGACGCAAATGTTAATAAGAGAGAGAGAAAAGGGGGGGGAGGGAGGGAATGTAGAAAAGAGTGAGGAAATAAATATCCCATGCAGCCTGTCTAAATAAAAACAGCTATATATAAACTATAAAACATTATCTAAAATTATATAAAACAACATATATAAATGTATAAAACTTTATAAAACTACACAAAAATCATAAAACTTATACATTGCCTGCTGGTTCTAACAATCAGCAGAATAAAAGCAAAATACAAAGTGACATACAGTCACATAATTTTCTGCTCTATTCAAAAATCCTTTTCTGCTCTATTCAAAAGGACCATAAAGTTGTTTCAGACTATAGGTCTATCCTTTAAAAACCTGACCTGAAAAACTACATGTAACCATAACTATAAAATATTAAAGAAAAATATTAAAAATTATATTAAAAAAAAAGATTGCATCTCCAAATTTGGAAGCTTAGTGATGGAAAAAAATATCCCATAAAAAGGATTCCTTTAAATAATAAAAACAGCTATATATTAACCTTATAAAAGTATATAAAACAACATATAATTGTGTGTGTTATATTATATAACTAATATATAATAAGCATATACAACTATTTATAACACATCAAACTATGTAAAACAACATAAAAACTATACAATGACTGCTGGTTCGGTCAGCTATTTAAAAGCTATAAAACCTTATAAAAAGTAAATAAAACAACATCAAAAACTATACATTGACTGCTGGTTCTATCAGCTATATATTAACTATAAAGCCTTATAAAAAGTAAATAAAGCAACATATAAAACTATACATTGACTGCTGGTTCTATGAGCTATTTATGAACTATAAAACCTTATAAAAATATATAAACAGTATATAAAACTATACATTGACCGCTGGTTCTATGAGCTATATGATAACTATAAAACCTTACAAAAAGTAAGTAAAATGACCGCTGGTTTTATCAGTAAAATAATTGTAAAATAAAATTTTTAAAGGATATTTTCTGCACTCCCAACCCAAATGTTTTGCATGTAAAGATCCTAATATTATTTCCATTGTAAATATCTATGCGAGGAGACGAGTCAGATAGGAGAAATAGGTCCAGTGATTAGGGAAGAGAATGAAGAGCGGCCTTACAGTGTATCCAGCTGCTCCCAGATGTGTAAAACCCCGGAGTGCAGTGTTCGGGATCTTTATATACCCATTGGGGGTCGCACAGTTTTGTAACCTGAGCAAAGTCTCCGGAGCTGGGAGTTCATCCCGTCCCAGGCTGGATAGGGTCCCACTTCAACAAAATTGCATAACATCAAACGGCGCACTTTAACCTCCAAACTCATCACTCCTGTGAAAACCCCCCACAGCCATGACATAAAGAAAGAAAATATCACACCGTGTACACCGAGGGGGGGGGGTGACTTGTCACAACATGGTCTGAGGTTCGGAGGGGTTGGCCTAGGGCCAGCTCTTCAGGAGGGTAACACGCTCACTTCATGTCTCATCCTGTTCATGAGTCTGATTATTTTGTACGTTATACAAAAACAAACCTGAAGCACGCACCAAGGCGCCTTACCCCCATCAATCTACTCTGGCTATTACACCTCCTAATATAACACATTAACAAAACTCAATAGAATAGGCCTATAACGGTAAGGCTTCCATACAGTTGTCAACAATTTAATCTTCTAAAAAAATCATAACCAATATCTCCTTGCCTGGCTCCCAAATTATGTAAACAATTATAACCAGAACTGGATTAAGTGTGGCGGAGGACCCTGGGCACAAAATCTGGTGGAGGCCCCAGATACAGTATTTTTTTTCCTTTAAAATAATAGTCCAGCCAAGAAGCTGATTGGTGGTTGTCTGGCATCCGCCCACTTACTAGAACGTCAGATCAAGTCCCTTGTGCCACCCTTTCTGCGGGTGCGTGCTGCTCGGGAACTCCTGCTTTGCCATTCTGGGCGGGGGGGTAGTGTAGTCGCCCGGCTGGTCCAGCAGAAAACTGTTCCCTGCATTGAGCTGCCAGCGGCTGTGCCTGGTGGCTTATGTGCAGTGACAGCTCTGCACGCACCCATCACAGCTTTGCTGCTCTAGACTCTCCGTCCCGGCTTTGGCTGCAGGTTTGCAAAAACAAAAAAAAGGCCCCCACTGCCACCGTTAGCTAACAGGACAACGCTGCAGCAAGCGATAGGTAGCGCCAGTTAAGTGCGTCCGGCACTCGGCACTGAAGCCCATAATAAGGAAAAACTACACACAACCAGCGCCGGCGCTCTAAAACTGAGCGCTCTATTGACGAGCGCCAGAAGCTGTGTGAGAAGATGTGATAAAAGTCTGTTTCTAAACACATAAACACCAGCACCAGAGCAAAAACATATGGAATGACATTGTTTTAACACTGTGACACTGACACTGTAATGGCCGACCTACACATACAATTCTGCATGAAAAAAACACAATAAAAGTGTTTGGTTGCCGGGCAGGAGAAGACACATAATGATTTGAACCAAAAATGTCGAACATTATTTTAGGAAAACGCTATTTATACACAATCAAATAAAACACCATTGAAATGTATGTGAGAGCGATACTGAGCGACAAGCGCTACATGGCTCTGCTGAACACACAGCATCGGCGCTTTACACTGAGACGCCGCTAGTGATACATGTGACGCTACATGACGCTATTAGAGGCACTCACCAGATTGGCTTTCATATATATATATATAGTTTTCACATACTGCGCCCAGCGTTCAACCAACGCTACGTGGCGCTAGGGGGCACTACCTGGTGTTAGCGTTTCTTAAATAGTCCCCTTAATAGACACTTAATGGTAGATTTACATCACGAACACCATTCTGAGCCAAAAACCATACAGGGAATATATAGTTAAAACCATGCAGAAAAGAAAAGGACACCACCAGTTAATATAGCGATGCCCAAAACACTGCTAAAATAAATGGTTATTGCTTGCAACACAGTGATGGCAGCACTGCCGGTGTAAGTTATGGCACGACATCAGCAGCAGCTATCTCTCAGTTACCTTCCTGGGTCAATGCTCTAGCCTGTCTCCGCAGTTCCTCTCACCTCCCTCAGTTGCTGGTCTCTCCTCGGCAAGGCCGTCCTGGTGGGCTCTCAGCTTCCCCTCCTCGCTTTCTTGCCACCCTTTCCTCAGGCTTCTCTCTCTGTTATACCCCCATATTCTTTGATGACCAGGCTTGTCTTCCCAGTCTGGCTACCCTTAAACTTATCACAACCTGTTTTCCTGGACTCTAGGTGGTTAAGTGTCGGAATTTCCCAGCATCTTCCCTCCCAAACCTGCGTTACTTGTTTGGTTGAAACTGATTTTATTGTTTAGTTCCCGAATGCAGATACTAACTAATTCGAATACAGTTCCTGTCCAGGCATTCTAGGCCTGCTGATATTCTAAGCATCCCACTGATGTCATACCATGATATATATTTACTTAAACTTATATTTACTTATATTTACCAACCCCTAGACCACTGTATATTTACACAGTATATGAGCCAATATTGGGTATACCTGGGCAAGTGCATGGCCATAGCAGCTTTAGAGCCCCATTCAGGCCTCGGAATGCCTCTAAATGGACCACAGAGGATCGGGGAGCTGGGTGTCCTTGGTGCAGACCTGCTTATTAATTGCCTTAGGACCAGAGGAGGGCGAACGGGGGGGGGGGGTTTAGTTCAGAAAGGGCGATAGCAATTTAAATTTCCTTTCTCTTAGTCCACTATTAACTAATTTTTGTTATTATAGTTACACCCTTTTAATTAATTTATAAAGTTCCCCAATCCACACGTTATGTGTTTCTCCTATTACACTTATCAGTGTACTGACATTTAAACAGCTTGACCATATTCTGCCGTTTCAGACATGGCATTAACATTAGCATATATGCGTTGTATTTTCTGCATATACTTATTACAATTATTGTTTATTTATATAGTGCCATATTCTTCCGTAGGTATAATTACAGACAAGGTAAAACATACTGAGTGGGGGTCATTATAAACTAGATGTTACAAAGTTTGGTGGCATGCCTCCAGTGAAGGTAGTGCTTATGCCCTGTCTGAAGAGGTACGTTTTGAGGGCACTTTTCAAAGCTTGGAGAGTTTGAGAGTGACGTATTGAGCGGGAGAGTGCATACCAGAGAAGTGTAGAGGCACAAGAGAAGACTTTAAAGGCAGTATTAATAGGAGGTGACCAAGGAGGAGGACAGGGGAATGTCAGAGGCAGAGCAGAGGTTGCGCTTGGGTTGGTAACGCTGGATCAGAGATTAAATGTATGGACGGGCCTGGCAGGAGAGAGCTTTGTAGGTTAGTGTTAGAAGTTTGAACTGAACTCTCTGAGAGACAGTGGAGGGATTGACAGAGAGGTCAGGTAAGACTAAGCGGTACCATCTCCCCGATATGTATCACTTGCTGGCTTCACAGTCATGGAACTTCTTTAGGGCACCTCCTTTAATTTTAAATATGATTAGCAAGCGTTACGTTTTAACAGATTACACCCTGCAACTAGATCTTCTGCCATAATCAGCAGAAGTGGCCAAAGCAGTAGGCACTAGAGGGGTGATTGGTGGCAGTAGAGATGGTGACTAGGACCAGAGGACCATCAGCTGCAACAGAGAATATGGCAAGGTCTAGATCAGGAGTTCCCGACCAGTGGTATTAGTAACACTTGTGGTACTCAAAGTCCTATCAGTAGTTACAAGATTGCAGACTGACCTGTACCCCAACCTGATCTGCTTCCACCTATTCTTTGCCCACACTGGATTGCTCCTTAAGTACAAAAGTGTTTCAAAAGGTATTCATGTGCATTCTGTGTGTGTTTCATGCACTTTAAATGGTGTTTTGGAGTGGCTGATAACTCATACCTACTTCCCTAGTGGTACTTGGCCTAATTACAGAATAAAAAGTGGTTCTTAATTGAAGTAAAGGATGGAAACTTCTGGTCTAGAACACATTCAAGCCCCCTTCTCAATTGTCACCAACAGGCACTAAGTACTTCACCTGTGCATCTGGGTAGAGATCTGCAAACCCAGCCCTTCAGTGGTCCTTGGGGAGGGAATCTGACACCAGTGGTGTAGATGATGATTGGAGGCAGCGGGAAAGGCAGTGAGGATCAGACGTGTCAACGGTGGCAGTGGAGCTGCAGTGTGACATGCCAAGACATGGAATGGGACATGAGACATGCACAAAGAGGCCCACTAAGACCCTCTCACCCAAGGGCTCATATAACCCTGGAGCCGGCCCGTGTGATTGGTAGGTATAGAATCCTAGAATCCTTAAGCAGTAGGCTGCCCTGCCCTTCGGGGCCAGCTGGGTTGGGTGTAGCTCTCACTTGGAGAATATGCTGAAATTCACACTTTCGGGTTGATTTGACAGGTTAGACATGGGCTGACCAGGAGCAGGTAAATTCCTGGGGTAATTCTTGGCCCCTGTCCACCAAGAACACTGATGCCTTTTTATTTAAATGCCTTTTTTATTTAAGCTGAAAAATCTGAGGTTGGTTTACCCTTTTTAATAACGACATAACATAGAACAGCATGGTGTGCCCTCCAACACCTTGTTTGAACCATGCCGCACTGGTGTTCCAAAACAAGTCAAAGGTGATGATTCTTTTCCTGGAGTTACCAACAGGATAACTCGGTCAGTTTAGGACATTCTGGGGGCGGTGCTCCAAAACAAGCCAAACCTTTTTTAAAAAACTAAATCCTTTGAGTTTGTTCCATGGGAATGACCCCATTATCCATCTTGGATGGATAGCATGTTGGTCTGACCACCAGTATGCACTTTACACACCTACAGCGACAGGATTTTTATCTGCCCCATCCTTGAAAGAGGAAATGAGCACAGGGTTAGGGTCCATGGGTGTCTAGCTCAATAGAAGAGACGTACACAAAAGAGGATAATGTTTGACTAAAACAAGCAGTGTCAAACTTTTGGTGGGCTCAAGAGGATTGTTCGAGTTTGGCATCAGCACTAAGTCAAGGATATGGAAGGCAAGCTCAACAGAAATTGGTGAAACTTGCAGGAAAAAGGATGAGAAGCAGAGAAATAGCTAAGAACTTTTGCCTCGAACAGGAGTTTCAGACATGAGCAAAGCGACATAGTTTTCTCTAATCGCTTTTATGGGGACGTTGACACGCTATGGAAGCCAAGCTCCAAGAAGGTTCTCAAAACTTGAAGATTAGAGGAGAAGTCTTGAGAAGTAAAGAACAAGCAGCTGAGAACTTCTGTTGGGTAAAAGAAGGTT
Organism: Gastrophryne carolinensis; assembly: GCA_027917425.1. NCBI lineage: Eukaryota > Metazoa > Chordata > Amphibia > Anura > Microhylidae > Gastrophryne > Gastrophryne carolinensis. Next base: position 615,189,081 of record CM051235.1, read on the forward strand.
AGGATATAACCAAAACTCAAATATATATGGGCCACACTCCAAAAGCACCTGTAATACTTGTGGGAGGTTAAGGGTTGAGAAGCCAAGAATAAGCTGCTGAAAACGAGGTTCATATATGGCCAAAACTCAAAGCAGTCTTAACTTTAAACAGACATGAAGACCAGTATTTAATATACCTGGAGAAAAGAGTTTTGGGGGACACCAACTAATGAAGAAGGCCTGACCAGTCAGCTCAGTGCAATGAGAGATAGTGGCCCAGATGTATGACTGGAGCATATCAAAGACTAATTTCAAGATTAGTAAATGTAAATGTGGCTTGACCCCGAGTATCATAGGTCCCTGGGCGATGGAAGACAGCAGCCATACACACAACATATGGTAGGCTGCATTCCACTTTTGTCTTTGGTGCAGAGCCAGTGTACCACCTAGGGATGGAGCCCCTCAGAATGGACTCAATGATGAAAAAGTAGCACCATCACTGGCATCAGACAAATGTATTTAGCTGTATCTTCTATAGGACCTTTGATGGGCCCTCTGGGTGAGTGAGCTAATGTTTTATTCACACCTAAATGTCCTGGTTGATGATGGTGTCCAGGAGAAGGTAGGGCCCCACAGTTGCTTCCCTATGATAAAATGAAATGTCCCTCTGGTTTGTATCACAAGGATTGGATCACTCCATAATAGGGATTTTTTTCCTACTAACCGTACTGAAGCCGGTGTTTTGTCCAGTTGTTTTCCATTTATTGCTGACAGATAGACTTAGGCCCTTATTCATCAAGCGATAGCGCCAGGTAGTGTCTGACGAGCGCCAGGTAGCGGCAGCTAACGGCGACTACCGACTCAAGTACGCCCGGCGGCGGTCACAATGACGCATTTATCAAGCAAAATGAGGCTAGCGCCGGCGAGAGCGACGGCTAGCGCGGCATTCATGAAGCCGCCTGGACCGAACAGCGCCGCTGCAAATTCCCTCACAGCGCCAGGTATGAGCTGTCGCTCCCTGGCGATGTCCAATGCATTTCAATGGAGCAATCTATAATTAATCATAATTAATTGGTATTATTTTTTTTTAATATTTTTTTAATGTCAAAAAATCGGAGACCACTTCTGCAATGTTAGGATTTATTTTTAAGTCCAAAAAAAAAATTAAAAAAATATGTGCAGAATCAGGTCTGAGATTAATGTATTCATATTACAAAATGATTCTAAAAACATGTATAATGTTACATTCAAAAAATATGGTTGTTTAGGGGTTAAAAACTAGTTAATACACATCGCCGCCAGCGCTCTGAAACAAGGAATGGACAGCGACAGCACATTCGGAGCGTGATTTGTTGATGAATATGAAGCTAGCCGTTCGCTCTGGCCATTCGTTGTCAGGCGCTCACATACAACGCTGGACCTGTGAAACAGCGACCCCCCAGCCCGTATTCAACATTACCGCACACCGACTGAGTCGCTGTCATCAAGCTAACGCCGGCCAAGCACAGCGAATACTGGCTGGCGCAGAAAAAATCACGCTACAGTCGCTCATCTGTCGCTACCTGGCGCTATTAATGAATCGGCCTCTTAGATGGTTAATTGAGCTCATTTACCATTAGTGTGACAAGCAAGGGAGTCCTCCATATGTCACTCCCAAATTTCTCTCTCTAGCTTGAGACGGTGTTTGGCCTTGGGGTACCCAGGCAATAGCCATGTGTGTCTGCTATAGGAAGTCCACTAACCTGTCCTGCTTCAGCGTTTTTCCACCACTGTATTCTACATTCTTGACAATATCTTGCTCAATATCTTAACCTCATCTGCAAACCACTTGCCACAACCTCTTGCCATGGGTCTTGACCACACTTCAACCACATCTGCTAGCTGCTTATCCACATACCCTTGCCACAGATCTAGACCACAATTAATAGCTGCCTGCCCACAACTTTCCAGCCATCAACTCCAACCATCTGCCCACCTCCAACCACCTGCCCATGACAACAGATTTTTGACTTCAACTGCAGATGCCTAACCATGACCTCTTGATATAGATTTTGATCACAAGTGCCAGCTGCCTGGACAAAAACCTATTTCTACGGATCCTATCCTTATCTGCCTGCCACCTGCACATATCCTCTTGCCATTATGCTTAACCATAACTGTAAGTGACCTGCCCATGACCTCCTGCCGCAAATCTCAACCTCAACCTTGTGGAACTCAACCCCCATTTGGCTGTCTACAACCTCCTATGATGGACCTTAACCATCAGCCCCAGCCATTTGTCTATGACCTCTTGCCACAGGTCTTAGCTTTAACTGCAGCACCTGAACTGTAAGTGACCTGCCCATGACCTCCTGCCGCAAATCTCAACCTCTACCTTGTGGAACTCAACCCCCATTTGGCTGTCTACAACCTCCTATGATGGACCTTAACCATCAGCCCCAGCCATTTGTCTATGACCTCTTGCCACAGGTCTTAGCTTTAGCTGCAGCAGCCTGAACACTGTCTCTGCCAGCTGCCAGACAGGAACCTATTGCCACAGATCTCTTCCAGGACTGCCAGGTCCCTGCCTCTGATCTCTTGCCATGGATCTCAACCCTTTCTGACTGACACCAGCCCATGACCTTTTGTCATGGATCTCCACCGTGACCGCCATTCACCTGCCCATGACCTCTTGCCATAGATCTCACCATCAGCCTCATGCTGTGGAACTCAAGCCCATGAACTTTTACAATGGATCTCAACCATCAATCCCAGCCACCTGCCCATGACCCTTTGCCACAGGTCTCAACTTCAGGTGCAGCAGACTGACCACAGCCTCTTGCTACTGATCCCAACCACAACCTCCAGCAACCTGGCTAGAATCTATCGCCATAGATCTCTAACAGGACTGCTATCCACCTTCCCATGACCTCTTGCCACGGATCTCATTCAACCTCATCTCCCCATTTGCATCCTCTTACTATAGATCTCAACCATCAACCCCGCATTTTTCCTCTAAAGCAGGATTTCCTAAATGATTTTGATGGAGTACCACTTTCTATTATGCAGTTTTCTCAAGTTCTGCCGGTATCACTAATACAGACTTGCTTGGTAGGGTGGAGGTCTTATACTGGCCCAACAGTGCAAGTTCTTCTGCCAGTAATGTAGTCATACCAAGATGCAGTGCTTTATGTCCCCCTCACCTCCCCCATACCAGTGGATTTGATTACCACCAGAGGGGAGCTCAAGTACCACCAGTATTTCTAGTACCACTGGTTGGGAACCCCTGCTCTAGAGCATCCTACTAAGACTTACAGAACTTCCAAACCATGGTAATTGTCTATTGTTTCACTGACTGTTACTATTGGAATATACCCGGGCAGGTGCTGGGGCCCCTGCACCTTGGGAGGGCCCACCTCAATCCCTCTAATCTGGGCAACGCCTATGCAGGATGCAGGGCCGTGCAGAAACCAGGACTAAGGACTATTCTTTGTTTCTATTCTTTGTTTCTTTCTTTTATCTGTTCCTTTTTCTGCCATTCCTTGTTTTTCTTTGTTTCTTATTTTATTCTGTTATTTATATCCGTCCTTCTAGTCTATACCTTTCTTTTCTTCTATCTCTTACTTTATTTCCATCTATTCTTTTTTTTTCATCTGTTCATTCTGCCAGTCCTTTTCTTTTGTCTCTTTCTTTACCTCCCCTTTTTTTCTGCCATTTTATCTCTATAAATGCCTGCTGTTTTTATGTCCTTCCTTTATTTTTTCCTCTCTTTCAGTCACTCATTCTATGTTTTTGTTCTTTCTTTCTTTTCTTGTCATTTTTATAACTTTTGTTCATTCTATTACATCATTCCTTATTTCTCTTTCTTTCTCTAATTATAAGATATATATATATATATATATATATATATATAGTTATAAGTATATATACTTTCTTTTTGTCCTTCTTCTGTTTTTTTTTTTTTCTCCTTTTTCTCCAATATTCACCGTAGATGCAACTTTACTTACATGTATAGAGAGCCATAGCACATTGCAAGGGGCCCACTGAGATGCTATCGCCCAGGGGCCCGCATAAACCTGGAGCTGCCCCTGCCACAGAGGAAGGATGACTGAAAATACTGCAAAGGACCAGCTGGCCCAATTAAAATGTAAATACATGAAAGCTACAAGAATGTCCAAAACTCAACATTAGTCAAAGTGGATGTATAATGCCACGGAATTTCTGATGGACTGAAATGCACATCGTCATTGCCCTTTGCACTAGTTAAATAAATCAACCATAGTATTTGGACAATTTTTAGACCAACACTTTGGAGTATTATAAATCTTTCTGTTAATTCAGTAATTACAAGGAACTAATGCATGTGCGGATTGTTTGATTCTTGATGAGCTGTTAGAAAGTTCCAGTGTTTTCTGCAAAATGTTTATTTCTCTTTAGGACTCTATGAAAAGTCTTATTTGCTTTGGGGCCCAGGAACATCATGGTGCCTCATGGTCAATATTTGCTTGTCTGTTTCGTCATGATATAAGCTGTTAAATATTTTCCAAAAATGCTGTGTGTTCAAATGTACACTGAAGGGATGCAAAGTTCATCTCTCCCGTCTGATAAAATAAGACCAAAAATGGGCCTTTTGTTTTTTCACCTGCGTTGCCCCTGCTGCATTGTCTAGAACTCAACTGCTAAAACATGAAATATATTTGGTGTCAATAGTATATACGGTGTATTAAATATTTACATTTATGGAGAAGACATGCTCTGCCAAAACTTTAAGTTGGCTAAAAAAAACCAGATTGAGCTCACAGTAGATTCCATCTTGGTGCCTTCTCTGGTTTGTCACACTCGTTCAGATTTACCAAGACTTGTTCCACTGTTACAAGTAAAGAGATTCAAGATTCAAGATGAAAGATTTCAGAAAGTAACAAAAACTGGAGTGTGCCCAAATAGTTAACCTGTAATCCCCAGACATGGGTGCTCCAGGCAGCATGATGAGTCTGGGTCTTTACAGGGAGCCCTGTGCCATCCCTGGGTGTCCCCAGTACATCCAGCCAGGACCTCTATAAAGAAGAATCGGACACACTAGTAAGGAGGACACAGGGGGTTCCCTAGGCCTAGAAGGGGAGAGCAGGAATGTAGCTTACCTTGACTGAGGACGTACATCCTCGGTACTTGTCCCGGCGGCACTGGTTCTGGATGGTTTGAGGAAAGGTGGTTGGTTGCCCCATGGTACCATGGGGATGCCACGTGGTCCTCTTGCGTAGATTAGCCACCCTAGTAGCATGATGCCACAGGAGCCTCAGGATGTCTGGCAGGGTTGAGCTGCATCCGTCTGGATGGCTTGTTCCTGGCCTGGGGAGCTGGAATTCTCTGGTTTCTCGAGGTTTGGGATGCCCTTTTGGGGTGTAGTGCTTTTTGCAGGAGACAGGTAGCCTTGCACAAAGGGGCTCGCTTCGGCGGGCAGCCCCCTTCCCCTCTCTGCTGCTGTCCTCCATTAAGATGGATGATGAGAGGGTTACGTTATAATAAGAGATCAGTGGGTGGAGTTGTCTTACAACAGGTAGATAGTGGCCGGAGCTATCTCATTACCAGAGAGAAGGGGGTAGGCTTCCCGTTAATAGGAGAAAAGAAGGGGAGTTAAGGAGTTAAGCTAGAGGGAACATGGTGGAGTTAGCTATAAGTAGTGGGTGGAGACTCCCTATATACCAGGGGTTTTGTGGGTGGAGTTAATGGTAGGTCACCATGTGGGTCAGCATATATAAGTCCAGTTTAGCGCCAAATCAGGGAGTTGTGGGAGCAGCAAGCACAACACAGGAGGAGATACTGTGAGGGTTTGGGGACACCTGAAGAGGACCCTGTCGGGAGAGAGAGAGGACCCATGGGGATGCCTTGGATGCATGCAACTAACAGAGAAGGAGTCGTATGGTGTCATGAGTGTGTGAGGCCGAGAGACACGTTTCCAACAGGGACAGCCGAGAGGTGTGGCTGTCCCTGTTGGAAACCCTTAAAGTTGACATCCAGTCAAAAAAAGAAACTTTAGTACATTGCTTCCCTTCTTATGATAAGAAGCAGTTTAATAGGAATTAACCCCATGCAGATGATGTGGAATGGCAAACACATGAATTACATGGGGGCGGCCATCTTGCCACACACCTGATAGTCCTGCTTACACATAAGAATTAGAAAAGGGTGCTGTGTCAGCAGCTATTCGTGCCAAACAAGGAGAAGCTTGTCATTTTTCACACGCAAATACTCAATAAACAGCTAATGTAGCAAAAGCCATCTGAGTGAGGGAAAATGTTACCATGTATCTCTATGGCGGTGGCCACTGCAAAAGCACTCAGTCAGGGAATACAATGTATACAATGTATTTTATTCAAATATGAGTTATTACAGCTGAAGGCTTACTTCCTCTGGCTAGAAAGAAGAGACAATTGCACAGTGCTATGAGGAAATTTTGAGTGCAGAATCTGCCTGCTACTCCAAACATCTGCATGGTGTAAATCCCTCTTATTAAGCTTATGTCACTGTTTGGCAGAGAAGGGTTTTAGGCAAACAATTCACTACGCTTTGATTTTTTGACTGGAGGTCTGCTTTAAGCCCCAGGGAAGTGTTGAACCTGGTTGGAGGTGTTGTTCATGGGGTAAAAAATTCGAGGACCACAGCACTAGAAGTTGATTTGTGGCAGCGGGGAAGGCAATATGGACTGGAGGGTGATCAGCAGCAGAATAGGAACCATCGGTGGCAGTGGAGCTGAAGGGTGACATGATGTGAGGTGGGATGGGGACCACCACAAAGAGACTGTCTTGCCCAGGGGCCCACATAAACCTGTAGCTGGCTATGGTTACACTATTACCTGTTCTTGGTATGTTCTCCTTGAGTCTGACTATATGGGTTGCCATTAGACCTTCGCTTTTAATAGTGAGGTTTATTGGGGAGTATATAGTGTAGTTGCAGTTACTCTAGGAGGCCTCTATAGGATCAGGACATTTAAGATAGATGCTTCCTAGCTACACAGGGGTTAATGAGGCACTGCCCACTGCCTGGTAGAGGGTATTAGTGGGACCCAAGGGGGGAGAAGGAGCGGTCTGAGTCCAGTAGAGAGCAGAGGAAGGGTCCCCAACATCCGGGCATGGGAAGTGGGCCCTGGTGAGACCGCCTAATGTAGAAGGGCAGCCCGGAGGAGATGGAGGTGTGGTACCTGCCACCCAACCATGAGCAGCTGGAGTCAGGACCGAGTGCAGGATTGAGATGGGGGTGAAGAGAGGGCCTTTTGTTTTTCACCTGCGTTGACCCTGCTGCATTGTCTAGAACTCAACTGCTAAAACATTAAGTATATACACTTATGGAGAAGACATGCTCTGCCAAAACTTTAAGTTGGCTAAAAAACCTAATTGACCTCACAGTAAATTCCATCTTGGTACCTTGTTGGGTTTGTCACACTGGTTCAGATGTACCAAGACTGGTTCTACTTGTACAAGTAAAGAGATTCAAGATGCAAGATTTATGTAAAGCAAAGTTGGAGTGTGCCCAAACAGTTAAATTGTAAATCCTGGACATGGGTGCTTCAGGCAGCACGATGAGTCTGGGTCTTTTTGGAGAACACTGTGCCATCCCTGGGCATCCCCAGTACATCCAGCCAGGACCTCTATAAAGAAGAATGGGAAACACTAGTAAGGAGGACACAGGGGGTTCCCTAGGCCTAGACGGGGAGAGCAGGAATGTAGCTTACCTTGGCTGAGGACGTACATCCTCCGGTACCATGGGGATGCCACATGGTCCTCTTGCATAGATTAACCAGCCTGGCTGCATGAAGCTGCAGAAGCCTCAGGATGTCTGGCGGGGTGGAGCTGCATCCGGCTGGATGACTTGGTCCTGGCCTGAGGAACTGGGATCCGCCAGTTCTTCCAGGTTTAGGATGCCCTTCTGGGCATGGTGGGGTTCACTTCGGTGGACAGCCCCCTCCCCTCTCCATTAAGATGGATGATGAGAGGGTTACCTTATAATAAGAGATCAGTGGGTGGAGTTGTCTTACAACAGGTAGATAGTGGGCGGAGCTATCTCATTACCAGAGAGAAGGGGGTAGGTTTCCGTTAATAGGAGAAAAGAAGGGGAGTTAAGGAGTTAAGCTAGAGGGAACATGGTGGAGTTAGCTATAAGTAGTGGGTAGAGACTCCCTATATACCAGGGGTTTTGTGGGTGGAGTTAATGGTAGGTCACTGTGTGGGTCAGCATATATAAGCCCAGTTTAGCACCAAATCAGGGAGTTGTGGGAGCAGCAAGCACAACACAGGAGGAGATACTGTGAGGGTTTGGGAACACCTGAGGAGGACCCTGTCGGGAGAGAGAGAGGACCCATGGGGATGCCTTGGATGCATGGAACTAACAGAGAATGAGTCGTATGGTGTCATGAGTGTGTGAGGCCGAGAGACACGTTTCCAACAGGGACAGCCGAGAGGTGTGGCTGTCCCTGTTGGAAACCCTTAAAGTTGGAAAAAATAAACTTTATTACATTGCTTCCCTTCTTATGATAAGAAGCAGTTTGATAGGAATTAACCCCATGCAGATGATGTGGAATGGCAAACACATGAATTACATGGGGGCGGCCATCTTGCGCCACACCTGATAGTCCTGCTTACACATAAGAATTAGGAGGGTGCTGTGTCAGCAGCTATTCGTGCCAAACAAGAAGAAGCTTGTCATTTTTCACACACGCAAATACTTAATAAACAGCTAATGTAGCAAAAGCCATCTGAGTGAGGGAAAATGTTACCATGTATCTCTATGGCGGTGGCCACTGCAAAAGCACTCAGTCAGGGAATACAATGTATACAATGTATTTTATTCAAATATGAGTCATTACAGCTGAAGGCTTACTACCTCTGGCCAGAAAGAAGAGACGATTGCACAGAGCTATGAGGAAATTTTGAGTGCAGAATCTGCCTGCTACTCCAAATATCTGTATGGTGTAAATCCCTCTAAATAAGCTTGTGTCACTGTTTGTCAGAGATGGGTTTTAGGGGAATAATTTAATAAGCTTTGACTTTGGCTTTAAGCCCCAGGGAAGTTTTGAACCTGGAAGTGTTGTCCCTGGACATTTGCTGAAAGAGAGTGGGGAGGCTCTCTCTTCCCTCATTACCCTGCATGATTCCCTGCCTAAGTTACAGAAAGTTGGTGTTCCCATCAAAGTGGGGTGGACTAGGCCCCTATAGTACCGTGATTAACTGTGAGCTGTGTATTCTGGAACTGTGCTGAGATACATTGATATGGTGATATTGGCTTGTGTGAAAGTTACAGCTTTAAACTGTAAATGTGCTACTTGCTGCACTGTGCTGAGGAGTCAAGAAAACGGAACTAACTGTTTAAGACAGAGCTGAGTTGTGTGCATATATTGGTTGGATTACAATTACCGTGACTGTGACAACTATCGCATAGTTAGTCCCTTGCACTTTCCTCTCTCTCGGGATTTGTCTGTCTGCTACTTAGTGTTGAGCTAGGTATCATCGTATGTCGCCACGTGCGAACCTGCCCGCGGCTGTTCTTATGAACAGAGTATGATGGAGAATGTGGCGAGGAATGGCAATCGACATCAGCAGAGAAAGCAGTGGGGACTGGAGGGTGATTGGTCGACAGTGGAGAGGGCAACCAGGACCAGAGGATGATCAAAGGCAACAGAGAAGGTGGCAAAGCCTACCTGCGGTACATGTATGCCAGGGAGTACGCAGCAATGTTAAGGGGTGCACCAATGTGGGGGAATCATTATAGGTCAGATAATTAATTATTAATTAACATTAAAACATTGCTTTAAAAAGTGCTACAAGGCTATTGACCTACTTATTTTGCTAACATTAATAATTGATTTCCTTGGGGGTACTAGGTTGTAACTGCTTGTTGCTAGGGGGTACTTGGGAGGACCGCAACACTAGAAGTTGATTTGAGGCAGTGGGGAAAGCAGTGAGGACTGGAGGGTGATCATCAGCAGAAAAGGACCCATCGGTGGTAATGGAGCTCAAGGGTGACATTATGTGAGTTGGGATGGGGGGCACCACATAAAGGGCCCACATAAACCTGGAGCCGGCTCTGGTTACACTATTATCTGTTCTTGGTATGTTCTCTTTGAGTCTGACTATATGGGTTGCCATTGGACCTTCTCTTTTAATAGTAAGGTTTATTGGGGAGTATATAGTGTAGTTGCAGTTACTCTAGGAGGTCACTAGGGGCCTGTACAGGATCATGAAATTTAAGATAGATGCTTCCTAGCTACACACGGGTTAATGAAGTACTGCCCACTCCCCGGTGGAGGGTATTAGAGGGACCCAAGGGAGGAGAAGGAGCAGTCTGAGTCCAATAAAGAGAAGAGAGAAGAGGAAGGATCCCCGACATCCAAGCGTAAGAAGTGGGTCCTGGTTAGACAGCCTAATGAAGAGGGGGAGCTGGAGGTTCCAACCATGAGTAGCTGGAGTCAGGACCAAGTGTAGGGCTGAGATGGGGGTGAAGATATTGACGTGTAGGAAGGATGAACTGTGTGCTGTTACCTAAATAAAGGGTCCTAGTTCCTTCTCCAGCTCTGCAGAGACAAGAGTCATTATCTACCTCTACGCAAGTGTGAATACCAAGCCCTCTCCCAGGCCAACCCTCTGAGCCCAATTTGGAGAACCATAACCCCGTTTAGTGGGGGCATCCCCAAATGAATTTTGTGTCATCTGTTTGCCTCTCTGGTGGCACAGGTCTGTTGACTTCTTAATCTTAATCTGTCTTTCTGTTACCCATTCTCAGCCTGCTTTTCTGGTACCTGATCCTAGTCTATCATCCAGCTACCCCTTCCTGATTGGTTACAAGATTACCTGTTCTTGGTCTGTGCCTGTTCTTCATATGCCTGTCCATATCTCTTCGTTTAACATTGGACCTCCTCTAATGAAACGGGGGCATCAAACCAAATATAGTGCTTTGCATGTCACATGCCCCCCATGGTTTGCCTGTGGTGGCACAGTTCTGTCTGCTATTCATCACTCGAGTTTTCTTCTGCTTCTTTTTCCTAGTGTAACATCCAGCTACCCACTCCTGGTTGGTTACACTATAGCCTGTTCTTAGTCTGTGTCTATGACAGTGTTCTCCAACCTTCTTCTCAAAAGCCACCAGCAAGTCATGTTTTGTGGACCTCCACATAGCTGCCTCTATAGCTCTGTCCAAGCACTACTGACTTTCCCAGTGCATCTGTGTGGATATATGCAGAACATGACCTGTTGGTGGCTCTCGAGGAGAAGGGTAAGGGAACACTGGTCTATGATGTCTCTAGATCTGACCCCCACTGGTTCTTACGACCCATGGCCATGGCTTTGGCTTCTGAGTATGTGTATGCTTCAGCTCCTTGCCTGGTCTACACCTAGCTTTCCCTGACCTGTCCCCTGGTGTTTTGTTTGCCTTCACAGCCTGACCAGAGACATCCAACCAGATACATTGATGGTTTTAATTAAACCGGACCTTCAGCATCATTTAATGAAAAGCCCAAACTCTTAAAAATGTATCCCTAGCATCTAAAATTATTATATATTAAGTTTTTAGTCACTTATTTATTATTCTTTCCCCCTCTGTGCTTCAACTCTGTCATCTTGCCTCAGAAGTATCACATATAGAGGAGAGGAGAGGGGGGAAAGCACAAGAGTGGTTATAGCTGTGCTGTGTACAGGGTGGGGGAAACATATAAGATAGGCTCTTATTCAGGGAGAAGGTCCGGATTAATGTGGGCAATCTGTATGTACAGGGTGGGGGAAACATATAAGATAGGCTCTTATTCAGGGAGAAGGTCTGGATTAATGTAGGCAATCTGTATGTACGGGGGGGGGGGGGGACATATAACATAGGCTCTTATTCAGGGAGAAGGTCCGGATTAATGTAGGCAATCTGTATGTACGGGGGGGGAAACATATAAGATAGGCTCTTATTCAGGGTGAAGGTCCAGATTAATGTGAGCAATCTGTATGTACAGGGTGTGGGAAACATATAGGATAGACTCTCATTCAGGGTGAAGGTCCGGATTAATGTGGGCAATCTGTATGTACAGGGTGGGGGAAACATACAAGATAGACTCTTATTCAGGGTGAAGGGCCGGAATAATGTGGGCAATCTGTGTGTAAGGAGTGGGGGCAAACATACAAGATAGGCTCCTATTCAGGGTGAAGGTCAGGTTTAAAGAGTGAAAACATTCTTGTGCAATATTACTCCACTTTCACTTTTACTTGTCTAGATAAATATGGAGAACTGTTCTTAGGCTGGATTAGGAATGGCATCCAAGAAAACATCAAATATTACTAATGCTCAGACACTTTATCTATGACATCTTAATGGTCTTTGCTGCCTATGGCCACATCCCATGTCTGCTTAATCCCACATTATCCTAGTTTCTGTTGCTCACACCCTCTTCTGCAGTCTACTACCACTGATTTGTTGTATGAATGCCATCTGACTCAATGTTGGTCCACATTTGGGACGACCAATCTTCCTTCTTCTTCGGATCCATGTTTGTCTGGCCCTTTGAGGACTGTATAAACCTTTTATAGACTCAGTCAAAGCTCTGGAAACCTTGCACAGCTCTCAGTAGGTTGTGTACGCCTTCGGTGACGGGGTCCTTACACCTGTGCCAGGGCTACGGACCACAGGTAATAATGTAATGTGGTGGCCAATCATCAACAATGGCTTCCCAATTACACAAAACCGTATCGGAGAAAAAAGTAGTAGCAATAGCAACCTGTTCTCTCCCACAGCTTACAGTAGAGCCGTGGTGGAACCAGGAAGGGGATAAGTATTTTAGCCCACTATGTAAATTAAATGTTTGTGTTAGGATTGTGCCCCCATATCTGGGATTGTATTAGCAGTAGAAATGAGCGAACGTCCTAAATATTCGATTTGGGCGATTTGTCAAATTACCTTAAGAAATGTGGGTTCGTCCGAATCGAATTTTCACAAACTGCTCTTAAAACAATAAAAAAAAATAAGCTTACCTCCATCCCTGTTCCAGCGCCTGGCAATGTCCTCATCCTCTGGCACCGCAGGTATCTTTAGTGGGACAGAGAAACTGGCTGCAGGGAGAGGCTTTTAATACCCGCGAGTGAGCTGGCATCAGTGGAGAGTGGCGCATGACAGATGAGGACACCGCCCGGTGATGGATAGCGATAAAGTAGGTAAGTATTGTGTGTAAAACAATTTTGTGTGTATGTGTGCGTGTGCGTGTGTGTTTTTACATGTAACCCTTTGTGAACTGATAACTGGTCACTGAGACCCCTTTACTAGTTCAAAGGGCGGGGGGGTGACTCGGGGGGCATCCACTAAGGTTAGGGGAAAGACGCTTCTTACACTGGCATAGGAGGGGATACTTTACTGTAAGAGCAGCAAGACTATGGACCTCTATGCCAAAGGAGGTAGTCATGAGGTATACACTAAAAGAGTTCAAAGGTGACCTGGATTCCTTCCTTGCATGCAATAACATTACCAGCTATGGCTACTAGACCACTGGAAGGAGATCTATAGTGGCCGGGATGCCCTCCTTGCATGTAATAACATTACCAGCTATGGCGACTAGACCACTGAAAGGAGATCTATAGTGGCCGGGATGCCCTACTGGCATGTAATAACATTACCAGCTATGACTACTAGACCACTGAAAGGAGATCTTCTTTTATATACAGGCTAAACTGGATAAACTAAGGCAGGGATGCACAACCTATGGCCCGGGGGCCACATACGGCCTGCACTACCTTTAGCTGCAGCCCCCAGCCCCCCTATGGAAGTGGAGAGCTAAGCGTACATTGCCTGTGGTTCAAGCAGTTGGCCTGTAGAGGGCAATGCATCACTAAAAACAGGAAGTTAGATCCCAATATATTTCCCTGTAGAGGTCGGTGACACACATGTGCTATAGGTGAGTAGTTTGTGTTGATACCTCTGTCTACCTTTTCTCCCCTCTGCTCATCTTAACTCACCCTGTTTCACCTCTGCTCATATCACCTTATTCTGACTCACCTGTACTCACATCTTCCTGTATTCCTTTTCCTCTTCCTGTACCTGTACCCACCTCTGTTTACCTATTGCAGCTGCATCTCTACTCACCTCTGCTCATCACACTTCCTCCTGCCTTGTCTCTGCTCACCTTTGCATATACATGAAGGCATATGTAATGCTTCAAGGTTAAAGTGTGCCCGCAGTAAACTGCTTTTTCACAGCTAACGTTTTATTGCGGCCCCTTGGAAACAATAAGACAATGCGCCCCTCGGTTCCCCCCTGCACTAAGGTCTCTATTCAGGCTTACGTACCATGTTACTATGTCATTAGGAGCAATCAAATTTGTTCGTAAATTCACTTTACGAAATGCCCAAGCTGCAAATAAGCTATTTGTCTTATGGTAACAGGCCAATGGCTCACACGAAGAAGCCTTTTAATTTACCTGATGTGAAAAAGGTAAGCGATTAGTTCCAAGAAAGGAATCAGTATAGCTGCCTAAAGTCTAACATACCTGCCTTTAGAAGCTTTGTATGTGGGCACAAGTTCCTTTTTACAGAGACGACCATTAGCCAATTTTTTAAATGTGATGCTTATGTGATTATGTCTGAGCTCAGTTTAGTTCGGCCCTTCTCTCACATTTACCACAATGGTGGTTCATAGTCGGATAAATCCACGTACTTTTAGGCTTACTTGTTAGTATGTCATTAGGAGCATTCAAAAGTGTTCGTAAATTCACTTTACGAAATGCCCAACCTGTGACACATCACGCAAATAGCTTTGTGCCTGCTGGTAACAGACCAATAGCTTATACGTAGGTCCTAATGATCAATTAACCTCCTTCTGTTCCTTTCTGTTATAGGATTTGACTTTCTAGTTTGTGATTACGTCTTTCATTCACAAACGCCCAAGTCAGCTGCAGGATCCCACCTACCATACACCACGGAATTAAACAATGACGCTACAGAAGATGCAAGTTTTACATCATGACCGTGCACGAGGACCAAGTTATGATCTAAAAAGAGATTGTTCTGTCTAAAATGATTCTCGGGATTTAGGAGCTAAAAGCACGCCATGGGTTTAGTGTCTTGACATCTGTTTAATTAGCTGTCTTGAGAATCCCACACTAAGAAGACACTAAGCCAGTGCCTTCTGTCAGACATCAGAAGGGTTGGTCAGGATTTTAACGCTCTCAAGGAAATACACATTTTTAAGATGACCATCAACAGAATAACCAATTCACTATGAAGTTGTGAAAGTTAAAAATATATTTTTTAAGAAAGGCCATGCTTTGTTGAGATCAAGTTCCTTTTTTACCAAGAAAATGGGGGAGCTGAAAAAAGAAGATGTTGAAAAATACTTGGTAAACAATCCTCAGTTTGCCAAAGAGTTCTTCGACAGGAAGCTGAGAAGCGAGACCGTGTCGTCTTTGTTCAACCAGAAACAGCTGGACTTTAAAAATGGGATTTCTTACCAAGACTTGTCAAAGTTGGAAGAGGCCGAGATCTTGATGGAATTGGTGAGAGAGATTCAAGATGCAAACAACATGGAGAAAACCATTCATAAAGTCCTCCAGAGATTGGCGTTTCTCCTGCAGGCCAACTACTGTAGTTTGTTCATATTTAGATCAAGGAACGGAATACCAGAGGTGGCCACTAGACTCTTCAACGTCACTAAGGACTCCAAGTTCGAAGACAATTTGGTGACTCCTGAAGCTGAAATAGTTTTCCCTTTAGATATTGGTATTGTGGGATGGGTTGCTCACACAAAGAAGACTTTTAATGTACCTGATGTTAAAAAGGTAAGTGATTTGTTACAAGAAAGGAAACCTCATATCTAAGATACCTGGCAGAAGAAGCTTTGTTTCGTAGAAGCATATGTTTCTTTTTACAGAGAAGACCATTGACTTATTTTTAAATGCAATGCTTATGTGTTTATGTCTGAACTCAGTTTAGGTCGACCCTTTTCTTACATTTACCATAACGGTTGTTCATAGCCGCCTGATTATTCCAAGTACTTGGTATGTAGGTCAAGGATTTGTTTCTTGAAGTGTGGTCTTTGGTTGATCAGCCACCTTTCTTAGAACAAGTTTGTGAACACTATTGAGCCCAGGTGGTCATAACTATTTTTCAAAGTAGATATAAAAATCATCTGTAAGTCGTATTTATAATTTTTTTTGGAACTGTCTAAGAAACAGGCAGCAAATTGGTCAAACATGTTCAAAAATACACAGCAAGTCCTGGGGTATTGCTAGCAAGTGGGTTTGTGTGTTTTTGCTATTTTTAGAGATACTTGTTTAGAATTCAGCAAAGAGGATTACTGGTCCTGAGTCCCAGATGTTTGAACTTAATAGGCTCATCCAGGCCTAAGTCATGAATTGAGCCCTTGTGCCAAAATAACTGTTCACTCCTATCCTGGTTTAACATGCCATCAACAAACTGCGCACAAGTTATTGATTTGAACGTTCCTATTAGTCCCATATTGACTCGTCATATCTGTAGGAATAAATTAAGGCAACTGGGCTTGCTGTGTAATTTTCTTGACTTTTCTCTAGTCGTCATACTGGCTTATTCAAATTCAGAATGACTTGTACAGGAATCTGGCAGCAATACAGTTTAACTCAAGTTTTCATTCTCTATCTTCCATAAACAGCAGAGAGGTGAGGTGTTGATTCCATTAGCATGGCTGGGGTTACTAGGTGTTAGTAGCTGCCTTGTAAGTCTCTGTTTTAGATTTTCACATCTACTTTTAAAGTGACTTCTGGTAAATGTCTTATGTTTATGTAACCAATGTAAGAATCCTATTGCATGTGGGGATGGAAAACATGCAGGGCCGGATTATGAGGTGGGTGCAAGGGGCACGCGCCCGGGACCTACACCACTTTCCCTGCAAAGGGAGCCTCCCCAACCTTTGGGTTATCTGGTCCAGGAGGCTTTTCAGTCTTTGGCCTAATGGTCTGCAGGGCCAGCAACAAAGCTATTAGCGGCAGTGGGGGCCCCCCGCATATGGGCAAGCCTTTTTTGGGTTTTTGAAAACCTGCATCCAAAGACAGGACGGAGAGTCTGGAACAACAAAGCCGCCATCAGCAACGCTACAGTGATGGGTGCGCGCAGAGCTGTAACTGCACATAAGCCACCAAGCACAGCCGCTGGCAGCTCAATGCAGGGAACTGTTTTCTGCTGGACCAGCTGGGGGTGACTACACTACCCCCCACCCAGAATGGCAAAGCAGGAGCACCCGAGCAGCACGCACCCGCACAAGGGTAGCACAAGGGACTCCATCTGATGTTACTTGGCTGGACTAATATTTTAAAGGGAAAAAAAAAATCCTCCACCAGATTTTGTTGCCAGAGGCCACCACACTTAATCCGGCCCTGAAAAAATGTATTGCAAAGCTACATCTCATGGGTTTGGTATGAGGGATTTGCCTTTATAAAACATTCTAGTAGAGATGAGCGAATTTAAAAAAAAATTCTATTAGGATGATTCAATACATTTCCCCAAGAAATACATTTCCTCAAAGAAATTTGAAGAATTGCTCATCTTTATGGGGAACTACCTGCATAAAAAATATAAACTTACCTGAAGCCTCGCGCTGCTTGGCAGATAGGTGGCATGCAAGGTGCATGCTGAAGAATGGAGCTCGCTGCCGGTCACATTGCTAGACTGGAAATGGCCCACCAGAAGGGATGCCGATGGCGACACAACCTGTATGCGAGGTTGGTTGTATTTGCCTTCAATGCCAAAAGGTCATCAGTCTTCCAATGGTTGGGGATTATGGTTTCCACCAACGCAAAACTTCCTTCCACTAGTGTGATATATAAACTCTACCATCCCCAATATTGTCTTCTTTGTAATCTTTTCTTGGTGCCTTTTGTAAGTAAGTTATCCAAGGGAGGTTGTCAGAGGATAGTACAAAGCAAGCTCGCTTACAGACGAGGACAAATATGTGGAAGGCCAGGGTTTCCTACTAAACCGGAACTTAGGGACGCGTTTTGTGGAGACAGATCCAAACGTGTCACAGTGGCTCAGTAGGACTCTAATTATTGGTTTTGAACTTAGAGAAGCTTTGTTTCCCCGAGGCAACAATCAGGCTTGTAGTGGAGTCTACCCTTGAAGATGAAAGAATGCAGAGAAACGTATCTTCATGGAGCTTTGATTGCAGGGTTACCCAAAATCAGTCTAGTGCACTGAAGTGTGCTCTTAGACTAGCAGTCATGAAGGCCTGCTATGCTGGAGCTCTGGGTTTCGGAGAGTTGATGCCAATTATTCAGCAAATAGACAGATAAAGATTCATACCTTGGCTCTACCCCTCATATATCCATTGGCTGTGGCAGAACATGGTGCCCTAGCCGGCAGTATTGACATGCAGAAAGGAAATTCCAGCCCTGTGTGGTTCTCTAAAAAAACATTCTTCTTTAATGAAAACCTAAAATCCATTAAAAAAAATTCAATCCCCACAAAAACATGCAGTGCAATGGTGACGCGTTTGGTGGATCACATCCCACGAGTCTTATGGAGCCCCTGATGCTCAGCTCTCAGATATTAACACGTTTCTGGCACAAGAGACCAGACAGGAGGACCAAGGGTGGTTCAAGGTGCTTGTCGAGTGCCGATTTTGAAAGGCCTAGGCCAGTGGCGGACTGGGGCCAAAAATCAGCTTGGGATTTTACCAGCACCTGGCCCTCCCATTGCCAGCCAATGGCATCTCTGCTGCTTCCTGGCTAGTCAACCAGTGTGCTCCAAGACTGAGGCTATATCTTTAGAGTAAGGACATGGACTGGAGTTTCTTGGTGTGAGGGAAATGAGTGGTAAAGAGGATGGGGGCTGGGATGGTATGGGAATGTTAGAAAAGGTAGCAGCCCAGACTGCCCCAAAGCAGTGTGGCCCACTGGGCCTCCCTGGCCTAGGCTATAGCCTGAGTAACACCAGTAACTTAATAAATATATATAAAATAAACCACTGTGTGAAGCTTGTGCTCATATTCCTCTAGAGTGACACGTACATATTTAAAGTGAATATTAAAAACAATTTTTACTCTATTGTTTAAAGTCCAGCAATAAAGTCCTTAATTTTGAAGATTTAAATAACCTTCCTCCGTCTTGTTATCACTATATAAATTACCCTCCACCACATATCTCCTGCTTACTAGATATCCAATTTCAAAAAGGGAGAAAGACAGCCAATATTTTCCTCTGGCTCCCCTTTAATGTTTCACTTTGGTTCCCCCTTAAGGTGAATTCTCACTGGTCAATATCCGATTCCGTTCACCTCATTGTATTCCAAGCTCACATTAGAATATATAAATACATATCATAGAGTGATATTGCTTAAAGTGGACCAACACCCAGGATTTTGACTATCCTGGGTTTTGGACCACTTCGGTGGGGCACCCCGATCGGGGGTGCCCCGCTGTGTGAACCCCCCCAGAAAGCCCCGAAAACTCACCTGACCCCTCTCCCACGTGACCGCTTCAGCGAATCACCGCCGACGGACAAGCGAGGTCCGTCGACGGACAAGCGAGCGCACCCGCCGCCTCCTCCCGCGCGTCACTCCCTGCTAGAGGGATGCACGGGAGGCGGTGGCGGCCTGCGCTGGAACGGGGAGAAGGTAAGGCTTGTGGGCTTCCTGGGGGGTTTCATCCCGATTTCGGATGCCCCGCGGGGAGGGATCTGATCGGCCCCCCCTGGGTGTTGGTCCACTTTAAAAACGTTTAATTACTAAAGAGTCAAGTGTTCACTCACATTAAATCCACTTGAAAAGTGAGTATAGAAAACATCCAACATCCAGTTTGGTTCCACACTCTGTCATCTTGCTTGCGGCCGACACGCTGGGACCGGAATCTATAAGTGTCTCCTCGAATCCCAACTTCCACCAACCTTCCTTCCTTTCCTTTCCAAAGAGGAAAAGACAGTGGAATGTTATTTAAATCTGAATCTTCAAAATTTAGGACTTTATCGCTGGAATTTTATATATTTATTAGGTTATGTATGCCATTTGAGCCTATGATTAACTGTGTGTTTTTAGATATATATTCCTTGTGAAATCGGAACATTGTATATCCTGAGCGCAGTATTTTTGCTGAAAAAGTTTTGGTATTTTATTGTAACACCAGTAACTTTTCTGTAATACCAGAAATGTTCCTGTAGAGACACCTTTAACCAAGTAATGTATATGAAAGTGTAAGGCACACATTTACTATATTTAAACACCCTTTAAATATAGTAAACTTTAGAATAAATGCTACAGTGAAAGAATAATTCCTCTTGAACTCATTTAAAACATCTGTATGTAAAGTTAGAGGCCCCCTTTAAAAATGGGATTTTTTTTCAGTTAAAGAATAATTCCTCGTGGCCTCCTTTAAAACATTTATATCTAAAGCTAGAGCCTTTAATAAAATTAAGTATTTTTACATTGACTGCATAATCCCTATTTTATTTTGATTAAATATGTCATACATACGGACCAAAACCCAGGTTCAGCTTTGCTGGGGCATCCTGTGTGTGTCTGTGTGTGAAATCCCCTGGTTTGCAAGGTATTCTTACCTCTCCGGCGATCCCACCTGCCCCCACCCTGCCTGCCAATCAAAATAGATTGTGTAATTCGGAGAACGAATGGAGTGCCGAGCTCCTCCAAATGCACCATAATATTATCATAACATTACGAATAGAGAGCTGGGCCCCATCAGCGGAGGGGTGCCGGGGAAGCCTCCACAACCTCCAAATGCACCATAATATTACCATAATATCACCAATGGAGTGCCGGGGTCCTCAGATAGGCCTGGAGTGGGAGCGCGCATCAGAAGCCTCCACGACTTCCAAATGCACCATAATATTACTATATTACGAATAGAGTGCTGGGCTCCTCAGATAGGACTGAAGTGGGAGCATCCATCAGCAGAGGGGTCCCGGGGAAGCCTCCACGACCTCCAAATGCCCCATAATATTACCAAAATAATACGAATGGAGTGCCGGGCTCCTTAGATAGGCCTGGAGTGGGAGCACAACTCAGCAGAGGGGTCCCAGGGAAGCCTCCACAACTTCCAAATGCCCCATAATTACCAAAATATTAGGAATGGAGTGCCAGGCTCCTCAGATAGGACTGGAGAAGGAGCGTGCATCATCAGAGGGGTGCCGGGGAAGCCTCCACGACCTCCAAATGCCCCATAATATTACCAAAATATTACGAATGGAGTGCCGGGCTCCTTAGATAGGCCTGGAGTGGGAGCACACCTCAGCGGAGGGGTCCCAGCGAAGCCTCCACAACCTCCAAATGCCCCATAATATTACCATAATATTAGGAATGGAGTGCCAGGCTCTTCAGATAGGACTGGAGAAGGAGTGTGCATCATCAGAGGGGTGCCGGGGAAGCCTCCATGACCTCCAAATGCACTATAATATTACCATATTACAAATGGAGTGCTGGGCTCCTCAGATAGGCCTGTAGTGGGAGCGTGCCTCAGTGGAGGGGTGCCGGGGAAGCCTGCTCCTAGTTAAAGGTGTAACGATAATTATCGGGGATAACCAGCGGTAATGCCCCAAGACTGAGGCTATATCTTTAGAGTAAGGACATGGGCTGGGGTTTCTTGAGTGAGGGGATAGAGTGGTAAAGAGGATGGGGGCTGATATTGGGGATAACCAGCAGAAATCTCCTAGTAGTTAGCTTCCTTTCCAATCCCAAGTATCTGTGTCAGCTTAACATAAGCAATGTCACAGCACACAGGTATGGTGGAGGTTAATGGGAGCGCAGCATGAGGAGCTGACAACATGGTATCACAGCAGACAGACACTCAACGGCAGGCAGGATAAGTGAAAGCATCTGCTTGTTTTATTATTGCAGGTTCATGAAAATAAACTTTAATGCTTTCATCCATATTGGTGTCAAATACACAGTTCACAGGCCAAATAAACCTGCATAGCTTTGTAGAAAACAGCTACAATCGCTTCATAAGGACAGTTTAGTGAACTGTCCATCAGCATAGAACACAGGTACACTTGCTTGTCGGCACGTTTTAGCATAGGGGCCAGGCAGCATTGTATTTCCCAATTAGCATTAGGCCATTTTTCAGAAGGGGCTTCTGGAGGCCACCATCCCACTTGGAGCTGAGCACCCCTTCTTAGTGGAGACCATCTATGGGGTATCCCAAACTGGGCCGGGGGATTGCCCAATGTCAGCAGAAGGGCTGTCGAGCTGCCAGAGAGTAACATACATGGGGAACCTCTGCTCTATAGCATCCGAGCCGGGACATTCCCCAACACAATGGCTTCTGCCCCCCACCCCCAAGCAGGAGCCTCAGACAGGGGAAGACACACCTTAGACACAGCGGCTTCCTCCATGTTGGTCGCTTTGGATCCTCTCTACTCCTAAGGGGTCATTCCTCTGTCATCTCCTATGCCAGAACCCCCCTGGGCTTCTTCCCGCCAGGGTCCTCCTCTCTTTGCGTGGACTCCCCGCACCTCAGTCTTCTGACTCTCTCTCTGCAGCTCAGCATGGCTCTCCTTAAAGTGGGCCAAAACCCACGGAGATCCAAAATTGAGATGCCCCATTGTGTGAAACCCCCCAGGTTGCCCATAAACTCACCTTTTCTGGTAGCGAGCCTTGGGCAGATCCTAAAGCGCTGATTGGACGAATGGCCATGCATGCATCATAGGACCAGGAAGAGGTGAGTTTGTTCCGGCGATCTGGGGGGATTCACACATCGGGTTTCCCCGGGGACAAGGACCAAAACCCAGAATAGTCAAAATCCTAGATTTTGGTCCACGTCCTCCAATTTGCTTCCAACTGCACTCAAGCCTTGTCTCTGTAGTAGCCCCAGCAGGCTTGTTACATGCGGAGGCTACACCAGTCTTCCCCTTAGCATGGTTATGGACAATCCCCCTGTCTATCCCTCTGGCCTCTCCTTATAATACCTCTGCTCTATACAGTGTTGCTTGTAGTTTTCTCTCACAACCAGTCTCAGCAGTTTCCTGTAGTACTCATCCTAAAGGAGAATACTACACCCAGATTCTTAATTAAATTGGAATTAAATCATTTGTGGTTTTATACTCCCATCTAGTGACCAAAGTGGGAATAGCAAAACATTTTATATTTGGTTTTTGATACTACCACAAAGATAGAGCAGAGCCCATGCACTGTACATTTTGACTATCCTGGGGTTTGGTCCTTTCCTGTGTGAAACACCCCATATTACCGACGTCAACTCACCTCTTCTCGGTCCTACGGCGCATGCTCAGTTGCTCCTGCAATCGGCACTCCCAGAGCCGCTCTGAACGCGCTTACAGCCACATGCCTCTGCTACCCTCTAACAGGAAGCGTGCCCTCATCAACCACACATGGATAGCAGAGATGCAGGCCGTGGCTTGCGCATGCGCGGTTGGACCAGGAAACAAGCCAAGTGTATGGGGCGACCTGGGGGGGGGGGGTATCACACAGCGGGGCATCCTGATTTTGGATGCCCCGGGGGGGGGGGGTTGGTCGGCCCCGCAACCTTATAGATTTCTTATAGATTCCTGGGCCGATTTATTCTCTTCCCCCGAGGCATCCAGAATTGAGATGCCCCGCTGTGTGAAACCCCCAAGGTCACCCAAAGAAACTCACCTTTTCCCGGTCCTACGGCACATGTGCGAGCAGCAGCTGCATCCCCTCTATCCCTCTAGCAGGGTGCGTACCCACGCCAAGCATTTTTAAATGGCTGCCGTGGGCATGCTCCCTGTTGGAGGGTACCAGGGATGCAGCCGTTGGCACGCTTAGACGAAGGGGGCGGGAGTGGATCCGAGCGCGCTGATTGGACGAGCGGCTACTCATGTGCCATAGGACTGGGAAAAGGTGAGTTTCTTTGGGTGATCTGGGGGGTTTCACACAGCGGGGCATTCCCGATCGGGATCAAAATCCTGGGTTTTGGTCCACTTTAGAAATAAAAAGAAGACATCACTTCAAATCAAGTCCACTTTTGATGTTGGCAACTGTGTGTTTCCTGGAAGCAGTCTGCACGACCTGCAATCTGTTGCCACTAAAAACTTTACACCAAGTCTGTACACCAAGATCAAGAGAAGAGAACTGACGACTGCCTTGCACACATAGACCACTGCCATAACTCCCAAGTGTCCCTGATTTGGAGGGACTGTCCCTCTTTTGAGTCCATGTCCCCCTGTCCCTCGTTGTTCTCATTTGTCCCTCTTTGAGGTGTAACATGCAGATCTGCAGCAATAAATGATTCATTTGCATATTCAAAGTGTTTCTATTGTTGTAACTGTTACATCCTATCTCCTATCCATCAATCAATGAGTGGGCGTGGCTTCATCCATCCCTCAATGAGGGGGCGTGGCTTTATTTACACATTACATATTGGAAAAGTGGGGAGGCATGCACTGCTGCTGAGGCCCTTATTTAAGAAAGGATAGCGTCAGGTAGCGGCTGGTTAATGAGAGGTAGCGACAGTTAGCGACTGGTGAACGCCGGACACGGCACGCAATTCCAAATTTATCAAGCAGAATCTGTTTAGCGACTGGGATAGCGCCATGTAGCGTCTGATTCATCATTTTCACAGCCTCAGCGAACAGCGCCGGCGTTCAGCCTTGCACAGCGCCAGGTATGACTTCTCGCTACCTGTCGCTCTCCAATACATTTCAATGGACGAACCTTTTCTTCTCTTTAAACCGGGTTTTTTTTTTTTTTTGCCAAAAAATCACAAATAATTCTCTGACCTCTTCTGGCATTGAAAAAGCAGTTTTTTCACATGTTTATGATTTTTTAAAAATTTCTTCAGAAATGACATTACAGGTCTGCCATTAAAGTGTTCATGTTACAATGTTGCTACAATGTAATTCCATATGTTTTCGCTTTGTTACTAGTGGATAGATGCTGGAAAACACACTTTAAACACACCGCCTCCTGCGCTCTGGGCTTCAGAGAAGCATTTTTCAGCGCCAGAGATTTGTGAGGCTGTTTTTTTGCTGAATATGGTGTGAGTCGGTCGCTATGAACAGTCGCTAACATGCGCTCCCATACAGTGCTGTACTGGTCAAATAGCGACTCCTCACAATGTATTCAACATTGCTGCACAGCGACTGAGTCGCTATGAAGTAGCGACCCATGGCTGAGCAATGCGACTACTAGCGGGCGCTCTGAAAATGCCGCTACAGACGCTCATCTGTCGCTACCTGGCATTAGTGATGAATCAGCCTCTGAGTGACCTCCCTCAGCTCAACAGCGGCCATAGCAGTAGTGTTCCATTTATATAGGCCTCACTTCTCTCTTCTTGTAGAGTGAGTGGTGGTGGGGGAAGGGTTAGGGGGTGCACAAGATTTTTTTGGTATAAGGCCACACTGTCTTATTGCTCCACTTCAAGGGGACGCAATAAAATCGGGCAGGCTGATTCATTAATAGCGCCAGGTAGCGACAGATGAGCGACAGTAGCGTTATTTTCACAGCGCCCGCTAGTATTCGCTGTGCTTGGCCGTTGTTCGGCTGTTGACAGCGACTCAGTCGGTGTGTGGTAATGTTGAATACGGGGTTATGAGTCGCTGTTTGACAGGTTCCGCGCTGTATGGGAGCGCATGACAGCGAACGGCTCCCAGCATATTCATTAATAAATCACGCTCCAAAAATTCTTGTGCTGTGAAATGCTTGTTTAAACCCCAGAGCGCTGGCGGCGATGGGTTAAAAGTAGTTTTGTTTTTCTAAACATTTTGTAATATGAATACATTAATATCAGACCTGTAATATCAATTCTGCACAAATTTTTTTTTTTTTTAGCTTAAAAAAAAAATCTAACATTGCAGAAGTGGTCACAGAATTTTTGACATTAAAAAAAAAAAAAAAAAAATTAATAGCAATTAATTATGAATATTTAAAGTTAGCTCCATTGAAATGCATTGGAGAGCGCGAGGTAGCGAGAGGTCATACCTGTCGCTGTTCAAGGTCGCTCGCTGGCGCTGTGGGCTGAGGCTGGAATAATGATGAATGATTCGCTATCTGGCGCTCTGTCAGTCGCTAAGCAGGATCGGCTTCATAAATGTGTGATTGCGGAGGGGAGCCGGCGTTCTCGTGGCGGTGAGCGTCATTACCGTTCGCTCACCATTCGCTACCTGGTGCTATCCCTTGTTAAATAAGGGCCTAAGCAGAAAAAAAACGCAATCGGCTTACTGCAGGAAAGCTGTAACGTTAAAACGTTATATATGCTGAATGCAGATGTGAGTCGACAGGAGATGAACAGGGGTGTGGCGGGATGAAGTAAGAAAAAGGTGAGGTGGGTGGAGGTAAGTGAAGGTAAGGTGGGCAGAGGTGCGTAGAGCTAAGTGGAGGTGAGCAGAGGTGGGTAGGGGGAGGCAGAGGGTTGCCACCTGGCCGGTATTTTTTAATTTTTACTTTACTGGCCACCGGCCTGGTGGTGACGGTAGTTGTTTTTTTACTGGAAATTTTAATTGCGGGAATACTTTTCCCATCATCAATTACCAGTAAAAATACAAATAGCGCCACCAGCAGGCCAACGACCAGTAAAGTAAAAAAAGAATACTGACCTGGTGGTAACACTATCAACGCACCCTCATCTCTTTTCCCCGCTCTTTTACGTCTTCCTCCTTTTTTTTTACCTTTCTCTTGAGCCTCTTTTCCAATTTTCCAATTAATTAAAGCGGACCGACAGTCACAAATGACTAAAACCAGACCAACACAACATACAGCGCTCATTTGCCTCCCTCCCCGGGGCAATTTGCATTGCTGCACATAAAAATTAATTTACCTTTTTCTAACCCCAGCTGCAGTAAATTTTGGAAACAAATGACGGCTCATGCATTTGCAGGCCGTCTGCAAACAGGAAGTGCTGCTGGGCTTCCTGTTACTGTGCGTTGTCAGTTATGTCAGTTGAATCCGGGCAGCAGCATGGCTGAGATGCTGGGAGATGAGGCTCCAAAATGGCCGCTACCTTTCTTTTCCATCTGTGCCAGGCTGTTGGTCCGGTTTAAGCCTTCCTTTCTTTAATATTTTTGCCTTGATCCCTCTCTTTTTCTCTCTTTCTCTCTCTCTCTTGTTTTCTTACATTCCCCCCATCTTGCTCCTTTTAATATTCCCTACATTTTTCCCTTGTCACATTCCTTTCATCCCTATCTTTTCCTCTTGTCTACATTTCTTTCTCTTATTGTCTTTCCTCCATCCCTTTCCTTTCCAGATTTTCTTTCTGTGTTTCTTTCTTTCCTTCTCAGCATTCCTACCTTTTGGCCTTCTCTAATCTTTGCCCTATTCATTCCTCTCTCGCTCTCATTTCCACATTTTTTTCTTTCTCTTTCTATCTTTTTTTTCGTTTCCTTTCTTTCTTTCCTTCTTTGGCAGCCATCTTGGATGTTTAAAGGCTCACAAAAGGCAATCTGTATGTACAAGGTGGGAAACATACAAGATAGGCTCTTATTCAGGGTGAAGGTCCGGATTAATGTGAGCAACCTGTATGTACAGGGTGTGGGAAAAATATAACATAGGCTCTTATTCAGGGTGAAGGTCCGGATTAATGTGGGCAATCTGTATGTACAGGGTGTGGGAAACATATAAGATAGGCTCTTATTCAGGGTAAAGGTCCGGATTAAAGTGGACCAACACCCAGGGGTGATCGGCCCGGAAATCTATAAGATTCCCGGGCCGATCACCTCCCACCCCGTGGGACATCTGAGATCGGGATGTCCCGCGGGGTGAAACCCCCCAGAAACCCCAAAAAGATCTTACCTGATCCGCCGCCGCTTCCGCCGCCGCCGCCTCCCGCGCGCCCCTCCAGACGTGCGCGTGCCCGCGCCGGCCCTCTGTGAATGGCCGGCGGGGGCGCGCGCGCGCTGAGAGTGACGCGCGGGAGGCGGCGGCGGGGGAAGCGGCTTGGACGTTCCTGTCCCCCGCCTGGACGTTGGCGGGGATTGGCTGCGGCGTTCACGTGGGAGCGGGGAGAGGTGAGTTTTTTGGAGTTTCTGGGGGGTTTCACACAGCGGGGCACCCCCGATCGGGGTGCCCCGCCGAAGTGGACCAAAACCCAGGATAGTCAAAATCCTGGGTGTTGGTCCACTTTAATGTGAGCAATCTGTATGTAGAGGGTGTGGGAAACATATAAGATAGGCTCTTATTCAGGGTGAAGGTCCGGATTAATGTGGGCAATCTGTATGTACAGGGTGGGGGAAACATATAAGATAGGCTGTTATTCAGGGTGAAGGTCCGGATTAATGTGAGCAATCTGTATGTACAGGGTGTGGGAAACATATAAGATAGGCTCTTATTCAGGGTGAAGGTCCGGATTAATGTGGGCAATCTGTATGTATAGGGTGTGGGAAACATATAAGATAGGCTCTTATTCAGGGTGAAGGTCCAGATTAATGTGGGCAATCTGTATGTACAGGGGGGAAACATATAAGATAGGCTCTTATTCAGGGTGAAGGTCCAGATTAATGTGGGCAATCTGTATGTATAGGGTGTGGGAAACATATAAGATAGGCTCTTATTCAGGGTGAAGGTCCAGATTAATGTGGGCAATCTGTATGTACAGGGTGGGGGAAACATATAAGATAGGCTCTTATTCAGGGTGAAGGTCCAGATTAATGTGGGCAATCTGTATGTACAGGGTGGGGGAAACATATAAGATAGGCTCTTATTCAGGGTGAAGGTCCAGATTAATGTGGGCAATCTGTATGTACAGGGGGGAGACATATAAGATAGGCTCTTATTCAGGGTGAAGGTCCGGATTAATGTGAGCAATCTGTATGTACAGGGTGGGGGAAACATATAAGATAGGCTCTTATTCAGGGTGAAGGTCCAGATTAATGTGGGCAATCTGTATGTACAGGGTGTGGGAAACATATAAGATAGGCTCTTATTCAGGGTGAAGGTCCAGATTAATGTGGGCAATCTGTATGTACAGGGTGGGGGAAACATATAAGATAGGCTCTTATTCAGGGTGAAGGTCCAGATTAATGTGGGCAATCTGTATGTACAGGGTGGGGGAAATGCAATGAATGGAGGAATGTTGCAGACACAGCACATGAGTGGCCCCGTCCCCTAACACTCACACACCCACACCAACAGATGCACGCCCCCACACATCCACAGCCACGAGCATCCACCCGCCCTCACACAGGCACAAGCCCCCACTCACTCACACAAATCCAACTGCTGTGCACCCCCACACAGACGCACATGCATGTACCCTAACCATGGCCGGCTCCAGGTTTATGTGGCCCTTGGGCGGCATGGTCTCAGTGGGCCCCTTTGTGGTGAAGAGTCGCGTCACATCACCGAAGGACGTCCCAAATCTGGATGCCACCTAAGGATCATGCTATGTGGAGCAAAACTCTAGTTTTGGTCTACTTTGAAGTCCACCAAACCCCTTTAAACCTGACCTCGGAGTCTAAGCGAATCTAGATTCTCCTGATTTTGGATGCCCCTGTGTGTGACCCCCTCCCCTCTCGTTCATTACTTTCCTGGAAATGGTGAATGCGCTGTGGGATCGCCAGTCTGAGGTAACGGCCAAACCAGGGGGGTTCTTTCACAAACAGGGGCACCCCAAATTGCACCTGTAAAGCGGACCCAAACCCAGGTGTGGAATTGCTTGCATAGTGTGGATCCCAGCGATCCCAGGGGGTGTCACACAGTAGGGTATCACAAATTAGGGTGCTCCAGGGATAGGAAATCAGCTGGGGTGGGTAACTTAAAAGCAGAACAAAACCCAGCACTTCCTCCCCTGGAATCTAAATTGAGATGCCCCTTCGTGTGTAACGCTGCCATTGGAGGAGATGTGGGCTCCAGCTGTGGGGGCGCCCTCCCTGTTCACCACCAGTCAAGCGCCGTCGCACACCCCAATGGCCGGCCCTGTAACTGTGCCCCCCTGGAGGGTGCGGGCCCCCGGCAGATGCCCTGCCTTGCCTGGTGCGGACACCGGGCTGGCCCTAACAGATGTTCATGAGTACACCCCTAGATGCACATGTGCAAACCCACAGACGCATATGTGCGCACATTCACAGATGTGCATGCACACCACCCAAACACAACCATGTTCATGAACATACATCCCTAAAAGCGCATACGCACACCCCTGGACACGCATGTGGGCATCCCCAAATGCATGTACATACACCCCCAGAGGTGTTGTAGATATGATACTTTGCAACAGCTTACAGCTTGCCTTTAAATATGATTAGTGACTTGAATTGCTAGATTTATTGCAGTTTACAGCTATTACAGGTTGTGACACACACTAGATGGCGCTGTGACCAATACGCTACTGTAGAGTTTTCTATGGCCCTTATTTAACAAGGGATAAATATGGTTGTTTGGGGGTTAAAAAACTACTTTTAACCCATCGCCGCCAGCGCTCTGGGGTTTAAACAAGCATTTCACAGCGCGAGAATTTTTGGAGCGTGATCTGTAAATGAATATGCTGGGAGCCGTTCGCTATGGCCGTTCGCTGTCATGCGCTCCCATACAGCGCGGAACCTGTCAAACAGCGACTCATAACCCCGTATTCAACATTACCACACACCGACGGGGTCGCTGTCAACAGCCGAACAACGGCCAAGCACAGCGAATACTAGCGGGCGCTGTGAAAATAACGCTACTGTCGCTCATCTGTCGCTACCTGGCGCTATTAATGAATCAGCCTGTAAGTAATTCACTGCTGTGTTGTTATTTCCTGTATATTGAGCTGTAATCTCTATGACTGCCAGTTCTTTTCCTGTCTGTGTTCTAGCCACCATGTAAGGTGACATTCTCTTACTGCACTCATGTTCCAGTAAAACTAGTTCCTGTTATACCACTAATGTGGATTTGGATTTGACTCACAGTGTGCAACAAGAGGCGCATGCACACACCACCAGTGGTAAGGTACAGAGAGGCATGCGCACACGGGCACTCACACAGCTACAGACTTGCATGTTATAAAACATATTCTCTTACACAAGGCCTCTCTCTGTGGAGCTCCAGCCTCATCTCTCCGGCCGTGTTAGTGACGATGTTTCATAGCTGGGCGGCCGATATGACCGAGGAGTTCTCCTCTTGGTCAGACTCGCCGGCACATGGCGGTCTGGGGATAATCCTACTAAGTGCATTTGGCTGATTACTGGGGCAAAGATCAAGCGTAAGCTGCACAATGTATAATGTCATGCCTCCCAAGTGTCCCTGATTTGGAGAGATTGTCCCTCTTTTGAGTCCATGTCCCCCCGTCCCTCGTTGTTCTCATTTGTCCCTCTTTGAGGTGTAACATGCAGATCTGCAGCAATAAATGATTCATTTGCCTATACAAAGAGGCCGATTCATTAATAGCGGCAGGTAGCGACAGTTGAGCGAATGTAGCGGTATTTTCACAGCGCCCGCTAGTAGTCGCTGTGCTTGGCTGTTGTTCGGTTGTTGATAGCGACTCAGTCGGTGTGCAGTAATGTTGAATACAAGGTTATGAGTCGCTATTTGACAGGTTCCGCGATGTATGGGTGCGCATGATAGCGACTGGGCAGAGCGACCGGCTCCCACCATATTCATCAAAAAATCAGGCGCAAAAAATCCAAGCGCTGTGAAATACATGTTTAAGCCCCAGAGCGCTGGAGGTGATGTGTTAAAAGTAGTTTTTTAACCCCCAAACCACCATATTTTTGGAAACCAAAAAAAATAAAAAATTTTAAAGAATTTAGTAATATGAATACAATAATATCAGACCTGTAATATCAATTCTGCACAAATTTATTTTTATTTTTTTTACCTTAAAAAAATTATCTAAAATGGCAGAAGTGGTCACAGAATTTTTCACATTTAAAAAAAAAAACACATTAATAACAATTAATTATTAATAATTATTAATATTTAAAGATTGTTCCATTGAAATGCATTGGAGAGAGCCAGGTAGCGAGAGGTCATACCTGTCGCTGTTCAAGGTCGGACGCTGTCGCTGTGGGCTGAGGCTGGAATAATGATGAATGAGTCGCTATATGGCGCTATCTCAGTCGCTAAGCAGGATTGGCTTGATAAATGTGTGATTGTGGTGGGGAGCCGGCGTTCTCGTGGCGGGGCCCGTCATTACCGGCCGCTCACCAGTCGCTACCTGTCGCTATTCCTTCATAAATAAGGGCCAAAGTGTTTCTAACTGTTACATACTATCTCCTATCCATCCCTCAACGAGGGGGCGTGGCTTCACACATCCCTCAATGAAAGGCGTGGCTTCATTTACATATTGTCTATAAATTATATATTGAACAATAAATGACTCATTTGCCGATTCAAAGTGTTTCTATTGTAGTAGCTGTTAGGTAGGTATCTCCTATTCATCCCTCAATGAGGGTATGTGGCCTAACATAACCAATGTCCCTTTTTCCCACCTTGAAAATTTGGGAGGTATGTAATGTCACCAGGACCAGATTATGAGGGGGGCGCAAGGGGCGCGTGCCCCATGGCCCCGACCACTTGCCCTGCAAAGGGGGCTTCCACCAACCCTTCGGTTATATTTTGGTACCAGGAGGCTTTTCAGTCTTCAGTGTGATGGGCCGCGGGGCCAGCAACAAAGCTATCGGCGGCAGTGGAGCCTTTTTTTGTTTTTGCAAACCTGCAGCCAAAGCCACCACAGGCAGGACAGAGAGTCTAGAGCAGCAAAGCCTCCATCAGCAACGTTACAGTGATGGGTGCAGAGCTGTCAGTCGGAGGCCGCTCACATCAGTCACTTGGCTGGACTATTATTTTAAAGGAGAAAATACTGTATCTGGGGCCTCCACCAGATTTTGTGCTCAGGGACCTCCACCACACTTAAACCGGCCCCTGAATGTCACACAGTGACAGAATATTTGCTCACCGGGTCTACAAGGAGCTCTCCATGCATCTCGCTGCATTTATTAAGAGTTCCAGAGGAAGCAGCTGTCCCGTGATATGCGCGGGCAGCTGATGCGAGGATCGGGATTGTGACATAGTGGTGCATAGTTCTTGTTTGTTGTGCATTGTGATATGGAGCAGAGCAGCCACATGAAACATGCCGGGTTACTCTTGGTGCCTCAGCCTCCATTCTCTGCGTCACATCATAAACAGGAAAGATAGTCCTCCGAGCAAAGTTGCTGAGAGCTGGAGAGAAGTGTAAGCAGGCTCTTTCTTCCCAATTAACTGTAGTAGTTGTGTTGCTGCCCCCTCACAGCCCGCTGCCCTAGGCACAGGCCCATGCTTGCCTTAGAGATGTGGTTAGGCCAGACAGGGTTGGTAACAAGGCTTGGCACAAAGGCATGGTGAGGTTAAGGTGGGCTCTCAAACAGGGATTGGTACAGAGATACAGAGATGTGGTCAGACAAGGCAAGGTCAGCAACAGGGTTTGGCACAGAGATATAGTATGCGTACGAGCACACCTGCAGATGTGTACACCTGCATATGTGCATTGACACACCAACAGAGACTCATGCACATACATCCCCAGAAGCGCATTGCAACACCCCTGGACACGCATGTGTGCATCCCCGCGTGCATGTACATACACCCCCAGAGGCGCATGGTTAGGCAAGACAGGGTTGGTAACAGGGCTTGGCACAGATGTGTGGGCTTTGAGTTGGAAACAGGGCTTGGCACAAAGGCATGGTGAGGGTAAGGTGGGCTGTCAAACAGAGATTGGTACAGAGATACAGAGATGTGGTCAGGCGAGGCAAGGTCAGTAACAAGGCTTGTCACAGAGACCTGATCAAGTAAGGCAAGAACAGCAACAGGGCTTCTCACAGAGATATAGTAAGTCAAGGCAGGGTTGGCAATAGGACTTGGAACAGAGGCTTTGTTGAGCAAGTGAGGTCGGCAACAGGGTCTGGCTCGGATATGTGGTCAGGAAAGGCAGGGTCTGTAACAAGGTTTGTCACACAGTTGTGGTCAGGCAAGGAAAGCTTATCAACTGGGTCTGGCACAGAGGCATAATCAGGTAAGGCATTGTCGGAAACAGGGCTTGGAACAGAGAGATGGTTAAGCAGGACAAGGTCGTCAACGAGGTTTGGCACAAACAATGTGTTCAGACGAGGCAGGGTTGGCAACAGCACTTGACATAGGGAGGTGATCAAGCAAGACAAGGTTAACAACAGGGTTTGGCACTATGATGTGTTTAGACAAGGCAGGGTTGGCAACATGACTTGGCAAAGTGATGTGGTCAGACAAGGCAAAGTCGGCAATAGGGCTTGGTACAGAGACGTGGTCAAGCAAGGCAAGGTTAACAAAAGGATCTGGATAAGCAGGGTCAGCAACAGGCCAATGACAAGAACAGCATCGCCCGGCATCCATGCACCCTGTGGATTCCCTGGCCCGGTGATTTCAATGTCACTGCCCACTCCATTCGCCTCAGGAGGCCTCCTCTGGACACCGGGGGGCACCAGCTGAGAATTACAGGAGCTGGACATGGCTGGAGCAGTTGTGGGTGAGACAAGGTAAGTATCTCTTTCTTTTTAGCCCAGCTGGTACAGGGAATCTGACCCTTCTAATTGTCCTAGTGAAAAAGAACCAGACCTCCGAAACATCTAGAGTGAGGGGGCAATAGGGGTCAGCAGTCTGCCCAACCAAACATAAAAGCTCCTTTTATCAAAGGGGCAAAACAAGTCCCCAGAGGCTGGTCATAAAAAGAGAGACTGTGGTGGGCAACCCCAGCTTATATTCTATACGACTCTGTACTGGGTGAACCTGTCCTCAAATCGGGATGCCCTAGAGTTGGGGTTGTGAGCAGTCCTTTCCTTATTTTTTCCTGGAGGTCACTTTAAAGGATATGTCCAGGCTACAACAAAAGAAATCCTATACTCACCTTTTGCCCCCCGCAGCTCCTTTATGCGCGTCCAGTGTTCCCCCACAGCTCCTTTGTCGAGCTCCCCCCTACCTCTTATTGATGGCAGCGATCCAGTGATTTGGTCGGCACCTGTGGTTCCTTGTTTCTGCCTCCGACACGTCTACTCCATTTATTGCAATAGAGGAGACAGGTTTGTACACCTTGCCTCAGCATGCCCAATGAATGGAGTTGGTGTGTTAGGGGACGTGAAACCAGCCTGATAGACACCTGGCAGATTGTATGAGTGGCCCAAGAATCCCTGTGATAGCATAGGTGGATTATAGGCTGGCATAGTGGGGACCTTGAATGGTTTGGATTGGTCACAGGGTGGTTTGGAAGGATGCTTGCATGGTAGAGGCATGTCACAGGGTGGTATAGAGGGGTTCTGGCATGTTAGATGTTGGTCACAGGGTGGTATAGAGGGGTCCTTTCATGGTAGAGGTGGGTCACAGGGTGGTATAGAGGATTCTTGCATGGTAAAGGTGGGTCACAGCTGAAAGCATTTACTACATAGGTCTGTAATTTGTCAAGAACTTCACTCTTGTGTTGCATTATGTAAGTGACATGAATAGTCATCTATGAATGTCATTATGTACCAATTACCTCTTGGAGTAGGGAGGTTTAGGGACCACATACATCACTGTGAACTAGGTCAAGTGGTCTTGAAGCTCTATCCTGGCTGACTTTTGAGGAAGTGTTGCTCTTGTAGCTTTGGATTTGATACAACATACACACTTAACAGAAACTGGACAAGGGGATACTGTCAGATCCTTTGCCAGATTCCTCTTTTGTAGTTCTTGTTTGCATGCTGAATGTCTGTGACCTAAACCCCTGTGCCACATGTATGTAGTCATTGTGTTTATGGTTGCATAGTCTCACCTTTTCCACCACTGTGTTGACGTGATACAAATGATCATCTAGCTTGCTATCGTCTGCTTGCCGTCCAGGATAGAGCACTTGTCACCTTGGAATTTTACAGTGAGTCCTTTTGCTGTCAGACTCTTCACAGATAAGAGTCCAACCTCTAGATCAGGAACATAAAACACACCCTTCCCTTGTATGGCTAAATTGTATCCCGCATCATTGAACTATACAAGGGTTCCATGCCCATATCCCCCTGCATGTGTTTTATTTCCATCTGCAAGGTAAATAGTCTCTTTGTAAACTGCTTAACCTAGCAATATAGATGCAGATCACATACAGAGCCAAGCTGTAACCTGTTGCACAGTATCTCCCTGAACGGAAGAGATGGGTAATAGTGTGGTACAGAGGGGTCCTTGCATGGTAGAGGTAGATCGCAGGGTGGTATAGAGGGGTCCTGGCATGGTAGAGGTGGGTCACAGTGTAGCATAGAGGGGTCCTTGCATGGTAGAGGTGGGTCACAGGGTGGTATAGAGGGGCCTTGCATGGTAGAGGTGGGTCACTGGGGGGTATAGAGGGGCCCTTGCAAGTTTGAGGTGGGTAACAGGGTGGTATAGAGGGGTCCTTGCATTGTAGAGGTAGATCACATGGTGGTATAGAGTAGTCCTTGCATGGTAGAGGTGGGTCACAGGGTGGTATAGAGGGATCATTGCATGGTAAAGGAGAGGTGGCTCACAGGGTGGTATAGAGGGGTCCTTACATAGTAGAGGTAGATCACAGAGTGGTATAGAGTGATCTTTGCATGGTAGAGGTGGCTCACAGGGTGGTATAGAGGGATCGTTGCATGGTAAAGGAGAGGTGGGTCACAGGGTGGTATAGAGGGGTCCTTGCATGGTAGAGGTGGGTCACAGGGTGGTATAGAGGGGTCCTTGCATGGTTGAGGTGGGTCACAGGGTGGTATAGAGGGGTCCTTGCATGGTAGAAGTGGGTCACAGGGTGGTATAGAGGGGTCCCTGCATGGTAGAGGTGGGTCACAGGGTGTATAGAGGGGTCCTTGCATGGCAGAGGTGGGTTACAGGGTGTATAGAGGGGTCCTTGCATGGTAGAGGTGGGTCACAGGGTGTATAGAGGGGTCCTTGCGTGGCAGAGGTGGGTCACAGGGTGTATAGAGCGGTCCTTGTATGGTAGAGGTGGGTCAAAGGGTGGTATATAGGGGCCCTTGCATGGCAGAGGTGGGTCACAGGGTGGTATAGAGGGGTCCTTGCATGGCAGAGGTGGGTCACAGGGTGGTATAGAGTGGTCCTTGCATGGCAGAGGTGGGTCACAGGCTGGTATACAGGGGCCCTTGCATGGCAGAGGTGGGTCACAGGGTGGTATAGAGGGGTCCTTGCATGATAGAGGTGAGTTACAGTGTGGTATAAAGGGATACCTGCATGGTAGAGGTGAGTTACAGGTTGATATAGAGGGGTCCTTGCATGGTAGAGCTGGGTTACAGGGTGGTATAGAGGGGTCCTTGCATGGTAGAGGTGGGTTACAGAGTGATATAGAGGGATCCTTGCATGGTAGAGGTGGGTCACAGGGTGGTATAGAGGGGTCCTTGCATGGCAGAGGTGGGTCACAGGGTGGTATAGAGGGGTCCTTGCATGGCAGAGGTGGGTCACAGGGTGGTATAGAGGATTCCTTGCATGGTAAAGGTGGGTTACAGGGTGGTATAGAGGGGTCCTTGCATGGTAAAGGTGGGTTACAGGGTGGTATAGAGGGGTTCTTGCATGGTAGAGGTGGGTCAAAGGGTGGTATAGAGGGGTCCTTGCATGGCAGAGGTGGGTCACAGGGTGGTATAGAGGGGTCCTTGCATGGTAAAGGTGGGTTACAGGGTGGTATAGAGGGGTTTTTGCATGGTAGAGGTGGGTCAAAGGGTGGTATAGAGGGGTCCTTGCATGGCAGAGGTGCGTCACAGGGTGGGATAGAGGGGTCCTTGCATGGTAAAGGTGGGTTACTGGGTGGTATAGAGGGGTTCTTGCATGGTAAAGGTGGGTTACAGGGTGGTATAGAGGGGTCCTTGCATGGTAGAGGTGAGTCACAGGGTGGTATAGAGGGGTCCTTGCATGGTAGAGGTGGGTTACAGGGTGGTAGAGGTCCTTGCATGGTAGAGGTGGGTCACAGGATGGTATAGAGGGGTCCTGGCATGGCAGAGGTGGGTCACAGGGTGGTATAGAGGGGTCCTTGCATGGTAGAGGTGGGTCACAGGGTGGTATAGAGGGGTTCTTGCATGGCAGAGGTGGGTCAAAGGGTGGTATAGAGGGGTCCTTGCATGGTAGAGGTGGGTTACAGGGTGATATAGAGGGGTCCTGGCATGGTAGAGGTGGGTTACAGGGTGGTATAGAGGGGTCCTTGCATGGTAGAGGTGGGTCAAAGGGTGGTATAGAGAGGTCCTTGCATGGTAGAGGTGGGTCACAGGGTGGTATAGAGGGGTCCTGGCATGGCAGAGGTGGGTCACAGGGTGGTATAGAGGGGTCCTTGCATGGTAGAGGTGGGTCACAGGGTGGTATAGAGGGGTCCTTGCATGGCAGAGGTGGGTCACAGGGCGGTATAGAGGGGTCCTTGCATGGTAGAGGTGGGTTACAGGGTGGTATAGAGGGGTTCTTGCATGGCAGAGGTGGGTCACAGGGCGGTATAGAGGGGTCCTTGCATGGTAGAGGTGGGTTACAGGGTGGTATAGAGGGGTCCTGGCATGGCAGAGGTGGGTCACAGGGTGATATAGAGGGGTCCTGGCATGGTAGAGGTGGGTTACAGGGTGGTATAGAGGGGTCCTTGCATGGTAGAGGTGGGTTACAGGGTGGTATAGAGAGGTCCTTGCATGGTAGAGGTGGGTCACAGGGTGGTATAGAGGGGTCCTGGCATGGCAGAGGTGGGTCACAGGGTGGTATAGAGGGGTCCTTGCATGGTAGAGGTGGGTCACAGGGTGGTATAGAGGGGTCCTTGCATGGCAGAGGTGGGTCACAGGGTGGTATAGAGGGGTCCTTGCATGGCAGAGGTGGGTCACAGGGTGGTATAGAGGATTCCTTGCATGGTAAAGGTGGGTTACAGGGTGGTATAGAGGGGTCCTTGCATGGTAGAGGTGGGTTTCAGGGTGGTATAGAGGGGTTCTTGCATGGTAGAGGTGGGTCAAAGGGTGGTATAGAGGGGTCCTTGCATGGCAGAGGTGGGTCACAGGGTGGTATAGAGGGGTCCTTGCAAGGTAGAGGTGGGTTACAGGGTGGTATAGAGGGGTCCTTGCATGGCAGAAGTGGGTCACAGGGTGGTATTGAGGGGTGCTTGCATGGCAGAGGTGCGTCACAGGGTGGGATAGAGGGGTCCTTGCATGGTAAAGGTGGGTTACTGGGTGGTATAGAGGGGTTCTTGCATGGTAAAGGTGGGTTACAGGGTGGTATAGAGGGGTCCTTGCATGGTAGAGGTGAGTCACAGGGTGGTATAGAGGGGTCCTTGCATGGTAGAGGTGGGTTACAGGGTGGTAGAGGTCCTTGCATGGTAGAGGTGGGTCACAGGATGGTATAGAGGGGTCCTGGCATGGCATAGGTGGGTCACAGGGTGGTATAGAGGGGTCCTTGCATGGCAGAGGTGGGTCACAGGGTGGTATAGAGGGGTTCTTGCATGGCAGAGGTGGGTCACAGGGTGGTATAGAGGGGTCCTTGCATGGTAGAGGTGGGTTACAGGGTGATATAGAGGGGTCCTGGCATGTTAGAGGTGGGTTACAGGGTGGTATAGAGGGGTCCTTGCATGGTAGAGGTGGGTCAAAGGGTGGTATAGAGAGGTCCTTGCATGGTAGAGGTGGGTCACAGGGTGGTATAGAGGGGTCCTGGCATGGCAGAGGTGGGTCACAGGGTGGTATAGAGGGGTCCTTGCATGGTAGAGGTGGGTCACAGGGTGGTATAGAGGGGTCCTTGCATGGCAGAGGTGGGTCACAGGGCGGTATAGAGGGGTCCTTGCATGGTAGAGGTGGGTTACAGGGTGGTATAGAGGGGTTCTTGCATGGCAGAGGTGGGTCACAGGGCGGTATAGAGGGGTCCTTGCATAGTAGAGGTGGGTTACAGGGTGGTATAGAGGGGTCCTGGCATGGCAGAGGTGGGTCACAGGGTGATATAGAGGGGTCCTGGCATGGTAGAGGTGGGTTACAGGGTGGTATAGAGGGGTCCTTGCATGGTAGAGGTGGGTCAAAGGGTGGTATAGAGAGGTCCTTGCATGGTAGAGGTGGGTCACAGGGTGGTATAGAGGGATCCTTGCATGGAAGAGGTGGGTCACAGGGTGGTATAGAGGGGCCCTTGCATGGCAGAGGTGGGTCACAGGGTGGTATAGAGGGATCCTTGCATGGTAGAGGTGGGTCAAAGGGTGGTATAGAGGGGTCCTTGCATGGTAGAGGTGGGTCACAGGGTGGTATAGAGGGATCCTTGCATGGTAGAGGTGGGTCAAAGGGTGGTATAGAGGGGTCCTTGCATGGTAGAGGTGGGTCACAGGGTGGTATAGAGGGGTCCTGGCATGGCAGAGGTGGGTCACAGGGTGGTATAGAGGGGTCCTTGCATGGCAGAGGTGGGTCAAAGGGTGGTATAGAGGGGTCCTGGCATGGCAGAGGTGGGTCACAGGGTGGTGTAGAGGGGTCCTTGCATGGTAGACGTGGGTTACAAGGTGGTGTAGAGGGGTCCTTGCATGGTAGAGGTGGGTCACAGGGTGGTATAGAGGGGTCCTGGCATGGCAGAGGTGGGTAACAGGGTGGTATAGAGGGGTCCTTGCATGGCAGAGGTGGGTCACAGGGTGGTATAGAGGGGCCCTTGCATGGCAGAGGTGGGTCACAGGGTGGTATAGAGGGATCCTTGCATGGTAGAGGTGGGTCAAAGGGTGGTATAGAGGGGTCCTTGCATGGTAGAGGTGGGTCACAGGGTGGTATAGAGGGATCCTTGCATGGTAGAGGTGGGTCAAAGGGTGGTATAGAGGGGTCCTTGCATGGTAGAGGTGGGTCACAGGGTGGTATAGAAGGGTCATGGCATGGCAGAGGTGGGTCACAGGGTGGTATAGAGGGGTCCTTGCATGGCAGAGGTGGGTCAAAGGGTGGTATAGAGGGGTCCTTGCATGGTAGAGGTGGGTCACAGGGTGGTATAGAGGGGTCCTGGCCTGGCAGAGGTGGGTCACAGGGTGGTATAGAGGGGTACTTGCATGGCAGAGGTGGGTCAAAGGGTGGTATAGAGGGGTCCTTGCATGGTAGAGGTGGGTCACAGGGTGGTATAGAGGGGTCCTGGCATGGCAGAGGTGCGTCACAGGGTGGTATAGAGGGGTCCTTGCATGGCAGAGGTGGGTCACAGGGTGGTATAGAGGGGCCCTTGCATGGCAGAGGTGGGTCACAGGGTGGTATAGAGGGATCCTTGCATGGTAGAGGTGGGTCAAAGGGTGGTATAGAGGGGTCCTTGCATGGTAGAGGTGGGTCACAGGGTGGTATAGAGGGATACTTGCATGGTAGAGGTGGGTCAAAGGGTGGTATAGAGGGGTCCTTGCATGGTAGAGGTGGGTCACAGGGTGGTATAGAAGGGTCATGGCATGGCAGAGGTGGGTCACAGGGTGGTATAGAGGGGTCCTTGCATGGCAGAGGTGGGTCAAAGGGTGGTATAGAGGGGTCCTTGCATGGTAGAGGTGGGTCACAGGGTGGTATAGAGGGGTCCTGGCATGGCAGAGGTGGGTCACAGGGTGGTATAGAGGGGTACTTGTATGGCAGAGGTGGGTCAAAGGGTGGTATAGAGGGGTCCTTGCATGGTAGAGGTGGGTTTCAGGGTGGTATAGAGGGGTCCTTGCATGGTAGAGGTGGGTTACAGGGTGGTATAGAGGGGTCCTTGCATGGCAGAGGTGGGTCACATGGTGGTATAGAGGAATCCTTGGATAGTATCACAGGATAGTATAGAGGTTTTTTTTGTCAGGTTTAATGGATGGCTCACTAGGTGGTATACAGGGGTCCTTGGATGGTGAGAGTGGTACACAGGTTTGAACTGGTAAAACAAATGGTTGCATAGGTTGTGTAAAGGAAGTTTGGGTAAGCTTTGGGGTCATGGCAGTGTATTTAGGCCCTTGGTTGACATGCACCACCTTAAAATAAACCCCTCAGAATCTGAGCACATATCTTCATACTGAAAGTTCCTGTCTATCCAAAACACAAAAAAACAAATACTGTACTTCTGTGCTCGTGCAGTCATTCCATCCTAGTCTGGTAGTATAAAATATATAGGCTCCTGAGATCAAGTTCTGTGGTGTTCACTCTCGCCAGGGACCTATGCGATGAACAACAAAATCTGGTGGAGGCCCCAGATACATTTTTTTTTTTTTCTTTAAATTCAGTAACTGATTGTTGGTTGTCTGGCACCCGCTTACTTACTGGAACGTCAGATGGAGTCCCTTGTGCCCCCCTTGTGCGGGTGCGTGCTGCTCGGGAACTCCTGCTTTGCCATTCTGGGTGGGGGGTAGTGTAGTCGCCCGGCTGGTTCCCTGCATTGAGCTGCCAGCGGCTGTGCTTGGAGGCTTATGTGCAGTGACAGCTCTGCACCCATCACTGTAGCGTTGCTGGCGGCGGCTTTGCTCATCTAGACTCTCCGTCCTGCCCTGTTGGTGGCTTTGGCTGCCCAGGCACACAGCCCCCCCCCACTGCTGCTGATAGCTTTGTTGCTGATCCCATGGCCATGGTTCATTTAGCGATTTGGGATGTGAGGGTAGTGAGGTCAGGCGGCCCTGGAGTCGCCAGGCTCGATTTTGGCCCACTTTAATCGGCCAGCCCTGATGTCTTTTAGACATGGTTGCTCCTCTTTATTGCAGCATACCAATTTCCATGAAACTTTCAATGCTGGCCAATGACTTTGTCCAAGTTTTTAATTGTGGTCCCACTGTGTATTTGAGTGTGACACCCCTGCTATACTACATACCTTCCAACTTTTCAGGTTCGGAAAGAGGGACAATTGTTAAATTATGCCACTGCCCCTCATTGAGGGATGGATAGGAGATAGGGTGTAACGGTTACAACAATATAAACACTTATATATAATAGGTAAATGAATCATTTATTGCTGCAGATCTGCATGTTACACCTTAAAGAGGGACAAATGAGAACAACGAGGGACAGGGGGACATGGAATCAAAAGAGGGACATTCTTTCTAAATCAGGGACAGTTGGGAGGTATACTGTAAGTAGACTGTAAGAGAAAATTATTTTAAAAACAGGCAAATCTTGGTTGGCAAAGAGACAAGTACTCACTAACTGGTTTGCTCCATGAGTAATTTCCTCTGGTGGGTCCCAATAATGGTTTCCCTTGGTGATCCCCTAGAATATTTTACTCTGTTATGCTCCAAAAATGATTTAATTTTCTGGGCTCCAAGAATTATTTCCTTTGGTGGGTCCCAAAAATGATTTCATCTGGTGGCCCCAAAAATGATTTCCTCCGGTGACCCCAAGAATGATTTCCTCTGGTGGCCCCAAGAATGATTCCCTCTGGTGGCCCCAAGAATGATTTCCTCTGGTGTGCCCCAAGAATGATTTCCTCTGGTGTGCCCCAAGTGTGCTTCCCTCTGGTGGCCACCAAGAATGATTTCCTCTGGTGGCCCCAAGAATGATTTCCTCTGGTGGCCCCAAGAATGATTTCCTCTGGTGGCCCCAAGAATGATTCCCTCTGGTGGGCCCCAAGAATGATTCCCTCTGGTGGGCCCCAAGAATGATTTCCTCTGGTAGGTCCCAAGAATGATTTCCTCTGGTGGCCCCAAGAATGATTTCCTCTGGTGGCCCCAAGAATGATTCCCTCTGGTGGCCCCAAGAATGATTTCCTCTAGTGGCCCCAAGAATGGTTTCCTCTGGTGGGCCCTAAAAATGATTTCCTCTGGTGGCCCCAAGAATAATTTCCTCTGGTGATCCCCAAAAATGATTTCCTCTCTTGAGCCCCAAAACTGATTTCCTCTGTTGGGCTCCAAGAATAATCTCCTCTTACCTTTGCAAACTATATAACTTACTGCCTCTTACCCAGTATCTGTTGCATGGGTTTGGCCTTTGATATAGCATAACATTCTACAGCTGCATACCTTCCAACTTTTCAGTGTGGGTAAAGAGGGACAATTGTTCAATTAAGCCACACCCCCTCATTGAGGGATGGATAGGAGATACATTGTAACAGTTACGACAATTTAAACACTGTAAATAGGCAAATGAATCATTTATTGCTGCAGATCTGCATGTTACACCTCAAAGGGGGACAAATGAGAACAACCAGGGATGGGGGGACATGGACAGTCCCTCCAAATCAGGGACATTTGGGAGATATGCTGCTGTCTCTCACCCAGTACCTGACCTACAGGTCACATGGGTTTGGCCCTTGTTATAGCATAACATTCTACACCTGTACTTATTGAATAGGTAAGATCTGCTTTCCTCTTGCAGAATACGCACTTCTCGGACTTTACAGACAAGCAGACGGGATACTCTACCAAAAACCTATTGGCGACACCCATCATGCACGGGAAGGAGGTCCTAGCAGTTGTAATGGCCCTCAACAAACACAACGCCCCAGAGTTTACCAAGCAGGATGAGGAGGTAAGACTAATACAATATACTTCTGCAGGGGGGGTGTTCGTGACCTGTTACTCAAAGATAATACCCTGACTCTCCTGGTCTTCTTTTCAGGTCTTTACCAAGTATTTGGATTTCATCTCAGTATCACTTAAACACCATCATGTCAACTACCTTTACAATGTGGAATCCAGGAAAAGCCAGGTACAGTAATACAGTCATTATATAGAATGATATAACTGTGTAGGTATGTTCTCTTTGTGCTGAAAAGAAGGGTATGGTTAGGGGTTGCTGAGCAGGGGCGGACTGGCCATAGGGAGTCCCGTCTGGGCTGCTACCTTTACTAACACTCCCATCCAATCCCAGCTCCCCATACCCTTCACCACTGTATCCCCTCACCCAAGCAACCCCAGCCTATGTCCTCCCCCTAATGACTTAGCCTCAGTATTGGAGCACACTGGGTGACTGGCCAGGAAGCAGCAGAGATGCCACTGGCTGGTCATAGGCAGGCCAGTTACTGGTAAAAACCCCGGCTGAATTTTGGCCCCAGTCCGCCTCTGTTGCTGAGTAATATTAAATCTCCCCTGATCGGTGCCTAATGCACAGCTCTATGCAATGTATGCAGTTGCTCTTCCCCATTAACTCATGTGTGGCCCAGTCT
Source organism: Gastrophryne carolinensis (assembly GCA_027917425.1). NCBI lineage: Eukaryota > Metazoa > Chordata > Amphibia > Anura > Microhylidae > Gastrophryne > Gastrophryne carolinensis. The sequence continues at coordinate 615,233,888 of CM051235.1, forward strand.
GTCCTGGGGAATACATTAGAGTCTGATGAGGGGGTTGAAGGCTATAAGCTATGTCTTTTCAGTCTGATTGGATAATGAAGAAGACCTATATGTGACGATTGCACAGGTTGATCAGACCTCTTGATCGTTCATCTGATCAAACTAGTCAATCGTCCACGTGTGTCACCTCAACGTTAGACGCATTAGACACGTGGCTATAAAATGCTGCCACCAGAACACAAACAGTGTTCGCTGCTACCTAAGCCCCACCCAACAAAATCAGATCAAACGAATTGATCGACTCACAACCACTTCCAGGCAGGGGGCGATCGAGCGTCCTAGGCAAGTAAGGTAGCCAGGCTCTTCAGAACTAGCGTGAGCTTTTTAGATCCTTAATTCAGAGCATCAGTGACCCTCTGCTGTATTTTCTGAATTTATTTATACAAAATAGAAAAGCACAAAAACAAGGAGAAAAACGGTCAAGGTGATAAAACAGGATTAACTATAAAACACGGTACAAATAAATAGCAACACAAATAAAAAGGGAAAAATGCTGCGGTTCAATCAAATCAATTGTCTATCAGTCCTCACAGGTTTCCCAATGACCAACTGTTCCTGGTCTCCTCCTTAGATATTACAATGGAGCGTGTGTCACTCTTGATGGTAAGATTCGAGTGCCCCTCTGGCCATTGTGAAGCTCACATTATTCCCTCTAACCAGGGGTCGGCTTCTGACCCCTCCTATTGGGCAGAGCGATTGGAGTCACCCACTGTTTGATCGGTGCATCTGGGATTCTCCATCTTTGGGTACCTGAAAGTTGGTCCATATGATATCCCCCATCTGTCCTGGGATTCCAAAGGGAGGAGGGATGGAGGACATTCCATGGTTGGGAAATTTGCTCTGATAACCCTCACTCCATTATTATTATATATATATACACATATATATATATATATATATATATATATATATATATATATATACACAGACCTGTCTGTGGTACCCATGTTTCAGGGCTTACTACCAAGTCTTGGGTCATTTCAAAGGTCCCCTCTCCCAATCCCAAGTGAGTTATATAAAATGGCAGGAAACCCAACAACAGCCCCACCTCCTCCTGCAGCTGTGTTCCTGCCACTTCTATTGGGCCCATGGCTAAAAAGGATCAGTCACTGGTGCAGAGATGCTCCTAATAGGGTGGAGGTCCTCTTTAAAGCAGGACAAAACCTTTGTTTATTCCCCTTTTCCCCCCGACCTGCCTAAGTATGTCAGACAATGCTGCCGGCTCGGAGGTGACGCAATGGGGTTTTTCCACCGCCAAGGCCACATCCACCAGGCAATTTTGAGATCACAAGCCTGGAGTGGTGGGCTGCCCAAAACACAGTGCCTGGGGAGCAGGCTAATCATAAGCTGGTTGGCTATATCCCCTGCTTTCTTCTCTAGCTAGAGTTATGCCGGGGATGCGGTTGGCGGCGATCACAGCGTCGCAGGATTCTCCAGTAAAGGTGAGTTTACCAGTGACCCCAGGGGGGGGGGGTTTCCACAGAGGGGAATCCAGCTATAGGATGCCCCAGGGGCAGATTAGTGGCTCGACCTGGAGTCTTTTAGATTCCAGGTCCGCCAGCAAGGGTTTTGAGCAGCTTTAAAGTGACCCACAATCCTTGTCCGAGTTTTTAATCTCGGCCTCACTGTGTATTTGAGATTGACACCCATGCTATAGGAAGAGACTCTCTTTTGGTCACCAAGTCTCACCCCCCATACAGCCAGAAACATCCGCCCTAGTGCTGATGAGAGCAGAGGAGAAACTAGGCTTTATGCCACCCAGGGGGGAAAGATTCGAAATGGCGCCCCCACCTTTGCTGAGGACCCCCTTTGGTGCCCCCCTAACCTGCTGCACCCAGGGCATTGCCCCCCCTAGCTATGCCCCTGGATGAGAGCCTAAAGCTTGAAACACGTGTCCACTAGTTGGTGAGGTTTGCTGTGTAAATTTAAAGCTAATCCTTGGTATTGCACCCTTGTGTTTCTAAGGGCCTTGGATTGCTCAGAGACATAAAGAGATGATTTGCATAGCTCCGCCTGCTGCAGGGATTGATGGGTAATGCTATTTTTCCTTGGGTTGGGTACTGTGCAAATACTTTCCATTTTAGGAAAGCGCCTCTTTTCCGTTACCTTTGAGTAGTTTTTTTTGGTCTCTTTAGCCTCCTAAACTATAAGATTCCCGGGCCGGTCGATTCCCTCCCCCCGGGGCATCCAAAATCGGGATGCCCCACTGTGTGAAACCCACCAGGTCGCCCGCTTACTTACCTTGCTTCCCGGTCCAACGGCGCATGCACGGTCCGCGCCTTATCCCCGCTATCCCTCTAGCCAGTATGTGGAGAGACCCTTGTTAGGCTAAGTGAACCAACACCCAGGGGGGATCGGCCCGGGAATCTGTAAGATTCCGGGGCCGATCAGATCCCTCCCCGCGGGGCATCCAAAATCGGGATGTCCCGCGGGGTGAAACCCCCAGGAAGCCCAGAAACCTTACCTTAAGCCCGTTCCAACGGCGCATGCGCGGGCCGCGGCCGCATCTCGTGCTTCCCTCTAGCAGGGTGCGCTCCCTGTTAGAGGGAAGCGCGAGACGCAGCCTCCAGCGCTCAGAGCCGCTGTGGTTGGACGCCGCTTGTACGTGCATACCACAGCGGCTCTGAGCGCTCTGATTGGACGAGCGCCCCCATAGGAGCGGAGTGAGGTGAGTGTTTCCAGACGTTCTGGGGGGTTTCACACAGCGATCGGGGTGCCCCACCGAAGTGGACCAAAACCCAGGATAGTGAAAATCCTGGGTGTTGGTCCACTTTAAAGTAGTAGATAGTCAAAATCCTGGGTTTTGGTCCTTTCCCCCGATCGGGGTGCCCCGCTGTGTGAAACCCTCCAGATGGTGCTCGCGCCTGCCTCTGTATTGACACCCATGCTATAAGAAGTCTAATCTAAAGTGTGTGAAGCAGACAAAATTACATCCATATTATAAATCTTGGCTGACGGCCACCGATCAGTTTTTTTTCACTAACTGGGTCCATGTACCTTCGCAGATCCTGCTGTGGTGCGCCAACAAAGCATTTGAGGAACTTACGGACATCGAGCGCCAGTTTCACAAAGCCCTTTACACAGTCCGCATATACTTGAACTGCGAACGCTACTCGGTGGCATTGCTGGACATGACCAAGGAAAAGGTGATTGCGTGCTTTTGCGGTTTCCCACCGATTCCATTAGGCAACACCCATGACCATAAGAAACTTACTAAGAAGAGATAAGCGTGAAAGCGCTAACCACTTCTCCTAACACTCCTCTCTTTGTTTGTTTGTACTTTACATTTTAACACGATATATATATATATATATATGTATATATAGCTATGAAACCGATCTGGTAAATAATGAATAAGCCTCAATTGAACAACGAGTAATGGGTGATTTGAAGTATACTTTTAAAGTCGATACATTCAGAAGTTGAATACTCCAATAACCAATACTCCAATACTCTAATAATCATAAGCATTAATGCAACTTACTATAACAAAGCATTAAACTATGGGGGTTATCCAAGAAGGGATAGCGCCAGGTAGCGCCTCGTAGCAGCAGGCAGTGTCTGGTGAACGCCGGGCACTGTGCGCAAAACCACATTTATGAAAGTGAATCTGGTTTTATGTAGAATTGTCATTACAGGTCTGACTACAGGTCTGACACTAAAGTGTTAATGTCACAGTGTTACAACAATGTCATTATGGGCCTAATCATGTAATTATGGGCCTAATCATGTTATTATGGGCCTAACCATGTAATTATGGGCCTAATCATGTAATTATGGGCCTAACCATGTAATTATGGGCCTAATCATGTTATTATGGGCCTAACCATGTAATTATGGGCCTAATCATGTAATTATGGGCCTAATCATGTTATTATGGGCCTAACCATGTAATTATGGGCCTAATCATGTTATTATGGGCCTAATCATGCAATTATGGGCCTAATCATGTTATTATGGGCCTAACCATGTAATTATGGGCCTAATCATGTAATTATGGGCCTAATCATGTTATTATGGGCCTAACCATGTAATGATGGGCCTAATCATGTAATTATGGGCCTAACCATGTAATTATGGGCCTAATCATGTTATTATGGGCCTAATCATGTAATTATGGGCCTAATCATGTTATTATGGGCCTAACCATGTAATTATGGGCCTAATCATGTAATTATGGGCCTAACCATGTAATTATGGGCCTAATCATGTTATTATGGGCCTAACCATGTAATTATGGGCCTAATCATGTAATTATGGGCCTAATCATGTTATTATGGGCCTAACCATGTAATTATGGGCCTAATCATGTTATTATGGGCCTAATCATGCAATTATGGGCCTAATCATGTTATTATGGGCCTAATCATGTTATTATGGGCCTACTCATGTTATTATGGGCCTAATAATGTAATTATGGGCCTAATCATGTTATTATGGGCCTAACCATGTAATTATGGACCTAATCATGCAATTATGGGCCTAATCATGTTATTATGGGCCTAACCATGTTATTATGGGCCTAATCATGTAATCATGGGCCTAATCATGTTATTATGGGCCTAACCATGTTATTATGGTCCTAATCATGTAATTATGAGCCTAATCATGTTATTATGGGCTTAATCATGTTATTATGGGACAAATTATGTTATTATGGGCCAAATAATGTTATTATGGGCCTAATAATGTTATTATGGGCCACTCATGTTATTATGGGCCTAATCATGTTATTATGGCCTAATCATGTTATTATCGGCCTAATCACGTTGTTATGGGCCTAATCATGTTATTATGGGCCTAATCATGTCAATATGGGCCTAATCATGTTATTATGGGCCTACTCATGTTATTATGGGCCTACTCATGTTATTATGGGCCTAATAATGTTATTATGGGCCTACTCATGTTATTATGGGCCTAATCACGTTGTTATGGGCCAAATCATGTTATTATGGGCCTAATCATGTTAATAAGGGGCCTAATCATGTTATTATGGGCCTAATCATGTAAATAACCTATGGTTCAGAATAGCCATTAACCATTTCACATCCCTGGACCGTTTAATCCCCATTTATATTACAATCTCATATACAATGTTGCTGTTCTTGTGTTTCAGTGTTGGGTCTGGTGGGTGAACCGGTTGTTGCCTCAGTATATTTCTAGGTTTAAAGCAGACAGAGATGTGATGTTGGTTTACGATCCTTCTACGTTTTTCCGACATCCCAGTAAACTACAGGATGACCATATTCTTTCTTCTGTCTTGTTGTTTTGTGTGTTTTTTCCTTAGCTTTTTGCTATTTCAACAAAAACTCAGTCTGGGTAGCCAAGTCTTAAAGGGGCCGCAGTACTCAACCCTGTTGGCTTGCAACCAATACTATAACCTGTCTCTAAATCTGGTTAAAAACAGAGGACTCGGTTGGCACACATCTGCAGAAGTATATTAAGCTGCACCACCAAACACCAAGGTGCCTCTGTGTAGGTGAGAGCACCCATTGGGACATACAATGAGATGGATAAATTGGGAGCAGCTTAGCTGAGGTTGCTCTATAACTTCAAGTGCAGCACATAGGGGGGTCAAATACATCTGCCATATAGCTGAAGACCCACCACCCCATGTGCTTGCACAAAATCGAGAGATACAAAGAAGGGGTGGCAGCCGCTCAGACCGATTTATAACTAACCTGTGTGGTGCTCATGAACAGGGCAATTAGAATACACAAGTCTTAAAGGTGCCGCAGGAAGGAAAATGATGAAGTGGCTGATGTGCCCACGGAACGCGTGGCTCCTGGTGTGATAGGCGGTGGGGAGACTTCACACATGTTATTTTCATGATACCTTGGCTTTATTTCTGGTGATGTTTTTTGTGATAGATTTATGATATTATTTTTTGATTGGTATTGTGATATATATCAGTGGTTCCACTTTGGGATGCCTAAATAATATATACAGGTGATTATATTTTCATTGGCGAATATAGTAGATTGATATGTTTATGAGTTGTTATGGTTGGGAATATTAATTTTTAATTGATTGTTTGACTAGTAGCACTTGCATTTTATAAATGTATAGATTTTGTAGTGATCCGGATCATAGGCAGGATTTGCACATGTTTAGTTGCACTGTTGGAACACTTTGTTGAATGATTTTAGCACATATATTTAGGCATTTGATATCAGTTAGTGTGGTGAGACTCTCCCCATCGCCTACACACCTTCATATTGGTTTGTCCTGTCTGTTATTGTCCCATTTATGTGTTTTTAAGGGATTTTAATATGTTGAGTGTATTGTATGTAGTGATTATAAATATGTAATTAATAAAAATGTATTTTTTTTATCAATTTATGAGTTGAGAGTGCCTCCCTACATGCTTTTTTTTGTTAAAGGTGCCGCAGCACTCAACCCTGTTAGCTCGCAGCCAATCCTATAATCTGTCTCTAAATCTGGTTAAAAACAGATTTAGATTTAGTCAGGTGCACCACCAAACGCCAACCGAGTTTGTATCTTTTGATTCTGCACAAGCACATGGGGTGGTGGGTCTTGAGCTGTATGGGGGAGGCCTTCGGCCCTTCCCCCCATGTGCTGCACCCAAGGTTATATGGCAGTGATGGCAAAGCTTTTTGGGACTGAGTGCCCAACCTGCAACCCAAAACGTACTTTAAGTGCCAACCAGATGGCTCTGGTACCAGGGGGAGACGGGAAAAAATACTAAATGTGTGTACTGGAATGATGACGGGTGCCCACAGAGAAGGCTCTGAGTGCCTCCTCTGGCACAGGTGCCATAGGTTCACCACCACTGTTATAGGGCAACCTCAGATAAAGCCACTCCCAATTCATCCATCGCGTAGTATGTTCCAAAGGGGGGCTCTCATAGGATAGAGTTAGGACTGCACCTGTACAGAGGCACCTTGGTGTTTGGCTGTGCAGCTTTAGCATATCTCTGCAGATGTGTGCCAACTGAGTCCTCTGTTTTTAACCAGATTTAGAGACAGATTATAGGACTGGTTGCGAGCTAATAGGGTTGAGTGCTGTGGTCCCTTTAAGACTTGTGTATTGTAATTGCCCTACTCAAGTGCACCACATGGGTTAGTTATAAGTTGGTCTGAGCGTCTGCCACCCCTCGTTTGTACCAGTAGCCACAGGTTTTAAGGATTTCTCTAAGGTGGTTCCTTCTCCTTAGCCAAGCCATCAAATAAAATAAACACGTTAAAAATATTTGACTTTGACAAAATATCTGCCATGATTAAACGTCTCCAGGTTAATTTAATAACATTGTGACCTGCTTCAAAAATTTCTAACCGGTTAAAGAGACCCTCAAAGGATTTGCTGTGTTGGACCATCTTAAACTGGACCTTCACCCTGAATAAGAGTCTATCTTATATGTTTCCCCCCACCCTGTACATACAGATTGTCCACATTAATCTGGACCCTCACCCTGAATAAGAGCCTATCTTATATGTTTCCCCCATCCTGTACATACAGATTGCCCACATCAAAAATCATCCTATCTGCATCTATTGCACTTTCTGGAGAAATTCATTGCGTGCCTTGAGATTTTCACACCCGCTCTGATGACAACTCATTTGGCAATACAAAACCATACGCGTTAAGATAACTGTCAGATAGTACAAAACCACCACTAATTTGTACAGTAAAACCTACCACTTCCTCAATATAACTTCCTTTTACACATTGACCAAAAATTATATATATATATATATATATATATATATATATATATATATATATATATTGTGGTAAAGTGTATGGAAATGTGATAAATGGTGTGTATTTCTCCCCTGCTAGGCTGTATCAGGCACAATCCGTGCCGGGTTTTCAGGACCCAGGTCACATTCCCCAGTCCTTTACAGGTTTGTTCCCTGATCTCAGGCCTTGCACAGGTGATGAGGCTGATTGCAGGGGAAGCCTGAATAAAAGGAGCCACTGAACCTGTCAGTGTGCTGTTGAACAGCCTGGAGGAAGGAGCCCAGGCAGTACCTGCTCAAAGTGAACAACAGAGCTTTGCTTGTGACTTTGCACTTGGAGTTCTGGATGAGCAGTGTGGTCCCTGTAACCTGGACTTATAGTTTATTGGTCTGTCAAACCAAGGACTTTCACAGGAGGTGGTGAAGTAAACCCCTTGATGTTTTGCATTTGTGCTGCAACGTTCTCTGACGTAAGAGATAAGTCTTGTTTTGCTTATGAACACTTTATTTTCTGAATAAAACCACCTTTGCTATTGAAGAACTGTTGTCCGTGTCACTGCCGTTCGCTCCAATTGCTCACAATATATATATATATATATATATATATATATATATATATATTATTGGTCTATCTAGGGACCTAGTTGTCTGACTTGCGATACAGCAACCCAACAAAACTCACTATTTCTAGATTCACATTTAGGTTGTCATTAATTTTATTTGGATCGATCTAGGTAGTGGTTCTGGATCCTACAGGATATTAATATTTTGACATCTGCTGGTTACGTTGTATGATTCTGGTTGCATTTCACCAAGGTTTGAGAGAACCTTATTCCAAGACAGTCAATCGAGACAGTGATAAAGACCGTGGGCAGACCCCTCTCTGCACGATTCAGAGACTCTCTGGTGTTGTTCGGTCTTCCAAAATAATCTAAGGTAGTGAAGATATATGCGTAACGAAGGACACAGACAGACATGTTCTATGCTACACTGGAAATTGATTTCTGCTCGCTCCTCCTAGCGACACTTTATTTTATACTAAAGTAAAAAACATAGCACACGTCATCTGCTGACAATCATCATATAAGGAGAAAATCTAATTTCTGGCTCAATGATTGGTCTTCACAGCCACAGATCATATTCTTAGGAATGTTTAGTAACTCCTTCCCCCAGGGCGTTGTCCGGTTCCTCAGCGCCATCTTGTTCACAGTAATGTGTAAATAGCAGCGTGCTTCATTAACTTTATTGGTCTAATTTCAGTACAAGTGAAAGGAAAGAATCAGCGCAGAGATAAGTGGCTTATGGGGGTTTATTTCACCTTTATTAGCCGCTAAAGCATACAATACAAAGGATAGAGAGATAGATACAAATATGTTAATTATATGGAAAGGGAGGGAATGTTCAGATATATATTCATTTTATTGATTCTGACCTCTATCCATCACAACAGTAGGCCCCAATTTGCCTGTTGAGCACACAGAACCAGTAGACGCACAACTTTCGGGGACAATTTTATAGATCTAAAATGTTCGTCTTTGCATGTACAGCATGTTTAAATTTTAAATAGCATAATTCATTTTGAATAGCATCATTTTCAACAACAATCAGAATATCTACTGTCTCCACAGACTCAACCCCATGTCCTTACACCACACCCATACATTCATATGTAAAAATCCCTCTCTGAATATATGGGTCCCATATTTATAGCCCACCCATTGGCCACACATCTTTACAACATCTTTACCCATCTAAGCTCCCACCAATGCTAAGCATACAATTATTGTAGAAAAACTACCAAATTATTGTCCCGAGAATTTCACCCATGGGTGGATAAGGGTCACCGTTTTTCTCCAACGCACCGTTATCATCAACTCTATTTGGCAATGTGCCCCTCTTATATCACTCAATCGCCCATCCTTACTTTACCCTTATGTAAAGATGACCTTCAGCATTATTTAATGAAAAGCCCAAACCCTTAAAAAAACTATTCTCCAGTATCTAAAATTAATATATTTAACGCTTTTAATCACTTACATATTATTCTTTCCCCCACTGGCCTGCAACTCGGTGAGGCTTGGGGGAGGTTTTAACTTTCCCTTGATGTTCCTCTTTAAGGCTCCCAGACAGTTATATGAAAAGAATCAACATATAAATTAAACGAATGACTTGCAAATCCTATGACATATAAGAAATAATTATTTTCCTAAATCTTTATCACTATACTGAGGGCGTTGGGGCCCATCATGGACATTTTGATGAATGCTTTGACCTGTTGGATTACTGATTTTAAATCGAGACAATAAATACTTGAATTTTAAACGACTGCTGGCTGTCTTTCCTCTTTATACTGAGTTTAACACTACTTAATCATTGCTAATCAGCATTAATAAATGTTTTCTCTGTTTCCTTCCCCCTCCGTTACAGGAGTTCTATGAAGAATGGCCCATCAAGCTAGGAGAAGTGCCACCTTACAAAGGACCAAAGACACCAGATGGAAGGGTTTGTAAGGCCTTCTTTCTACATATATATTTATATTCATTTAAAGTTTAAGCTGAGTTGGGCAACATCCTCTCTCTATTACAGTAATGTATGTTGTAACATTACATTTTTGTTGTAAAGCTGTATGTTTTTATTACAATTGTTACCTGTATGCACATAGTTTATACCAGTAGTCCTCAACCTTACTCCCTGGTGACAAGACATTCCAACCTAGTACCCCAAAGAGGATATCAATTATACATTTTACCAAAATAAGTAGGGTACGCACTTTGTAACACAAAAGAATAGGGTTTTAACTGTTAAAATAAAATACAAAACTCATCAGACCACCACTGCTGGTACTGAACATTGCTGGATATGCCGGCAGTAGGTGTAGCACAGGTCAAGAAACAAGGCTCCATATTGCCCTCATGTATTATTAAAATATATATATATAAAATATATATATTGTTAGAGTCCAGCACTTTTTAAGCTGACCACTTTTTCAGAGGGACACATTTGGGAAGCTAGGTTCATTTTCAGTAGCGATAACAATGTGTGATGTGTGACCAATATTGTGATTATCAAAAATTAACATAGCAATTTGTTAAGCTGTCACAATTTGAGTTTTCCAAAAAATGATTATTAATAATATATTAATATTAATGATTTTATTCATATTACAGATAACAATAATAAATCAAATTAAATGGTTCCCTTTGATATAGTGGTGCCTTGGGCCTCTTAGTGCCCTTGGTAGGGTAGCGGATTTGTGTACTGTATTCTACACACTATATTATGGCGATTACATAAGTGATGAATATGAGATTTCAACACTTATTTGCATAGCATATGCAAATGTGCAAAGAAAATGTAAGAGCGCTTTGCCAACGATCGGCACTCACTTCACCCAGGTGAAGTGGTTCATATCCACGAAGCGCGTAGGTGAGAAGGTAAGTGGGGAGGAATTGGGCTGCTTTGCGTACTATGGATTATCAGACATGAGATGGTGTACTGGATTCCTGATGTGTATCTCTGACGTTTCTGGAGACAAGTAGAGGTACTACTTAGTTTAATGCATGCTAGCACTTAGGCACTTTATGCACTGTTGAGAGCACTTTATTTCTTAGTTTGCACATGTATAGACTTTAACTCATTATGGAGTTGCACTCACTCTATAATTTATTATAGACCTTAGTATTCATATACTGCACAAGCACTTAGTATCTTGTCCTGCAAACGTCAGTGTATATATATTGGTTGATGTGAACATATTAATAGATATTTAAATTTAATGGGTTATTTAGATACTACATTAGAGTGTCTTTATATGTTTTAGCCCTGGAGTTCCTCTCCACTTGGGGGTTTTTTAATGATATGTTTTTTAATCTGTTATGTGTTGTTTTTCTGTATGTGGATTAGTATTAATTTTTGATTAATAAATTGATTATTTGTATGATGAAATGGTGTGCAGCCTTATCTATGAGGACGTAATGGTGGGCTAGCCCTGGAGCTCCACCTAATTAGAGTAGTGGGTATAGAGTTTTTGTCCCTTGGGCTAGCACCCAGTGTATAAACTGTTAGCAGTGCATACCTTATTGTATAGAAGTGCTGGGGGTGGTGCAAAAGCGTTGTTTCAATTCTTGATCTGTATTCAATGGCTGCCATTCTCTGAGGGAGAGCCCAAACAAGAAAAACAAGTATTAGGCTATTAGACTCCAGGGTCCAGTCCTAACCCAGGCAGCTTTCCACATCTGGTAGGCCATCTAGTGATCAGCAATAGGCGCCAAGCAGGTGAAACGCGTTGGTGCTAGAACCCCAAAAAGACTTGCTATGAACGAGTTTACCTACTTGCTACAAACTGTTAGAACCCTAATGGCCTGTTAAAAACTCACATAACCCAGCTGTCCCCAACCCAAGGCCAGCAACAGAATTTGTCTTGAAATTGTCTTGTAATGTGTATATGTCACCACCAAATGAATGTTTACATGTATGCTATGCTAATAAATGTTGAAATCTCATATTAATCACTTATGTAATCACCATAACATATGGCCTGATGCAGAGCCTCCCCGTTCAGCTATCCCGTGCGTTTTCCCGTTGGTTTTGGGCTGTGATCGGGTCAGGAAAGGGTGCTACGCTGCTTTTGTATGCGTGTATGCGCTCAGGTGTTTGTTCAGGCGCCTTTCCGATTGACGGCTCGCAAGCGACTGAACTCCGTGAAAACGGACGGGCCGTTGATTGTTACGTTTTTTCATTGATTCAGAGCCTTGATTTCCGATTGAAACAAGCCCAATTTAATGAGGGTGTCGATGCTTCACTTACGGGCAGTCTCAGCAGGCGTATTTGAACTTTGTGACTTGGAAATGCATTCTGCTGTGCGTGAGCATCAAAGGCGTCAGCTACGCAGCCTGGTTGTTTTGAGCATGGCAGGTCAAAAAAACATTAAGGAAAAAACTTTGCAAAAAATTAACCCTAAAAATGGACCAACAAAAAAAACCCTAGATAAGCCCAACATACTTACAAGGCAAAACTGATGATGTTTTTCATTCACAGATCAAAGAAAAGGGCAACAATGAGCACCAAGAAGAGCCTCCCGCCTGTGCTGTTCTTTAAAATGTTTAAAAAAAAAAAATTGTACAATTTTTAAATTTTTTTTTGACAATTTCTTTAAAAAAATTTAAGTAAAAAAAAACAAACAAAAAATTGTGGTATGTTCTCTTTCCAGGCACTGTACATTCTCACAACATAACCGTACAGTTACATGTCCCAAAAGGTAAGTATATGGGACAAGGAATAGGAGGAAGAAGAAGGATAAGAAGAAGAAGGAGAAGAGATTAAGGTAAGCATTAAACACAGGGAAGAAGAAGAAGAAGGAAGAGAAGAAGAAGAAGGAGTACAGAAGAAGGTAAGCATTAAACACAGGGAGGAGGAAGAAGAAGGAGGAGAAGAAGAAGAAGAAGGAGAACAGAAGAAGGTAAGCATTAAACACAGGGAGGAGGAAGAAGAAGAAGAAGGAGGAGAAGAAGAAGAAGAAGGAGAACAGAAGAAGGTAAGCATTAAACACAGGGAGGAGGAAGAAGAAGAAGAAGGAGGAGAAGAAGAAGAAGAAGGAGAAGAGATTAAGGTAAGCATTAAACACAGGGAGGAGGAAGAAGAAGAAGGATAGTAGTTTAAGGTAAGTTTTGGTGTTGGTAAAAGTGTCAGTTTGATGTATGAGGGAAGCTTGAGGGAGGACTAGGGATGTGCGCTTGCGTGGACACATATTGTCCACAGGAAATCCATGGAAATGTAAGTATACATGGAAAAAGAATCGGAATCGGGGTGAAAACGGAAACAGGTGGCAAGAAGGTACGTTTGGAAACACATTAAAATGGACCCAAAACGGATCGTCCGTGTGAACAGCAATGGAACCCACGACCACACGGAAAGCACCCGAGAGGGGAAAAAACACCCGAATGAAGACACATAAAAGGATCAGTAACGGAGCTCTCCCGACGGCGGCTCTGAATCACATTTGAACCCCGAGACAAACGGAAGGAAAACGGGACTTCAGGTCAGTTCTGGGGAGGCTCTGCATCAGGCCAATAGTGTGTGGAATATGGTACACAGATCTGCTACCCTACCAAGGGCACTAAGAGGCCCCAGGCAGTGGAAGTGGCTCACCCCCCTTTATTATCAAATAACAATAGTATTTTCCATATACAATTCTTCATAATTGATGGTGAATTATTAAAAAGATAAGATTTGTAGATCCCGCGATGATTTTGTGAGATGGTAATTTACTATTCATCATTTGTTGCCTCCAGGAAAACTTACAGCTTTTTTTCCTTTTGCTTAGGAAGTGAATTTTTACAAGATTATTGACTATATTTTGCATGGAAAGGAAGAAATTAAAGTAATCCCGTAAGATATAAACACTCATCACATCAATGTACTATATGGGCTCATGCTAAAGATTTGGTGAAGCAAGTTTACCCTTCGCGCTGTGTTCTCGGGTGTGAACTGAAGCTTACAACCGAGTGTGTTTTTTAAACCCGACCTTCACCCTGAATAAGAGCCTATCTTGTATGTTTCCCACCACCCTGTACATACAGATTGCCCGCATTAATCCAGACCTTCACCCTGAATAAGAGCCTATCTTGTATGTTTCCCCCACCCTGTACATACAGATTTTCCACATTAATCTGGACTTTTACCCTGAATAAAAGCCTATCTTATATGTTTCCCCCACCCTGTACATACAGATTGGCCACATTAATCCGGACCTTCACCCTGAATAAGAGCCTATCTTGTATGTTTCCCCCACCCTGTACGTACAGATTGCCCATGATAATCCGGAGCTTCACCCTGAATAAGAGCCTATTTTATATGTTTCCCCCACCCTGTACATACAGATTGCCCACATAAAAAAATCATCCTACCTGCACCTGTTGCATTTTTTGAGCCTTTTAACATCCAAGATGGCGGCACATGGAGTCGCAGGCTGTCTGCAAACAGGAAGTGTCTGCTGACTATGCGACTCTTTATTCTGGGATTTCTGTCCTTTTCCTGACCCCAACTCTGCTCTGTCTGTGCAAAGCACAGCTATAACCCCACCCCCTGTACTTTTTACCCCCCTCTTCTCCTCAATATGTGATGCTTCTGAGGCAAGATGGCGGCGCCCGTATTCTAGAGTCCTGAACAGAGTTAAAGCACAGCGAGGGTAAGAATAATATGTAAGCGACTAAAAATATAAAATATATTTTAATTTATATTTTTTAAGGGTTTGGGCTTTTCATTAAATGATGCTGAAGGTCCGGTTTAACTTGTATCCACTAAACTGGAGATATATTAGAACAGAGTAAAGGAGGTTCGCACCCAGATGTTACTTTGCTTCACTGGATCTTTAGCATGACCATGAATGTAGAGCGAGTTGTTGAGCTTTTTTACCCCTTATCTCATGTTTATCTGATCTGCTTTTTGATTATTCAAGCACACCTCCCGAAGACCACTGGGCTCTTGTGAGCGGACTTCCTACTTATGTCGCTGAGAATGGATTTGTAAGTTTATCTTTTTTTTTTTTTTCCTTTTTTCTTTGTTGCTGGAGACTTGTATTAGTACCGTATTTGCCGGCATATAAGACGATCCCCCAACATTTCCACTCAAAATAATACCATTTTGTGAATACTCACCTGTAAAATGGGTATTATAAATATGTCACACACCCCACTTCAAGACATTCATTACATGTGGGTATACTGACCTGTAGATGGCGATCTTGCAGAGATGTCAATATAAAAAGGTAAGATCCTCCCAGCCCATAAATACCTGGTACCTCCCACTCATTCCCCAGTATAAAGATAGCAGTAAGATCAAGGGACCAGGAAAGCCAATTACAACTAACAAAAGTTCACCATATAAAGGATCCAGAATACAAAAGGGCGGGTGAAGCGGGGTGTGTGACATACTTATAATACCCATTTTACATTATTCACAAAATGGTATTATTCTAAGTATGTCACACACCCCGCTTCAAGACATTCATTACATGTGGGACATCCAATAGCAGTGTCCATAAAGGGCGGGGATCCAAAAACAAGGCAACAAGGCACAAACTTAAACTACTGCAGCTTGCAGAACTTTACGGCCAAAAACAGCATCCGCTGAGGCCCAAACATCAACCTTGTAAAACTTGGAAAAAGTGTGAACTGAAGACCAAGTAGCAGCCTTACAAACTTGTTCAACAGAAGCCTGGTGCTGGAAGGACCAGGATGCCCCAACAGCACGAGTAGAATGAGCAGTAACACGAAAAGGGGGAACCTTCCCCTTGGCAGAATAGGCCCCAACAATGGTCTGACGAATCCATTTGCTAATGGAAGACTTGGCAGGAGCCAAACCCTTCCTAGGCCCAGAGGGCACCACAAAAAGGGCGTCAGTCCTACGAAAGGGAGAAGTAGCCACCAAATAGTACTTCACACAGCGAACCACATCCAAAGAATGCAAAATCCTCTCCTTGTCATTGCTAGGCTTAGGACACAAGGAGGGAAGAACAATATCCTTATTTAGATGAAAAGCAGAGACTACCTTAATAAGGAAATTTGTCTTGAAGCGGAAAACAACCTTGTCCTGATGCCTCTCAAAGTAAGGAGCCTGAATGGACAAAGCCGCCAACTCCGATACACGCCAAACGGAAGTGATGGCAACCAGAAAAACAACCTTCTGAGTAAGCGTAGAAAGTGCAATATCCTGCAAAGGTTTAAAAGGAGGACCTCACACCAATCAATATAAGACCTCCAAGTCCTATAATAGATGGCGGAGGAAGACTGCTTTCTAGCCCTAACCAGAGTCTGAATGACAGCATCAGAAAGACCTTCCTCCCTCAAGATGGAGGTTTCAGCAACCACGCCGTCAAAGCCAGCGTTGGTAAATTGGGGTAGAGTAGTGGACCCTGAGTGAGCAGATCCGGAAGCAGGGGCAGAGCGAACTGATCCTCTGCCAACCTGACCACGTCTGCGAACCAAACCTGTCTTGGCCACCTTGGAGCCACCAGGATTGCTGACGAGCCTTCTAGAGCCAGCTTGGCCACCACTCTGCCCACCATGGGAAACGGAGGGAACAGGTACAGAAACCCCAGATCCCTCCAGTTCAAAGACATGGCATCCGCTGCCAGAGCCAGCGGATCCCGCGACAGAGACACAAATGCCGGAAGCTTGTGATTGTGACGAGAGGCAAAGAGGTCCACCTCCGGAGTCCCCCACCGGTGGCAAAGCAACCGAAACACCTTGGGACTGAGCGACCATTCCCCCCGGCGAGATGACCCCCTGCTCAGGGAGTCCGCCTCCGTGTTCTCCACTCCCGGAATGTATACTGCCGAGATGCATGGGACATTGCCCTCTGCCCAATCCAGTATCAAAGACACCTCCCTGAGGGCCCGCCTGCTGTGAGTCCCTCCCTGGAGATTGATGTAGGCGACCGATTGTCCGATTGTCCGACCGAAACTGAACCGGTAGTCCCCGTAACTGAGGAGTCAAGTGAGCCAGAACCAACCTGATGGCTCTCAGCTCCAGAACATTGATGGGGTCGTGAGCCTCCTGAGGCCCCCACAGCCCCTGAAACTGAAGATCCTTCCAAAATCCCCCCCAACCTGACAGGCTGGCATCCGTGGTGACCGTCTCCCAATAAGGGGTCATGAAGGACCTGCCCCTTGTCAGATTGCTCGGTTCCAGCCACCACCGAAGGGAACGCCGCACCCGGGGGGACATCAGAAAGGACTGATCCAATGACAGCGGGGACCCGTCCCAGGCCGCCAAGAGATGGAGCTGGAGCGTCCTTGTGTGAAACTGGGCAAAGGGAACCGCCTCGCAAGACGCCACCATCAATCCCACCAAATGCCTCCCTAGCCGGATGGAGGGGGCGGGGGATGAATAGGAGACGCTGAGTCAATTCCTGAATCAGAAGAACCTTGGCTCGTGGGAGAAACACCCTGGCCTGAGAAGTATCCAGAGACATTCCCAAGAACTCCACCACCCTGGAGGGAGTGAGGCAGGACTTGGGATTGTTGATCACCCAACCAAAACGCTCCAGAGTGGACACCAAAGTCCTGGTATCCAGCTGCGCCTGACTGAGGGAAGACGCCATGATGAGAAGATCTTCCAGATAGGGCACGATGCGGATACCCCTGGCTCTGAGGATGGCCATCACTCCTGCCAACACCTTGGTAAACACCCTTGGAGCCGAGGTAAGGCCAAACGGAAGAGCCACAAACTGAAAATGCCGATTGTCCACGACAAACCTGAGGAATCTCTGGTGTGGTAGAAATATTGGAATATGCAGGTAAGCATCCTTGATGTCTATAGACGACATGAAGTCCCCCTGACGAAGCGAATGGATGGCTGAGCGCAGAGTTTCCATACCTGTTCAGCAACTTCAGACGGAACCGTCCTTCTTGGGCACCCTGAACAGATTGGAATAGAAGCCCAGGCCCCGGTCTGAGAAGGGCACCGGACAGATGACAGCCATGACCACGAGACTTGCTACTGCCGCCCGAAGCCCCTGGGCGGCCAGAGGATCTGACGGCACCCGAGACCTGAAGAATCTGGGAGGGGGCCGGAACTCGAACTCCAGCTTGTAACCGGAAGACACCACTTCCTGAATCCACCTGTCCGAGACCAGTTGGACCCAGACTTGGGAGAAGAGCTGCAACCGTCCCCCCACCCGCAAGGGTGAGGGCGCCCCCTCATTGCTGAGCCGGCTTGGCAGTGGCTCTAGGCTTGGAGCCCCAACTGTGCCCTGGACGGGCCTGACCCCTGCCCCTAGGCCAGGAATCACCTCTGGACGAAGGGAAGGCCGAACCCCTGCCAACTCTAGCCCCGCGAAAGGACTGAGAGAAGGAGGCCGCCCCCCGAAATGGGCGACGCTGCTTCTTACGCTGAGGTAACTTACCTCCCTTTGTCACCCAATCCAAATTTTCTCCAAAGAGCCGCAACCCCACAAAGGGAAGGGCCGTGAGCGACTTTTTGGACACAAAATCAGCCGCCCACTGGCGTACCCAAACCGACCGGTGGATAGCCACAAGCAGGGCCGCAGCTCTGCTACACATCACCATGGAGAATGGAGGACTGAGGAGTTGGACAACCCCAAAACAGGAGCATCCACCTCGGGGGGAGACGACCAGTGCTTCACCACATCCGCAGGAAAGGGATATTTCTTGTCCCAACCCGGAGGGACACCCGGAAGCCGAGTCGGCCTCTCCCATTCCTTGAGAATGATACCATCAAAATGCCTTTGATAAGGAAATTCTAAGTCACTTCAAAGAACTCCCCCTTCAGCGGAGGAGCCGCCTCGAGAGGAGAAATAGCCAGGACCTCAAACATATGAGCCAAGACCCTAGAGGTATCCAAAGAATCCCCCTGGCCCTGCTCGGTATCAGTGCCCACAAACTGCTGATCATCGGAGTCATCAGACTCCTCATACAACTCCCCTTCCTCACGCGGGGAACAATCAGACCAATCCAGGGAGTCAAAATCCTCCCTATCAAGGGCCTGCGCAGCCGTATACAAATGTTTTCTCTTTGCCGTGGCCTTTTTAGCAACGGCACTGGAAAACAATTTTTCAAGATTGGCCAATCTGGCACACACCTCAGATTGCGACTCCCCGCTAATGACCACATCACACGGACGTGTCAAGCGAGGGGGAGACGGAGAGGAGACTGGCGGAGCAGAACCGGACGCCTGAGATCCGGTCTGCCGCGTAATAGACCGCTGCACACAGGGTACACATAGAAATACATCATACCCCAAAAGGGATACCCCACACCCCACTCGGGAGAGGGGGAATCCATGCCAGGGTAGGGCCAAGGGACGGGGCATCCCAAACCGGGATCACCAACCTGGATAGCCGCCTACCCCTTGTTATGGGGTCTCACGGCTCCTAAGCACCAGGGGTGCCAACTACCTTTGCCCTGACCAGCAGCCTAGGCTGGGAGGCAGGACATATTAAACAAAGGGGATCCGGGCAGGAATAGAAGAAAAGAAGGCCG
Source organism: Gastrophryne carolinensis (assembly GCA_027917425.1). Classification (NCBI taxonomy): domain Eukaryota; kingdom Metazoa; phylum Chordata; class Amphibia; order Anura; family Microhylidae; genus Gastrophryne; species Gastrophryne carolinensis. The sequence goes on from CM051235.1 coordinate 615,253,634, forward strand.
GGGGTCATCCTGGCTACCTGCGAGGAGGAGACATCATCTTCTGACTCGCTCGCCTCTGCAGAGATGAAAGACTGGGGAATGAGTGGGAGGTCCCAGGTATTTATGGGCCGGGAGGGTCTTACCTTTTTTTTTTATATCATCTCTGCAAGATCGCCATCTACAGGTCAGTATACCCACATGTAATGAATGTCTTGAAGCGGGGTGTGTGACATACTTAGAATATAGAGTTTGTTATATACTCACCGTATAAGACTACTCCCTCTTCCGCACACCAAATAAAATGTAAAAGAACATCAGATTTTATTTCAACATGTTAATTCCCTTCCCCAGAGTCCCTGGGGGGGCTTCTTACAGTCATACTTTCATACAGTCATGGGGGCATACCTCAAAATAGGCATGGGGGCATCCTTCAATACAGGCATGGGGGCATCCCTCAATACAGTCATGGGGGCATCCTTCAATACAGGCATGGGGGCATCCCTCAATACAGTCATGGGGGCATCCCTCAGTACAGGTATGGGGGCATCCTACAATACAGGCATGGGGGCATCCCTCAATACAGTCATGGGTGCATCCCTCAATACAGGCATGGGGGCATCCCTCAATACAGGCATGGGGCATCCCTCAACACAGGCATGGGGGCATCCCTCAGTACAGTCATGGGGGCATCCCTCAGTACAGGCATGGGGGCATCCCTCAGTACAGGCATGGGGGCATCCCTCAGTACAGGCATGGGGGCATCCCTCAGTACAGGCATGGGGGCATCCCTCAGTACAGTCATGGGGGCATCCCTCAATACAGGCATGGGGCATACCTCAATACAGGCATGGGGGCATCCCTCAATGCAGTCATGGGGCATCCCTCAATATAGGCATGGGGGCATCCCTCAGTACAGGCATGGGGGCATCCCTCAATACAGTCATGGGGGCATCCCTCAATATAGGCATGGGGCATCCCTCAATACAGGCATGGGGGCATCCCTCAATACAGGCATGGGGCATCCCTCAATACAGTCATGGGGGAATCCCTCAATACAGTCATGGGGGCATCCCTCAATACAGTCATGGGGGCATCCCTCAATACAGTCATGGGGGCATCCCTCAATACAGGCATGGGGCATCCCTCAATACAGGCATGGGGGCATCCCTCAATACAGTCATGGGGGCATCCTTCAATACAGGCATGGGGGCATCCCTCAATACAGTCATGGGGGAATCCCTCAGTACAGGTATGGGGGCATCCCTCAGTACAGGTATGGGGGCATCCTACAATACAGGCATGGGGGCATCCCTCAATACAGGCATGGGGCATCCCTCAATACAGGCATGGGGCATCCCTCAACACAGGCATGGGGGCATCCCTCAGTACAGGCATGGGGGCATCCCTCAGTACAGGCATGGGGGCATCCCTCAGTACAGGCATGGGGGCATCCCTCAGTACAGGCATGGGGGCATCCCTCAATACAGTCATGGGGGCATCCCTCAATACAGGCATGGGGCATACCTCAATACAGGCATGGGGGCATCCCTCAATGCAGTCATGGGGCATCCCTCAATATAGGCATGGGGGCATCCCTCAGTACAGGCATGGGGGCATCCCTCAATACAGTCATGGGGGCATCCCTCAATATAGACATGGGGCATCCCTCAATACAGGCATGGGGGCATCCCTCAATACAGGCATGGGGCATCCCTCAATACAGTCATGGGGGAATCCCTCAATACAGTCATGGGGGCATCCCTCAATACAGTCATGGGGGCATCCCTCAATACAGTCATGGGGGCATCCCTCAATACAGGCATGGGGGCATCCCTCAATACAGGCATGGGGGCATCCCTCAATACAGGCATGAGGGCATCCGTCAATACAGGCATGGGGCATCGCTGAATACAAGCATGGGGCATCGCTGAATACAGGCATGGGGGCATCCCTCAATACAGGCATGGGGGCATCCCTCAATACAGGCATGGGGGCATCCCTCAGTACAGGCATGGGGGCATCCCTCAGTACAGGCATGGGGGCATCCCTCAATACAGGCATGGGGGCATCCCTCAATACAGGCATGGGGGCATCCCTCAATACAGGCATGGGGGCATCCCTCAGTACAGCCAGCGAGTGGCCCCACTCCCTCCTCCCCCTCCCCCCGCCGCTCACACACCCACACACTTACCGATGGTCGGAGGGCCGGTCTGCCCGTCCCTGCTGTTCCTGTCGCCGCCACCGCCGCCGCTCTCATACACACAAAACCAAGAAGGGATCCCACAAATCCCAACAAAACCAACCCCAATAGACTAAGTGGCACCAATATATTATTATTGATAGTGGTGCCACTTAGTCTATTGGGGTTGGTTTCGTTGGGATTTGTGGGATCCCTTCTTGGTTTTGGTTCTGGCCTTTTGGCTTTTTCCAACCCCTAGTGTTGCACACTAGTGTATTGCGTGCCTAGTGTGGTCTTCCTTTTGTGCTTTTACTCAAACACACAAACACGCACACACATTCATGCTTACCGGCACTTCCTGGCTGTTGCGCGCTGGTCGTTGGTGGGCGTGCCCCACATGGCTGGCGTCCATTGTTTTCATAGGACGCCGGCCATCTGGGGCACGTCCACCGACGACAAACTGACGCGAGCGGATCCGAGCACGCTGATTGGATGAGAGCCTGCGCATGCGCCTAAGGACGCCTGAAGAAGGGTGAGTGCGATCGGGCGACCTGGGCGGATTCACACAACAGGACATCTCCGATCCGGGTGCACTGGGGGCAAGGACCAAAACCAGACGGGCATGCGCCCTGCTTACCTTGTTTCCCAGTCCAACAGGGCATGTGTGAGGCGTGGCCACATCCCCGCTATCCCTCTAGCAGAGCGCATGCCCGCACCAGGCATTTGTGAATGGCCGGCGCGGGCACGCTCCCTGTTAAAGAGAGGATGCGGCTGTCAGACCCAGCATAGTCAAAATACTGGTCTTTGGTCCACTTTAAAGAGACTTTACTGAAAACCTGACATGGTGACTGCTGTTACCTTGTGCCTTCGGCCAGTCAAACCTAAGTAACACATAATCTGAGATCAAACAAGCTGACACCCGGCCAGGTTTGTACTTTAGTAATAATTGTAACTGTTTTTCCTTTGTTCTTCTTCGAAAGATCTTCTGTCCATCATGCAGACCTGCTCCTTGTTGCCTTTTGCCATTTGTTTGAAATATTTATTTTACACCATTGTACATGAATGATAGTTCTGTCGATTCTATTCACTTAATCATTTGTATTATTTTATCCACATTAACCTCAGATTTGCAACATGATGAACGCCCCGGCGGATGAATTCTTCAAATTTCAGGTAAGGTAAACTTCCACACAGTGACCTTTTTAGAAGATGGCCTTGGGTAGCTCTCCTCAACGCCCCAATCCCCCGCAGTTCTAGACTGCAAAAGCAGTTGATGTATTATATCCTATCGGGGGCAAAGCTGGTGATAGCTGGAGCTTGGAGGTCCCCCACCTTGTATTATATCCCATCAGGGGCAAAGCTGGTGATATCTGGGGCTTGGAGGTCCCCCACCTTGTATTATATCCTATCAGGGGCAAAGCTGGTGATAGCTGGGGCTTGGAGGTCCCCCACCTTGTATTATATCCTATTAGGGGCAAGCTGGTGATAGCTGGAGCTTGGAGGTCCCCCACCTTGTATTATATCCCATCAGGGGCAAAGCTGGTGATAGCTGGGGCTTGGAGGTCCCCCACCTTGTATTATATCCTATCGGGGGCAAAGCTGGTGATAGCTGGGGCTTGGAGGTCCCCCACCTTGTATTATATCCTATCGGGGCAAAGCTGGTGATAGCTGGGGCTTGGAGGTCCCCCACCTTGTATTATATCCTATCAGGGGCAAAGCTGGTAATAGCTGGGGCTTGGAGCTCCCCCACCTTGTATTATATCCTATCAGGGGCAAAGCTGGTAATAGCTGGGGCTTGGAGATCCCCCACCTTGTATTATATCCTATCAGGGGCAAAGCTGGTGATAGCTGGGGCTTGGAGCTCCCCCACCTTGTATTATATCCTATCAGGGGCAAAGCTGGTGATAGCTGGGGCTTGGAGCTCCCCAACCTTGTATTATATCCTATCAGGGACAAAGCTGGTGATAGCTGGGGCTTGGAGGTCCCCCACCTTGAGCTTCAACGCTTTTAAAAACAAGGTTAACTGCATTATGGCCATGGAAAAATGTCCGCCATTCATAATCAACTACTGGGGCACATTCCCTGGTGATTCTAAACTACTAAACTGAGGCCAAATTAAACTACTATACACTGTAAACTGTCACGGCCTATGGATTAGGAAGTTAAAAAGTATGCGGAAAAGTATTCGCGGAATAAGTACCGTAAGTATGCGGAAAAGCTGGGGGGAAATAAGTATGCGGAAAAGTATTAGGAAGTTAAAGTATGGAATTACAGCGCTAGATACAGCGTAAATTTGCGGTGTAAACTACTATACACCGTAAACTGTCTAAACTACTGTAGCACATTCATAATCAACTACTGGGATCATTCACAATGGGACTTTGGAGCTGTTCAGGGAGGTGTGGAATCCTTGGGTTCGGAATTTTCTGCCTACAGATTTTGATGTAAACCTAATGAGCATCTGATGCTTCATCAACCTCTTCCTTTACTCCCCCCCCCCCCTTACCTCCTTTCCCCCCCGTCATAGGGGTTGTTAATTTCTTTAATTTATTTGAATTGAATTTCTTTAGTAACTCTTGAATCTTATTCGATTTTCTTGTATGCAGTGACTAAGCTTCTGATTGTGACTTAAGTTGTCTGTAATCTTTAAATTCTATGTATGAGCAGTATTATGCTTATACAATAATGTTCCCAACATACACAATAATAAGATTGATAAAGAAGACGGCCTTTGAAACCGATACATCTAACAAGCCAAAATGAATGTATTAATAACATCAGGTGTCTCTGGTGTTTGTAGAAGGATCCGGTGGATGAGACAGGATGGTGCATAAAGAACGTGCTCTCCCTGCCCATCGTCAACAAGAAAGAAGAGATAGTCGGGGTCGCCACCTTTTACAACAGGAAAGATGGAAAACCATTTGATGAATATGATGAGCAGATCACGGAGGTGAGGACATGTTCCAATAGGTGGACCTCAATACAAAAATATCACTATGAGCTAATCAGGGCCGGATTAAGTGTGGTGGAGGTTCCTGGGCACAAAATCTGGTGGAGGCCCCAGATACAGTATAAAATAATAGTCCAGCCAAGTAACTGATTGGTGGTTGTCTGGCACCCGCCCACTTACTGGAATGTCATATCGAGTCCCTTGTGCCCCCCTTGTGCGGGTGCGTGCTGCTCGGGAACTCCTGCTTTGGGCCGGGGGATTTGTAGTCGCCCGGCTGGTTCCCTGCATTGAGCTGCCAGCGGCTGTGCTTGGTGGCTTATGTGCAGTGACAGCTCTGCACCCATCACTGTAGCGTTGCTGGCGGCGGCTTTATTGCTCTAGATTCTCCATCCTGCCCTGTGGTGACTTTAGCTGCAGGTTTGCAAAAACGAAAAAAGGTTCCCAGGCGCGCCCTCACTGCCTGGCGTTATTAATGAATCAGCCTCCATGTATAAATGAATGTGACCCTGTCCTACTGACCTGTTTTTCTTTGTTTCAGTCCCTGACACAGTTCCTGGGCTGGTCAGTTCTGAATACGGACACTTACGAGAAAATGAACAAACTTCAGAACAGAAAAGACATTGCGCAGGAGATGCTGATGTACCAACTGAAGTGCACGCCTGCCGAGCTGCAGAGTATACTGGTAAGTAGCCCATAATACGCTTTATATAGGAGCATGAGAAAGAGACAAAAAAAGAGGGTGACAAAGAGAAACATGGGGAGAGATGGAGGAAAGCCAAAGAGGGAAGCAGACAGAAGAAATGAATAAAAAAGGATGACAGTGGAAATGCAGGAAAACAGAGAGATGTGGGTTTTGGTCCACTTTAACTTCTTTTTAATTGTTATTTTATGTGTTTCTTGTATCTATGATATTTAGTTGATGACAGGGTTAAACTGGGAGGAAAATTAGTTCCCAGGCCCTGAATAATAATAATAATTTTGTATAAATAATAGTGATTGAGCTGCTCCCACCCCCCTTTATTTCTTGTATCTAGAAAACTAAAGAAAAATTGAATAAAAACGTAGAAGACTGTGAAGAAAAAGAACTTGCGAAGATACTGGTAAGTTTAAGGATAACTGTGCTTTAAACACACACAGCAGCTGCAGTGTGCATCGGTTTCCTGCCCCCCATGCTTTAGATCCTCTTTAATTTTGGGCAGAACATAGTTTCTTGAACCAACACATAGAATGTGCAGAATGACAGGTCAGTGGGAGGGAGGAGTGGGAATACATTTGTGTCCCTCCATTTGTGTCCAGAAGGAAGAAACAAAGAGGGGAACCTTAAAGTGGACCAACACCCAGGATTTTCACTATCCTGGGTTTTGGTCCACTTCGGTGGGGCACCCCAATCGGGGCAGCCCCGCTGTGTGAAACCCCCCAGAACGCCCGGAAACACTCACCTCACCACGCTCCTACGCGGGCGCTTGTCCAATCAGAGCGCTCAGAGTCGCTGTGGTATGCACGTACAAGCGGCGTCCAACCACAGCGGCTCTGAGCGCTGGAGGCCTCATCTCGCGCTTCCCTCTAACAGGGAGCGTGCCCGCGCCGGCCATTCACAAACGGCCGGCGCAGGTGCGCGCCCTACTAGAGGGAAGAGCGAGACGCGGCCGCGGCCCGCGCATGCGTCATTGGAACGGGGTTAAGGTAAGGTTTCTGGGCTTTCTGGGGGGTTTCACCCCGCGGGACATCCTGATTTCGGATGCCCCGCGGGGAGGGATCTGATCGGCCCGGGAATCTTATAGATTCCTCCTGGGTGTTGGTCCACTTTAACCAGGTCTGGCTCCGGCAAGAGAAGCTTTTGGCCTGGGTGAGACAAACATAGGACACGGATTCTCTAGGCTGGTTTAAATGGCCTGACCAGGGGTGTAGCTAAGGGGGAGCAAAGGGGGGCACTTGCCCCGGGTGCACCAAATCAAGGGGGTGCCAAAGGGGGGCCTGAGCACAGGTGGGGGGGGGGGGGCGCCATTTTGAATCATTGCCCCGGGTGCAAAAAGCCTAGCTACTCCCCTGGAAAGATATAACTGGGTCTACTTGACTACTATGTGAAACGTGCCAGCTCCAGCGGACCTTCAGCATCATGTATTGAAAAACCCACACTCTTAAAAAACTAGTCCCCAGCTTCTAAAACGAATGTTTTTAGTCACTTACTTGTTATTCATTCCCCTGCTGGGTTTCAACTCCATCTTGGATGTTTAAAGGCTCAGAAAATGCAGTAGATGCAGGTAGGATGATTTTTAATGTGGGCAATCTGTATGTACAGGGTGTGGGAAACATATAAGATGGGCTCTTATTCAGGGTGAAGGTCTGGATTAATGTGGGCAATCTGTATGTACAGGGTGTGGGAAATATATAAGATAGACTCTTATTCAGGGTGACGGTCTGGAATAATGTGGTCAATCTGTATGTATAGGGGGGAAACATACAACATAGGCTCTTATTTAGGGTGAGGGTCCGGATTAATGTGAGTAATCTGTATGTACAGGGTGGGGGAAACATACAAGATAGGCTCTTATTCAGGGTGAAGGTCCGGATTAATGTGAGCAATCTGTATGTACAGGTGGGGGAAACATATAAGATAGGCTCTTATTCAGGGTGAAGGTCCAGATTAATGTGGGCAATCTGTATGTACAGGGTGTGGGAAACATATAAGATAGGCTCTTATTCAGGGTGAAGGTCCAGATTAATGTGAGCAATCTGTATGTACAGGGTGTGGGAAACATATAAGATAGGCTCCTATTCAGGGTGAAGGTCTGGATTAATGTGAGCAATCTGTATGTACAGGGGGGAAACATATAAGATAGACTCTTATTCAGGGTGAAGGTCCGGATTAATGTGGGCAATCTGTATGCACAGGGTGTGGGAAACATATAAGATAGACTCTTATTCAGGGTGAAGGTCTGGATTAATGTGGGCAATCTGTATGTACAGGGTGTGGGAAACATATAAGATAGACTCTTATTCAGGGTGAAGGTCCGGATTAATGTGGGCAATCTGTATGTACAGGGTGTGGGAAACATATAAGATAGGCTCTTATTCAGGGTGAAGGTCTGGATTAATGTGGGCAATCTGTATGTACAGGGTGTGGGAAACATAAGATAGGCTCTTATTCAGGGTGAAGGTGAAATATATAATCCGCAAGCTGCAACATTGTACATATTTATTCACTTGTTTATTCCACTGCAGCTAATGATAAATAATGTCTCCTAAATGCAGATAAAGATTAATCCTCTCCATTGATGTGAACTCTCTCTGCTTTTAGACACATAAGCTCACCTGTAAGAAAAAGCTTCTGACAGTGAGAAGTGATTAACTCCTTACTGTCTGGCAAACTTTTCGCTCCCAGTTTCATCCATCTGGTCAGGTTGCAGCTCGTCGATTCCTAAGCGCCGTCCACACAACCTAGAACTTCTAATAAGTTTCAGATCTAGATGTGACTTACATTGGCTGAAAACATCAGAACCTTATTCACAAAGTTATGGTCAACATTGTTTGGCCTGAAGGACTTCTGTACATAGGTTGGAAACTGCTTGTTCCTAGCAAAGGCTTCTATGATGGTGTTGTGTGGAGCTGTCGCTTTTCTATAGCGCTTGTAGTCATCAATAAGGCCGCTAATGTTTATTGAACCACCTAAAGAACCCTTTGGTCCCGCGATTCTGGTACTGCCTTCACATCCCTGGTGCTTGAAAGTCACCATCAAGAGGTAAAGTATAAAGGTGTTAATAATTATTGAATACCCCCAAGTCCATCCATGATGCTTAAGAATCACTATTGAGTAATATGTGAAGTTAAGCTATTAATTATTGGGATTTAAAATTGTATGAAAAGCGTTTTTGGGGTAGAACCTAGTTTGGTGCCAGGGCCGTATTAAATGTGGCGGAGGCCCCCGAGCACAAAATCTGGTGGAGTATTTCTTTTTCCTTTAAAATAATAGTCTAGCCAAGTACGGTAACTGATTGTTGGTTGTCTGGCACCCGCCTACTTACTGGAGCGTCAGATCGGGTCCCTTGTGCCCCCCCCCTTGTGCGGTTGCCTGCTGCTCGGGAACTCCTGCTTTGCCATTCTGGGTGGGGGGTAGTGTAGTCGCCCTGCTGGTTCCCTGCATTGAGCTGCCAGTGGCTGTGCTTGGTGGCTTATGTGCAGTGACAGCTCTGCACCCATCACTGGAGCATTGGTGGCGGCGGCTTTGCTGCTCTAGACTCTCTGTCCTGCTCTGTGGTGGCTTTGGCTGCAGGTTGGTAAAAACAAAAAAAGGCAAGCAAAGGCCCCCACTGCCACCGATAGCTTTGTTGCTGGCCCATCAGACCAAAGGCTGAAAGCCTCCTGGACCAGACCTTAACCCAGAGGTTGCTGGAAGCCCCCTTTGCAGGGCAAGTGGTGGAGGCCCCAGGATGTGCACCCCCCCCTCATAATCCAGCCCTGTTTGGTGCGCCAGCGTCTGGACACTGATCCTGAAAACCCCCCATCCCAGGTTCCATCTAGTTAGAATGATAGGTATGTTTGGGGGGAGAGGTGGACATCCCATTTGGTTCCTCCCACCATGTGTAGATAGAGGGTGGACATCCCCTTTGGTTCCTCTCACCATGTGTAGATAGAGGGTGGACATCCCCTTTGGTTCCTCCCACTATGTGTATATAGAGGTTGGACATCCCCTTTGGTTCCTCCCACCATGTGTAGATAGAGGGTGGACATCCCCTTTGGTTCCTCCCACCATGTGTAGATAGAGAGTGGACATCCCCTTTGGTTCCTCCCACCATGTGTAGATAGAGGGTGGACATCCCCTTTGGTTCCTCCCACCATGTGTAGATAGAGGGTGGACATCCCCTTTGGTTCCTCCCACCATGTGTAGATAGAGGGTGGACATCCCCTTTGGTTCCTCCCACCATGTGTAGATAGAGGGCGGACATCCCCTTTGGTTCCTCCCACCATGTGTAGATAGAGGGTGGACATCCCCTTTGGTTCCTCCCACCATGTGTAGATAGAGAGTGGACATCCCCTTTGGTTCCTCCCACCATGTGTAGATAGAGGGTGGACATCCCCTTTGGTTCCTCCCACCATGTGTAGATAGAGAGTGGACATCCCCTTTGGTTCCTCCCACCATGTGTAGATAGAGGGTGGACATCCCCTTTGGTTCCTCCCACCATGTGTAGATAGAGAGTGGACATCCCCTTTAGTTCCTCCCACCATGTGTAGATAGAGAGTGGACATCCTCTTTGGTTCCTCCCACCATGTGTAGATAGAGGGTGGACATCCCCTTTTGGTTCCTCCCACCATGTGTAGATAGAGGGTGGACATCCCCTTTGGTTCCTCCCACCATGTGTAGATAGAGGGTGGACATCCCCTTTGGTTCCTCCCACCATATGTAGATAGAGGGTGGACATCCCCTTTGGTTCCTCCCACCATGTGTAGATAGAGGGCGGACATCCCCTTTGGTTCCTCCCACCATGTGTAGATAGAGGGTGGACATCCCCTTTGGTTCCTCCCACCATGTGTAGATAGAGAGTGGACATCCCCTTTGGTTCCTCCCACCATATGTAGATAGAGAGTGGACATCCTCTTTGGTTCCTCTCACCATGTGTAGATAGAGAGTGGACATCCCCTTTGGTTCCTCCCACCATGTGTAGATAGAGGGTGGACATCCCCTTTGGTTCCTCCCACCATGTGTAGATAGAGAGTGGACATCCCCTTTGGTTCCTCCCACCATGTGTAGATAGAGGGTGGACATCCCCTTTGGTTCCTCCCACCATGTGTAGATAGAGAGTGGACATCCCCTTTAGTTCCTCCCACCATGTGTAGATAGAGAGTGGACATCCTCTTTGGTTCCTCCCACCATGTGTAGATAGAGGGTGGACATCCCCTTTTGGTTCCTCCCACCATGTGTAGATAGAGGGTGGACATCCCCTTTGGTTCCTCCCACCATGTGTAGATAGAGGGTGGACATCCCCTTTGGTTCCTCCCACCATATGTAGATAGAGGGTGGACATCCCCTTTGGTTCCTCCCACCATGTGTAGATAGAGGGCGGACATCCCCTTTGGTTCCTCCCACCATGTGTAGATAGAGGGTGGACATCCCCTTTGGTTCCTCCCACCATGTGTAGATAGAGAGTGGACATCCCCTTTGGTTCCTCCCACCATATGTAGATAGAGAGTGGACATCCTCTTTGGTTCCTCTCACCATGTGTAGATAGAGGGTGGACATTCCCTTTGGTTCCTCCCACCATGTGTAGATAGAGGGTGGACATCCCCTTTGGTTCCTCCCACCATGTGTAGATAGAGGGTGGACATCCCCTTTGGTTCCTCCCACCATGTGTAGATAGAGAGTGGACATCCCCTTTGGTTCCTCCCACTATGTGTAGATAGAGGGTGGACATCCCCTTTGGTTCCTCCCACCATGTGTAGATAAACGGTGGACATCCCCTTTGGTCCCTCCCACCATGTGTAGATAGAGAGTGGACATCCCCTTTGGTCCCTCCCACCATGTGTAGATAGAGGGTGGACATCCCCTTTGGTTCCTCCCACCATGTGTAGATAGAGGGTGGACATCCCCTTTGGTTCCTCCCACCATGTGTAGATAGAGAGTGGACATCCTCTTTGGTTCCTCCCACCATGTGTAGATAGAGGGTGGACAGTCAGTAGTTATTAAGTTGGCCTGTTTATAGGTCCATCCCCGATGCCTGAGTGTTACCAGTGAGAGGTATATGGGGGTAGGATACATCTCGTGGTTATATACATTGTTTTTCAGCGTTCCAAACAGATTGTATAACACAACTTTGTTTACCTTCTATCAAGCGAGCGTCACGCACTCAGCTCCCGGCTGGTGGGGCCCATCTGTAAAGCTGTTTGTCTTCTTTTGAACAGAAAGAGGAGCTGCCAGAACCAGCAGCGCTGGAACTCTACGAATTCCACTTCAGCGACCTGCCCGTGTCTGAACACGACCTCATCAAGAGCGGCATCAGGCTCTTCGTAGAGCTCAAAGTCATCGAAAAGTTCAAGGTGCCTGTGGAGGTAAATATTCCCGAACAGCCGGAGATAAATTAAAATCTAGCCATGTATTCCCTGTATTCCTCATTGTTATGCTTTATCTACTTCAATAACTAGCAGTATAATCATAAGTGCAGAGCACATGTTTTGTGAATATGATGAAAATCTGCAACAATCATTGTCATAATCAAATTAAGTCAACCCATTATGTGTAAACTTACCAGATGTCCCACTTTCGGTGTGACAGTCCCACTTTGAGGCCCACTGTCCCTCCAAAAACCCTAAATGTCCCCCTTTGCTGACATGGAGAAGACTGTCCCACCAAATGCACAATGCTGGATGTCTGGGGGGTTCACAACTGCTCTGACTCTTTGTCAGCATTGGCCCCATCGAATATTCCTAGAGCATGTGACCTATAATTAAGCCACACCATAACCCACACCCATCACCCACAAGCATGTTTAAACTGTCACACTTTGAGGACCCCAAGAAATGGGCGGTTTAATTGTACGTGCTGGAAATGCTGGAAGCAGAGATTACAGAACAAGAAATAGCAAATACTATCAAGGATCTCAAACACAACAAAACACCGGAATTTTACAAATGATTAAACCCGCTAATACTCAGACGTATTTTATAAAATAATACACCATAAAGCCCCAATGCCCCAATTTACAGAATCATACACAAGTTTATTACCAGAGAGATCCCAAATTAGTTAAGTCTTACAGACCGATATAAATTAAACAGGAATTGGGGTAAATTACCGCGCTAGAAGATTGTATGTTTCAATAGGATTCCTTTTACAAAGTGGCACTGCTCAACGTGTCAAAATCTGAACATCCCACAGATCTCAATAACAATAGAAATAGTAAATGGTATAACACAGAGCAGTTGATTGATAAATATCATAGTTTAACATCAAGACATTGGTATAGAGTCCCTTTTAATGTCCCATGGATTCAAGCGTGATGTCACCGTGGTTAGAAAAATCTTCAAATCACCTACACACGTGCCCGCCACCTCCTAGTTTATGCTCTTACCAGAGGGCAATTTAATCAATCATATTGATAGATTTAATATTTTCATAGAAATTCCTCCTTTTTGGAATTGTAATTTCTTTCCTTGCAGACTCCTCTTGGAATAGATCCCAATAAACTCCTTCCTCTAGATCACCAAGGTTTATGAGCAAATGCCTTCAATTGGGGCTTGGTTAGATTTTCAATCATGCAAGCAAAAGAGAAGGAGAAAGGGATCTAGTGCAATAGGTTTTTAATAAACATTAAAAGCTATAAAAGGTGCCAGTATCGCACTCACATTTAAACAATAAAATTTGCGCATTAAATACCAGGAGCGGTTCTCACCCAACCTCTATTCCATCGGCCGATAGTGGAAGGAATGGGGGTACCGCATCCAGTGTGTTAATCCAAGGACTGCAAAGTGAATGTTCCTGATGCTGCCGCTGTCCCCAGTAACGCGTTTCGTTGCTTGTAGCAACTTCTTCCTGACTGATGGCGCGGCGGCGTCTGCGGCGTTTTAAATGATTAAGATGAAGGCGCGTTAAGAGACGTGTGACGTCATCGCGCAGTGTACGGGCTGGATGGCGAGTCACCTGCCCCTGGAGTAGTTTATTCCTATATGATTGGATGTTGTGTGACGGGAGCTGGCCTGTCAGAGAACTGTATACCAGGCTCCTGTCCATCCAATGCTTCACTTCACTTCATGATTGATAGGTGAACTTGCCAATCGGCTTGAGCCTTTTCTGTTAGTTTGCTTTGGGCTACTAGGCGCGTTTGTTACAGTGTAATAGGGCACTTTCCCTTCAAGTGCTTCTCGCGCGCCTGTGTCTGCTCGCGCTGGCAAGGAGACAAATCATCTACCCCATATATGATTTGTTCCTAGCTAGTTGAATGTTGTATAAGTAAGACTGGCCAGTCAGGGAGCTGTATAAAAGGGCTGGCCAATCAAAGAGCTATGTAGCGGCCTCTTTTCCGCCCAATGCTATGCTTTATTTTGTGATTGACGGGCGGATTCCCCAATTAGCTGAAACTTTTTATTTTGATTGACTGTAGATTACTAGACGCGTTCACTGCAAAATGACAGGATACGCTCCTGTCAAGTGCTGCTGACGTACCTGCCTGTTTATACTAGCAGGACTGCTAACGCGCCTGCCTGTTTTTACTGACAGGACCATATGTTTGCTGAATATTGTACTTTTATATGCAATAACTTAACTATCAACAGGAATTGTATTGGTTAGATGAAAACCGCTCAGGTTTACAAAATAAACATTCATAAAACTTATTTAGACATATTAAGCCATATTCAAACGCTGTGGGACCACTGCTGTAATTGTTCTAAAGGCACTTATTCCAGCGTTAATGTGGCTACTTAGTAGACCGAAGGTACCATGATTTATGAGGATCTAGACCATCCCTATGTAAATGGGGAGGCGAAATATTAAAATGATAAATTAAACAGACTATAACATTTTAACCAAAATCATGGCGGATCAATTCCAGTGTTTCCTTCCAAAATTACTTACAATAGACCAACTGGGATTTATTAGGGGCAAACATATTACCGTAGGAATAAGAACAGCACTGGCAGCAATTACTGACAAACTCTAAAAATCTCCTCCTTAGTTTAGATGCCAATAAGGCCTTAGATAAAATGGCATGGCCATGGTTAAACACACTTCTGATGGAAAGATTTACCTCCATAATAATATATCTGCCAGTTAATAGTCAATGGACAACTTTCACAAACCATTCCAACTGTTATTTAATTTAGTCATTGACCCACACTTTCACATCCTGGAAGAAAAAACCTAATTTCAAGACATAAAAATAGGCAAGAAGGAAAAAAACACAGCATTTGCAGATAATGTTCTATTGTATATGTTTTGTTTATCACCAAACCTAAAATCACCCCCCAAAAAATATTAGAGGTCATCTCCTATTGCGGTTTGATCACAGGCTATTGATTAGAGGCATCCTGATCCTTAATTTGGGATGTCACACAGTGTAAACCCAAGAACCAGCTGAATTACCTACCACGTCCTGATTTGGGATGTCACACAGTGTAAACCCAAGAACCAGCTGAATTACCTACCACGTCCTGATTTGGGATGTCACACAGTGTAAACCCAAGAACCAGCTGAATTACCTACCACAAGCCGTCAGACCGCCCTTTATAGATCAGCTTTATCTATGTTATCGATGCCTTATCATCTCAACATCACGCAGGGATAAAAAATATGATGTCTTAATTGTCCAGCACTTGGAGCTGAACTATGCGTCCAGTACCTGGAGCTTAAGTACTACTCATTTGTGTATGACTGCAGGCAGATGAGGTTCTTGGCCCTAGGCTACCAGAGAAACCAAAACTGGTTTTTAAAAAAGCACCTAACCTGAGAACATATCTACTGCCTCTAAGGGGGTGAAAAGTGGGCGATTACCCTATGAGTGGGCAACATTTGAAATACTTGATTTATTCAACGCATTTTAAAGCCATAACTTTGGTAAGAGCATATATGTGGTGGTGGGATCACAATACTTTTGAGTATTCAAGCACTGGTTGAAGATGGATTTCTAATGGATTTACTTTAAAGAGGACTTAATCTATACCCACACCTAGCTCTGTGCTGGTTGCAATATATAACCTGACCTAATGCCTTTCAGCACTTAGCCTATCAGCATAGACCTAATAGGGGCATGACAACATCCCCCAGATCATCAGGACCATAGCTGGGGGGGCACGGCCCCCAGTGCAGCAGGTCAGGGGGGGCGCCAAAGGGGGGCCCCATTTCCAATGTTTGCCCCGAGTACCAGTACCGAGTACTTCTCTGCTCCAGATCTTTAGGGCATGGGGTTGTCCTCTAAGCCATTATCGGTCAAACAACATTTCTGGATATGACCACTAATGCATACATTGAATGTGTATAATTCTGTTTTTAGGTATTGACCAAATGGATGTACACGGTGAGAAAAGGATACCGGGATATCACCTATCACAACTGGCGGCATGGATTTAATGTTGGGCAGACCATGTTTACCCTGCTAATGGTATGTAATGTTCTAGTTACACCGATTCTCCACCCATGAGATCTCTTTATACATATGTATGTAGTGACCCTGGGTGACCCAGAGGACCTCATGTGTCACATAACATGACCGGTGTACACACCACACATATTAAATTGCACCAGAACCCGGGATTTCGACTATCCTGGGTTTTGTTACTTGCCCCCAAGGCATATGACTGCCAACCCAACGGCGCTTGCATTGGGCTCTACTCCAATAAGGGCCTTCTGCCGTGACTATGTAATTCGGCAGGCAGCTCTCATTTTTGTCAATAGGAAGCGCGCTGCCGCACCCCAGCCACCCCAGGTGGCGTAGGGGCACTCCCATTTCAGACATTCAGATAGGCTGGGGTGGGAGTAACCGAGAGCCTCCTGCCGGTTGACATAGTCACAGCAGATGACTCTCACTGGATTAGAGTCGGCGCAATGGCCGTTAGAGCGAGGCAGATGTGAGTGAATATCGGTCTGAGGGGTTTCACCAGGCGGAGCATCCAGGGTTTTGTTCTGCTTTAAAGTGGACCAGTCACCAGGATTTTCACTATCTTTACCCTATGGGCATCCCTGGGGGGGGGGCTTACCATTTGCGGGTGGGCTGGGGGGCCATCAGCAGCAGACAGCTGGGCAGGGGACATCGGCATAACATCATCCGTGGGAGGATGGCGCCACATTGCTGGACGGGACGGTTGGGACGAGGCTGACCACATCCCGGGGTGGACACTTGGCTGGACGGGGCCGACAACTCACCCGCAACCGTCGCCCCCTGTCTGGCCCCGGCATGTGACCAGGTTTGCCGGGTGCTGGCGCCGGCCCTGAGTGACATGATCATTGATGGGCTTTGAAACTTTTTGGGTATTTATAATGGCTGAAGAAGAGGGTAATGTATTCTGCTGTCATTTGGTTTGGGGATAAACTGGATATAGTCTCCGTGTTGTTTTAGTCTACAGATAATGATCTAACATGATCTAACACAGCTCAGGCTAATGAAGTGTCAACGTTCTGCCTACTCTGCTTAGGCTCAAGTCGTCGTCTTCTGCAACGCTAAACTAGAAGCTTATAATGAAGTGTAGGGCTGTTTTGGGGGGTGGGTGATGGTAAACACCCCACTCAAGACAGGCTATGGCGCTAACCTGTAACCTGTAACAAAGAGAACAAAGAGAAGCTAAGCCTTTGCTAAGTGGAAGAGTGGGCTAAATGTTTGGTGTGGCAGTGCCTCTACCCAGAATAGGGCCCTTGCAACTAATAGGGAACACCTTTCTGGGAAACAGATCAAGTTGTCTAAGCAAAACAAATTTGGAGCAGAGGGACTACTGCTCCCAGCAACCATTTACCTAAGTCATTCACTGACACAGTCAAGTATAACAATACTAGGAACTTTATGTAGTAAAGGTTAGCTTGCAAGTATAAACTGACCATACACAGTATAACAACACAATAAAAAGCCCAGCTGGGGCTTTAGTTAGTCTGTGTACATATACCCGGGTATATAGATAAATACCTCCAGGAGAAAGTCAGTCGATACAGTATGCAAGCTGCAGGGGCCCCTGACCTTGACATCTCTTGAAGAGATGATTCACTCTTGACATGCAGGAGTCGATGATCAGATATGCAGCAGAATCTGAGGCTTCTCCACAGGGCACACAGCAGCTGGACACACAGGTGAACAGTGTAACAGTCTGGGAAGTGATCCAGGCTCCACTTTGAGGCTGTATATGTAGGTTGCAGCAGCACAGCTCCTGGAAGCAAGTCGTGTGCTCAGTTCTCCTAGCATACAGGAAGTCTATCCTGTACATACAGTCTTTGATACCTCCAGCCAGGGGCTGCAAACCCCAATTTGCAGGAGCAGGAAGTGTATCATCAGCCTTCTCCTTTGAGAATGGAATCATAAGTAGGCCTAGTGGGGGAAGCTTGAACAAAGCTCTAATGAGGCCAGGCTAGGTCATGTGTCCAGAGAAAAGGGGTGGTGTCTCCAATGGTTTTCAGATAATCCTATAGCCTCAATCAAAGCTAATAGGGCCACCACAATGCTTTACTAGTTGGATACCATGGTAGAAGCACGATGTAAGTAGCTAGTGGATATTAAATATATTAGACATCAATTGGTTGCGTTATGGTCCAAACTTAAAGCCCATTGTGGCCGCCAAGTTGACCCAAACTGCTTGACCACCATGGTCCAATACCCCCCAGATGCAGAACATGGCTTTTGTGCTACGGGGGAGGAGCCCCATGGCGGCAGCTACTCTTTAGTGAAATGTCTGTTCGTCTTCCAAAGACAGGTAAACTCAAGAAATATTATTCAGATCTGGAGGCCTTTGCGATGGTGGCTGCAGCTTTCTGCCATGATATCGATCACCGAGGAACCAACAATTTGTATCAAATGAAGTAAGTCACCAGTTTGTACCCTTTCACCTCTATAAGTGAACCCTACAGTTCTTCATGGACATGTTTGTCCCCAGGTCCCAGGCTCCTCTGGCCAAGCTTCACGGTTCTTCCATCCTAGAGAGGCACCACTTGGAGTTTAGTAAAACTTTACTCGAAGATGAGGTGAGTGTGAGATTTCTCTGCAGGAAACAGTGTAGTTAGCGCTTAACTCCAGTCAGAATTTTTTTATATAGCTTAAGTACCATATATATCATTTAATTATCGTGGAGTTAACCTCACTGTCTGCAATAACCAAACAGGAAGCCCATCTTAAATGCCCCCCTGCGCCTTAACGATGCAGAACGGGAGTATCTTACCTTTCTTCTTGGTCACCTGGAGGAACCCAGAACTTTGATTGGCTGATGCAGTCACGTGGGTGTCGGCCAGCCGAGTACCAACCAGAGTGCCAATCAGAATTTCTCTGGGGGACCGAAGAGAAAGGTAAGATTCCTCTCGTTTCTGCACCGTTAACGCGGAGTGGGGCATCCACAGTTGGGAAGCCGCCCTGCGCTCGGAACAACACCCATTTTTCAAAAAGTGGGTATTGTTCCTGTTTAGAGCCTCTGTTGATAAGGAAAGGTCACCTTATTGGAAGCTTTAGTTAAAGAATAACATTGCAGTGAATTGCACGCTGCCTCACAGATTTTCTCCTGGTAGCGGACATTTTGGAGCTTCCTTTCCCAGCATCCCAGCCCTGGTGCTGGCTGAATTCAACTGACATAACTGACAATGCAAAGTAACACGAAACCCTTCAGAACTTCCTGTTTTCAGATGGCCTAAACTCCAGGAGATGCCATTTTGTTCAGAAAATTGACCACAGCAGAGTTACAAAAAAGTAAAGTAGTATTTAAGGGCAGCAATCTGAATTGCCCTGGGGAGGAATGCATATGAGCACTGGGTTTTGGTCTGCTTTAAGCTCTTCCAAGAAAACCTATGCTTGCCACAGCCAGTTCTGACTTCTCCAGGGTCAGATTCTGGGACATATATATGCCTCCAACTCACTCCAGCTTGAGAATCTTCCTCATTAGTGCTATGGCTTATTTGATAGCAATGAGGCAATGAATTATTGGCTGAATACTTTATAACAGCTAATTTGAAAGTCCACCTAGTGTGCGACAAAGTCTCAGGGACGACATTATTGTAGGAGAGGGAGAGTGTAGCCGAGATACATTTTGGTCTGTCTGTTATTCTTTTATAACTTTTTTTAAACAATTAAAAAAGGTATTTTGCCCTCTTCAAAATCCTTTGCCTTGCACCACTCCAAAAAGAGATGATTAGTTGGGTGAACCCCTGATGATGTCACTGGACAGCTTGAACATCCTACTGGACGAATGCCTAAAGCTGTGGGATGTAGTAATGATATCTAACTGGAATAGTTGGCAAAAAAGGAAGCAGGGTTATAGTACGGTGGGAGGATACCTCAAATCCACCTTGAGAGGAATCTTATCTGGACCTGGCTGCAGCAAAAGAGGTAATTATAGGTCCAATTCAATGCTTTTAGCACCAGCCAAAAACTTGAAAGGTGCCCTATCGTGACATTGCCTAATAAAAAAAATATCCATGTAAACATGCTAAATAATGGGAGTAGGGGGTTTTAAAGTTGACCAAAACCCAGGATTTGGTCCCCGACCGGGGATGCTCCTCTGTGTCAAACCGCCCAGGTCGCCCGAATAAACTTACCTCTTCAGCACCTCTTCATCCAATCAGCACACTCGGATCCACTCCCTCGTCTAAGGCGAGGTGGACGTATCCCCCGCTACCCTCTAACAGGGAGCCTGCCTGCACCGGCCATTCACAAATGCCTAGCGCAGGCACACGCCCTGCTAAAGAGATGTCGGGGATGTGGTCTCTATTCGCACATGCACAGTTGGACCGAGAAAGAAGATGAGTTTCTGGGTGACCTTTGGGGTTTCACAACGGGGCATCCCGATTGATTCATGCCCCGGGGAGGGGGGGGGAATCAAGCCCCCCTGGAACCAACTTTCTAGAAACTATAGCAATAACCACTCTAATATCTTCCAAAATCATTAAATGATGGGTAGAAGCTCTGTGTCCACTTGTCATGTAGCAGATTTATGGGGATTTTGTTTATTACTAGATCATTTTTTTAAAACAGACCTCCTTTCTGTTTTAAACAGAGTGGATGTAAACTGGACCTTCAGTATCATTTAATGAAAAGCCCAAACCTTTAAAAAACTATTCCCCAGCATCTAAAATTAATATATTTAACATTTTTAATCATTCGGGCTGCATTTTTAATCATCGGGCTGCAACACTGTTCAGGACTCTAGGATACGGGCGCCGCCATCTTGCCTCAAAAGCATCACATACTGAGGAGAGGAGAGGGGGCAAAAGTACAGGAGGCGAGTCAGAAGACATTTCCTGTTTGCAGGCAGCATGAGATTCCATGTGCCGCCATCTTGGATGTTTAAAGGCTCATAAAATGCAATAGATGCGGGTAGTAGGATTTTTAATGTGGGGAATCTGTATGTACAGATTGGGGGAAACATATAAGATAGGCTCTTATTCAGGGTGAGGGTCCGGATTAATGTGAGCAATCTGTATGTACAGGGTGTGGGAAACATATAAGATAGGCTCTTATTCAGGGTGAAGGTCCGGATTAATGTGAGCAATCTGTATGTACAGGGTGTGGGAAACAAATAAGATAGGCTCTTATTCAGGTTGAAGTTCCGGATTAATGTGAGCAATCTGTATGTACAGGGTGGGGGAAACATATAAGATAGGCTCTTATTCAGGGTGAAGGTCCAGTTTAACATCATTTTCTGTATTTAGTAACCTGGCTGCCAATGGGACAAGAGAGAGTCTCCTGTTTAGAGAGGACCATGGCTGCCACGGGGCCAAAAAGGGTGCTCTCATACCTTCGGTCCGGATGGATTTTTAAGCTTCTCCCAAATAAATCCAAAAGTAGCCCCA
Organism: Gastrophryne carolinensis; assembly: GCA_027917425.1. Taxonomy (NCBI): domain Eukaryota; kingdom Metazoa; phylum Chordata; class Amphibia; order Anura; family Microhylidae; genus Gastrophryne; species Gastrophryne carolinensis. The sequence continues at coordinate 615,275,195 of CM051235.1, forward strand.
CTGTATCTAAAACAAAATAATATCTTTTATTTGAAGCTGGGCTCTTTAAATGTTAAAGGAGGGTCCTTAATGGCTTCTGGGTACTAAAATGTTTTCACGCGCCTTCTTTTCAGAAATCAACGACCTTTATCATCCTTCAGACTTCTCTTTTCCAGTAACAGCTTTGCTTTTCCATCCTACAGACGCTAAACATCTTTCAGAATCTCAACAAGCGGCAGTTTGAAAATGTCATCCATTTGTTTGAAGTGGCGATCATTGCAACTGACCTGGCCTTGTATTTCAAGTGAGCACATGTCAGGAGCCCCCTTTACTTTGAAGAGGGGAGAGTGTAGTGTAGTAGTATATATTGTATGGCATAAGGTCAGAACCCCCTTTCTTTTTGAAGGGGGGGTGTAGTGTCATGATATATATTGTATGGCATAGGGTCATAAACAACTTTCTTTATAAAGAGGGGAGAGTGTAGTGTAGTGGTATATATTGTATGGCAAAGGGTCAAGAGCCCCTTTCTTTTTGGAGATGGGAGGGTGTAGTGTAGTGGTATATATTGTATAGCATAGGGTCAGAAACCCCTTTCTTTTTGAAGGGGGGAGGGTGTAGTGTAGTGATATATATTGTATGGCATAGGGGAATGAACAACTTTCTTTATGAAGAGGGGAGGGTGTAGTGTAGTGATATATATTGTATGGCATAGGGTCAGAAACCCCTTTCTTTTTGAAGGGGGGAGGGTGTTGTGTAGTGATATATATTGTATGGCATAGGGTCAGAAACCCCTTTCTTTTTGAAGGGGGGAGGGTGTAGTGTAGTGATATATATTGTATGGCATAGGGTAATGAACAACTTTCTTTATGAAGAGGGGAGGGTGTAGTGTAGTGATATATATTGTATGGCATAGGGTCAGAAACCCCTTTCTTTTTGAAGGGGGGAGGGTGTAGTGTATATAGTATATGGAAACAGGGCAGGCATAAACTCGACTTTATGGCGGCTCCCACGGCGCTGTCTTTGCTGTTGGCCACATCCCCAGCTTCCCTGTAGCTTTGGCACGCTCTCACGCCCATTCAGATTGGGGGGGTAGGAGCGTACCCTGGACTACAGGGAAATTGGGCATGCGGCTAGCGGGCTGGGTCACATAGCCGGCTCTTTTTAGATCAACCAATCGATCTAAAAAATGCCAGGTGAGCAGGGCCCTATGCAGTGAATTTTTTTTTTTGCTTTGTTTTAAATAGGTCGCAGCCATACCCGTCAAATCTCTTGGCCAGGGCAGGTGGACTAAAGAATAGTTTTGTGCTGCTTTAAACAGACATTCCAGGCCTAGGGTTAAACTAGTGTGTTTGCCCATGCTGGCTGTCACAGGCGGCATCTCTCATTCACCAGCACACTAATTCACAGAATCAGGATGCCCCCGGGGGGGGGGGGGGGGAATCAAGCGACCCAGAATTGGTTTTGGTCCACTTTAAAAATAGAGGTCGGGGTGCTACACATCTGCAGAAGTACGCTAAAGCTGCACCACCAAACGCCAAGGTGCCTCTATTTAGGTGCGGCCCTAACTGTAATCTATGCGTCCCCATTTGTACATACAATACAATGGATAAATTGGGAGCGGCTTAGCTGAGGTTGCCCTATACCCTCGACTGCAGCAAAAGGGGGGAAGGGTCGAATCTTCCCCCATACAACCTAAGACCTACCACCCCATGTGCTTCTCAGGGTCACTAAAATGAATTGACTTCTGATGGAACCCCCTCATATATATATATGAGTCATCATCTTCTGCTGAAGAGGCTCTGCAGAAGGGAAAGAGAGAGAGGACTATAAAGCAGACAGGATGAAAGGCGCAGCCCCTGACAGCCAGCATAGGGAGAACACAAAGCAGGATAATATAACCCTTTGCCTGCAATGTCCCTTTAATTACTTGTAGTCATGTAGTCATACCTAACTTTTCAGGGTGGGAAAGAATTAAGAATTAAATTAGGCCACGCCCCCTCATTGAGGGGTGGATAGGAGATAGGATGTAACAGTTACAAGAATAGAAACACTGTAAATAGGTAAATGAATCATTTATTGATGCAGATCTGCATGTTACACCTCAAAGAGGGACAAATGGGAACAACGAGGGACAGGGGGACATGGACTCAAAAGAGGGACAGTCCTTCCAAATCAGGGACACTTGGCAGTTATGATAATTGTTGTAGCACTCACTATGTGTCTATTGGGTGAGGAAGCAATTAACAACGCCTGAGAGCTGATTGGCCGAGGTGTAGAGAGTCATTGTGCTCTGTGATTTTCCCCAGAAAGAGAACAATGTTCCAGAAGATAGTGGACACGACGGAGCAAATGCAATCGGAGGAGGAAGCAATCAAATACATCATCTCCGACCCGACCAAAAAGGAAATTATCATGTGAGTGCCGCCGGAGAAACCACCAGAGGGAAGCTCACCCGGCAACCCGAAGCCACAGCTATATATATCTACATATATATATAAATGTTATTGTCCCCCTACAGGGCCATGATGATGACCGGATGCGACCTGTCGGCCATCACTAAGCCATGGGAGGTGCAGAGTCAGGTGAGTAATGCCTACCTTTCAACTTTTCAGGGAGGGAAAGAGGGACAATTGTTTGATTAAGCCACACCCCCTCATTGAGGGATACATAGGCGATAGGGTGTAACAGTTACAACAATAGAAACACTTTGAATAGGCAAATGAATCATTTATTGCTGCAGATCTGCATGTTACACGTCAAAGAGGAACAATATGTAATTGAAGCCACACCCACTTATTGAGGGATGGATGAAGCCACGCCCCCTCATTGAGGGATGAATAGGAGATAGTATGTAACATACAGCAAAACTGCACACGCCTGGTGTAGGGATAACATGAATGACATTACAGTAACAACAATAACCACAATATAATACAAGACATAAAAGACATCAAAAGGCGAAGTGGTCCAGTAACCACGCAACGCGTCGGTGTTGTCGGTTGGAGCGGCTGGGGGGAAGGACGGCTTGGAACATTTACAACCTTATGGGGATTTACTGTTTTCTTATGACATTGTGATTATGATTGCTATTTAATATATACCAGTGTGTCATAGTGACGGCTCACGCTGCTTCTTCGCACTTCCCACTGGGTTTATCTTTTTGCTTGCTCACATTTGCACATGCACTAGCACTTTTCTCTGACACAACACGTGTTCTCTCCTTGTGAGATCTTTTCTGGTTATCTGGTACCACTGGTTTCCTTGCCATTTTGATTGATCTGCTGTATACTTGACTTAAAGTGGACCAACATCGATCATCGAACACCGATCAGATCCCTCCCCACGGGGCATCCGAAATTGGGATGCCTCGCTGTGTGAAACTCCGCAGGACGCCCAGAAACCTAACCTTATCCGCGTTCCAACGGCGCATGCGCGAGCCACGGCAGCGTCTCGCGCTTCTCTCTAGCAGGGCGCGCACCCGCACCGGCCGTTTGTGAATGGCCGGCGTGGGCGCGCTCCCTGTTAGAGGAAAGCGCGAGATGCGGCCTCCAGCGTGCTCAGAGCCGCTGTGGTTGACCGTCACTTGTCCGTACATACCACAGCGGCTCTGAGCGCTCTGATTGGACGAGCGCTCGCTCGAGCGAGGATAGGATAGTGAAAATCCTGGGTGTTGGTCCACTTTAAGGTCATACACTCTATGCACATATTATGCACATTGCACTTTCAATCTTCATTAATTGTTTCCAGCGTGTGACCGTTCATGAAGATTCACTGGCATATCTAATTTTAGCTGTGTTACTTGGCCACATTTAGTATAGGTCCATTTTTAGTAAGTATACTGTGAATATTAGTAGATATTTAGTCCCAGCAGCTTCCCCCCCATCCCCTCCCTTTCTCCAGCCTTTTTATGTCTTTTATGTCTTGTATTATATTGTGGTTATTGTTGTTACTGTAATGTCATTCATCTAACCAAAAAGGGGTCCCACAAACCCCTAGACTCCCACCCTAAGAAAACTTAGTGGCACTACTTATTATTCCAAAATATCCAAATTATTTATTATGTAGCTTTATGATTACATAGACATATTAAATATATAAATATTTATAAATAATAATATAATATATTTTTATATATAATTTATATGATTTATTTTTATATAATTATAGTTTATAATATATTTATAAATATTAAATATCCAAATGATTTATTATGTAGCTTTATGATACATTACATAGACATATTAAAAAACACATAACATGCATACCTGAGAAAGGGACAAAGGGGAGGGGGGGAAAACCAAACTGACACATATGCTGTTTCCCAGACACTAATTAAATCAATGACAAGAGGTAAGTGGCAAGTTGTGTGGGTGGACACCTCCAGCACGTGTGAATCGTGACCTCTCCAGATAAATGACAAATGCCTGGCTCAGGGTTACCCTATTTATGCGGCGAGACCCCTCCAACCCCTCCCCTCTATGGGACGGGTTGTCACCTCCCACTGTTCTGGGGCTCGCTCCAGCCCCTAAAACCCTTTAGGGGTTATAACTTTGAGCAGGGGGGTCGTATGGCTTTGGAAGCGGTATCAAACGATTGGGCTGGACGCGGGGCATCCGATGAGTCCAGAAATGGGGTCCCTAAGTGGGTCAGAACTTTAGATCTCCGTTTACCTGGTTTTCCTTTATTGCTGAGCCCGCAGTAACCTATCCATGTGTGCGGTTTTGTGAGCTGGTTCTGATCCTGTACCTGGTTTGGTGCTGGGACACATGGGGGCGCAGCTATGGTCCGATTGGTGTTGGCGCCGGGTGTCTGCAGCTCCCCTCTTTCATGTGACAAATTCACAGCCAGGGGTCCAGCGAGCTGCAGACCAAGTGGAGCCTTACCAGGCTAGAGGTGTGACAGTCAGCGGGGGGGGGGGGGGGGGTCTGTGATCTGCACTGTTCAACACATAAATACCAATTCCCCTTCCTAAAGAGATAAGGACCTGTGCATTTATAACAGGGGGAAATAAAGGGGAACTCCAGACTTGGATATGTGAGGTTCCTGCACTTAAGCTGCATCATTCCTTCACAGTAATAGTAAGTGGTGCCACTGAATTTCTTTAGGGTGGGAGTCTAGGGGTTTGTGGGACCCCTTTTGGTTAGATGTATAGTGTTGTGGTTTCCTACACCGGATAGAATTTTGAAAATAGTCCAGTGCGGTCTCATTTGTTTGTTGTAATGTCATTCATGTTATCCGTACACCAGGCATGTGCAGTTTTGCGAACCAATAAATGCAGTATTGTTCTTGAATTATTTCAGTGGGTGCGGCCATTGTTCTGGGTTTCTTAGCTCCAGAGCCTCTTTAGTCCATGATCTCTGTTTAGTATTTTCCCAGGACCTGCCCCCGGTTTCACTCATTTTGGCTGTGCGTATCCACTTCCTTTTGTAGTTTTGTGATGTATCTGACTATAGTCACATATACAAATGGGGAAATGCCGGCAAACTAGAAACAGTGCTGCAGTTGTATGCCAGGTCTCACTGTACTCCCTCGGCTCCGCCCGACTCGCTAAGCCCCGCCTCTTGGGTCATGTGATGTCAATGAGTCAGGATTTCAAACCCTTATAGCTTTTAAAGGACTGATTTATTTTAAGAAGCTTGTGTTACCTGCTTTGAGGATGGATGGTTGGAGTTCTCCTTTAAATGTTCTCCCTCATGAGATGCTTCTACTGTTTCTTTTCCTGTAGGTGGCGCTCATGGTGGCAAATGAGTTCTGGGAGCAAGGAGACCTGGAGAGGACGGTGCTTCAGCAGCAGCCTATTGTAAGTCAATGACCTCTATGCCGAACGTATTAAAGTGGACCCAAACCCATGTGATGCCGCAGGGAAGCCTGTTATGCAGGACAGGTTGTCCTCCTCCACTATCCACAATTCTCATCCCCCAGGTCCCCCCATACACTTACCTTCTTTCCTGGTCCACTGCTGTGGTCATGTGTCAGGAGCTAGGAAGTCAGTAAGGTGTAATATACTCACCTACTCCTCTGCATTTAACTCATTGCACCCTTGACCCTCTTCACACACACACTCTGCAAGGAGGGGAGAGACGTGGACTGCAGACTGCGTTTAACCCCTTGCACCCTCTCCTCCCTCCACACACATACACACACTGTCTGCATCCTTCTGTAGCTGGGGAATTAAAGTGACTCTAAAGTCTAAAAGACTCCAGGGCCGGTCGCTACATTTCCCCTGGAGCATCCCAATATGCCAGTGTGAACCTTTCCTGGCGGCTCCTGTGGCCGCTTCCCCCTGTAGCTGATGCACACTTCTGCGCCTCGGCCATTGCGATAGGCTAGGTGTGGACCACTTCCCAGACTATAGCAAATATGGGCATGTGGATAGCGGGCTGGTCACGTCAGCTGACACTCTTGAGATCAGCCAATCGCCATCTCAAAAATACTAGGAGGGCGCGGTCTCTGCAGTGGAAAACCCTTTTTTTTATTGGGCCAACGCCAAATGCGGCAGCGAGTTTTGTCAATTTAAAGAACTCGCAACAGGACTTTACTCTATCAGTAATGCCACCGCCCTTTGTGGGGAGACGCCCTAGGCTCAGGCCTAGGGTTGTCTAATGGGAGCTTATCATGCCCCAAGCCAGTAACCGAAAGGCAGAACAGGGGACCATGGGGCTTATTAACACACAGGCACTCGTGCTACAGTCCCCTATGCAGGTAACCTAAAGGTAGCACAGGGGATGCCAGAATGGACCAAAACTCAGGATTTTGACTATCCTAGGTCTTGGTCCTTTCCCCATGCTGTGGCTGTGTGAACCCCCCCCCCCCCCCCCCCCCCCCCCCCCCAGGTCGCGAAACCAACTTACCACTTCCCGGTCCTACGGCACATGCGCGGCCGCTCCAATCAGCGCGCTCGGAGCCACTGACGTCCTCTAACAGGGAGCTGCCAATCACAAATGCCTGGTGCAGGCACACACCCTGCTAGAGGGATTGCAGGGATGTGGCCGCAGCTCGCGCATGTGCCATTGGACTGGGAAGCAAGGTAATTGTATGGGGCGACTTGGGGGGTTTCACACAGCGGGGCATCCTGATTTTCGGGAATCTTATAGATTCCCAGGCCGATCGCAGTGGGTTTTGGTCCACTTTAAAAGTGCCTATGACAGCACAAAGCTTCACACCATGGGCTCCTCTCGGTTCTGTATTTGTAGTGTCTGTTCAGAAAGCAGTCCAGCCAACCTTTGACCCAAGATCCCCGTTGCCCCGCCCCCTAATCCCCTCTCCCACAATCCCATTTCCCACAATCCCATCTCCCACAATCCCCTCTCCCACAATCCCCTCTCCCACAATCCCATCTCCCACAATCCCTCTCCCACAATCCCCTCTCCCACAATCCCCTATCCCACAATCCATCTCCCACAATCCCATCTCCCACAATCCCATCTCCCACAATCCCATCTCCCACAATCCCCTCTCCCACAATCCCATCTTCCACAATCCCATCTCCCACAATCCCCTCTCCCACAATCCATCTCCCACAATCCCATCTCTCACAATCCCATCTCCCACAATCCCCTCTCCCACAATCTCATCTCCCACAATCCCCTCTCCCACAATCCCATCTCCCACAATCCCTCTCCCACAATCCCATCTCCCACAATCCCTCTCCCACAATCCCATCTCCCACAATCCCATCTCCCACAATCCCCTCTCCCACAATCCATCTCCACAATCCCATCTCCCACAATCCCCTATCCCACAATCCCCTCTCCCACAATCCCCTCTCTCACAATCCCCTCTCCACAATCCCCTATCCCACAATCCCCTCTCCCACAATCCCCTCTCCCACAATCCCATCTCCCACAATCCCTCTCCACAATCCCATCTCCCACAATCCCATCTCCCACAATCCCCTCCACAATCCCACAATCCCCTCTCCACAATCCCTCTCCACAATCCCTCTCCCACAATCCCCTCTCCCACAATCCCTCTCCCACAATCCCATCTCCCACAATCCCATCTCCCACAATCCCATCTCCCACAATCCCATCTCCCACAATCCCCTATCCCACAATCCCATCTCCCACAATCCCCTATACCACAATCCCCTCTCCCACAATCCCCTCTCTCACAATCCCCTCTCCCACAATCCCATCTCTCACAATCCCCTATCTCACAATCCCCTCTCCCACAATCCCCTATCCCACAATCCCATCTCCCACAATCCCTCTCCCACAATCACCTCTCCCACAATCCCCTATCCCACAATCCCATCTCCCACAATCACCTCTCCCACAATCCCATCTCTCACAATCCCCTCTCCCACAATCCCATCTCCCACAATCCCCTATCCCACAATCCCCTCTCCCACAATCCCCTATCCCACAATCCCATCTCTCACAATCCCATCTCTCACAATCCCATCTCCCACAATCCCATCTCCCACAATCCCATCTCCCACAATCCCATCTCTCACAATCCCCTCTCTCACAATCCCCTCTCCCACAATCCCATCTCTCACAATCCCATCTCCCACAATCCCATCTCTCACAATCCCATCTCTCACAATCCCATCTCTCACAATCCCCTTTCCCACAATCCCATCTCCCACAATCCCCTCTCCCACAATCCCCTATCCCACAATCCCATCTCTCACAATCCCCTCTCCCACAATCCCCTCTCCCACAATCCCCTCTCCCCCACAATCCCCTCTCCCACAATCCCCTCCCCACAATCCCCTCTCCCACAATCCCCTCTCCCCCACAATCCCCTCCCCCACAATCCCCTATCCCACAATCCCCTCTCCCACAATCCCATCTCCCACAATCCCCTCTCCCACAATCCCCTCTCCCACAATTCCCTCTCCCCCACAATCCCCTCTCCCACAATCCCCTCCCCCACAATCCCCTCTCCCACAATCCCCTCTCCCCCACAATCCCCTCCCCTACAATCCCCTATCCCACAATCCCATCTCCCACAATCCCCTCCCCCACAAGTCCATTACTCACACGTGTCCCTGATTCTCTTTTGACTTTCAGCCTATGATGGACCGGAACAAAGCCGAGGAGCTGCCCAAACTTCAAGTGGGCTTCATAGACTTTGTATGTACATTTGTGTATAAGGTAAGAGCGCCATCCTACCGCCGACATGTCTGCAAATAGGAGTTATGATGTCATCCTGCCCATACCGCCGAGAGACTTCTGACAGCCCGACTCTCACTTATTTGGTGTCCACATCCCGGAGAACCTCCGGAACACAGAACCGATATTCTGGCCATTTATTTAAACAGGACCAACAGCCTGGCACTGTTGGAAAAGAAAGGCCGCGGCCATGTAGGAGCTTCTTCTCCCAACTGACATTAGTGCACAGTAACAGGAAGCCCAACAGCACTTCCTGTCTGCAAGTGGCCTGCAAGCCCATGAGCGGCCATCTTGTTTTCAAATTTATCCCAGTAGTCGTTAGAAAAAGGTAAATTATTTTTTATGCGCAGCAATTTAAATTGCTCTGGGGAGGGATGCACGAGGACTGTTTGTTGAGTTAGTCTGATTTACATCCTGTTGGTTACAGGAGTTACATCCTATCCATCCCTCAATGAGGGGGCGTGGCTTCAGTTACATATTCCCCATTTTTGGAGTCCATGTCCCCCTGTCCCTAGTTGTTCTCATTTGTCCCTCTTTGAGGTGTAACATGCAGATCTGCAGCAATAAATGGTTCATTTGTCTATTCAAAGTGTTTATATTGCTGTAACTGTTACATTCTATCTCCTATCCATCCCTCAATGAGGGGGCGTGGCTTCATCCATCCCCCAATGAGGGGGCGTGGCTTCATCCATCCCTCAATGAGGGGGCGTGGCTTCATTTAACAATTGTCCCTCTTCCCTACCCTGCACACCTCCCAAGTGTCCCTGATTTGGAGGGACTGTCCCTCTTTTGAGTCCGTGTCCCCCTGTCCCTCGTTGTTCTCATTTGTCCGTCTTTGAGGTGTAACATGCAGATCTGCAGCAATAAATGGTTAATTTCATATTTAAAGTGTTTCTATTGTTTTAACTGTTACACCCTTATCTCCTATCCAACCCTTCAATGAGGGGGTGTGGCATAATTGAACAAATGTCCCTCTTTCCCACCCTGAAAAGTTTGTAGGTATGAGTATAGGTCCATTTATTATAACCTGGGATAATTCTTTATGTACATGCTTTCTAGGCTTAAAGCGGACCTGCAGTCAAAAATGACTTAAACCAGACTAAGGCAACAAACAGCGCTCATATGCCCCCTCCCCGGGACAATTTACATTGCTACACCTAAAAATTCATTTACCTTTTTCCAACTTTTTCGTGCTGTGGTAATTTTTAGAAACAAAATGGCGTCTCATGCATTTGCCGGCTGCCTTCCAACAGGAAGTGCTGCTGGGCTTCCTGTTACTTTGCATTGTCAGTTATGTCAGTTGAATCCAGGCAGCAGAATGGCTGAGATGCTGAGAGAGGAAGCTCCAATATGGCCGCTACCTTTCTTTTCCAGCTGTGCCAGGCTGCTAGTCCCCAGTTTCAAAGATTCAGCACCTGTTTTCCCTTCATGCTTTCCCTAGTTCCTGTGTCTGGGACATAAAACAGCGCCCCCTCCTGTGAGTACAGTGAATGGAGCGCACAGCTTACAGAATGTTAACGTGCTGATTCCTTTTCCCTTTAGGAATTTTCTCGGTTTCACAAGGAAATCCAGCCCATGTACGACGGCCTTCAGAACAATCGCGTCCAGTGGAAGACCCAGGCCGACATCTACGAGGAGAAGATGAAAGCTTTGGAGGAGCAGAAGAAGCTGCACGAGAACGATGTGGGGGGCAAGAAAGGTAAGCGCGGGGTAACTTTGTGTAACCTTGTGTATCAAACTATCCCCAGCGACGTCAGGCAGACAAAACTTAATGATGACGCGAAGCAACTCTCGAAACGCAGCCGAGACTCTAGCGTTGCCCAGATTCAGGGCTGCTTTGGAACAAACTGTGGCAACATAAAATCGGGGCCCAAGTCCACCGACTGACATCATTTGTGCTCACATATGTTTCCAGGGCCCAGAAATGCGTAACATCCCCCGGAAGTGTAGCTAAGCTTTCTGGCACCCAGGGCAGAGATTCAAAATGGCACCCGCACCAGTTCTCAGGCCCCCCCTTTGGCACCCCTCTGACCTGCTGCCCCCCCCCCCCCCCAGCTATGCCCCTGGCATCCCCAATCCTGCAACATGAATGTGGACGAGAACCAGACCTAGTGTCTATAAGATGGTAGGTCCGGCTAGATATCCACGTCTGGGGCATCCCGTTTTAGGATGATACCCTGCAGGTGTGTGTGTTTGCATGCATGTGTGTGGTGGGGGCTTGCATGCATGAATGATGTTTGCCTGCATGTATGCCTGCCTGCCTGTATGTGTGTGTTTGCCTGTGTGTGGAGGGGGCTTGCATGCATGCAGTGTGTGGAGGGGGCTTGCATGCATGGTGTGTGTGTGGAGGGGGCTTGCATGCATGCAGTGTGTGTCTGCATGTGTGTTTGCCTGTGTGTGGGGGCTTGCATTCATGTGTGTGGAGGGGGCTTGCATGCATGCAGTGTGTGTTTGTCTGCATGTGTGTGTGTGTGCGCCTATATGTGGGTTTGTCTGCATGTGTGTGTGTGTGCGCCTATATGTGGGGGCTTGCATGCATGTGTGTGTGTGCGGAGGGGGCTTGCAGGGTGTATGTTTGCCTGCACATATGTGTTTGTCTGAATGTTTATATTTGCCTGTGTGTGTAGGGGGGCTTGCCTGTCTGTGTGTGTGTGTGTGTGTGTGTGTGGGGGGGGGGGGGGGGGGGGGCACAATTCATGTAATGTATTTATTAGGTGGCGTTTCCCTTTAAGGGCGTGGCTTGAGCGTGACTGGGGGGAGTGGTTTAAGGACAACAAATGTCCCTCTTTACTGTTTTCAAAAGTTGGGAGGTATGCTGTAGCTGAATGGCATGAGAGGCCCGCGCACAGCTGTGAGATGCAGGGGGTGCCACAAGCCGTTCGCAAGTGCAGCTAGACTTCCTCTCAGTTTCTCCAGCCGAACATTAACATGCGCGGCCGGGGAGGCTGATTGGACGAGAGCCTCGCCTGTGCCGTGGGAACGTCAGCAAGGTAAGTATAGTGGCTGATCGGGGGGTTCACTCAGCAGGGCATCCCAAATCAGGGGGGGCACCAAAACCTTTTCCCATCCAGCAACATTAATGTTATTTTTCTCCATCCACCCACCCACCCAGGGCCGTACACAGGGCGGTACACAGGGCCGTACTAAGTGTGGTGGGGGCCCCTGGGCACAAAATCTGGTGGAGGCCCCAGATACAGTATAAAATAATAGTCCAGCCAAGTAACTGATTGGTGGTTGTCTGGCACCCGCCTACTTACTGGAAGGTCAGATGGAGTCCCTTGTGCCCCCCTTGTGCGGGTGCGTGCTGCTCGGGAACTCCTGCTTTGCCATTCTGGGTGGGGGGTAGTGTAGTCGCCCGGCTGGTTCCCTGCATTGAGCTGCCAGCGGCTGTGCTTGGTGGCTTATGTGCAGTGACAGCTCTGCACCCATCACTGTAGCGTTGCTGGCGGCGGCTTTGCTGCTCTAGACTCTCCGTCCTGCCCTGTGGTGGCTTTGCTGCCCAGGTGCGGGGGGGGGGGAGGGCACTGCCGCCGACGTAATATGCAGATCTGCATCAATAAATTATTCATTTGCCTATTTAAAGTAGACCAAAGCCAAAACTTGGTCCTTTCCCCGGGGGCCCCAAGGGGCATTCACAAATGCCTGACGCGGGCACGTGCACTGCTAGCGGAGGATGCGCGCTCTTAGACGCGCAGTGGGACCAGGATAAGGTGAATCGGCTGTGGCGATCTGGGGGGTTTCACACAGCGGGGCATCCCCGATCGGGGGAAAGGACCAAAACCCAGGATAGTCAAAATCTTGGGTTTTGGTCCACTTTAAAGTGTTTATATTGTCTTAACAGTTAAAACCTATCTCCTATCCATCCTTTAATGAAGGGATGTGGCCTAATTTAACAAATGTCCCTCTTTCCCACCCTGAAAAGTTGGTAGGTATGGCTATGGCACTGGGGAAGGTCTGAGGTTTCTTGGGGGAGGTGCAGTACAGAGGGGATAGGGGGAGACTAAGGATGCAGAATAGGGGCGTTAAAAGCAGCAGCCAACATGGCCCCAAAGCAGTGCAGCCCACCAGAGAATTCTCCTGGCTCCCTTTGGGCCAATCCGCCCCTGACTCTGAAGCAGCCGGTGTGAATAATCTGGTTTATGTTTGATGGGTTGTTGTTGTGTAATGGTTAAGCTTTTGGCTGAATGACAGCGCGTGTGCCGGGGTAATTATACATCATTAGAGGGGTAATGAGTTGCGCTCGGTTAGTTAACTGCCAGCATCAAAACAGGATATCCCATCAAAGCCGAGCCAAAGTCCAAAGCGTCCGCGGTCTAGTTATTTGCGCGGAGCGATCGGACGCCAGGTAACTAACAGACGGACACAGAAAAGCCCTTAGAATGTCAGCCCCGGCCTCATATATTAATGCTTGAGTACACATGATAATACGCAGTGCTCACCCTACACCCCCACACCCACCTTGCACACTACAAGCATCCATATGTTACATCTGCAAATGATGTACAAGTACCCGCCAATAACAGGCCGGCCATATACTGTATGCAGTGGTGGACTGGGGCCAAAAATCAGCCCTGGATTTTACCTGGCTGGCCCAAGAAATCCTGGCCTTCTTTTCAATAGTGCAAGAAATTACATTTAACATGAAGACCATCTGATTCGAAAGTCATAGGGTGCCTGCAGCAATATTCCCTACTACTATCTGCTCTGCCCATTTGATGTGCACAACCAGGATCTGGAGGTTTGGCCTATATCCCATACAGGTCCTGCATGAGCAGAACTAAAGGACGTTAAAACTTCAAAGATGCCTGCTTGAATTAGAAGCCTCTCTATTGTCCATACAGGGCTCGCACGACCAGGGTGAAGAGAATATAAGGATGCCAGTTTGACCTACAAATTCTCTATTGTCCATAAAGGGCCTGCACGACCAGAACGTAGAGGGTCAAAGGCTTGGCCTACAAGTATATGTATTGTTCATAGAAGGATTGTATGACCAGGAAATAGAAGGTTCACAATTGCCATCTTGGCCTTTAAGCCTCTCTGTTGTCCATAGAAGGCCTGCTTGATCGGGATGTAGAGGGTTCAAGGATGTTACCTAGTCCCAAAAGCCTCTTTATTAACTGTAGAGGACTAACATCTTCGGGATGTAGAGGGTCCATGATTTCCCATCACCATATAATTAAAAGAATCCTATCTATTGACTATACACTACCAACATTATTAGTAGAGACTTTTCCTGGCCTCTCTTTTGACATTATAAAGTCTTGGTGAGAGGAAAAGAGGTGCAAATGAAGGTAATCCACTTATTGGAGACAGTTGGGTCTGACAGTTGGGTTGGAGGGTGACATGAATCCCCACAAGATCAAGAACTAGAGCTTCCAAGGCTGGCTCACTGTTGACTACAGATGTTCAACTTGGCCACAAAATGATTCAATGACTCTCATGTCTCCTTCTGGCCATACAAGCCTCGTGAATCTGATGTGAAGAGGGAAAGACCGGTGAGGCCCAAATGGAGCAATCTGTTGTAGCTGGAGGTAATCCACTTTGTGGAGGCAGTTATATACCTGATGCTTTGGCAGGAATCCCCACATGACTAGGAAGTAGAGGGTGTTGAATATGATAGTGTTAACATTCTGTCGCTCTGTCAAGCTGACCCGGTCATTTCAACCTGAATGGGCAATTTCCTGGCAGAGCATAAACATAGTAAACATTGAGGAACACCTTTCATGGTTACTAATAAGGCCCAAACCAGCTTACTATGACACTTGCTGAATGAATTAACTATAAACACTGGGAGGTTGGTCTTAGCATGCTGGAGCTTCTAGCAGTCCGATTACTTAGGTCTTTAGGTTTTAGCAATCTGCTGCTGACCCTTTCCTGTTTATTTTTTATACATCTATAGGGAAGGCAAAGTTTTTTAATATGAAGATGTGTAATCCTACCTGTTTATTGGTTTACTTCAGTAAGGCAAAGGAGTAGCTAGGCTTTCTGGCACCCAGGGCAAAGATTCAAAATGGCGCCCCCCCCACCTGTTCTCGGGCCCCCCTGACCTGCTACACCCGGGCTACACCCTGCAGTAAGGTCTCTCATCTTGGTATTAATGCCGGCTTCATTCTTCTATTTCCTTGGTGGTCTTTCAAGAGGATAGTAGATCAGTGGTTCAACATGAATGGCAAATGACAAGAGGCCAGGGCACAAACCCGACACCTCCAAAGTAGAGAAGGCATAAAATGGGGCACCCTCCCAGCCTCATAAACCACCGCAGAATCAGGAGTTTTTACTTTACCAACATGTCATATAAACATAGAAACATAGGAGGTTGACGGCAGAAGGAGACCATACGGTCCATCTAGTCTCTGCCCTTATGTGTATACTGTATGTTCTCTTTATCTTAGGATAGATGGAGGCTTATCCAAGACATGTTTAAATTCAGTGACTGTAGATTTTTCAACTACCTCTGCTGGAAGTTTGTTCCCGGCATCTTTTTCTCTTTCTGTAACATAATATTTTCTAGCATTGCTTCTGATCTTCCCTCCGACTAGCTTCAGGTTGGGCCCCCTTGTTCTATCATTAAGTTTCTTCTTAAAAACACTTCCCTCCTGAACCTTTTTCAATCCTTTCACATATTTAAAGTGGACCAACACCCAGGATTTTGACTATCCTGGGTTTTGGTCCACTCCGGTGGGACACCCCGATCGGGGTGCCCTGCTGTGTGAAACCCCCCAGAAAGTCCCAAAAACTTACCTGTCCCCGCTCCCACATGACCGATGCAGCCAATCCACGCCGACGGACAAATGGGGTCCGTCGACAGACAAGCGAGCACATCTGCCGCCGCCTCCCCCGCGTCACTCTTACAGGGAGCGCGCCCGCACCGGCCATTCACAAGTGGCCGGCGCGGGTGCGCACCCTGCTAGATGGATGCGCGAGCGGTGGCGGCGGCTCAGGCACGCGCCGCTGGATCAAGGAGCAGGTAGGGATTTTGGGGCTTTCTGGGGGGTTTCACACAGCGGGGCACCCCCGATCAGGGTGCCCCGCAGGCCCGATGCTGATCGGCCCAGGAATCTATATCAGCATCGGGTGTTGGTCCACTTTAAAGGTCTCCATCATGTCCACTCTCTCCCTTCTTTCCTCCAGACTGTACAAATTAAGTTCTTTAAGTCTCTCCTGATAAGTTTTAAGTTTAAGTCCTTCCACCATTTTTGTTGCCGGCCTTTGGACCCATTCTATTTGAATAATGTCTTTTTGCAGGTAAGGTCTCCAGAACTGCACACAGTATTCTAGCTGTGGCCTCACCAGGGCTCTATACAGCGGCATCACAACCTCCCTCTTCCTACTGGTGATGCCTCGAGCTATGCAGCCGAGCATCCTGCTTGCTTTTCCCACTGCCTGGCTACACTGTCCACTCATCTTGCAGCTATCAGTAATCAGTATCCCTAAATCTCTCTCCTCCGAGGTCCTGGCCTGGCAGGTCATTGGGGGTCTTATCAGTTAACTGAAACCATAGCGCACCAGATGAATGTTTTAGTCCACTTTCTCTATGGTAGATGTATTGGTGTGTGTGTAGAAGGGGTGGCACATGCATTTATTACTGTATAGAATGAGTGTACTACCGGCACGTCAGCAGCGGCGAACAAGCGCAAAGACGTACTGAAGGTGTCGGCAGCCTTGGAATGACCGGGCAGGCCGCTGACCAGCTCTGGTCATCTGGCAGCTGTCAGGGGGCCACATAAAAAGCTTGGAGGGCCAAATCTGGCCCCTGAGCCCTGAGTTTGACACATGTGCCTTAGAGTGTTACAAGATGATTCCTGTTCACCACCTAAGAAATTGCTAAACAACATAACAAGATGGAAGAACATCAGTTAGATTGAGATTGAGGGTGTAGGGTGGGAGGCAAGAGGGAGTATGGAGGCCAAAAAAGATATAGAAAGACAAAGAGGCGGAGATATGTTATCAGCCGACTCGCCCCCATATATATGTGTGAGGATGCTAGGAGAATGGAAGGCGGATAGGCTGATTCACTACTAACGCCAGCTATCGGCAGATGAGCATCTGTACATCGTATACGCTGTGATCGGCTATCGGGCGCTGTAACAGAGCGTCTCATTCGCTGTAATAACCTGGCCGGCATTGATGAACGTGTTGTATGTTGGGCGCTCTAACACCAGTACAGCGCTGCAGCGAGCGAGAGGTAGCGCCAGCTCAGTGCGACCGACTCTCAGCGACTCACACCATATTCAACAAAAAAAACAAGACACACAGCGTCGGCGCTCTGGATCTGGTCGCTGTAGCATAGAGCGCCAGACGCTGTGTGATTAAAGTCTGATTTTGAACACATCCACCAGTAACAAAGCGAAAACACATGGAATGATATTGTATAACATTGTGACATTAATAATTTAAGGCCAGACCAGTAATGACAATTCTGCATAAAAATATAAAAAAATAAAAAAAGTTTTAAAAAATGACTTTTTCTAGGCCGGGAGAGGTCACACAATGATTTGAGAAAACCCTGTTTAAACAGAAGAAAAGGAACGTCCATTGAAATGTATGGGAGAGCGACAGGTAGTGACAGGTAATACCTGGCGCTCTGGAAGCTAGAGCTCCGGCGCTATACGCTGAGCCACCTGTAATGATGAATCGGACGCTACATGGCGCTGTTAGAGGCGCTCACCAGAATCGCTTTCATAAATATGGTTTTGCATACACCGCCCGGCGTTCACCAGACGCTGCCTGGCGCTACCCCTTGATGAATAAACCCCATAGTAAGTCAGGGTAAGAAAAGGTCAGTAAGGGCTGTGCAAAGCCAAATCTTCCCCCTTAGGACCATTCGCCAACTCAAACTGAGTGCGATGCATAGACAGAACTCCTTAGCTGAGCACAACTTACCCAGGATAGGGTCAGACCTTCCAAAAAATTATCTTAACAAAATAGGAGTTTTAGTACTCACCGTAAAGGCATATCCCCACTTTTCAGGGTGGGAGAGAGAGACAATTGTTAAATGAAGCCACGCCCCCTCATTGATTGATGTGTGAGCATAGGGCGTAACAGTTACAACGAAACATTGAATAGGCGAATTAATCATTTATTGCTGCAGATCTGCATGTTACACCCCGAAGAGGGATAATATGTAAATTAAGCCACGCCTCCTCAATGAGGAATGGATAGGAGATAGGGTGTAAGAGTTGCAACAATAGAAACACTTTGAATAGGCAAATGAATCATTTATTGCTGCAGATCTGCATGTTACACTTCAAAGAGGGACAAATGAGAACAATGAGGGACAGGGGGACACGGACTCAAAGTAGGGACAGTCCCACCCAATCAGAGACACTTAGGAGTTATGCGTAAAGGTCTTTTCTTCTAGAACTGTGGAGGACGCGGCCTTAATTGTATTCATCACTTCTGGGTTGTAGGATGGACAAGAGGATTGAAAGCCGGGATATCCCAGCAACCTCTAGCACAGCTTGTCAGTTTGTAAAAAGCAATAACTGAGAGGTTAAAGCGGACCAACACCCTCTACGGCCAGGGTGTTGGTAGCCGCCACCGCTATCTGACAGGCTGGGAAGGGGGCAGCCCCCCCCCCACCCATAAATCTTACATTTCTCTCGCTTCCCCACATGAAATCCAGCACCGTGAATGGCTGCCCAGTGCTCACATGAGCAGTGGTGTTCCGGACGCTGAATCTCCTGCCTACATGAGCGCCGGCCGGAAATCGCGGTGCTGGATTCCCGGCGGGGGAGCGTGAGAAAGGTAGGATTTACTGGAGTCCTGGGGTGCTATGTGCAGGGGGGGGGGGGGCGGCTCCAGCATTCTGGATGTCGCCACCCAGCCTGTCGGATAGAGGCAGAGGGTGTTGGTCTCAAAGCTCCTCTGTGACATAAACTTATTGAGAGGTATTAACACCATGGAGTAGCAGGCAGATTCTGCACTCTTAAACATGCATGGCAGCGGCCATCTTGCCACATACATGAAGGCATACCCCCCCAACCGTCCCGATTTTCCCAGGACAGTCCCGTTTTTTTTACAGCTGGTCCCGCAGCGCATGCACTTGTCCTGCGCCGTCACCGCTATGTCCCACGCCATCGCCTGGAGGGTTGATGTGGCTCAGATGCCCGCTGCCGCTGTGTTGAATGTTCAGCGCTCAGCTGAACATTCTGGGCTGGTGGCAGGGAGCGTCTGAGAGGCCGCGGCAGCCGGAAGCCTGGGAGGCAGGTTTTTTTTTCTCTTCTTTAATTTCATTGGTGGTTCAGTGGGTGGGGGCGGGACTCTGCCGCTGAGCTGAAGGTGAGCGGGACTACAGTAAAGAGCCTCGCACAGGAGGGGAAATCACCTGCACTGGTGTGTGTGTATTTGTGTCTGTGTATGTGTGTGAGTCTGTCTGTTTGTCTATGTATGTCTATGCATCCTGACGAAGTGGGCTTCCACACAACGCGTCGGTAGCGGGTGTTTCAAGTGGACCTGGACTCACTGATTTGGTGACATAATTCATGTTAGATACTATTCTATGGCTGTTTTTGCATTTCATAATGTGTATTGGAAACGCTGTCAGCAATTTCTCTTGCACTTTAGCACCAAAGCACTTTTCTAAAGGGGCGTCCCACATGACATATGCACTAATTTCTGCACCTATAAGCTTTTTTTCATCTTTCATAGCTGCTGGTTACTCGGTTCACCTACAGCTCTCTTTGCACACTATGCACAGTCTCTTTTATAGTTTCAGAGACTACAGCGTGTTCCATTACACATTTCATGTATTGCATATATTCAGATAGTCCATATTTGTCCACTTGCACCATCCGCATTAGTGGTTCCTTATAACCATTTTTAATTGTGTCTTTTTAATGGAGTGTGTCTATGCAAAATCTTAATAAAGTTTAGCTATATATTTTTTTGAATATATCTCTGTTGTGTGGCTGTATTCTATGGTGGGATATAGCGGCCCGTACTGGCAGACCGTATGTTTGTCTATGTGTGTGTGTGTGTGTTTGTGTCTGTCTGTTTGTGTGTGTGTCTATGTGTGTGTGTGTTTGTGTGTGTTTGTGTCTGTGCATGTGTGTGTCTGTGCATGTGTGTCTCTGGGTGTGTGTCTGTGTCGCCCCTAACTGGGTGTAACAAGGGATGTCGTATTTAATTCCTAGGTGGTGTTTCCCTTTAAGAGCATGTCTGGGGGGCGTGGTCGGGGCGTGGCTTCTCATGGCCCTCTTTACGGCTTTCTAAAGTTGGGAGGTATGATGAAGGAGCTGGTGGCCTTTGAGGAGGTGAGTTGAGCACCTACGGGTTAGATAAGGCAAACAGCAGGGTGGTCTAGTTGTTACTACTCCGAGGCAGGATTTACATTTCCAACCAGGCAACAGCCGTGTTGGGGCACGGCCTATAGGAAGACAACTCAAACTGAGGCCTAGAGCAACAAAGTTCAAGAACCTGGCGATGGGTTTCTTTTCCTGTCCTAATAATTAAAATGTCATTTACACCCACATTTGCATCTCCAAATCTGCGATTCTCGGAAAGGTATCTGCACAATTAAATCCCCGCCCTCACTACAACATGTTCAGATCCACAAGATGCCCGTCAGCTCTCTCTGTGGCGTGCGTGCGCTTTATTATTTCCTCATTTAGATTTTTATGTAGGACCCGAAGGGGTTGATTTACTGCGCTGAGTGTATAGGTAAGTAACCTGTGTAGGTAGGTGCAGGGCCGGCGTCAGCACCCGGCAAGGCGGGGCAGCTGCCGGGGGCCCCCACCCTTCCCAAATTGAGATGCCCCTGTAAAGCGGACCAAAACCCAGAGGTGAAATTGCTTGCATAGTGGGTTTGTGAAAGAACTCCCCTGGTTTGACCATTAACTCAAACTAACAATCCCACAGAGCATTCACCAGTTCCAGGAAAGTAATGAACAGGGGGGGGGGGGGGGGTCACACACAGGGACATCCAAAATCAGGAGAATCTAGATTCATTTAGACTCTGAGGTCAGGTTTAAAAGGGTTTGGTGCACTACAAAGTAGACCAAAACTAGAGTTTTGGCCCAAATAGCCTAATCCTTAGGGGGCATCCAGATTTGGGATGTCCCTCAGTGATGTGACGCGACTCTTCACCACAAAGGGGCCCACTGAGACCATGCCACCCAAGGGCCCACATAAACCTGGAGCCGGCCCTGGGTATGGTGACGTTTTAAAGAGGAACACACCTGATTTGCACTTTGCAGGGTGTTATACCTCTCAATGGGAGCAACCCGAATTGGGATGCCCTGCTACATTTACTCCCCCCCCCCTCAGGTCGCCCCATTCACTCACCTTCCTGTCGCTCCCACGGCACAGACTCGGGTGAGAATGAGGGAGCTGATTGACTCAGCGTCTCGCTCAACCAATCAGCATGCTCACTTTGACTTGGCTCCGCTATCGGCTAAGTGGTCTGGAAGGCTAAGGGAGCAGAGTGCACTGCTGGCCGCATCCCCTGCTCACTTCCTAGCTGTCATGTGCCCCCACCGCCCATCCAGAAAGGCCAGGCGCGCACAGCTAGAGGTGAGCCAGGATGCGCCCGCAGCTCAGAGACGTGGCAAGGGCTCTGGGACAAAGTGAAATGGGAGGTCCTACACATCCCAGTTTGGGATGCCCCTTTTAGACTCCAGGTTCTCCGAAGTCCCTCTTTAAATCCTATTGTCGTTTGAAGATTTGAATGTCCACCATAAAGCTAAAAGTGGAGTGAATTAGGGCCTCCATTAGGGCTGCCATGCCTGGATGCAGCTTGTTATCAGCCAAGAACATCAGCAGTCATTTCCAAAAAGTTAAAGGGATACAGCAGGCAAAGGCAATTGTTAGACCATTGCATCGGGCTAGGTTTGGAGCTGTTGTCATGTTCCAAAGCTGTGACTGTGCTACCTAATCACAACCACAAGCACACAGACGACTCAAATGCTAATTAGTTGGGGCAGTGATTGAAACTCTAATTAGATGCAACAAGATTGAAATGCTAATTAGATACAGCGAGATTGAAATGCTAATTAGGCACAACTATATATATACTAATTAGGGGGCGACGGCACAAGGAGAGGAGAGGAGAGGGGAGAGAGGCTGTGCTGGATCAGGCTGTATAATAGTAGTGTGCTCATTCTTGCTGAGCTGACAAATGGGGGCGAAGCTATAGACCACCAGTTGGTGCGTATCATTGGTGGTCTATGGCAAAGGAATTCAGGGAGGTGCCACTACTCTGCCTAGTTTCTGCTTCCAGAAGCAGCTGTGTTCTGTCAGGAAGAAAGAAGGCAGCCATTAGGAGTTGAGCTGAATGATAGTTTATGCACTTTGCCTACAGAGTCTCTTTAAAGTGGACGAAAACCCACCCTGGGGTCTGTGAGATCAGACTTACTCCCTCCCCCTGGAGCATCCAGAACCGGGATGCCCCACTGTGTGAACCCTCCCAGGGTGCCCAGTAAACTCACCTTTCTCCTGAGCTCATGGTGCATGCGTGACTCGGCTATCTTCACAACCGTTTGCGGCCCCGCCCGCGGGAACTGAATGGCTATGCGTGGTCGCACACAGCCTAATAGAGAAAGTGATGCTGCGCGCCGCTCGAAATTTTGGCTAGCCGCACTGTGGGCTCAAGTAGGGGGTCTCGGACCCAGTGATCAGGTGAGTTACTGACCGCCGGATCGGCTGCTCGAGACAAAAGGTAAGGTTTTTGCAGGCCTTAAGTCACTTTAAGGACAGGTGCTGTATAGACGTGCTTGAGACCCTCAAAGGCTCCTCTATATATGATAGGGCCACCTCCATGCTTAAACGATTAAACAAACAACATATGAGTTCATATATAACTGGCTGCCGACACGTGATCACTGTGATACAATCTGCAGGTGGCTCTGTTAGGACAGGCTTTAGGATGCCTGAGCTGTTTACAATGAAAAGCTTCACGTCTTGATGATCTATGAGCAGTTTGTATTGAGCGAAGAAAAAAATGCCGAAAGAAGTGCCGGGTCTTGTATATCACAACCATAAATCAAGCAGCACAGGGGCATCTAAGTGAAGCAGACCCTACTACACCCCCTCCTGCCTCTAACATTCTTCCTTTGTGTTCTTTCAGATGGAGAAAATCCTGCTGGAGACGGCGGCGATAACAAATCAAAAACATGTACAGTTTTGTAGAAGATAAGCACACGATCCCCGGAGGAAACCAGCTGGAGAAACCCAACTTTGCCCCCCCCCCCCAAAAAAAAGCCCCCCTGGAACTGGAGATTAGAATAGAGCATAGCCATGAGGAAACCAACATGACTAAAAAGAAATGTAACCCCCTGCACACTAATACTATTAAAAAAGTGTCACTTGGCTAAAAACACTAAAAATACAATTCTGTGAGTACTCACCTGTAGAATTGATTTTGTAGTATACAGCACGTCCTGTTTCACAAATATTCTTTACGCTTGGGATATGCACAAGATGGCACAGTGGACTGCAGAAGAGACTTGTGGCGTCTCCCGACCCTATAAAAGGACAGGAACCTCCCACAAATTCCCAGTGTTACAAAGCAGTTAGACAAGAAGCCAGGAGAAAAATAATGAAGGAAACCCCAACCAAACATCTGAACAAATCACTATACAGAGGTAACCAAGAATAATGTTAACAAGGGAAAGGTGAAACAGGACGTGCTGTATACTACAAAATCAATTCTACAGGTGAGTACTCACAGAATTTTATTTTTCCAAGTATACAGCACGTCCTGTTTTACGCTTGGGACGTCCAAAAGCAGTGTCCGTAAAGTAGGGTGGGATCCCCAAGAACAACAGTGGGCAGGTTAAACCACCGCCGCCTTTGTGGCCAAAAGCAGCGTCAGCTGAGGCCCTAACATCAATCTTGTAAAACTTGGAAAAAGTATGAACAGAAGACCAAGTTGCGGCCTTACAAACTTGTTCAACAGAAGCCTGGTGCTGAAAGGCCCAAGAGACACCAATAGCATGAGTGGAATGAGCAGTACGGTGGAAGGGAGGCTCCTTCCCCTTAGCAGAATAGGCTTGCACCACCGCCTGACGGATCCACTTGCTGATAGTGGACTTAGCCGGAGGCAAACCCTTCCTAGGACCAGAAGGAAGAACAAAACGAGCATCAGTCTTCCTGAAAGATTCAGTAGCTACCAAGTAAAACTTCAGAACCCTGACCAGATCTAAAGAATCCTCTCCTTGGAATTAGCAGGATTAGGACACGGCATAAGGAAGGCAAGACAATAGCCTCGATTCAGAGAGACACAAAAAAACTTCAGTTTTCGTGCCGATGTGTTTTTTTGTGAAATGTTTCCGTTCTCGTATGAGCGTACGAGCGATTCTATGCATGCATTGAAAACCTTGTGTAAAGTTTCCGTCCGTTCGTACGGCAGATTACGAATTACGAGGATGTTCCATCCAGACTTTTCCGTTTCATTTCCACATGTTACAACGTAGGCTTTCATTTTTGCCCTTTTCCCATCGTATCCTCCAACGAATCCTTTACGTTTCCCTGATTCTGTTTCCCTTTTTCAATAAATATTCGTCCAGACGGAAATCCTTACGATCTAGCGCCTGCGCACTACAAACTTAACTCATTAAAGTGCTCGCCTACATATTTGCCACCCTCACTTCTACTACAATGTTTAGCTAAATCACTTAGCACTATCCTCCATCTTCCCTTTTGGACCCTTAAAGCTCACCCAAATCACTTCTCGGTCATGTGAATATTCATCTTTAAATATTTCTGGGCCCATCAGTTTTGTGTTAATGTATTTAGTAAATGAAATGACACTGTTACATTTTTTTTTGGTTTCCATCATAAAATAAAACATTTTTAAACATTTTGAACATTTCAAATTTTTACAACTATAAAAAACTAAATACATAGCAATGGCAGGCCACAGAACATTATTCTTCATGTTCTAGTCCGCTCCCTTACCTCTAGGCCACAACTATCAGAGTGGAAAAGCTCACCCTGCTGCCTCTTAGCCGGGACAGGAGGTGTAATACACAGTACTTCAAAAATGTTAGCCAACAGTCTGTTAGTATCCTCGAGAGACCATGAGTCTTCTCCAAAAGGAGACCCAGTACCACCATAAACCTCTTGCTGCTCCTCAGAGGAATCAGAATCAGAGAAAAGTTCCCCCTCCTCTAGGGGGTACAGGCCAGAGAAAGAGAACTGTCCCTCATCCTCCTCAAGAAAAAGGGAAACAGCGGGAGTAGAATGCCGCTCCTTACCTGAAGCCTTACGAGGGACCGGCCCAGCCATATGCCTTTCCAGGCTGGCCACCGCAAGGCCAAGTCATAGTTTGATTCCCCACTAGCATGTCCCTCACTAGGGGTCAAATGCAGGCGCGGGGGGTAGGAGATGTAGAAGGGGCGCAGAGCTTGGCAGCGTAGCAGGCAACCCAGACTGCAGAGCAAGTACCTTCTGGGCGCAGGGCACACATACCCTGACACTGTCACTCACAGGGGATACCCCACATGCTGCACACAGCTGGGCTTGTCCCGAAGGAACCCCAAGCACATTATCCCCGGAAGCCTCCATGTGATTAGAGTGGGCACACAGGCCAACATAGGGTTAAGGCTGACAAGAGCCACCCGGATGCCCCAAAACCCCCCTAGGGAAGAGGGCCGGGAGAAACCACAGACACGTTTATCCCGCCTGAAAGACACAAGAAAACCACACATAACATTCCCCTAATGTGGTGACAAGAGCACAATACAACCCCGAAGGGGACTCACGGACCAAGAAGCCGATCGCACATCCAGGCAGGCCAGCAGCGCGCCGCAGTACCGCAGGTCAGGAGAAGACAAACTCCCAAAAAATGGTGCCCGCAAGGACCTTGAGGGGCGGGCCACGGATGGCGCAAAAAGCGTCATCTGCGGGACCTGCCCCCCCCCCCCCCGAAGTGAACCCCCAGCGCCAATGACAGCGCAGCAACATGAGGAGAATGTCGGCACCAGCCGCGGAGCGCCGTACAAAACGTTGCGGCGGGCGCGGACAATAAGAGTAAAAAACAGACAAAATACAATGTGAAACACACCGCCTATCCCCCCCCCCCCCCCCCGGAGAGCTCCCCAGGGAGAGAGCGAGGTTTGGAAAAGCAACGGAAGGCACACCCAAAGTATGCTTAGCTAAGGAGGAGGGGGGCAGTGGAAGGGGGGGGGGGGCAAGGGAAGGCCCAGAATAAGGCAGGAAGGGGCATCCCATAAGGCTCACCATAAGCCTGAACCCCCTACCCTTGTAGGTACAGGGATTGCGGTTGGAGCAGCGCACCTCCAGCACCTGACCCTGTCCTATCTTCACCCGAACCAGGCAGCGGGTCCAGAACGGGTGGAAATAGTCCTGCAGGGCCGCAGGCTGGTAAGCCCCGCTCGCCTGCGTAACATAGAGAGCCATCTTCTATCTTTGCAGTCCAGACTGCAGAGGAAAACTGGGAATTTGTGGGAGGTTCCTGTCCTTTTATAGGGCCAGGAGACGCCACAAGTTTCTTCTGCAGTCCACTGCTCCACCTTGTGGCGGATATCCCAAGCGTAAAGAATATTTGTGAAACAGGACATGCAGGATGCTTGGAAAAGCATGGACTGGTAAAGTGGACCAAAACCCAGGATTTTGACCATCCTGGGTTTTGGTTCTTGCCCCCTGATTGGGGGTGCGCCACTGTGTGAAACCCCCCAGGTCGCCTGAACGAACTAACCTCGCATGCGTTGTTGGAACGGAAAAGAAGGCGAGTTTCTGGGCCACCTGGCGGGTTTCACACACTAGACTAGACTTCAGAGCCGTCGAACCGTGGGTTTTGGTCCACTTAAACAGCACCTCCTCTGACAGCTATATATTGAGACTCAAGGGCAGGCTCGCTTTCTCCCCCCCCCCCTGAACTGGAATGGCCCGCTGTGTGAAACCCCCCAGGGCGTGCAGTAAACTCACCTCCCCCCTCCCCGAGCGTTGCAGGCATCACTCACTTCCCTCCTCAGCTGTGTCTGTCCCTGTCGTCGCAACTAAATGGCTGTCCGCAGCAGCACACAGCCGAAGGGAGCCGAGTGATGCCGGCGCAGTTCGTAGCTGCAGCTAGGATTCGAGCCGGCTGCTCTGGCTGCAGCGTGAGCCCAAGTAGAGGTAAGTGGACTTGGCAACCTGGGGGATTTCACACACCAGGCAACCCCGGCTTGGGGTCAGAGGGACATACCAAAGCCCGGGATAGTGAAAATCCTGGGTTTTGGTCCACTTTAACAAGCGTTGGCTAGCTTTTTCAATAGTATGAATGTGTAGAGGGTTACATTTCTTTTTTGTCTGTGGAGTGTGGTCACACCCCTCTAGCACCTCCTTGACTGCTATATATTGACTGGATGAGCACATCCCACCTTCCTGTTTGCTGAAACCAACATGACTGCAACATCCCTGGGGTAGAATTACTGATGAAACCCTATTCTGTCCTGAAACAAGAGGCCCCCTGGAACAAAAAGGAAATAGAAAAGAGCATGGGGAGGCTATTAGATCCAATCAATATGAACACTATTACCAACATGACTACAACATGCTGCAAGTGAAAGAAATAAGCTCTACTATGTGTCCAAACAAGAGGCCCTCTGGTATAGAATAGACCACGGGGAGCCCATTTGACGGCAATATTCATACCAACAGGAATGAAACCCGGGAATAGAATTACTCTGTCCCCCAAACAAGAGGCCTGGAATTGGGAGTTAGAATAGAGCAGTACCCTGCAACCTCAAAGAGACTCTGGAAAAAGTAGAACAGAGCTTCAGCATGAGGAGGACATGGTGGACATTGGTATGGGGAGACCATTTGATCCGATCAAAATCAACCCTAATACTAATATGACTACCATATCACTGGAGGTGAAAGACTGAAGAAACCCTGCTCTGTCCCCAAAAAGAGGACCCCTGGAACAAAGAAAAGAAAGAGCTTGGCCATGGGGAGACCATTTGGTGTGATGCCAAAAGGAGAATGACTGAAACTCTACTATATTCCCAAGCAAGAGGCCCCCTGGAACTGGAAATTAGAATAGAACAGTTCTCCCTAACTTTAAAAAGACGCCCTCTGGAAAAAAGTAGAACAGAGCATCGGCATGGGGAGGCCGTTTGGTAGGAGCAATAATATCAACATGGCTGCTCAATGCCAAGAGGTGAATTACTGAAGAAACTCTATTGTGTTCCCAAGTGTGAGGCCCTATGGATCTGGAAATTAGAATAGAGCAGTTCTCCCTAACCTCAAAAAGACGCCCTCTGGAAAAAAAAAATTAGAACAGAGCATTGGCATGGGGAGGCCATTTGGTGGGAGCAATAATATCAACATGGCTGCTCAATGCCAAGAGGTGAATTACTGAAGAAACTCTATTGTGTTCCCAAGTGTGAGGACCTATGGATCTGGAAATTAGAATAAAACAGTGCCCCGCAACCCGCCAAAACTAGTCATTCTGGAACAAAAAAGTAGAACAGAGCATAGGCATGGTGGGAGCAATAATATCACCATGGCTGCTTGATGCCCAGAGGAGAATTATTGAAGAAACTCTACTGTGTTCCCAAGCAAGAGGCCCTCTGGAACTGGAAATTAGAATAGAACATGACCATGTGGAGCCCATTTAATGGCAATATTCATACCAACAGGAATGAAATATCCCTGAAATAAAATTATGCTCTTCCCAAACAAGAGGCCCTCTGGAACAAATAATTTCAATAGAGCATTAGCATGGGGAGGCCATTTGATCCAATCAATATCAACTCTAATACCAATACGACTACAATTTCACTGGAGGTGAAAGACTGATTAATTCTGCTCTGTTCGCAAAAAGAGGACCCCTGTATCAAAAAAACTAGAAAAGAGCTTGGCCATGGGGAGACCATTTGTTGTGATGCCAAAAGGAGAATGACCAAAACTCTACCATGTTCCCAAGCAAGAGGCCCTCTGGAACTGGAAATTAGAATAGAGCAGTGTCCCGCAACCCCCAAAAAATGCCCTCTGGAAAAAAAGTAGAACAGAGCATCGCCATGGGGAGGCGATTTGGTAGGAGCATTATAATCACAACATGGATGCTTGATACCCAGAGGAGAATTGCTGAAGAAACTCAAGTGATAGGCCCTCTGGAACTGGAAATTAGAATAGAACAGTGTTCTCCAACCCTCCCCTCGGGAGCCAACAGGTCACATTTTTCAGATCTCCACATGGAGGCATAGATGACGTCATTAGTGCTCAGAGTCGGCTGTGTGGAGATCCAGAATACGTGACCTGTTGTTGGCTCTCGAGGAGAGGGTTGTGGAACACTGGAATAGAGCCTAGCCATGGGTAGTGCATTTGATGTCAATGCTTGTTCCAACAGGACTACAAATGATGGTCAGAGGAAGTTCAAAGAACATGAATACGATGGTACCTATTCCTTGATGGCAAACATATCTTGGATGACATGTGAAAAACACAAAAACAACCAGCTACTTATTTTGGGTTGACACTGGCAGAATCTAACTCTTGGTGACAGTGGACAGAGGTGGAGGGGTTGTCTGTAGAAACAAAGCATGATAGAGCTGATTAGCCAAAGTTTGCTGTTTCTCCAACTTTATCGGTCAAATAAAATCATCTCAGGTTATTACATCATTTTTCTAAACATGTTTCAAATACTCTGACACTCCACAACACTTTGGGTTTGCTTCACTTTGAAATTGCTTCCTTAGCCCCCTCCCCCCAAGAAATGAGGTTTTCCTAAAATGAAAAGTTCACCTCAAATCCCTGATGGCCAGGGCTGTATTTACCATTAGGCAACCCTAGGCATGTGCCTAGGGTGGACACTTGCTAGGGGGGGGGGGGTGCTATGGAGTGTGCCATTGATGCTATACATAAAAAAAAACCCTTGCTAGCACCTTAATGCCCCCTCATGAGCACCCTCCCATGTAGTATGCCACCAGAGCCTCTCTCCCTGATTTCCCTGCCTCTGGGCTTGGTCATGTGACTTCTGTGTGTCAGGAGCCTGGGAAGCCAGTAAAAAGTGTAGGGTTCTGCATTTAAACCATGATAGTCACAATCCTGGGTTTGGTCCACTTTAAATCTTTTGAAACCCGCCCCCCCCCCCTTGCTAATGGGGTGTAAGCAAAAAAAAGTGCCTAGGGCTGCCTGGACACCGGCAGGAAGGCGGTAGGTATGATCTAAAATAATTGCTACAATTTGGATTCAGTGGGACTTAATTGCATTTCCCAATCCCGTACCTCTAGTAACACTATTCTAATTGTATCTATTACCCAAACCAACAAGTTAAAGTAGGCCAAAACCCAGGACTTTTACTATTCCGGGTTCTGTTCCTTGCTCCCGGGGTACCTTGATGCGGTATGTCATGTTGTGTGAAACCCCCCAGGTCGCCCACTCCAAACACACCTTTCCCCAGTCCTACATGCGCGGCCTCCTGTCCAATCAGCGCGCTCGACTGAACTGACGTGAGCTCGTCTAGGCTCTAAATGTTGCTGTATACGCCCTGGGATTCACGTAGCGCAGGTTGAGAAACTGATTGCGTTAATTAAACTGGACCTTCAGCGTGATTTAATGAAAAGCCCAAACTCTTAAAAAACGATTCCCCAGCATCTAAAATTAATATATTTTACATTTTTAGTCACTTACTTATTATTCTTTCCCCCACTGGGCTGCAACTCTGTTCAGGAATTTAGGATACGGGCGCCGCCATCTTGACTCAGAAGCATCACACTTATTGAAGAGAGTGGGATAAGGTACAGGGGGGTGGGTTATAGCTGTGGTTTGCACAGACAAAGCAGATCTGGGGTCAGGTAACGGTCAGCAATCCCAGAATGCACAGCAGCACAGTCAGGAGGCACTTCCTGTTTGCAGGCTGCCTGATAAGATGGCGGCTTCCATAAGCCGCCATCTTGGATGTTTAAAGGCTCATAACATGCAGTAGATGCAGGTAGGATGATTTTTAATGTGGACAATCTGTATGTACAGGGTGTGGGAAACATATAAGATAGACTCTTATTCAGAGTGGAGGTCCGCTTTAAGGACTGTATGATACTAATAACAGTGGTAGAGGAAATGGCAACTTTTAGACCTTGGCTTCCATTTGTACGAGGAATCTACCAGCATTGCTGCTGCTAGTGACACAGAAGTTGAGGAACATGCTCGGTAGGCCAATGATGTCCACACATGACTCCGGGGTACATATTAGGCATTGGTGTACTATTATTATTATTGCGGGTATTCAATTTCTATGTTTCTAAATAACCCTTTTCATTGTATCATATTTAAACCGGACCTTCACCATGATTTAATGAAAAGCCCAAACCCTTAAAAAACTATTCTCAGCATCGAATATTAATATATTTTAAGTTTTTAGTCACTTATTATTCTTTCCCCCACTGGGCTGCAACTCTTATTCAGGGTGAAGGTCCACTTTAACTTCAAAAGAGGAGCTAAACTTGCCTTGAGCCAGGTCAAACTCGCCATTGATGCGTCTGATATATAAACTATTGGCCTTACTTTCCCTCAAGGACCTGAAGCATTACAGCTAGGCCTTGCAACAGGGCTAAGGTAAGTAGGTTCATGGTTCCTTCCTTTTTTTTTATAGTTGAGTTGCAGCCATTACATAAAATGTAGTAAGTATATGAATATTTTAGTATAGAGAGGTTGGGGAAATATGAGCCCTTTCCTCTTATGCTACTGGATTGTTCCAGCGACTCCTGCTTGAGGTCTATGAAAGGGGATCTATTACATTTACCTTAATTTATGTTCCACTTTCATATCAGGGACCCTTGCACATGGTATCACCCCTCACCACCTTGCAAGTAGCACAGACCTAATAATTTACTATTGTATATTAAAGGATGTATTGTGCTCAAATGTGTGATGTCACAGTGCTGTGCAGTTGGCGTTGCGCTATGTCCGCAGAGGAGCCCGGAGGAAAAATGGTTGTTGCTATATCAACTTTCATTTTATTGCAGCTGCTTTTGTTCCTTGTTTTATAAACAAATATGATCAACCATAAATAAAAACAACTGGTCAGCTGATCCCTGTTCCTCCCCCGAGGATTCAACTATTACAATGTTTCAAAATAAAATGGTCTGTACCATATATATACCTGCTATGGCTGGGGAAAATCATTAAAGAATGTCAGCCGTTATATATTCCTTTTGCACAAATAGGAGACCTTAAAGCGGAACAAATCCCGGCTATTTAAACTTTCTGGGGCTTTGCTCCATTCCCGGTTTGGGATGCCCTGCTGTGTGAAACCTCCCAGAAAG
Organism: Gastrophryne carolinensis; assembly: GCA_027917425.1. Taxonomy (NCBI): domain Eukaryota; kingdom Metazoa; phylum Chordata; class Amphibia; order Anura; family Microhylidae; genus Gastrophryne; species Gastrophryne carolinensis. The sequence continues at coordinate 615,307,506 of CM051235.1, forward strand.
CTCCAAACAACTTGCCTTGAGCCAGGCCAAACTCCCTATTAATGCCTATGATATATGAACTAAGGTATTTTCCTTTCCCTCAAGGACCTGAAGCATTACTGGTAGGCCTAGCAACAGGGCTAAGGTAAGTTATTGTTCCTTCCACTTTTTTTTTAGTCGAGTTGCAGCCATCACATAAAATGTAGTAATGTATATGAATATTTTAGTATAGAGAGGTTGGGGAAATGTGAGGCCTTTCCTCTTATGCTACTTGGTTGCTTCAGTGACTCCTGCTTGAGGTCTATAGAGGGGGGTCCATTACATTTAGCTTAATTTCTGTTCCACTTTCTTTGAAACATGCCCCTGCCATACCTACCAACTTTTCAGGGTGGGAAAGAGGGACATTTGTTCAATTAGACCAAGCCCCCTCATTGAGTGATGAATAGGATGTAACAGTTAAAACAATAAAAATACTTTGAATAGGCAAATCATTTTGATGCAGATCTGCATGTTACACCTTAAAGGGAGGACATGGACTCAAAAGAGGGACAGACCCTCCAAATCAGGGACACTTGGGAGGTATGCCCTGCACATGGTATCACCCCTCATCACCTTGCACAGACCTAATGATTTACTACTGCATATAAAAGGATGTATTGTGCTCAAATGTGTGATGTCACAGTGCTGTGCAGTTGGCGTTGCGCTACGTCCGCAGAGGAGCCCGGAGGAAAAAATACAATTCTGTGATTATTCACCTGTAGAATTGATTTTATTGGTATCCAGCACGGGTCGCCACCTTGTGGCGGTTAACCCAATAGTGAGGAATTGAAGATAAAGCGACTTGTGCTGGATACCAGGAAAATGGTTGTTGCTATATCAACTTTCATGTTATTGCAGCTGGTTTTGTTCCTCGTTTTATAAACAAATGTAATCTACCATAAATACATACAACTGGTCAGCTAATTTCTGTTCCTCCCCCGAGGATTCAGCTATTACAAATAAAAAGGACTGTATCATATACCTGCTATGGCTGGGGAAAATCATTAAAGAATGCCAGCTGTTATATATATGTTTTGCACAAATAGGAAAACCTAAAGCGGAATAAATCCCGGGTATTTTGACTTTCTGGGGTTTTTTCCGTTCCCTGGGCGCATCCCGGTTTGGGATGCCCTGCTGTGTGAAACCTCCCAGAAAGCCCCAAACAACTTGCCTTGAGCCAGGCTAAACTCCCCATCGATCCCTCTGATACATTTTTCAATATACACTTCTGGTCTAGGACAACTAATAACCTCGCTAGGCTTCCAATATCACTTTTATGCTGACGACACTCAGATCTACCTCTCTGGCCCGAATCTCTCCTCTCTCGCCTTCCTGACTGTCTAACAGCCATCTCTTCCTTCATGACATCTCGCTCTCTTAAACTGAACATGGACAAAACTGAACTGGTCATTTTCCCACCATCTCACTCCCCTCCTCTCTCTAACACCACAATCTCTGTACATAATATTACAATAACTGCAACTCGTCAAGCTCGATGCCTGGGCGTCATTCTGGACTCCTCTCTCTCCTTCAGACCTCACATTCACTCCCTGGCCACCTCCTGTCGCCTCCAACTCAAAAATATATCTCGCATCCGTCCCTTCCTCTCACCTGTCACCACTAAAATGCTAGTGCACGCCCTGGTCATATCCCGACTGGACTACTGCAACACCCTCCTCTGTGGTTTGCCAACAGACTGGCTCCCCTCCAATCTATCCTAAACTCTGCTGCTCGCCTCATCCATCTCTCCTCTCGCTTCTCCAGTGCTGCTCCCCTCTGTCAATCCCTCCACTGGTTACCCGTCTCCCATAGAGTTCAGTTCAAACTTCTAACACTTCCCTACAAAGCTCTCTCCTGCCAGGCCCCTCCCTACATCTCATCTCTGATCCAGCATTACCAACCAAAGCGCAACCTCCGCTCCGCCTCTGACATTCTCCTGTCCTCTTCCTTGGTTACTTCCTCGCACTCCCGCCTTCAAGACTTCTCCTGTGCCTCCCCACTTCTCTGGAATGCACTCCCCCGCTCGATCCGCCACTCTCCATCACTCCAAGCCTTTAAAAGCGCCCTCAAAACTCACTTCTTCAGACAAGCATATGACCTGGCTTAAAGTGGACCAACACCCAGGATTTTGACTATCCTGGGTGTTGGTCCACTTAGGTGGGGCACCCCGATCGGGGGTGCCCCGCTGTGTGAAACCCCCCCGATCGCCGCAAAAACTCACCTCTCCCCGCTCCGTGACCTCGTCCGGCCAATGACAGCGCTCAGAGCCGCTCTGGTATGCGCGTCCAAAGCTGCTTGGACGCGCATACCAGAGCGCTGTCATTGGCTGCGTCTCTCGCTTCCCTCTAACAGGGAGCGCGCCTGCGCCGGCCATTCACAAACCGGCCGGCGCGGGAGCGCGCCCTGCTAGAGGGAAGCGAGAGACGCGGCCCTCGCGCATGCGCCGTTGGATCGCCGGTAAGGTAAGGATTGTGGGCCTCCTGGGGGGTTCTTATATCTTATAGATTCCCGGGCCGATCCCCCCTGGGTGTTGGTCCACTTTAAGCAACTACTATAACCTTCAATGGCACATGCAGCCATACTCAAGCTTTACCACTTGTGACCCCGCCCCCTTTGTCTCCACCCCCATCCTTTAGACTGTAAGCTCGCAAGGGCAGGGCACGCCTCCCTATTGTCTCCTGTGCTCACAACACTTGGTTTTAACCTGTGGCATCTAATTTTGTATTGTTCTCTGTGCTATATGTTTTACCTTGTCTGTATTCTTAACTTGTAAAGCGCTACGGAAGTTGATGGCGCTATATAAATAAACAATAATAATAATAATATATATATATATATAAAACTGAAGCATTACAATGAGAACCATTTGCCACGTTTACCTCTGTCAACATCGTGCGCTCCCCATCAAAACGTCTCATTGGACGATAGCATGCGCTGTTGGAGCGTGGAAAGCGGAGTTGTCACACAGCGGGACATGCCGAATCTGGATGCCGCGGGGAAAAGCCAGTGGGTGTGGGTTTTGTTCTGCTTTAACATTCATTCAGCATAGAGGTTGCTTGTTCCTAATGTGGGAAATGCTTTGAAGCAGTTCATAAAGGGGAAGAGCCATATTGTTGTTCAGATGTGGGAAATGTTTTTACAAGAGATAACATCCTGCCAGACATGAAAAAAATTCATACATACATGTAGCGCGGATTTCAGAGCGACCGCTAGTAGTTGCCGTGCTCCGCCATGGTTCTTTGTTTCAGAGTGCCGATATTGATGAATGTGTTGTGTGAGTCGCAGTACTACGCTATATGGCTGAGAACGGTAGCGCCAGCGACCGACTCACACCACATTCATCCAAAAAACAGGCTCAAACATCGCCGGCGCTCAAAATCGGGTTGTTGTAGCCCATAGCGCCAGAGGCTGTGTGATTAAAGTCTGTTTTTGAATCCAGCAGTAACAAAGCGAAAACACATGGAATGACATTGTTATTACATTGTAACATGAACACTTTAATACCAGACCTGTAAAGACCATTCTGCATAAATATATAATTAATCAAAAAAGTTTTCAAAAATGTCATTTTCTTTCCGAAAGTTTTGAGTTTTTATTTAAAAAAAAAAAAATTGGGATCAGGAAAGGGATTTAAGGATCGTCCATAGAAATGTATGGGAGAGCGCCAGGTAATACGTGGCGCTCTGCAAGGCTGAACGCAGGCGCTGTACGCTGAGGCTGGAATAATGATGAATCGGACGGTACATGGCGTTATTCCAGTCGCTCACCAGATTCGGCTTCATAAATGTGCCGTGTGCCGCTAGAGCTTCATGAATAGGGCCCTAAGTCTGACGGATAATCGGCTCATTCTCACTGTGTGAAATGTTTGAATAGAGCTCTGGAAAAGTTTCCCCAGCCCACCAGTCACTGGTGTAACTGCTCACTCTGCTGCAATGTGCTACAGTGCTTGATGTGGTCTGTGCTGGGTATGCAGGGGGTCTGTACCGTTACAGCAAAACTCATGACTTTCTTTATCCCAGGTTCTGGTCCTCCCCCCAGGACTCCTCCCTACATACCATGCTGCGTGTTATGCAGCTTGCCGGCATGGGCCGCGCATGCACTGTGGGCTCAAGGAAAAAGGTAAAAATATTGGGCGACTCATTGGGTTTCAGAGCGGTGCAGTTTGGGACGCCCCCGTGGGAGGGAGTAGGCCTCTGGATAGTAATGTATAAGCAAATGCTGTGCTGTCAAAGATTCGGTAAATCAAGTTTACCTTTGGGTTTGCTTTTGAGTGTGAACTGAACCTCATATGTGAGTGAGCTTTTTAACCAGTACACTAAAGAAAGAAATAAAAATGTTTTGTCCTAACATATCCCAAATCCCAATAAATCACATAATCCTGTGATTTTTTTTCCAGGCAAGGTGCATCATTTTTCCAAAGCGGTTACGGATTTCTTTGGTTTTTAAAGTTTAGGGCCCATTCATTCCTAAACAAAGAACCCTAATAAAGGAAACGGTTTGGGGTTCGGGTGGGTGGCATTTTGGGTGAAAGTAGGAATCAAACGGGCCAGTGTGGAAAGGCTTCCAGATCCTGAGCTCTGACAATGGGTCTGTAAAATCACACCGACGCAGGTCTCTGATTGAGTGTGCAAAAATAAGGGACAAGAAAAACGTGCTGCAACAGGATTGAAATGTGGAGGCAAACTCTTCCTGAATAACCTCAAAACCACTGTAATTGTCAATAATTTCTCCATCATCCTCGTACAGCTCATAGGAGTCCGAGCCTTTGGAGGAGACGCCAGGCCAGACAAGTTGCATAAAGCTAAGCTGCTTGCCGTATATTGGATTTGGCTTTTCACAGAGCTTTTGAGGATGGAAAAGAATTAACCTCAAGTTCTCCTTAGAAGTGGAGAGTTGTTCTTTGTGCCATAGGCGGCTACAAACGTAACGCAGCTTATAGAGCAGTGTTACTCAACTGGCGGACCGGGGTCCGAATGCGGACCTCGGTGCCAGATTTTCGGACCCCTTCCATGACAGCCCTGCACACAGTTGCTTATGTGTTGCCATGCTCAGAGCTGCCCCCTGATCAGCTGCCCCTTGATAAATGATGCAGCGCTTAGTCTCCCTGGAAACTAGCATTGTCATATGAAGTACTGCACTGCACATTAACTATCCACCCCCCCCCCCCCTCGACAGCCCCCCGTCCGGACCTTCACCTCTCATGGGATGCCTGTTAATGGACCTATACAAAAAGTGGTTGAGTACCCCTGTTATAGAGGAACATTGGAGGCCCTGGAATCTAGAAGAGTTCTAGAGTTCCTGTCCTAGGGGCTTCCCGAACTAGGATGTAAAACCCCTCAGATGCTCAGATCCGCTCACCTTCTCCCTCGACGCATCTCTGCGCTGCAGCCGCATCCCCACTCACGCCTTGCCGTGCACGCGGACATGCTTGGCATTTCGGACTGTCGCGGCTGCGAGATGAGCGGGGATGCGCTGTCGGCCTGCTTGCGTGCTTAGTCGCCATTGGTGCTGAAGGGAGCCGAGTGACAGCGAGTGTACCGCTTAGCCTATCAGCGCACACGCTCTAGTCTGTGCCATGGGAAGGGAAGGAAGGTGAGTGTAGGGGGTAACCTAGGGGGATACACATAGCGCGGCATTCCAATTCGGGATGTCGCTGCACGGAGGAACATCACACAGGTAAGTGAAATTCCGGGGTGTTCCTATGGCCACTTATCCCCTAAAACACATGTGCCAAACTCTGGCACGAGCCCTGTCCCCCCCTTCCCATGCTGTTATCTGAGTGTCGCGGGCATAACCATTAAACTGGACCTTCAGCAGGATTTAATGAAAAGCCCTAAACCTTAAAAAACTATTCCCCAGCATCTAAAATTAATATATTTAGTGTTTTTAGTCACTTTTTATTCTTTCCCTCACTGGGCTGCAACTCTGTTCAGGACTCTGAGGAGAGGGAAGTGGTCAAAAGTACAGGGGGCGGGGTTATAGCTGTGCTTTGCAAAGACAGAGCAGAGCTGGGGTAAGGAAAAGGATCAGCGATCCCAGAATGCAGAGCGGCACAGTCAGAAGACACTTCCTGTTTGCAGGCAGCCTGCACCTCCGTGGGCCGCCATCTTGGATGTTTAAAGTGGAACAACACCCAGGATTTTCACTATCCTGGGTGTTGGTCCACTTACGCGGGGCACCCCGATCGCCCCGCTGTGTGAAACCCCCCCAGAAAGCCCCAAAAACTCACCTGACCCCGCTCCCACGTGACTTGCTCCACCAATCACCTCCGACGGACAAGCGAGAGCGCCCGCCGCTGCCTGTCACGCGTCCCTCTTACAGGGAGCGCGCCCGCACCTGCCATTCACAAACGGCCGATTGGGTGCCCCACAGGCAGGGACCTGATCAGAATCTTATAAATTCGCGGGCCGATCAGATGTGGGTGTTGGTCCACTTTAAAGTCTCAGAAAATGCAGTAAGTGCAGGATGCAGGTAGGATGGTTTTTAATGTGAGCAATCTGTATGTACAGGGGGGGGAAATGTATAAGATAGGCTCTTATTCAGAGTGAAGGTCCGGATTAATGTGAGCAATCTGTATGTACAGGGTGGGGGAAACATATAAGATAGGCTCTTATTCAGGGTGAAGGCCCGGATTAATGTGGGCAATCTGTATGTACAGGGTGGGGGAAACATATAAGATAGGCTCTTATTCAGGGTGAAGGCCCGGATTAATGTGGGCAATCTGTATGTACAGGGTGGGGGAAACATATAAGATAGGCTCTTATTCAGGGTGAAGGCCCGGATTAATGTGGGCAATCTGTATGTACAGGGTGGGGGAAACATATAAGATAGGCTCTTATTCAGGGTGAAGGCCCGGATTAATGTGGGCAATCTGTATGTACAGGGTGGGGGAAACATATAAGATAGGCTCTTATTCAGGGTGAAGGTCCGGATTAATGTGGGCAATCTGTATGTACAGGGTGGGGGAAACATATAAGATAGACTCTTATTCAGGGTGAAGGCCCGGATTAATGTGGGCAATCTGTATGTACAGGGTGGGGGAAACATATAAGATAGGCTCTTATTCAGGGTGAAGGCCCGGATTAATGTGGGCAATCTGTATGTACAGGGTGGGGGAAACATATAAGATAGGCTCTTATTCAGGGTGAAGGCCCGGATTAATGTGGGCAATCTGTATGTACAGGGTGGGGGAAACATATAAGATAGGCTCTTATTCAGGGTGAAGGTCCGGATTAATGTGGGCAATCTGTATGTACAGGGTGGGGGAAACATATAAGATAGGCTCTTATTCAGGGTGAAGGCCCGGATTAATGTGGGCAATCTGTATGTACAGGGTGGGGGAAACATATAAGATAGGCTCTTATTCAGGGTGAAGGCCCGGATTAATGTGGGCAATCTGTATGTACAGGGTGGGGGAAACATATAAGATAGGCTCTTATTCAGGGTGAAGGCCCGGATTAATGTGGGCAATCTGTATGTACAGGGTGGGGGAAACATATAAGATAGGCTCTTATTCAGGGTGAAGGCCCGGATTAATGTGGGCAATCTGTATGTACAGGGTGGGGGAAACATATAAGATAGGCTCTTATTCAGGGTGAAGGCCCGGATTAATGTGGGCAATCTGTATGTACAGGGTGGGGGAAACATATAAGATAGGCTCTTATTCAGGGTGAAGGCCCGGATTAATGTGGGCAATCTGTATGTACAGGGTGGGGGAAACATATAAGATAGGCTCTTATTCAGGGTGAAGGTCCGGATTAATGTGGGCAATCTGTATGTACAGGGTGGGGGAAACATATAAGATAGGCTCTTATTCAGGGTGAAGGCCCGGATTAATGTGGGCAATCTGTATGTACAGGGTGGGGGAAACATATAAGATAGGCTCTTATTCAGGGTGAAGGCCCGGATTAATGTGGGCAATCTGTATGTACAGGGTGGGGGAAACATATAAGATAGGCTCTTATTCAGGGTGAAGGTCCGGATTAATGTGAGCAATCTGTATGTACAGGGTGGGGGAAACATATAAGATAGGCTCTTATTCAGGGTGAAGGTCCGGATTAATGTGGGCAATCTGTATATACAGGGTGGGGGAAACATATAAGATAGGCTCTTATTCAGGGTGAAGGTCCGGATTAATGTGGGCAATCTGTATGTACAGGGTGGGGGAAACATATAAGATAGGCTCTTATTCAGGGTGAAGGTCCGGATTAATGTGGGCAATCTGTATGTACAGGGTGGGGGAAACATATAAGATAGGCTCTTATTCAGGGTGAAGGTCCGGATTAATGTGAGCAATCTGTATGTACAGGGTGGGGGAAACATATAAGATAGGCTCTTATTCAGGGTGAAGGTCCGGATTAATGTGGGCAATCTGTATGTACAGGGTGGGGGAAACATATAAGATAGGCTCTTATTCAGGGTGAAGGTCCGGATTAATGTGGGCAATCTGTATGTACAGGGTGGGGGAAACATATAAGATAGGCTCTTATTCAGGGTGAAGGTCCGGATTAATGTGAGCAATCTGTATGTACAGGGTGGGGGAAACATATAAGATAGGCTCTTATTCAGGGTGAAGGTCCGGATTAATGTGGGCAATCTGTATGTACAGGGTGGGGGAAACATATAAGATAGGCTCTTATTCAGGGTGAAGGTCCGGATTAATGTGAGCAATCTGTATGTACAGGGTGGGGGAAACATATAAGATAGGCTCTTATTCAGGGTGAAGGTCCGGATTAATGTGGGCAATCTGTATGTACAGGGTGGGGGAAACATATAAGATAGGCTCTTATTCAGGGTGAAGGTCCGGATTAATGTGGGCAATCTGTATGTACAGGGTGGGGGAAACATATAAGATAGGCTCTTATTCAGGGTGAAGGTCCGGATTAATGTGAGCAATCTGTATGTACAGGGTGGGGGAAACATATAAGATAGGCTCTTATTCAGGGTGAAGGTCCGGATTAATGTGGGCAATCTGTATGTACAGGGTGGGGGAAACATATAAGATAGGCTCTTATTCAGGGTGAAGGTCCGGATTAATGTGGGCAATCTGTATGTACAGGGTGGGGGAAACATATAAGATAGGCTCTTATTCAGGGTGAAGGTCTGGATTAATGTGAGCAATCTGTATGTACAGGGTGGGGGAAACATATAAGATAGGCTCTTATTCAGGGTGAAGGTCCGGATTAATGTGGGCAATCTGTATGTACAGGGTGGGGGAAACATATAAGATAGGCTCTTATTCAGGGTGAAGGTCCGGATTAATGTGGGCAATCTGTATGTACAGGGTGGGGGAAACATATAAGATAGGCTCTTATTCAGGGTGAAGGTCCGGATTAATGTGGGCAATCTGTATGTACAGGGTGGGGAAAACATATAAGATAGGCTCTTATTCAGGGTGAAGGTCCGGATTAATGTGAGCAATCTGTATGTACAGGGTGAGGAAACATATAAGATAGGCTCTTATTCAGGGTGAAGGTCCGGATTAATGTGAGCAATCTGTATGTACAGGGTGAGGAAACATATAAGATAGACTCTTATTCAGGGTGAAGGTCCGGATTAATGTGAGCAATCTGTATGTACAGGGTGAGGAAACATATAAGATAGACTCTTATTCAGGGTGAGGGTCTGGATTAATGTGAGCAATCTGTATGTACAGGGTGTGGGAAACATATAAGATAGGCTTTTATTCAGGGTGAAGGTCCGGATTAATGTGAGCAATCTGTATGTACAGGGTGTGGGAAACATATAAGATAGGCTCTTATTCAGGGTGAAGGTCCGGATTAATGTGGGCAATCTGTATGTACAGGGTGGGGGAAACATATAAGATAGGCTCTTATTCAGGGTGAAGGTCCGGATTAATGTGAGCAATCTGTATGTACAGGGTGGGGGTAACATATAAGATAGGCTCTTATTCAGGGTGAAGGTCCGGATTAATGTGAGCAATCTGTATGTACAGGGTGTGGGAAACATATAAGATAGGCTCTTATTCAGGGTGAAGGTCTGGATTAATGTGGGCAATCTGTATGTACAGGGTGGGGGAAACATATAAGATAGGCTCTTATTCAGGGTGAAGGTCCGGATTAATGTGGGCAATCTGTATGTACAGGGTGGGGGAAACATATAAGATAGGCTCTTATTCAGGGTGAAGGTCCGGATTAATGTGAGCAATCTGTATGTACAGGGTGGGGGAAACATATAAGATAGGCTCTTATTCAGGGTGAAGGTCCGGATTAATGTGGGCAATCTGTATGTACAGGGTGGGGGAAACATATAAGATAGGCTCTTATTCAGGGTGAAGGTCCGGATTAATGTGAGCAATCTGTATGTACAGGGTGGGGGAAACATATAAGATAGGCTCTTATTCAGGGTGAAGGTCCGGATTAATGTGGGCAATCTGTATGTACAGGGTGGGGGAAACATATAAGATAGGCTCTTATTCAGGGTGAAGGTCCGGATTAATGTGGGCAATCTGTATGTACAGGGTGGGGAAAACATATAAGATAGGCTCTTATTCAGGGTGAAGGTCCGGATTAATGTGAGCAATCTGTATGTACAGGGTGAGGAAACATATAAGATAGGCTCTTATTCAGGGTGAAGGTCCGGATTAATGTGAGCAATCTGTATGTACAGGGTGAGGAAACATATAAGATAGACTCTTATTCAGGGTGAAGGTCCGGATTAATGTGAGCAATCTGTATGTACAGGGTGAGGAAACATATAAGATAGACTCTTATTCAGGGTGAGGGTCTGGATTAATGTGAGCAATCTGTATGTACAGGGTGTGGGAAACATATAAGATAGGCTTTTATTCAGGGTGAAGGTCCGGATTAATGTGAGCAATCTGTATGTACAGGGTGTGGGAAACATATAAGATAGGCTCTTATTCAGGGTGAAGGTCCGGATTAATGTGGGCAATCTGTATGTACAGGGTGGGGGAAACATATAAGATAGGCTCTTATTCAGGGTGAAGGTCCGGATTAATGTGAGCAATCTGTATGTACAGGGTGGGGGTAACATATAAGATAGGCTCTTATTCAGGGTGAAGGTCCGGATTAATGTGAGCAATCTGTATGTACAGGGTGTGGGAAACATATAAGATAGGCTCTTATTCAGGGTGAAGGTCTGGATTAATGTGGGCAATCTGTATGTACAGGGTGGGGGAAACATATAAGATAGGCTCTTATTCAGGGTGAAGGTCCGGATTAATGTGGGCAATCTGTATGTACAGGGTGGGGGAAACATATAAGATAGGCTCTTATTCAGGGTGAAGGTCCGGATTAATGTGAGCAATCTGTATGTACAGGGTGGGGGAAACATATAAGATAGGCTCTTATTCAGGGTGAAGGTCCGGATTAATGTGGGCAATCTGTATGTACAGGGTGGGGGAAACATATAAGATAGGCTCTTATTCAGGGTGAAGGTCCGGATTAATGTGGGCAATCTGTATGTACAGGGTGGGGAAAACATATAAGATAGGCTCTTATTCAGGGTGAAGGTCCGGATTAATGTGAGCAATCTGTATGTACAGGGTGAGGAAACATATAAGATAGGCTCTTATTCAGGGTGAAGGTCCGGATTAATGTGAGCAATCTGTATGTACAGGGTGAGGAAACATATAAGATAGACTCTTATTCAGGGTGAAGGTCCGGATTAATGTGAGCAATCTGTATGTACAGGGTGAGGAAACATATAAGATAGACTCTTATTCAGGGTGAGGGTCTGGATTAATGTGAGCAATCTGTATGTACAGGGTGTGGGAAACATATAAGATAGGCTTTTATTCAGGGTGAAGGTCCGGATTAATGTGAGCAATCTGTATGTACAGGGTGTGGGAAACATATAAGATAGGCTCTTATTCAGGGTGAAGGTCCGGATTAATGTGGGCAATCTGTATGTACAGGGTGGGGGAAACATATAAGATAGGCTCTTATTCAGGGTGAAGGTCCGGATTAATGTGAGCAATCTGTATGTACAGGGTGGGGGTAACATATAAGATAGGCTCTTATTCAGGGTGAAGGTCCGGATTAATGTGAGCAATCTGTATGTACAGGGTGTGGGAAACATATAAGATAGGCTCTTATTCAGGGTGAAGGTCTGGATTAATGTGGGCAATCTGTATGTACAGGGTGGGGGAAACATATAAGATAGGCTCTTATTCAGGGTGAAGGTCCGGATTAATGTGGGCAATCTGTATGTACAGGGTGGGGGAAACATATAAGATAGGCTCTTATTCAGGGTGAAGGTCCGGATTAATGTGAGCAATCTGTATGTACAGGGTGGGGGAAACATATAAGATAGGCTCTTATTCAGGGTGAAGGTCCGGATTAATGTGGGCAATCTGTATGTACAGGGTGGGGGAAACATATAAGATAGGCTCTTATTCAGGGTGAAGGTCCGGATTAATGTGAGCAATCTGTATGTACAGGGTGGGGGAAACATATAAGATAGGCTCTTATTCAGGGTGAAGGTCCGGATTAATGTGGGCAATCTGTATGTACAGGGTGGGGGAAACATATAAGATAGGCTCTTATTCAGGGTGAAGGTCCGGATTAATGTGGGCAATCTGTATGTACAGGGTGGGGAAAACATATAAGATAGGCTCTTATTCAGGGTGAAGGTCCGGATTAATGTGAGCAATCTGTATGTACAGGGTGAGGAAACATATAAGATAGGCTCTTATTCAGGGTGAAGGTCCGGATTAATGTGAGCAATCTGTATGTACAGGGTGAGGAAACATATAAGATAGACTCTTATTCAGGGTGAAGGTCCGGATTAATGTGAGCAATCTGTATGTACAGGGTGAGGAAACATATAAGATAGACTCTTATTCAGGGTGAGGGTCTGGATTAATGTGAGCAATCTGTATGTACAGGGTGTGGGAAACATATAAGATAGGCTTTTATTCAGGGTGAAGGTCCGGATTAATGTGAGCAATCTGTATGTACAGGGTGTGGGAAACATATAAGATAGGCTCTTATTCAGGGTGAAGGTCCGGATTAATGTGGGCAATCTGTATGTACAGGGTGGGGGAAACATATAAGATAGGCTCTTATTCAGGGTGAAGGTCCGGATTAATGTGAGCAATCTGTATGTACAGGGTGGGGGTAACATATAAGATAGGCTCTTATTCAGGGTGAAGGTCCGGATTAATGTGAGCAATCTGTATGTACAGGGTGTGGGAAACATATAAGATAGGCTCTTATTCAGGGTGAAGGTCCGGATTAATGTGGGCAATCTGTATGTACAGGGTGGGGGAAACATATAAGATAGGCTCTTATTCAGGGTGAAGGTCCGGATTAATGTGAGCAATCTGTATGTACAGGGTGGGGGAAACATATAAGATAGGCTCTTATTCAGGGTGAAGGTCCGGATTAATGTGGGCAATCTGTATGTACAGGGTGGGGGAAACATATAAGATAGGCTCTTATTCAGGGTGAAGGTCCGGATTAATGTGAGCAATCTGTATGTACAGGGTGGGGGAAACATATAAGATAGGCTCTTATTCAGGGTGAAGGTCCGGATTAATGTGGGCAATCTGTATGTACAGGGTGGGGGAAACATATAAGATAGGCTCTTATTCAGGGTGAAGGTCCGGATTAATGTGGGCAATCTGTATGTACAGGGTGGGGAAAACATATAAGATAGGCTCTTATTCAGGGTGAAGGTCCGGATTAATGTGAGCAATCTGTATGTACAGGGTGAGGAAACATATAAGATAGGCTCTTATTCAGGGTGAAGGTCCGGATTAATGTGAGCAATCTGTATGTACAGGGTGAGGAAACATATAAGATAGACTCTTATTCAGGGTGAAGGTCCGGATTAATGTGAGCAATCTGTATGTACAGGGTGAGGAAACATATAAGATAGACTCTTATTCAGGGTGAGGGTCTGGATTAATGTGAGCAATCTGTATGTACAGGGTGTGGGAAACATATAAGATAGGCTTTTATTCAGGGTGAAGGTCCGGATTAATGTGAGCAATCTGTATGTACAGGGTGTGGGAAACATATAAGATAGGCTCTTATTCAGGGTGAAGGTCCGGATTAATGTGGGCAATCTGTATGTACAGGGTGGGGGAAACATATAAGATAGGCTCTTATTCAGGGTGAAGGTCTGGATTAATGTGGGCAATCTGTATGTACAGGGTGGGGGAAACATATAAGATAGGCTCTTATTCAGGGTGAAGGTCTGGATTAATGTGGGCAATCTGTATGTACAGGGTGGGGGAAACATATAAGATAGGCTCTTATTCAGGGTGAAGGTCCGGATTAATGTGAGCAATCTGTATGTACAGGGTGGGGGAAACATATAAGATAGGCCCTTTTTAGGGTGAAGGTCCGCTTTAACCCCAGGTTCACGGCCACACACTTGTTGCCCAGAGCAGCTTAGCCCCCGATAGGATAGTTAACAAGCCCACCTGGAGGCCATACTGCACCGCCTGGCTGCCGGCGAGATTGCAGGGCAGGGTTTTGATGTTAACCCAGCCCCTATGATGATGTAGTAGGGAAGTACTTCGCTCATTGGTTTACGCAGGATGACGTCACGCCGGCTCGGGCCGCCAACGACTGTGAAAAGCGACTGTGTGAGGTAAAGGAAGGCAGAGAACTCTATGCCATCCCATTATAGATTCCCGGGCCGATCACCCCTGGGTGTTGGTCCACTTTAAGGTAAATGCTGCATTAAAGAGGACCAACCACATATTTGTCTGGCCCTCTAAAAAAACCAAATGTGGCTCTGTGCACGTGGCTGCTCCAGACATTTGTAAATGGCTCCTAATCTCCAATCACAGATACTCACACAGCACTAATAGGAAATGTAAAAATAAAGTCTAATTTATTACAGCGACTGGAAGAAAATTTACAGGAACATGTCTTGAAAATACTCATCAAACTCTTCTTCCCTGAAAAAAGAATAAACAGATGAATGTGGAGAAGAAATAATGGCGGCTGTAATAATGGCAGCTTCTCCCCCTATGGCGAGCTTTAGTCCTGACACAAGGAAGCCCTGGTGACAGGCGAATGGCCGGCCCTGGACTTTGGTTTTGATCTGCTTTGCTAGCTAAAGGGTGTGGGGCCAGGTCAGGATGCACTATGGCAGGCTATCCTCAACCGGAAATGTAGCCCCCCTGATTGGTCGCCGGCGGCCACGTGGGCCGACCCCAGATGCAGCCCCGACTCACGTGACCACCGGCGGCCAAACGCAGGCCAGCATTTCCGGAAAGGAAGCTAGGAAAGGAGTGCGGGTCCACTTTAAATTACCTTATTGTTAGGACCGAGATCTCACCTTGGTTTTGCTACAGCAGGTATCCCAAATCGGGAGCAAAAGCCGAGAAATTCAATTTCTGGGTTGTTCTTCCTCTTTAAAGCGGAACGAAACCCACCAGCGGCAAGGCCTGGAATTTGGGGAGGGTAGATCATCCTTAACCGGAAATGCAGCCCCCCGATTGGTCGCCGACGGTCACGTGGGCCGACCCCAGAAAGCAGCCCCGACTCACATGACGGCCAAACACAGGCCAGCATTTCTGGAAAGGACGCTAGGAAATGAGTGTGGGTCCGCTTTAAAGTACCTTATTGTTATGACTGAGAGCTCACCTTGTTTTTGCTACAGTGGGTATCCCAAATCGGGAGCAAAAGTTCCTCTTTAAAGCAAAACAAAACCCACCAGCGGCAAGGCCTGGAATCTGGGCGGGGGGGGGGAATCATCCTCTACCGGAAATGTTGCCCCGCGATTGGTCACCGGTGGTCACGTGGGCCGACCCCAGAAAGCAACCCCGACTCACATGACCGCCAGCGGCCAAACACAGGCCAGCATTTCTGGAAAGGACGCTAGGAAATGAGTGTGGGTCCGCTTTAAAGTGGACCAAAACACATCGCCGCAGCCAACTCACCTTAACCCGGTGCCACGGCGCGCTCTGGCGCCCACATCCTCTGCTTCCCTCTAGTGTTCGTGCCCAGGTTTTGGTCCACTTTAAAGTACCTTATTGTTAGGACCGAGATCTCACCTTGTTTTTGCTACAGCAGGTATTCTAAATCGGGAGCAAAACCCGAGAAATTCAATTTCTTGGGTGTTCTTCCTCTTTAAAGCGGAACGAAACCCACCAGCGGCAAGGCCTGGAATCTGTGGAGGGTAGATCATCCTCAACCGGAAATGCCGCCCCGCAATTGGTCGCCGGCGGTCACGTGGGCCGACCCCAGAAAGCAACCCTGACTTACATGACGCCGGCGGGCAAACGCAGGCCAGCACTTCCAGGAAAGGAAGCTAGAAAATGAGTTTGGGTCCGCTTTAAAAGTACCTTATTGTTATGACTGATCTCACCTTGTTTTTGCCCCACCAGAGTGGAAGAAACCCAGAGAAATTCAAGTTCTTGGGTGGTGTTCCTCTTTAAAGAGCTGTGTGAAACCCCCCAAGTTGCCCCATTCACTTACCTTGTTTCCCGGTCCAACAGCACATGCGCGAGCCGCGGGCGCATCCCCGCTATCCCTCTAGCAGGGCGTGTGTCATGGCCGGCGTGGGAACGCTCCCTGTTAGAGGGAATCGATCGGCCCAGGAATTGATAAGATTGATCGACTTTGACTAACCTGGGGTTTTGTCCTAATTAGGGATACCCCGCTGTGTCAAATCGCCCTGTCAAACTCACCTTTCCCCGGTCCTACGGCGCATGTGCGGGCTCTCGTCCAATCAGCGCACTCGTAAATAATACCATTTTGTGAATACTCACCTGTAAAATGGGTATTATAAGTATGTCACACACCCCACTTCAAACATTAATAATTACAATAGGGTTAACGCACCGCTAGGTGGCAGCATTGCAGAGAATCTCCAAAAACTTCAACAGGCCCCTCCCGGTCTATACATACCTGGTACCTCCCAAGAACCTCCCAGTATTAGAACAGCAGTGAGACAAGGTACCAGAACCAAACAATGTAACCCTCAACGTAAAGAACTAAACTTCACCAAATAAAGAGCCAGGATACCGAAAAGGGCGGGTGAAGTGGGGTGTGTGACATACTTATAATACCCATTTTACAGGTGAGTATTCACAAAATGGTATTATTCTAAGTATGTCACACACCCCACTTCAAACATTAATAATTACAATAGGGACATCCAACAGCAGTGTCCAGAAAAGGGTGGGTATCCGAATCGGGCAATAACGCAGAAAAAACTCAAACCACTGCAGCCTGCAAAACCTTGTGGCCAAAAACAGCATCCGCTGAGGCCCGCACATCAACCTTATAAAACTTAGAAAAAGTATGAACAGAAGACCAAGTTGCAGCCTTACACACTTGTTCAACCGAAGCCTGGTGCTGAAAAGCCCAGGACGCACCAACCGCACGAGTAGAATGAGCAGTAACTCGGAAAGGAGGATCCTTCCCCTTAGCCGAATAAGCACCAACAATGGCCTGACGAATCCATTTACTAATGGAAGATTTGGCCGGAGCCAAACCCTTCCTAGGTCCACATGGCACAACGAAAAAGGCATCCGTCTTACGAAAAGAAGACGTAGCACGTAGATAGTACCTGACACAACGTACCACATCCAAGCAGTGCAAAGCACTCTCCTTGACATTCTTAGGCTTAGGACACAAGGAAGGAAGAACAATATCCTGGTTAAGATGAAAAGCAGAGACCACTTTAGGTAGAAAGTCTGACTTGTATCGAAAAACCACTTTGTCCTGATGATCCTCAAAATAAGGAGCCTGAATAGACAAAGCTGCCAACTCTGAAACACGCCGAACCGAAGTGATGGCCACCAGAAAGGCAACCTTCTGAGTAAGAATGGACAGAGCAACATCCCGCAAAGGCTCAAAAGGAGGAGCCTTAAGAGCAGAAAGAACCAAATTCAAATCCCACACTGGGAGCAAAGGCTTCCTAGGAGGCCGCACATGCGAAACCCCCTGGAAAAAGGTCTTGACCAAGGAATGACTAGCAAAAGACTTCTGGAAAAAAATAGACAAAGCAGAAACCTGCCCCTTCAAGGTACTCAACTGAAGACCAGAGTCCAGACCCGTCTGAAGGAACTCCAAAATCCTAGACACAGAAAAGACCCGGCAAGACCTAGCCTCACACCAATCAATATAAGATCTCCAAGACCTGTAATAGATGGAAGAAGAAGATCTCTTCCTGGCACTAATAAGAGTCCTAATGACCGCATCCGAAAGACCCTCCTCCTTTAAGATGGAGGTTTCAGCAGCCAAGCCGTCAAAGCCAGCGTTTGTAAACTGGGGTAACAAAGTTGACCCTGAGTGAGAAAATCTGGCCGAAGCGGCAGATCGAACTGATCTACGGCCAGACGAACGATGTCCGCGAACCACACCCGCCTTGGCCACCTTGGAGCCACGAGAATGGCGGGCACTCCCTCCAGAACCAACTTTCGCAGAACCCTGCCGAGCATGGGAATCGGAGGAAACAGATAAAGAAACCCCAGGTCCCTCCAGCTCAGGGTCATGGCATCCACCGCCAGAGCCAGAGGGTCCCGGGACAGGGACACAAAGGACGGAAGCTTGTGATTGTGACGAGAGGCAAACAGATCCACCTCCGGCGACCCCCACAGGAGACAAAGTGACCGAAACACCTGGGGATGGAGAGACCACTCCCCCCGACGGGACGCACACCGGCTCAGAAAATCCGCCTCTGTGTTTTCCACTCCCGGAATGTAAACTGCCGAGATGCAAGGGACATGAGTCTCCGCCCAGACTAAAATCAGAGACACCTCCCTGTGGGCACCCAGACTGCGAGTCCCTCCTTGATGATTGATGTAAGCAACCGCCGTCTGATTGTCTGATTGAACCTGAACCGGCAGACCTTGTAAATGATGCGTCAAGCGAGACAGAACCAACCTGATGGCTCGCAATTCCAGAACATTGATGGGCAAGTGGGCCTCCTGAGGGTCCCACTGCCCCTGAAACCGAAGATCCTTCCAAAAACCTCCCCAGCCTGACAAACTGGCATCCGTGGTGACAGTTTCCCAAAGCGGGGTCAGAAACGACCTGCCCTTCAGAAGGTTGTCCGAGACCAACCACCACAGAAGGGACTGCCGAACCCGAGGGGACAACCGGTAGGACCGATCCAACGACCCCGGAAGCCGGTCCCAAGACGCCAAAAGATGAAGTTGAAGAGTCCTCGTATGAAACTGAGCAAAGGGAACTGCCTCGAACGAGGCCACCATCAACCCCACCAGTCTCATCCCCAGACGAATGGACGGATGAGGATGGGAGAGAAGCAACTGGACCAATTCCTGAATCAGCAGAACCTTGGCCTGAGGGAGAAACACTCTGTGCTGGCAGGAGTCCAACGACATCCCCAGAAAGGTCACCACCCTGGCCGGAACCAGCGAGGACTTGGGGTAATTGATCACCCAGCCGAACCTCTCCAACATAGACACCACCATGCTGGTGTCCCCCTCTGCTTGACTGAAGGAAGGCGCCATGATGAGAAGATCGTCCAGGTAAGGCACAATACGAATCCCCTGAGCTCTGAGCAGGGCCATCACCCCCGCCAACACCTTGGTGAACACTCTCGGAGCAGAGGTGAGGCCGAATGGAAGAGCCACAAACTGAAAGTGCCGATCCTCCACCACGAAACGAAGGAACCGCTGATGAGCTGGAAAAATCGGAATGTGCAGGTACGCATCCTTGATGTCTATGGACGTCATAAAGTCCCCCTGCCGAATCGAACCGATCGCAGACCGCAGGGTTTTCATGCGGAACTTCCGGGGACGAATAAACCTGTTGAGAAACTTCAAATCCAGAATAGGACGGAAGGACCCGTCCTTTTTGGGGACAGTGAAGAGATTGGAGTAGAACCCGCGCCCTACCCCTGAAGAAGGAACCGGGCAAACGACAGCTAAGTCTAGAAGATTCCTTACCGCCGCCAGGAGCCCCTGCGCGGCCAAAGGATCCAAAGACACCCGAGACCTGAAGAACCTTGGAGGAGGACGGGACTCGAACTCCAACTTGTAACCGGCCGAAACCACCTCCCGGATCCATCTGTCCGAGACCTCCTGGTCCCACACCCGGGAGAAAAGTTGCAACCGACCCCCCACCCGAACGGGTGAGGGCGCCCCCTCATTGCTGGGTGGGCTTGGCAACCGCCTTGGGCTTGTCACCCCAGACGCGAGCGGGGCGGCCACGGCCTCTACCCCTATTTCAACTGGCACCCTGGGGGCCGAGGAGCCCGCACCCCTACCGGCTCCAGCTCCCCGAAAGGACGGATTGAAGGAGACCGTCCCCCGAAAGGAACGGCGAAATTTCTTGCGCTGAGGTAACTTACCTCCCTTGGCAACAGAATCCAGTCTCTCACCAAAAAGCCTCAAACCCAAAAAGGGCAGAGCCGTGAGCGATCTTTTAGAATTAAAATCAGCCGTCCACTGTCTCAACCACACACAGCGCCGGATAGCCACCAGCAAGGCAGAAGCCCTGCCACACATCAACATGGCATCCTCTTGAGCGGCCAGGATAAAAGACAAAAAAATACCATTTTGTGAATACTCACCTGTAAAATGGGTATTATAAGTATGTCACACACCCCACTTCATTTATTAATTATTACACTTGGGTTATCTCACCGCTAGGTGGCGCACTTGCAGAGATCTCCAAAAAAGCAGCAAGCCCCTCCCGGTCTATAGATACCTGGTACCTCCCAACAATTCCCCAGTGTTAAAACAGCAGTAAGACAAGGTACCAGGAAGAAACAATTGCAACCCTCAACTGTAAATAACAAAACCTCACCATATAAGGAACCCGGATACCAAAAAAGGGCGGGTGAAGTGGGGTGTGTGACATACTTATAATACCCATTTTACAGGTGAGTATTCACAAAATGGTATTATTCTAAGTATGTCACACACCCCACTTCATTTATTAATTATTACACTTGGGACATCCAACAGCAGTGTCCATAAAAGGGCGGGTATCCAAACCAGGCAATAACGCAGATAAAACTCAAACCACTGCAGCCTGCAGAACCTTACGGCCAAACACAGCATCAGCTGAGGCCCGAACATCAACCTTGTAAAACTTAGAAAAGGTGTGAACCGAGGACCAGGTAGCGGCCTGACAAACTTGTTCAACCGAAGCCTGGTGCTGAAAAGCCCAGGACGCACCAACCGCACGAGTAGAATGAGCAGTAACGCGAAAAGGGGGATCCTACCCCTTGGCAGAATAGGCTCCAACAATCGCCTGACGAATCCATTTGCTAATGGAAGACTGAGCCGGAGCCAAGCCCTTCCTAGGCCCACAGGGCACCACAAAAAAGGCATCAGTCTTACGAAGGAAGATGTAGCACGCAAATAGTACCTAACACAACGTCTAAGCAGTGCAACGCACCCTCCGTGACATTCCTAGACTTAGGACACAAAGAAGGAAGAACAACGTCCTGATTAATATGAAAAGCAGAGAAAATCTGACTTGAAACGAAAGATCACTTTGTCCTGATGCTTCTCAAAACAAGAAGCCTGAATCAATAAAGCCGCCAACTCTGAAAAACGCCGAACCGAAGTGATGGCCACCAAAAAGGCAACCTTCTGAGTCAGAGTGGACAGAGCAATATCCTGCACAGGCTCAAAAGGAGGAACCTGTAACGCAGAGAACACCAAATTCAAATCCCAAACTGGGAACAAAGGCTTCCTAGGAGGCCGCAGATGCGAAACCCCCTGGAAGAAGGTCTTGACCAAAGAATGGCTTGCAAAAGACCTCTGGAAAAAAATTGACAAGGCAGAAACCTGCCCCTTCAATGTACTCAGCTGAAGACCAGAATCCAGCCCTGATTGAAGACACTCCAAAATCCGAGAAATAGCAAAAACCCGGCAGGGCAAAGATGTAGCCTCACACCAATCAATATAAGATCTCCAGACCCTATAATAGATGGAAGAGGAAGACCTCCTCCTAACACTAAAGAGAGTCCGAATGACCGAATCCAAAAGACCCTCCTCCCTCAAAATGGAGGTTTCAGCCGCCAAGCCGTCAAAGCCAGCGTTGGTAAACTGGGGTAACACAGTTGACCCTGAGTGAGAAGATCTTGCCGAAGAGGCAGATCGAACTGAACCACTGCCAGACGAACGATGACTGCGAACCACACCCGCCTTGGCCCCCTAGGAGCCACGAGAATGGCGGGAACTCCTTCCTGAACTAGCTTTCGCAGCACCCTGCCTGACACGGGAATCGGAGGGAACAGATAAAGAAAACCCAGGTCCCTCCAGCTCAAGGCCAGCCCATGGCATCCGCCGCCAGAGGGTCCCGAGAAGGCGACACGAATGTCAGAAGCTTGTAGTTGTGACGAGAGGCAAAACAGATCCACCTCCGGCGTCCCCCACCGAAGACACATCGACCGAAACACCAGGGGATGGAGAGACCATTCCCCCCGGCGGGACGAGCACCGGCTCAGGAAGTCCGCCTCCGTGTTCACCACTCCTGGAATGAACACTGCCGAAATGCAAGGGACATAAGTCTCCGCCCAAACTAGAATCAGAGACACGTCTCTGAGGGCACCCAGACCGCGAGTCCCTCCTTGGTGATTGATGTAAGCAACCGCCGTCTGATTGTCCGAGCGAACCTGAACCGGCAGACCCTGTAAATGATGCGTCAAGTGAGACAAAACCAACCTGATGGCTCGCAACTCCAGAACATTGATGGGCAAGTGGGCTTCCAGAGGGTTCCACTGCCCCTGAAAATGAAAATCCGTCCAGAAACCTCACCATCCTGACAAACTGGCGTCCGTGGTGACAGTTTCCCAAAGCAGGGTCAGAAAGACCTGCCCTTCAAGAGATTGTCCGAGACCAACCACCACAGTAGAGACTGCCGAACCTGGGGGGACATCCGGAAGGACCGATCCAACGACCGCGGTCGCCGATCCCAAGACGCCAAAAGATGAAGCTGAAGCGTCCTCGTGTGGAACTGTGCGAAGGGAACAGCCTCGAACGAGGCCACCATCAACCCCACCAGTCTCATCCCCAGCCGGATGGACGGGCGAGGATTGGAGAGAAGAAGCTGAACCAATTCCTGAATCAAAAGAACCTCGGCCTGAGGGAGAAACACTCTGTGCTGACACGAGTCCAAGGACATTCCCAGAAAGGTCACCACCCTGGCCGGAACCAGGGAAGACTAGGGATAGTTGATCACCCAGCCGAACTTCTCCAGCGTAGACACCACCAAACTGGTGTCCCCCTACGCCTGACTGAGGGAAGGTGCCATGATGAGAAGATCGTCCAGATAAGGAACAATGCGAATCCCCTGAGCTCTGAGCAGGGCCATCACCCCTGCCAACACCCTTGTGAACACTCTCGGAGCCGAGGTGAGACCGAATGGGAGAGCTACAAACTGAAAATGCCGATCCTCCACCACGAAGCGAAGAAACCGCTGATGTGCCGGAAAGATTGGAATGTGAAGATACGCGTCCTTGATGTCTATGGACAACATAAAGTCCCCCTGCCGAAAAGAACCGATCGCAGACCGCAGGGTCTCCATGCGGAACTTCCGGGGACGAATAAACCTGTTGAGAAACTTCAGATCCAGGATCGGGCGGGACGACCCGTCCTTCTTGAGAACAGTGAAGAGATTGGAATAAAACCCGCGCCCCACCTCCAACGGCGGGACCGGGCAAATGACCGCCAGCTCCAGAAGATTCCTTACAGCCGCCAGAAGCCCCTGCGCGGCTAAAGAATCCGCCGGCACTCGAGACCTGACAAACCTTGGAGGAGGACAGGACTCGAACTCCAGCTTGTAACCGGCCGACACCACCTCCCGGATCCACCTGTCGGAAACCTCCAGGTCCCATACCCGGGAGAATAGTCGCAACCGTCCCCCCACCCGTACGGGTGAGGGCGCCCCCTCATGGCTGAGCGGGCTTGGAAACTGGCTTAGGCTTGGCGCCCCAGACGTGCACGGGACGGCCACGGCCTCTACCCCTATTCCAGCTGGCGCCCCTGGAAGCCGAGAAGCCCGCACCTCTGCTGGCTCTGGTTCCCCGAAAGGGCGGATTGTAGGAAGCCGGTCCCCGAAAGGAACGGCGAAATCTCTTGCGCTGAGGTAACTTACCTCCCTTGGCAACGGAATCCAGCTGCTCACCGAAAAGCCGCACACCCATAAAGGGAAGAGCCGTAAGCGAACTCTTAGAATTAAAACAGCAGTCCACTGTCTCAGCCATACTGAACGGCGAATAGCCACCAACAGGGCCGTAGCCCTGCCACACATCAACATGACGTCCTCCTGCGCAGCCAGGATAAATGACAAAAAGGATTCACAACGCTTAAGAGCCAGGGACTCATCACAGGCAGGATCAAGATCCGCACCTAAATCCCTGACCACGGACCTAACAGCCAAAGACAAAAAGGCGGAAGCACAAACAGGCCTCAAGACCGAACCCGCACAGACAAAACCGTGACGGGCCAGCTGATCAATCCGGCGATCCTCACCATCCTTGAGAGAAGTAGTGTCAGGAAAATGAACCGCCGCCGAATTTGACAGCCCCAAAACAGGAGCATCCACCTCTGGGGAGGCGGACCACCGCTTCAACAAATCCGCCGGAAAGGGATATTTCTTGTCCCAACTAGGCGGGACCCCGACAAGCCGCGTAGGCTGCTCCCACTGCTTGAGGACGATGTCCTCAAAATGCTGTTGACTGGGAAACTCCAAGCGCTGCTTGGAACCCCCGAAGAGCTGACCCTTAGGCCGAGGAGTAACTTCCAGCGGATCCAAATCCAAAACCTCAAACATCTGAGCCAGAATAGTGGGCGTGTCAGGAGGGGGCCCCTCTATCAAGTCCCCCTCAGCGCTAGACAACTGCTGAACCTCTGAATCCTCCGTCTCCTCAATAAGCTCCCCCTCTTCGAGGGGACGATCCGACCAATCCAGTACCTCAACTTCCTCATCGGAATCCTGCGGAGGCGGAGACAGGTGTTTTCGCTTGGCAGAAGCCTTCTGAGCGACCATAGCGGAAAACATTTTCTCGAGGCTGGCCAACCGGGCACCTACCTCAGATTGCGAATCACCCCCAACGACAGCGTCATGCGGGGTCCGGAACAGGCGAGGAGGGGAGGGAGAAGGCGCGGTAGAAGAAGTCCCAGGCACCGAGGTGCCGGACTGGCGCTCAATGTTCCGCTGTGTACATGGAATACAAAAGATTACATCATCCCCTGGGAGCGGAGTCCCACATCCCCCACACAGCCTGGAGTGCCCCGAAGGACTAGTTCCGGCATCTCTGGTAGCCTCCATAATGGTGATTTTATGGTATTCGCAGCCCTCAGGGATTTACGCAGTAAGCGACCCGGGATGCCCCACTAGTACTTTAATAGATTAAATGTGACTATCTGTAGACACATACACAGCCCTAAGCTTAAGGGTATACAAATATATATATATACTAGCAAGTGTAGCCCTGCCCAGGGAATTATCAGAAGGGCAAGGGGGGACAGTAGCCAACCCCAAATACCCGCCAGGTATGTACAAGACCGGGAGAGCCCTGAAAGACGGAATCCCGGGATCTGAAAAACGCAAAGGACAGCAGTCAGTACAGTCACACCTGACACACAAGTACAGCAGAAACAAAAAACCCCACCCCCTGCCAGCACGCACCAAGGCCTGACCGAATCATCGGGGGAGAGGGGGGTGGGGGGAGGGAGAGGGGGGGGAATGGAGGGAGAGAGGAATACCTGGCTCATCCTGCAGCCCGGCCTGCACAACGACCGACCGCTAAGCCGCCCACCCCTCCAGAATTAAACCAACAGCCCATGAAGGAACGAGAGGCGCAGGGGACAATGGCCTACCTGCACACCGCGCGGGACACGCCAGTGACGAGAGGGAGAGAAAGAGCGCGATCCTCACCATCTGGAGACGAAGGGGCGGACCCGCCACACAACGCGGGACCGCTGACCCCGCCCCTCCCTAACCCGCCAGAAACAGCGCGGGCCGCGCCTGACGCGGCCCGCCCACGTCACCCCGATGCCTCGAAGAGGCCGCAGAAGCGCCAAGTAATGGCGCCCATAGTAAAGGCGCCCGCAGCGCCGACGGACGGGCCGGCGGCATCGCCTGCCGCCCGGTCCCGCCCGCAGTGAAACACACGCAGGCCGCACACAGAGCACAGGCGGACCAGCGGCGCACGCACCCACACACACAGGCGGGCCAGCGGCACCGCGCACCGCCCTGGCCGCCTAGTCTGAAGTACAAAAGGCACACATGTGAGGGAGCAACAAACTCAGGGCTAGGAGCCCCCCCCCCAGAATAAACAAGGGACGGACCCATGCTGTCCCCAAACACCACCCCCACGCACACTGCACACACAGAACCTGTGGGGGAAAGGAAACCTAACTGGGACCTAAGGGCTGGGGCATCCCAATTCCGGATCACCAAACAACCGGATCACCGCTATGCCCCATAATATGGGGACGAGCGGAGGAGCTAATCTCCTAGGCACCTAGAGTGCCATCTACCCTTGCCCGGCCTACAGCCTATAGCTGGGAGGCTACCATTAAATCAAGGGGATAAACACGAAAACGGGGACCGGGCAGCAATAGACCATAAGGGGGGGGCCGGGGTGATACCCCGGCTACCTGCAAGCAGGAGACTTCTTTCTTCTGTCTTGTCGCCATCTTGCAGAGACCAACACTGGGGAATTGTTGGGAGGTACCAGGTATCTATAGACCGGGAGGGGCTTGCTGCTTTTTTGGAGATCTCTGCAAGTGCGCCACCTAGCGGTGAGATAACCCAAGTGTAATAATTAATAAATGAAGTGGGGTGTGTGACATACTTAGAATAGAATCGCAGCGCTTAAGCCCAAGGGACTCATCACTGGTGGGCTCAAGATCCACCCCCAAGTCCCTGACAATAGACCTGACCGCAAAAGTCAAAAGAGCCGAAGCACAGACAGGCCTTAACACCGAACCCGCACATACAAAACCATGGCGGGCAAGCTGATCAACCCGGCGATCCTCGCCGTCCCTGAGCGAAGTCGTGTCAGGGGAATGCACGACCGCCGTATTGGACAGTCCCAAGACCGGAGTATCTACCTCAGGGGGAACAGACCAACGCTTCATCAAGTCCGCCGGGAAGGGATACTTCCTATCCCAGCTAGACGGCACACCAACAAGACGTGTAGGTTGCTCCCATTGCTTGAAAACAATTTCTTCAAAATGCTGTTGGCTGGGAAACTCCAAACGCTGCTTGGACACCCCAAAAAGCTGACCCTTAGGCCTAGGAGCAACCACCGGAGGCTCCAAATCCAAAACCTCAAACATCTGGCTCAGAATGGTAGAGGAATCGAGAGGGAGGCCGCCAGCCTGATCCCCCTCAGAACCCATCAACTGCTGAACATCAGAATCTTCTTCCTCAATGAGCTCACCATCTTCAAGGGGACGATCCGACCAATCCAGATCTCCCACAACTTCCTCATCTGAATCCGGCGGAGGCGGAGACAGATGCTTCCGCTTAGCTGGAGCCTTCTGAGCGGCCATAGCAGAAAACCGCTTCTCAAGGCTGGACAAACGGGCACATACCTCAGACTGCGAATCCCCGCCCAGGAGAACGGCACACGGGGTCCGGAATAAGCGAGGGGGAGAGGGAGATGGCACGGCTGACGAAGTGCTAGGCACCGGAGTACTGGACTGCCGTGCAATGTTCTGCTGTGCACAAGGGATACACAAAATTACATCATCTCCCACAACCCCCGCACACCTTGGATTGTCCCGAAGAACCATTCCCGGTATCTGTGGCAGCCTCCATGTGGTGAAATATATGGTATTCGCAGAACCCAGGGATTTATGCGGTACGCGACCCGGGATGCCCCTTAATAACCTAACAATTGTCTAAAGATTGTAAAAAGATCCTGACCCAGGGGAATAGCATAAAAACCTATATATATATATATATATATATATATATATATATATATATATATATATAGTGTAATGAAAACACCCCCCACAAGCCAGGTATATAAGACCGGGAGAGCCCTGCCAGACGGGATCCCAGGATCTGAAAGACACAAAAGGAGAGGGACAAGAGTCAATCCAGGCACAATAATACCTGAACAAGCATACAACATAACATACAACCCCCCTCCCCCCCCCCCCCTTAACCATAGACACAGGAAATGGTTAAAATACACAACCAGCACTTTAAAAGATGTGCAGGAGCGAGGAGGCGGGAGAAGGAGGGGACGTGATACGGGGGGCCAGGCCACCAACTTTATGTGAACATCCCCCGCAAGATGTAAGAAAAAACGCCTACCTGAGGGAGAGCACAGCGCAGGAAGGCCCCGCAGAAGATGGCGGCCCGCACGCTGCTCCGAGGAGTGAGGGAGGGGAAGGACGAGCCCCGAGCGCGGGAGCCGAGAAGGCCGCGCCCCACCGGAACAACCAATCAGCGCGCGGCCCTGCCCCCTTGCAGCGTCAGCGCCAGCGACCGCGCACAGCCTCCAAGACGGGACCGGCGGAGCAACCTGCCGGTCCCAAGTGCGCACACAAAACAGACCCACACACTCATCTCCTCAGCTCCCCCCTGTGCAGACCGGAACGCCAGGCTGCAAGCGGCGAAAACGGCGCTCAGCCACAGGCGGGACCGCGGCGCAGCGGGACCGCGGCGCAGCGCGCCGCGAGGCCCCGTCCCCCCGGCTCCTGAGGGGAGAGACGCCATTCACACAAAAAGCAGGGACAGAAAAGACACACAAGGGGGATCTTCAGTAAAAAAACGCCACAGTACACAGCGCATGAGCCCTCACAATACAGCAGCGCAGCAGCCACACTCCCACAAAACAACGGGATACCCCCGCTACCTCCAAGCAGGAGACTTCTTTCTTCTGTCTTGTCGCCACCTTGCAGAGAACAACACTGGGAGGTTCTTGGGAGGTACCAGGTATGTATAGACCGGGAGGGGCCTGTTGAAGTTTTTGGAGATTCTCTGCAATGCTGCCACCTAGCGGTGCGTTAACCCTAGTGTAATTATTAATGTTTGAAGTGGGGTGTGTGACATACTTAGAATATAGGTTGAGGGCCAAGTCTTGCTGAAGGGATCCAAGCTCTGGTGGCCACACCCCTGCTCCCGCCTAACAGGGTGCATGCCCACGACGGCTATATGCAAAAGCCTGGCATGGGCGCACCCTTCTAAAGGTAGCTGACGGTGGCCGCGGCTCACCCATGCGTTGATCGGGGAGGAGGTAGGTCTTTTAGGGGAGTTTCACACACTGGGGCATCCCCTTTGCTTGGGGGAGGGTATCGGGTGGCATTTTAGGTTCCAGGGCTGTCGGGTTTGGGTTTAGGTCCACTAACACCTTAGAGCTGATTATGATTGTATTGTAATGTAATGTATTGTACTAATTACAGCAACAATTTTTATATTTTTATTTTATTTTTATTTATATTTATTTTATTTATATATTTATTTATATTTTATTTTTATATTCCAGGGCTGCCTGCTGTGGGTTAGGTCCACTAACACCTTATAGCTGATTGTGATAATGTATTGTACTAATTGCAGCAACAATTTTTATATTTTTATTTAATTTATATTTATATTATTTATATATTTATATTTTATTTTTATATTTTTATTTTTATATTCCAGGGCTGCCTGCTGTGGGTTTAGGTCCACTAACACCTTATAGCTGATTGTGATAATGTATTGTACTAATTGCAGCAACAATTTTTATATTTTTATTGTATTTATATTTATTTTATATATATATATATATATATATATATATATATATATATATATATATATATAGTTATATTTTATTTTTTTATTTTTATATTTAGGGCCGCCAGCTGTGGGTTTAGGTCCACTTTAATAACACCTTAGAGCTGATTGTGATAATGTATTGTACTAATTGCAGCAACATTTTTTTGTACACAGTTATATGCTGCTGGGTGCCATCTTTTTTTTTTTTCCATGTAACACCTGACTGAACGTGGTCCTGCCCCCAAAGACGCCACAAGAGGACCTACCGTGACTTCTCATCGGGCTCTTGCTGAGATCCTTTCCAGAATTCGCTATTGGTCGCTTCGTCGTCGCCGCCCTCCTGATCGCTGGCCGTATCTACAAAAGAAAGGAGCAAGCGCAGCCGCTCAGTGATTGGTTACGAAAATGGGCCAATAATGGCTCATGGCTGCCGACACCCGAGCGACATTTCTCAAGAGCACCCTGGATAGGTTGGGATTTTTGCCCGATCATCTTTTTTTGGTTTAAAGCGGAACAAAACCCACCCGGCTCAGCCCTGGGATCTAGCTTGCGATCCCCATTGAAGTCACTATCCTGGGTTTTGGTCCTTTACACCAGGTCACCCCAATCGGGGATGTGTGAAACCCCCCCAGATCGACCGAACAAACTCATCTCTTCCTGGTCCTACGGCGCATGCGGAACTGCTCGTCCAATCAGCGCGCTTGAATCCGCGTCTAAGGCCAGCGGCTTTAAACACGCTGACAGCCGCATCCCCGCTTCCCTCTAACAGGGAGCGTGCCCGCGCCGGCCATTCACGAATGCCTGGCGCGCGCACGCGTCCTGCTAGAGGGATAGCGCCCGCGTCTTGCGCATGCGCCGTTGGACCGGGAAGAAAGGTAAGTGAATGGGGCGACCTGGGGGATTGCACACAGTGGGGCATCCTGATTTTGGATGCCCCAGGGGGACTGAATGGATCAGCCCTGGAATCGAGCCGATCACGCTGAATTTTGGTCCACTTTAAAGTGGAACGAAACCCACCAGCGTCCAGGGCCGACTGCTGGCTTTTCCCCAGGGCTTCCAAAATTGAGACACCCGGTTGGACCAAGGTGAGGCGAGTTTTACACGGCAAAGGATTTCGACTGGATCAGCATTTGGATCGAGTTTTTGGTGGGTTTTGGTCCGCTTCAAGGTAAGTAACAATATAGAGTAATGATAAATAAATTACCGTCATCACTGGAGGCCTCGTCTCTCTTTGACGTTTTTTCTGTAAATATAAATATATAAATATGACACATACGGCGCACATTCTCTTCCTGGTTTGGCTCCCGTCCCCTCCAAGCCGTCAGCCAATCAGGGCTTTTGTTAGGGTCTTCATGTAGTGAGCACTCCCCATATAAGTCTATGGGAGCCGCGTGACATAGTCACAGGCATGTGCCATAGGAGCCTGGAAAGGTGAGTAGTAGTGGCCGAACTGCGGTGCATCCTGATTTGGGATGCCCCGGAACAAAGCCGGGAAAGTCAAATTCCCAGGTTCTGCTTTAATTTTTAACACCTCTCTACTCCCACAGACTGACCGTTATGAATGCGCCCTCCTCCCTCCCAGCAACCAATCAAATCATGTGAATGGACTATCCTGGGTTTGTTCTGTGCCCCCGAATCGGGACGCCCCGCTGTGTGAAACCCCCCAGCTCTCCAGGGTTTAGGGCTGCGTTAAAGCAATTCAAAACCCAAGCAGACTGGCCCTGGAGGCTAAAAGATTCCAGGGCCGGCCGCATGCCTTCCCCCGGGGTTCCGCTTGGGGTTTTGCCCCCCTCCCGTCAAGGTATTTCATGCCTATTATTGTTTAAAAAGCTCCATCGTATTCCATGTCACATGCGCTGGCTCTCATCCAATCACAGTCGCTTGCCGAGCCATGTCATTCGGCGATAGGCTTCAATGAGCAGCAGAAGCATCTCCCGCATGAGAGACGTTTGCGCAATGACATAGTCAAGAATGATTGGACGAGAGCCCGCGCATGCGCCGTCAGACCAGGAAGAGGTAAAATTTTACTGCCTATCTGAGGGGGTTTCACAAACAAACAAAAAAAGTCTCCGGGGTTTAGGTCTGCTTTAAAGCGGAACAAAACCCACTGAGATTGCAGGGCTGGCCCCTGACCTTCCCGGGGAAGGCCAGCGTCAGGCCTGCTTGGGTTTTGTTCCGCTTTAAAGTGGACCAAAACCCAGGATTTTGACTATCCTGGGATTTGGTCGATGCCCCGCTGTGTGAAACCCCCCCCCCCCCAGGTCACCGAGCGCAACTCACCTCTTCTGGGTCCTACGGCGCATGCGCGGGCAGTCGTCAAATCGGCTTGCTCTGAGACGCTGACATCACTTCGTCTGAGGTCAGTGGTTTGTAGCGCACTGGCGGACGCATCCCCTGCTTCCCTCTAACAGGGAGCGTCGGCCATTCAACAAACGCCTGGCGTGCTGTTAGAGGGATACTGGGTTGGCGCTGTTGCATTGGGGAGCAAGGTAAGTGTATGGGGTGACCTGGGGGGGTCTCACACAGCGGGCATCCCGATTTTGGATGCCCCGGGGGGGAGGGAAACGATCGGGCTTTAGAGAACCCTGGAAACGGTTTTGCCCCCTCCCGTCAAGGTATTTAATGCCTAGTATGGTTTATAAAGCTGCATCGTATTCTGTGGCGCTGTACAATATAAATTACAGGAGGGCATTGCCATTGTATGGTTACGCACACTTGGCAATTGTTACTGCGCCATTAAAGAGTCTATAAGACTCGGGGGGTAGGTTGCTCTACATATTTACGAGGCATCAAAGAAGCGTAGACCAAAACCTGGTAACGGGCTTGAGTGACAGTTGGAGTGACAGGCCAGTGCTGCGCGGGATTGGGCGGCTGACCTGCCACTCCAGCTCCTGGATTCAGCCTTCCTGCAGATTGCCCCGCCCCCCCCCAGTGAGTTATTGCCCAAACTGGGCTTAGCACAGAGGAGGGTTCCTTTAACCAGAGCCAAAAGTGTTGCCATAGCGATTTCCTTGGCAGTTACCTTTATGCTTCCTCCTCTTCTTGTGCGAATGGGAATGTGTGGGCTTCTTCCTGAGGGGCGGTCCTCTGTGTGACTCCGCCTCCGATATACTGGCTTTTGGTTGGACCTCTTTCCTCCTGATGAAGGGACATTGGCAGAAAGATGGGTAAGTACAGCGTGTATTGCTCTACTAATAGGCAGTGTGCACACCCCCACCCCACACAGCTCACTGCCCTCCACAAATGACAGACACAGTGATTGGCTTCAATCACCTACATAGAAAATAATAATAGATGCCAGTGCTCACCCCTCCAACCCAGAAATAATAGGCAGAGATCACAGTGCTCACCCCTCCAACCCAGAAATAATAGGCAGAGATCACAGTGCTCACCCCTCCAACACAGAAATAATAGGCAGAGATCACAGTGCTCACCCCTCCAACCCAGAAATAATAGGCAGAGATCACAGTGCTCACCCCTCCAACACAGAAATAATAGGCAGAGATCACAGTGCTCACCCCTCCAACCCAGAAATAATAGGCAGAG
The DNA here is from genome assembly GCA_027917425.1 of Gastrophryne carolinensis. Classification (NCBI taxonomy): domain Eukaryota; kingdom Metazoa; phylum Chordata; class Amphibia; order Anura; family Microhylidae; genus Gastrophryne; species Gastrophryne carolinensis. The sequence continues at coordinate 615,340,736 of CM051235.1, forward strand.
ATCACAGTGCTCACCCCTCCAACCCAGAAATAATAGGCAGAGATCACAGTGCTCACCCCTCCAACCCAGAAATAATAGGCAGAGATCACAGTGCTCACCCCTCCAACCCAGAAATAATAGGCAGAGGTCACAGTGCTCACCCCTCCAACCCAGAAATAATAGGCAGAGATCACAGTGCTCACCCCTCCAACCCAGAAATAATAGGCAGAGATCACAGTGCTCACCCCTCTAACCCAGAAATAATAGGCAGAGATCACAGTACTCACTCCTCCAACCCAGAAATAATAGGCAGAGATCACAGTGCTCACCCCTCCAACACAGAAATAATAGGCAGAGATCACAGTGCTCACCCCTCCAACACAGAAATAATAGGCAGAGATCACAGTGCTCACCCCTCCAACCCAGAAATAATAGGCAGAGATCACAGTGCTCACCCCTCCAACACAGAAATAATAGGCAGAGATCACAGTGCTCACCCCTCCAACACAGAAATAATAGGCAGAGATCACAGTGCTCACCCCTCCAACCCAGAAATAATAGGCAGAGATCACAGTGCTCACCCCTCCAACACAGAAATAATAAGCAGAGATCACAGTGCTCACCCCTCCAACCCAGAAATAATAAGCAGAGATCACAGTGCTCACCCCTCTAACCCAGAAATAATAGGCAGAGATCACAGTGCTCACCCCTCCTACCCAGAAATAATAGGCAGAGATCACAGTGCTCACCCCTCCAACCCAGAAATAATAAGCAGAGATCACAGTGCTCACCCCTCTAACCCAGAAATAATAGGCAGAGATCACAGTGCTCACCCCTCCTACCCAGAAATAATAGGCAGAGATCACAGTGCTCACCCCTCCAACCCAGAAATAATAGGCAGAGATCACAGTGCTCACCCTCTAACCCAGAAATAATAGGCAGAGATCACAGTGCTCACCCCTCCAACCCAGAAATAATAGGCAGAGATCACAGTGCTCACCCCTCCAACCCAGGAATAATAGGCAGAGATCATAGTGCTCACCCCTCCAACCCAGAAATAATAGGCAGAGATCACAGTGCTCACCCCTCCAACCCAGAAATAATAGGCAGAGACCTCAGTACTCACCCCTCTAACCCAGAAATAATAGGCAGAGATCACAGTGCTCACCCCTCCAACCCAGAAATAATAGGCAGAGATCACAGTGCTCACCCCTCCAACCCAGAAATAATAGGCAGAGATCACAGTGCTCACCCCTCCAACCCAGATATAATAGGCAGAGATCACAGTGCTCACCCCTCCAACCCAGAAATAATAGGCAGAGATCACAGTGCTCACCCCTCCAACCCAGAAATAATAGGCAGAGATCACAGTGCTCACCCCTCTAACCCAGAAATAATAGGCAGAGATCACAGTACTCACTCCTCCAACCCAGAAATAATAGGCAGAGATCACAGTGCTCACCCCTCTAACCCAGAAATAATAGGCAGGGATCACAGTGCTCACCCCTCCAACCCAGAAATAATAGGCAGAGATCACAGTGCTCACCCCTCCAACCCAGAAATAATAGGCAGAGATCACAGTGCTCCAACCCAGAAATAATAGGCAGAGATCACAGTGCTCACCCCTCCAACCCAGAAATAATAAGCAGAGATTCCAGTGCTCACCCCTCCTACCCAGAAATAATAGGCAGAGATCACAGTGCTCACCCCTCCAACCCAGAAATAATAGGCAGAGATCACAGTGCTCACCCCTCTAACCCAGAAATAATAGGCAGAGATCACAGTGCTCACCCCTCTAACCCAGAAATAATAGGCAGAGATCACAGTGCTCACCCCTCCAACCCAGAAATAATAGGCAGAGATCACAGTGCTCACCCCTCCAACCCAGGAATAATAGGCAGAGATCACAGTGCTCACCCCTCCAACCCAGAAATAATAGGCAGAGATCACAGTGCTCACCCCTCCAACCCAGAAATAATAGGCAGAGATCACAGTGCTCACCCCTCCAACCCAGAAATAATAGGCAGGGATCACAGTGCTCACCCCTCCAACCCAGAAATAATAGGCAGAGATCACAGTGCTCACCCCTCCAACCCAGAAATAATAGGCAGGGATCACAGTGCTCACCCCTCCAACCCAGGAATAATAGGCAGGGATCACAGTGCTCACCCCTCCAACCCAGGAATAATAGGCAGAGATCACAGTGCTCACCCCTCCAACCCAGAAATAATAGGCAGGGATCACAGTGCTCACCCCTCCAACCCAGGAATAATAGGCAGAGATCACAGTGCTCACCCCTCTAACCCAGAAATAATAGGCAGAGATCACAGTGCTCACCCCTCCAACCCAGAAATAATAGGCAGAGATCACAGTGCTCACCCCTCCAACCCAGAAATAATAGGCAGGGATCACAGTGCTCACCCCTCCAACCCAGAAATAATAGGCAGAGATCACAGTGCTCACCCCTCTAACCCAGAAATAATAGGCAGAGATCACAGTGCTCACCCCTCCAACCCAAAAATAATAGGCAGAGATCACAGTGCTCACCCCTCTAACCCAGAAATAATAGGCAGGGATCACAGTGCTCACCCCTCCAACCCAGAAATAATAGGCAGAGATCACAGTGCTCACCCCTCCAACCCAGGAATAATAGGCAGAGATCACAGTCCTCACCCCTCTAACCCAGAAATAATAGGCAGGGATCACAGTGCTCACCCCTCCAACCCAGAAATAATAGGCAGAGATCACAGTGCTCACCCCTCCAACCCAGGAATAATAGGCAGAGATCACAGTGCTCACCCCTGCAACCCAGAAATAATAGGCAGAGATCACAGTGCTCACCCCTCCAACCCAGAAATAATAGGCAGAGATCACAGTGCTCACCCCTCTAACCCAGAAATAATAGGCAGAGATCACAGTGCTCACCCCTCCAACCCAGAAATAATAGGCAGAGATCACAGTGCTCACCCCTCCAACCCAGAAATAATAGGCAGAGATCACAGTACTCACTCCTCCAACCCAGAAATAATAGGCAGAGATCACAGTGCTCACCCCTCTAACCCAGAAATAATAGGCAGAGATCACAGTGCTCACCCCTCCAACCCAGAAATAATAGGCAGAGATCACAGTGCTCACCCCTCTAACCCAGAAATAATAGGCAGAGATCACAGTGCTCACCCCTCCAACCCAGGAATAATAGGCAGGGATCACAGTGCTCACCCCTCCATCCCAGGAATAATAGGCAGGGATCACAGTGCTCACCCCTCCATCCCAGGAATAATAGGCAGGGATCACAGTGCTCACCCCTCCATCCCAGAAATAATAGGCAGAGATCACAGTGCTCACCCCTGCAACCCAGAAATAATAGGCAGAGATCACAGTGCTCACCCCTCCAACCCAGGAATAATAGGCAGAGATCACAGTGCTCACCCCTCCATCCCAGAAATAATAGGCAGAGATCACAGTGCTCACCCCTCCAACCCAGAAATAATAGGCAGAGATCACAGTGCTCACCCCTCTAACCCAGAAATAATAGGCAGGGGTCACAGTGCTCACCCCTCCAACCCAGAAATAATAGGCAGAGATCACAGTGCTCACCCCTCCATCGCAGCAATAATAGGCAGAGATCACAGTGCTCACCCCTCTAACCCAGAAATAATAGGCAGAGATCACAGTGCTCACCCCTCCAACCCAAAAATAATAGGCAGAGATCACAGTGCTCACCCCTCCAACCCAGAAATAATAGGCAGAGATCACAGTGCTCACCCCTCCAACCCAGAAATAATAGGCAGAGATCACAGTGCTCACCCCTCTAACCCAGAAATAATAGGCAGAGATCACAGTGCTCACCCCTCCATCCCAGAAATAATAGGCAGAGATCACAGTGCTCACCCCTCCAACCCAGAAATAATAGGCAGAGATCACAGTGCTCACCCCTCTAACCCAGAAATAATAGGCAGAGATCACAGTGCTCACCCCTCCATCCCAGAAATAATAGGCAGAGATCACAGTGCTCACCCCTCCAACCCAGAAATAATAGGCAGAGATCACAGTGCTCACCCCTCCAACCCAGAAATAATAGGCAGAGATCACAGTGCTCACCCCTCCAACCCAGAAATAATAGGCAGAGATCACAGTGCTCACCCCTCCAACCCAGAAATAATAGGCAGAGATCACAGTGCTCACCCCTCTAACCCAGGAATAATAGGCAGAGATCACAGTGCTCACCCCTCCATCCCAGAAATAATAGGCAGAGATCACAGTGCTCACCCCTCCAACCCAGAAATAATAGGCAGAGATCACAGTGCTCACCCCTCCAACCCAGAAATAATAGGCAGAGATCACAGTACTCACCCCTCTAACCCAGAAATAATAGGCAGAGATCACAGTACTCACCCCTCCTGCCCAACCCCTAAATAAGTCATACAGCTCACCTGTAAAAATAATAACATCTACAGTGTTCACCCTGTAAGCCACATATAACAGGCAGAGTGCAAAACAGCTACCACCTATCTGCAAACAATAGACCAAATACATGCTAGTCACCCACTGCAATAATAATAGGCAAAGTGCCCAACCCTTCTCACCCATGCACAGACAATAGGCCATGTGCATGCTGGTTATCTTCCATTATAATAATAGGCAAAGTGCAGGACACTTACCACCCATACACAGACAATAGACCAAATGCAAGCCGGCAATCCCCCGCAATAATAATAGGTAAAGTGCCCAACTCCTACCACCCATCTACAGACGATAATCTAAGTGCATGCTGTTCACCTCCCACAATAAGAATAGGCAAAGTGGCCAACCCTTACTAACCATCTATTTAAAATAGGAACTTACTTGTGGTGGAAGTTGAGTTTGTAGGAGCACTCCGGGCACAGCCCTGTAAACAGGCAGCAACAGAAAGGTCATTTAACATAAAATCCAGGGGTGTCACCAGCCCTGGAAGATGCACAGCTCAGCCAAAGACACCCAGAGGTTTTCGGTTAGAAAAATATCACTATACAACTGACAGATAACACAATGTTAAAGCGGGCCTCTGGACTGGAGTGTCCCCTCACCCCCGCCTCCTGACTTGGGATGCCCCTCCAGGTACAAAAAAAATGGGATGCTCTTATTTGGGCAAAATACTTACCTTCCCATGCGGCGGCTGCACCTGGTTCTCTTTGCTGCATCTTTTAAAGCAGAACAAAACTCGCCTGGCACTCGGGCTGGCCCCTGGCCTTATCCCGAATCGGGATGCCCCACCGTTTTAAATAACATTGTGTTAACAGTGACTCAGGGCGCCTGTAAACACTCACCTTTCCCTGTTCCAACGGCACATGCGCAGGCTCTCGTCCAATGAGAGCTGCCTACCGTGACTATGTCATTTGGCGGGGGGCTCTCATTGTTGTGAATGGGAAGCGCAAGTGGCCACATCCTCTGCATCCCCGGTGGCGTCTGTGGGCTCCCCTCTTCCGGTCATTCAGAGAGGCTGGGACAGGAGCGCACACGCCGCAGGGGATGTGGCAGCAGAGCGAGCTCCCCATTGAAGTCAATGAGAGTCATTTGCTGAATGACATAGTTACAGTAAGAACAAGTTTATCATTTCTGGGGCCCCGTGCCAAGTTGTGTCTGGGGGCCCTAATCAAGGACAAATTTTGTATAGCGAAATACAATAGTAATGCAACTTCTTGGGGATGTCGCCACGGCCTGCTCATGCACCGTGGGAGCGCGAGGGAACCGAGGGGGGGCTCATGGCGTGGTCCGCTCATGGTACAGGGCGTGGTCCGCTCATGGCGCAGGGCGTGGTCCGCTCACGACGCAGAGCGCGGTCCGCTCACGGCGCAGGGCGCGGTCCGCTCACGGCGCAGGGCCTCGTCCGCTCAATGGCACAGGGCCTCGTCCGCTCAATGGCACAGGGCCTCGTCCGCTCAATGGCACAGGGCCTCGTCCGCTCATGGCACAGGGCCTCGTCCGCTCAATGGCACAGGGCCTCGTCCGCTCAATGGCACAGGGCCTCGTCCGCTCATGGCGTCATCCGCTCATGGCACAGGGCGTCGTCCGCTCATGGCACAGGGCGTCGTCCGCTCATGGCACAGGGCCTCGTCCGCTCATGGCACAGGGCCTCGTCCGCTCATGGCACAGGGCCTCGTCCGCTCATGGCACAGGGCCTCGTCCTCTCATGGTGTCATCCGCTCATGGCACAGGGTCTCGTCCGCTCATGGCGTCGTCCGCTCATGGCACAGGGCATCATCCGCTCATGGCGTCATCCGCTCATGGCACAGGGCCTCGTCCACTCATGGCACAGGGCCTCGTCCTCTCATGGCGTCATCCGCTCATGGCACAGGGTCTCGTCCGCTCATGGCGTCATCCGCTCATGGCACAGTGCGTCGTCCGCCCCTGGCACAGGGCGTCGTCCGCTCATGGCACAGGGCCTCGTCCGCTCATGGCACAGGGCCTCGTCCGCTCATGGCACAGGGCCTCGTCCGCTCATGGCACAGGGCCTCGTCCGCTCATGGCACAGGGCCTCGTCCGCTCATGGCACAGGGCCTCGTCCGCTCATGGCACAGGGCCTCGTCCGCTCATGGCACAGGGCCTCGTCCGCTCATGGCACAGGGCCTCGTCCGCTCATGGCACAGGGCCTCGTCCGCTCATGGCACAGGGCCTCGTCCGCTCATGGCACAGGGCCTCGTCCGCTCGTGGCGTCATCCGCTCATGGCACAGGGCGTCGTCCGCTCATGGCACAGGGCGTCGTCCGCTCATGGCACAGGGCCTCGTCCGCTCATGGCACAGGGCCTCGTCCGCTCATGGCACAGGGCCTCGTCCGCTCATGGCACAGGGCCTCGTCCGCTCATGGCACAGGGCCTCGTCCGCTCATGGCACAGGGCCTCGTCCGCTCATGGCACAGGGCCTCGTCCGCTCATGGCACAGGGCGCCGTCCGCTCATGGCGTCATCCGCTCATGGCACAGGGCATCATCCGCTCATGGCGTCATCCGCTCATGGCACAGGGCCTCGTCCGCTCTTGGCACAGGGCCTCGTCCGCTCATGGCACAGGGCCTCGTCCGCTCATGGCACAGGGCCTCGTCCGCTCATGGCACAGGGCCTCGTCCGCTCATGGCACAGGGCCTCGTCCGCTCATGGCACAGGGCCTCGTCCGCTCATGCCGTCATCCGCTCATGGCACAGGGCATCGTCCGCTCATGGCACAGGGCCTCGTCCGCTCATGACACAGGGCTTCGTCCGCTCATGGCACAGGGCCTCGTCCGCTCATGGCACAGGGCCTCGTCCGCTCATGGCACAGGGCCTCGTCCGCTCATGGCGTCATCCGCTCATGGCACAGGGCCTCGTCCGCTCATGGCGTCATCCGCTCATGGCACAGGGCCTCGTCCGCTCTTGGCACAGGGCCTCGTCCGCTCATGGCACAGGGCCTCGTCCGCTCATGGCACAGGGCCTCGTCCGCTCATGGCACAGGGCCTCGTCCGCTCATGGCACAGGGCGCCGTCCGCTCATGGCACAGGGCGCCGTCCGCTCATGGCACAGGGCGCCGTCCGCTCATGGCGTCATCCGCCCATGGCACAGGGCATCATCCGCTCATGGCGCCATCCGCTCATGGCACAGGGCCTCGTCTGCTCATGGCACAGGGCCTCGTCCGCTCATGGCACAGGGCCTCGTCCGCTCATGGCGTCATCCGCTCATGGCACAGGGCATCGTCCGCTCATGGCACAGGGCCTCGTCCGCTCATGGCACAGGGCCTCGTCCGCTCATGGCACAGGGCGTCGTCCGCTCATGGCACAGGGCGTCGTCCGCTCATGGCACAGGGCCTCGTCCGCTCATGGCACAGGGCCTCGTCCGCTCATGGCACAGGGCTTCGTCCGCTCATGGCACAGGGCCTCGTCCGCTCATGGCACAGGGCGTCGTCCGCTCATGGCACAGGGCCTCGTCCGCTCATGGCACAGGGCTTCGTCCGCTCATGGCACAGGGCCTCGTCCGCTCATGGCACAGGGCCTCGTCCGCTCATGGCACAGGGCGCCGTCCGCTCATGGCGTCATCCGCTCATGGCACAGGGCATCATCCGCTCATGGCGTCATCCGCTCATGGCACAGGGCCTCGTCCGCTCATGGCACAGGGCCTCGTCCGCTCATGGCACAGGGCCTCGTCCGCTCATGGCACAGGGCCTCGTCCGCTCATGGCACAGGGCGCCGTCCGCTCATGGCGTCATCCGCTCATGGCACAGGGCATCATCCGCTCATGGCGTCATCCGCTCATGGCACAGGGCCTCGTCCGCTCTTGGCACAGGGCCTCGTCCGCTCATGGCACAGGGCCTCGTCCGCTCATGGCACAGGGCCTCGTCCGCTCATGGCACAGGGCCTCGTCCGCTCATGGCACAGGGCCTCGTCCGCTCATGGCACAGGGCCTCGTCCGCTCATGCCGTCATCCGCTCATGGCACAGGGCATCGTCCGCTCATGGCACAGGGCCTCGTCCGCTCATGACACAGGGCTTCGTCCGCTCATGGCACAGGGCCTCGTCCGCTCATGGCACAGGGCCTCGTCCGCTCATGGCACAGGGCCTCGTCCGCTCATGGCGTCATCCGCTCATGGCACAGGGCCTCGTCCGCTCATGGCGTCATCCGCTCATGGCACAGGGCCTCGTCCGCTCTTGGCACAGGGCCTCGTCCGCTCATGGCACAGGGCCTCGTCCGCTCATGGCACAGGGCCTCGTCCGCTCATGGCACAGGGCGCCGTCCGCTCATGGCACAGGGCGCCGTCCGCTCATGGCACAGGGCGCCGTCCGCTCATGGCACAGGGCGCCGTCCGCTCATGGCGTCATCCGCCCATGGCACAGGGCATCATCCGCTCATGGCGCCATCCGCTCATGGCACAGGGCCTCGTCTGCTCATGGCACAGGGCCTCGTCCGCTCATGGCACAGGGCCTCGTCCGCTCATGGCGTCATCCGCTCATGGCACAGGGCATCGTCCGCTCATGGCACAGGGCCTCGTCCGCTCATGGCACAGGGCCTCGTCCGCTCATGGCACAGGGCGTCGTCCGCTCATGGCACAGGGCGTCGTCCGCTCATGGCACAGGGCCTCGTCCGCTCATGGCACAGGGCCTCGTCCGCTCATGGCACAGGGCTTCGTCCGCTCATGGCACAGGGCCTCGTCCGCTCATGGCACAGGGCGTCGTCCGCTCATGGCACAGGGCCTCGTCCGCTCATGGCACAGGGCTTCGTCCGCTCATGGCACAGGGCCTCGTCCGCTCATGGCACAGGGCCTCGTCCGCTCATGGCACAGGGCGCCGTCCGCTCATGGCGTCATCCGCTCATGGCACAGGGCATCATCCGCTCATGGCGTCATCCGCTCATGGCACAGGGCCTCGTCCGCTCATGGCACAGGGCCTCGTCCGCTCATGGCGTCATCCGCTCATGGCACAGGGCATCATCCGCTCATGGCACAGGGCGTCGTCCGCTCATGGCGTCGTCCGCTCATGGCACAGGGCCTCGTCCGCACAGGGCGTCGTCCGCTCATGGCACAGGGCCTCGTCCGCTCATGGCACAGGGCCTCGTCCGCTCATGGCACAGGGCCTCGTCCGCTCATGGCACAGGGCCTCGTCCGCTCATGGCACAGGGCCTCGTCCGCTCATGGCACAGGGCCTCGTCCGCTCATGGCACAGGGCCTCGTCCGCTCATGGCACAGGGCCTCGTCCGCTCATGGCACAGGGCCTCGTCCGCTCATGGCGTCATCCGCTCATGGCACAGGGCCTCGTCCGCTCATGGCGTCATCCGCTCATGGCACAGGGCCTCGTCCGCTCATGGCGTCATCCGCTCATGGCACAGGGCCTCGTCCGCTCATGGCACAGGGCCTCGTCCGCTCAATGGCACAGGGCCTCGTCCGCTCAATGGCGTCATCCGCTCATGGCACAGGGCCTCGTCCGCTCATGGCACAGGGCCTCGTCCGCTCATGGCACAGGGCCTCGTCCGCTCATGGCGTCGTCCGCTCATGGCACAGGGCCTCGTCTGCTCATGGCACAGGGCCTCGTCCGCTCATGGCACAGGGCCTCATCCGCTCATGGCACAGGGCCTCGTCCGCTCATGGCACAGGGCGCCGTCCGCTCATGGCGTCATCCGCTCATGGCACAGGGCATCATCCGCTCATGGCGTCATCCGCTCATGGCACAGGGCCTTGTCTGCTCATGGCACAGGGCCTCGTCCACTCATGGCACAGGGCCTCGTCCGCTCATGGCGTCATCCGCTCATGGCACAGGGCATCATCCGCTCATGGCACAGGGCCTCGTCCGCTCATGGCACAGGGCCTCGTCCGCTCATGGCGTCGTCCGCTCATGGCACAGGGCCTCGTCCGCTCATGGCACAGGGCCTCGTCCGCTCATGGCACAGGGCCTCGTCCGCTCATGGCGTCGTCCGCTCATGGCACAGGGCGCTGTCCGCTCATGGCGCAGGGCGTCATCCGCTCATGGGACAGGGCGTCATCCGCTCATGGGACAGGGCGTCATCTGCTCATGGGACAGGGCGTCATCCGCTCATGGGACAGGGCGTCATCCGCTCATGGGACAGTTTTGGGCAAGTACCAAAACCCAGGATAGTCAAAATACTAGGTTTTGGTCCACTTTAAACATTGGAGGCCCTGGAGCCCAGGTTCCACTCCTTGGGGCAGACCGAATTGGGATTTTGAACCCCCCCAGCGCCAGTTTCACTCACCTTCTCTGGCCGCACCTCAGCTCACCTCTAGCCGTGTGAGCGCCCGGCCTTTCTCAATTGGTGGCGTGGGAATGCCACGGCTGCTAGGTGGGTATGGGACGTGGCTGGTAACGCGGCCTGGGGGTGTGTACCGCTCGGGTTCCTGTGTGTTGTTCCTCTTTAATGTAAGGGAGAGCCTTAGACCCTGTTCACACCTCTGCGCTTTCTCTGCGTTGTTGCGCTGCGTTGCCAAGCAGTTACAACGCAGAGGAAACACTGCACATTATTCTGGATGGAATAGTTCACACATCTGCGCTGTGTTGCTCAATGCATTAAAAAAGCTCTGCAGACATGTTTTCAGCGCAGCGCTGTAACAGCGCAGGTCAATAGAAGTCTATGGCAATGCATGTAGAACACAGTGTGTGCGCGTTGCGCTTGCGTTGCCATAGACTTTACCATTTACCTATTATGCAAAAAAAAGTTTTCTTTTAAAAAACGCATTGCTAATGCATCAAAAGCGCAGCGTTTGTTTTGATACAATGCCTCTCACATTTACACAACACTTGTTCTTAAGAAAACGGAGAGAGGTGTGAATAGAGCTTTATTGAATTGAGGCCATTGCCTGGATAATGCCTTTGACTGTCAGGGCAGTGGAGTAAACAAAGTTTTATTTTTGACTGTAGGTCTGCTTTAAATCCCTTCCAGTTTGTTATTGTGTATGTAGGGACACCCCCACATTGCAGTTTCTAGGTGGGACGCTTCATTAGGGAAAGCAGCAAGTAACAGCAGGAGGATGGTGCCCCGAGCGCCTCGTGTTTATACAGGTGGAGGCACTGTCATGACAGGCGGGGGGGGGGGGGGGGGGGCGACACCGGGGGGGGGGGGGGGGGGGCGCCATCAGCTCCCTCCCTCCCTCCTTTCTGACAAGTTCAAGCAGCCGCCTCCACTGCCAGTGATAAGAAAGCTAAAGCTGCTTTATTCTGGCCCGGCTCCGGCTTCTATGGTTACAGAGGGGGCCCCTCAGCGGTGTTCCACAATGAGCTTATTTCTCGAAAAAGGCTTCCTAATGGGCATCCGGACTTGGGATGCCCCTCAGTGTAATAGGAAACTGAAAGCCTGACCTTCATCATCATTTAATGAAAAGCCCAAACCCTTAAAAAACTATTCCCCAGCATCTAAAATTAATATATTTTAAGATTTTAGTCGCTTACTTTTTATTCTTTTCCCCCACTGGGCTGCAACTCTGTTCAGGACTCTAGGATACGGGTGCCGCCATCTTGCCTCAGAAGCATCACAGACTGAGGAGAGGAGAGTGGGATTAACTGCAGGGGGCAGGTGATAGCTGTGCTTTGCAAAGACAGAGCAGAGCTGGGGTCAGGGAAAGGACAGCAATCCCAGAATGCAGAGCTGCACAGTCAGAAGACACTTCCTGATGCTCCATGAGCCGCCATCTTGGATGTTTTAAGGCTCATAACATGCAGTAGATGCAGGTAGGATGATTTTTAATGCGAGCAATCTGTATGTACAGAGTGTGGGAAACGTATAAGATAGGCTCTTATTCAGGGTGAAGGTCCGGATTAATGTGGGCAATCTGTATGTACAGGGTGTGGGAAACATATAAGATAGGCTCTTATTCAGGGTGAAGGTCCGGATTAATGTGAGCAATCTGTATGTACAGAGTGTGGGAAACATATAAGATAGGCTCTTATTCAGGGTGAAGGTCCGGATTAATGTGAGCAATCTGTATGTACAGGGTGTGGGAAACATATAAGATAGGCTCTTATTCAGGGTGAAGGTCCGGATTAATGTGAGCAATCTGTATGTACAGAGTGTGGGAAACATATAAGATAGGCTCTTATTCAGGGTGAAGGCCTGGTTAATGTGGGCAATCTGTATGTACAGGGTGTGGGAAACATATAAGATAGGCTCTTATTCAGGGTGAAGGTCCGGATTAATGTGGGCAATCGCCACGCAATGTGTCCGGTGGTGGGCCGCTGTAGGAGGGCCTGGAGCTCTGTACAATTGGTGATATGAACTATTTACTAATTATTTGATTGGTTGATTTGGTTCCGTGCTTATTAGCTTTGCTTTCTATGCACTTTCAGCACTTTACTTGTAGTCAGTACTTGTTATCTGATATTTTATTCAGCACTGACACTTTCTGTCCTTCTTGGCACATAAGACACTTTATTAACAATTGAATAAATTAATTAATAAAAATAAATATAAATATATATATATATATATATATATATATATATATATATATATATATATAGTATGTTTTTTAATTGAGTCTTTTATGTTGTTTTGTTTAATATGATCTGAAATAAACTCAATATTTTATTTATCCATACTACACCCTAACAAGGGAATATCAGCAGGGGCTCTGGTCAAATGTTGTGTCAAAAATGTCACTAGTTCAGAGGGTTTCGGTCCGCTTTAAGCACTTACTTAGCTTCACAAGAGCGTTCCTCTTCTCTCCTTGCTCCATATAAGCAAAGTTCACCTCCCAGCTCTTCAGGCCTTCCTTCTCATCACAGCGCTTGTTTCCGCAGGAGAACTGACCTGACGGTAGAAGAAAAGAGAACTTCACAGCGGCACATGGAATGTAAATTTCCAAAATTCAAGAAGACCAAAACCCTTTTTCACCTGGCCCCAGAGTCTAGAGACGGGTGCCTTCCTGTCTCGGGGGCATTCACCACTAACATAATTAGTTAGCGCTTCATGAAAAATCTTAAAAGTGGCCCGAAACAGATGGGCAGGCTGATTCATTACTAGCGCCAGGTACCGACAGACGAGGCATTGAGAGCGGCCGCTAGTAGTCGCTGTGCTCGGCCGTGGTTCTTTGATTCAGAGGGTCGAATAATTAAAAAAAATTAAAAAAATAAAACCCTGTTTAAAAGAGAAGAAAAGGGATCGGCCATTGAAATGTATGCGAGAGCGACAGGTAATATCAGGAAGCCAGAGCGCCGGCAGTATACGGTAAGACCGTGCGATGATGAATCGGTCGCTACGTGTCGCTGTTATAGTCGCTCACCAGATTTGCTTTGATAAATGTGGTATTGCGTACGTCACCGTTTGCTACCTGTCGCCGCCAGTCGTTACCTGGCGCTATGACTTGATGAATAAAGCCCATAGTGTCTATAAAAGACGCTAGGTGTGGGTAAATACCCACCCTTGGGGTGAAGAAGACCCTCTCCTCCAGCATGCTCACCCTATTGGCAAACAAATATTAGTAAATCAGGTTATGTTCGCACACCTTAATACACCATCAATATAAAGAAAGCGTAGTAAGAAAAATGAACGGGGTTCAAGGTATAGCTACCGTGTTTCCCCGAAAATAAGACCTACTCCGAAAATAAGGCCTACTGTGCTTTTAGCATGAAGGCTAAATATAAGACCTTCCCCCGAAAATAAGACCTCCCCCCAAAATACCGTATTTACAAGCTGAAAGGCGGGAGCGAGGCCGATGTGAGTGCCGCAGGGTTGTAGCTGCTGTCATGCGGGAGGGCGGCGAATGAGCATCCGATGTGCAGGAGGGCGGGTGGTGACACTGGCCAATCGGAGTTCTGACGTTTGCATAGCTCGCGACTGGGCAGGACAATCACGGATTGGTGAGTTATGTCCCGCCCCCTCAGGAAATGTCCCGGAATGCCATTGGAGCAGAGTGCAGGGTCGCAGGAGGCATAAGGCCATGTGAGGCCGCAGCGGCGGCGCCAGTCTCTTTCGCCTGACAGAGCGGGGCCGGCTAGCTGCGGGAGTTGGGGGGGGGTCCCAGCAGCTGATCCACCAATGAATGAGGCGGCACAGGCTGAGGGCCTTCTGATCACCCGCCCCACTGTCTGATCGCTCACTGGACCGAGTGCTTGCTGGAGAGGCTGAGGTTATGTCTGGTTATGCTGGTTTGTCATGGCAACTACTACTGTTTAACAGTTAATAAATTTCCTTTTTTTGTGAATGCATGTGGATTCTTCTTCATGGAAAAATGTAAGACATCCCCTGAAAATAAGACCTAGCACATCTTTGGGAGCAAAAATTAATATAAGACACTGTCTTATTTTCGGGGAAACGGGGTATATGTGTATTTATTATTATGGAATGTATGTTATATCAATGACATGGGATTTTACTATGGTTTTAACTGTTTTGATATATGAATAAATACATGGTTTTAATTTTAAAAATGATCACTATCATGTTTTTTCTACAGAGTGGGGTCACGCTCATAGGCTTACAAAATAGCAGTAACCAAACCCTATACTATATCTATATGTGCCTGCTCACAGCACAATTGACCATATACTGAATTTGAAGAGTGCTATAGCTAATGGACACCCAACATAATATATGCAAACAAAGTGACCGATTTAATATATGTGATACCATAAAATATACAATAAGCAAGAGAACGGTTATTAATATTGTGAAAGGAGCTGATACATGCGATGGTCAAAAATGATACAATATACGTATAAGCAAGAGGGCCTGTGTGTCATAGAAAACAAAGTACATAAGTAAACAAGATTGATTCTCACTTCATAGTGATATCAGTGTATAAGACATATTATGACACATAGGCCCATAGAGAATACAAACCAGGCACCAATGTCAGCAATATAAAGATAAAGCTTAAACCGGACCTTCAGCGTGATTTAATGAAAAGCCCAAACCCTTAAACTATTCCCCAGCATCTAAAATTCATATATTTTAAGTTTTTAGTCACTTTCTTTCCCCCACTGGTCTGCAACTCTGTTCAGGACTATAGGATACGGGCGCCGCCATCTTTCCTCAGAAGCATCACATTTACTGGGGAGGGGAGAGCGGGATAAAGTGCAGGGGGTGGGGTTATAGCTGCGCTTTGCACAGACAGAGCAGAGCTGGGGTCAGGAAAAGGTCAGCAATCCCAGAATGACAGAATGGCAGAAGACACTTCCTGTTTGCAGGCTGCCTGCCATCTTGGATGTTTAAAGGCTCATACTATTCAGTAGATGCCGGTAGGATGATTTTTAATGTGAGCAATCTGTATGTACAGGGTGTGGGAAACATATAAGATAGGCTCTTATTCAGGGTGAGGGGCCGGATTAATGTGAGCAATCTGTATGTACAGGGGGAAACATATAAGATAGGCTCTTATTCAGGGTGAAGGTCCGGATTAATGTGGGCAATCTGTATGTACAGGGTGTGGGAAACATATAAGATAGGCTGTTATTCAGGGTGAAGGTCCGGATTAATGTGGGCAATCTGTATGTACAGGGCGGGAAACATATAAGATAGACTCTTATTCAGGGTGAGGGGCCGGATTAATGTGAGCAATCTGTATGTACAGGGGGAAACATATAAGATAGGCTCTTATTCAGGGTGAAGGTCCGGATTAATGTGGGCAATCTGTATGTACAGGGGGGGGAAACATATAAGATTGGCTCTTATTCAGGGTGAAGGTCCAGATTAATGTGGGCAATCTGTATGTACAGGGTGTGGGAAACATATAAGATAGGCTCTTATTCAGGGTGAAGGTCCGGATTAATGTGGGCAATCTGTATGTACAGGGTGTGGGAAACATATAAGATAGGCTGTTATTCAGGGTGAAGGTCCGGATTAATGTGGGCAATCTGTATGTACAGGGGGGGAAACATATAAGATAGGCTCTTATTCAGGGTGAAGGTCCGGATTAATGTGGGCAATCTGTATGTACAGGGTGTGGGAAACATACAAGATAGGCTCTTATTCAGGGTGAAGGTCCGGATTAATGTGGGCAATCTGTATGTACAGGGTGTGGGAAACATATAAGATAGGCTCTTATTCAGGGTGAAGGTCCGGATTAATGTGGGCAATCTGTATGTACAGGGCGGGAAACATATAAGATAGACTCTTATTCAGGGTGAAGGTCCGGATTAATGTGGGCAATCTGTATGTACAGGGTGTGGGAAACATATAAGATAGGCTGTTATTCAGGGTGAAGGTCCGGATTAATGTGGGCAATATGTATGTACAGGGCGGGAAACATATAAGATAGACTCTTATTCAGGGTGAAGGTCCGGATTAATGTGGGCAATCTGTATGTACAGGGTGTGGGAAACATATAAGATAGGCTGTTATTCAGGGTGAAGGTCTGGATTAATGTGGGCAATCTGTATGTACAGGGTGTGGGAAACATATAAGATAGACTCTGTAGCGATAACCTTTATCGCCGGAGGGCTTCACCGCCCGAGACGTCCTTTTCCCAATCGTAAGAGGTGCTGCTGGAATTCCAGAGTCGTCCGTGAGGAACCAGGAACAGCCCTTACAAGGGCTAGTGAATTGTAATATAGCGTTTCCCCCAATAAGAGACAGAACTCAGTATTGAGGGTGAAGATGAACTCTATTAGTGCCACACTGTGCCTTATATGCAAGGCTCCATGCAAGGGGACCTCCCCCGTGGACCTCATGACAAATACACAGACCAATAGCAGCAGGGCACACAATCCCTCAACTCTGCCGGTGACGCAATCAGCAAAACAATAGGCGTCTGTAATACAATCAGAACAATGCCATTGTCTGTGACGTAATCAATTAACACAATGGCAGTTTATAATACAATCCAAACTACAATGACATTGCCTGTAACAGTATCAAAATACAATGACATTGTCTGGAACCTAATTAAGAAAAGGCCAGTGAATGACCCGGTGGGCAATCGAATAGTGATGACATCCAAAAGGCAGAGTGTCTGTCACAGACTCTTATTCAGGGTGAAGGTCCGGATTAATGTGGGCAATCTGTATGTACAGGGGGGGAAACATATAAGATAGGCTCTTATTCAGGGTGAAGGTCCGGATTAATGTGGGCAATCTGTATGTACAGGGGGGGAAACATATAAGATAGGGTCTTATTCAGGGTGAAGGTCCGGATTAATGTGAGCAATCTGTATGTACAGGGTGTGGGAAACATATAAGATAGACTCTTATTCAGGGTGAAGGTCCGGATTAATGTGGGCAATATGTATGTACAGGGTGTGGGAAACATATAAAATAGACTCTTATTCAGGGTGAAGGTCTGGATTAATGTGAGTAATCTGTATGTACAGGGTGGGGGAAACATAATATAGGCTCTTATTCAGGGTGAAGGTCCAGATTAACATAACAAATGCGGTGGGGATATATATAAAGCTGCCACCATTGCGTGCTGGAGCCGCCGGGAAGCCTCGTGTAAGCTGCTAGATCCATGTCCTGCCCTGGGAGGAGAGATCACAGTGGCTTGCAGCAGATTAACCTAAAAAGGCTCCAGTGTAAGTAGCCAATGGGCAGCTGTACAGGACCCCCCCCCCCCCCCCCTTCTGCGGGTTTTAGGTCGCCAACATATGCCAGCACTTAGAACCGTACAAGAACCAACACACAGCAGCATTCACATTACTCCGACTGATACGCCACCCTATGGCCCACCAGAGGTTCTGGTCTCATCACGTGTCATGGCTTTTGTCCTTCATGTCCTGTCCGGCTCATCGTGTGCGATATTGACTCCCATGGCTGGATTCTTGGAACGCCAAAGCGGCGCTTTACCCGGTAAATCCCAGAGAAAGCACAACCTGTACGCTGACAGAGCTGATAGCGTCACACTTCTGATCCCATTAGGGCGTGACGATGGGGATGCCTATGGTCAGTAATAGCACCTGAGAAAGCCAGTCACATGACTAGCGAAACGCCTCGCAGCAAGTCCAGTTGTTTTGAAGTATTGAGAAGTAGAAAGCAAGATAAAGAGATTAACACCTACCGGGAAAGATTTAAAGAGGACTTTCACTCTGAATAAGAGCCTATCTTATATGTTTCCCCCCTGTACATACAGATTGCTCACATTAATCCGGACCTTCACCCTGAATAAGAGTCTATCTTATATGTTTCACACACCCTGTACATACAGATTGCCCACATTAATCAGGACCTTCACTCTGAACAAGAGTCTATCTTATATGTTTCCCACACCCTGTACATACAGATTGCCCACATTAATCAGGACCTTCACTCTGAACATGAGTCTATCTTATATGTTTCCCACACCCTGTACATACAGATTGCCCACATTAATCCGGACCTTCACCCTGAATAAGAGTCTATCTTAAATGTTTCCCCCTGTACATACAGATTGCTCACATTAATCCGGACCTTCACCCTGAATAAGAGCCTATCTTATATGTTTCCCACACCCTGTACATACAGATTGCTCACATTAGAAATCATCCAACCTGCATCTACTGCATTTTCTGAGCCTTTCCAAGATGGAGGCCCACAGAGTCTCAGGCTGCCTGCAGACAGGAAGCGTCTTCTGACTGTGCCGCTCTGCATTCTGGGATTGCTGTCCTTTTCCTGCCCCCAGCTCTGCACAGCTATAACCCCGCCCCCTGCCCCCTCTCTCTACTCAGTAGGTGATGCTTCTAAGGCAAGATGGCGGCGCCCGTATCCTAGAGTCCTGAACAGAGTTGCAGCCCAGCGGGGAAAGAATAATAAGGCCTCGATTCAATAAAGGTAGAAAAAAATTCTCATGGTAGTAAAAGATTCAATTCATGAGAAAAAAGCCTGAGAATGTCCCTGTTACTGAATCACCAGATAGGGAGACAATGAAAGTCAATGGCACTTTTTTACTCCCAAGAAAAGTAGAGAACTGTTTCCTCCTTTCTACACTGTAGTAAAAGCTGCCATTGACTTTCATTGTATTTTTATCTAGTGATTCAGTAACAGCGACATTCTCAGGCTTTTTTCCCATGAATTGAATTTTTTACTACCATGAGAATTTTTTTCTACCTGTATTGAATCGAGGCCTAAGTTACTTAGTTACATAGTTAATACGGTTGAAATAAGACATATGTCCATTAAGTTCAACTTAGGGTGTTGGGGTAGGGGAAGTTATGTTTTTCTTTTTTTACTGATAACCGCTAATAGTAACTGTTAATGTTATTTTCTTCTAAATAAGCATCTCATCCTTTTTTGAAGCTGTCAGCGGTTGATGCTGTAACAAGCTTCTGTGGGAGGCTATTCCATAGATTTATAGTTCTTATGGTAAAGAATGATTGTCGCCTCCGGAGATTACGTTTCTTTTTTTCCAATGGAAGGGAGCGCCCCCTTGTCTTTAGAGAGGATTTTACCTGAAATAGTGTTCCCCCATATTTTTGTAATGGCCATTTATATATTTATACAAGTTAATCATGTCCCCCCCTCAGTCGTCTCCTCTCGAGACTAAACAGATTTAATTCTCGCAATCTCTCCTCATAACTAAGATCTTTCATTCCTCTGATTAGTTTGGTGGCTCCTCTGCTCCCTTTCCATAGTCAGAGCGTCCTTTCTATGAATGGGAGCCCAGACCTGGACGGCATATTCCAGGTGAGGGCGTGCCAGTGCCTTGTATAGAGGCAAAATTACTCACCTATCCCGTGATTCCAGGCCTCTATTAATGCATGATAATATCTTGTTGGCCTTGGAAGCAGCTGCTTGGCATTGTATGCTGTTATTTAACCTGTGATCTACCAGTACCCCCAGCGACTAAAAACTCAAAATATATTAATTTAAATTTTAGATGCCGGGGAATAGTTTTTAAAGCGGTTGGGCTTTTCATTAAAGTGGACCAAAACCCAGGATTTTGACTATCCAGGGTTTTGGTCCACTCCCCCGGGGCACCCTGATCGGTGGTGCCCCACTATGTGAAACCCCCTGGATCAACCCACCTCAACGCGGTCCTACGGCGCATGCGCGACCGCTCGTCTAATCAGCGCGCTCTGAGCCGCTGAGCTATGGACGTCTAACCCGACGTCTAAGCTCAGCGGCCCTGAGCGCGCTGGTGGCCGTATCTCACGCTTCCCTCTAACAGGGAGCGAGCCTGCGCCGGCCATTCACGGATGGTGCCCTGCTAGAGGGATGCCGCTCGCAAGTGCAGCTAGGATTCCAGCAGGTTGCTCTAGGTGCACCGTGGGCTTGAGGAGAGGTAAGTGACCTTGGCAACCTTTGGGTTTCACACAGCGGGGCACCCGGAGCCGGGATAGTGAAGATCCACAGTTTTGATCCACTTTCATATATTTAGAAAATGAAAAGTGGTACTTGATGGAAAAATGTTGGGAACCCCTGCTTTAGATATTAGCTGCTGCCTATAATAATGGCACTCCACTGTGTATATATAAAATCTAGTATATATAGTATTTAACAGTATATATATATATATATATATATATATATATATATATATAATACTTGTATAATCTACTGGCTCAATTTCAGTAAGAGATTCCCTCTTGTGACCTTTTTAAGCCCTTCTTGTCATGATGCCATGAAAAGCTTGAGTGCGTTTCGGCACCCCCAAGTCTTCCTTCCATGACTTGGAAGAAGGAGACTCTTCATTGTCTGGATGTAAGATCTAAACCACACTGTTATTTACCTCTACAGTAACGGGCAGATGTCCAAAAGCAGAAGCGCGTCATGCCCATAACAGGATTATAGATGTCGCTGTGATACAAGGACAAGTCCGGTCAGGATACAGATTGGCAGCACAGATACAGGGGAGGAGGAGCCACATACATTATCCTTTGACATATGGCTTCCTAACCAGCCCTGGCCACCCACAATGGTGATAGGCCGTATATTTGCTGGGGACCAGTATGGCTGCTCGGCACCGTCCATGTTTCTGCCTGATCTTTTCTAAAAAGCATGTGAGGATTGTCTAATCTGCTTATAGAAGACAGGCGCTTATCCTGTTCAGCATCTGACTCGTAACTCCGCTGAGAACGTCAGTCTCCATTATGCGCGAGCCAATGACTTTCAAGGATAGGAAACGGCGACACGTACTGCACGCTGCCTATAGAACAGGGGTGTGTACCCCCTTTTCAAGTAATGGGGGGACATTGTCTTATAGTTCCACCCCAATGAGAGAAAATCTAAGCAGAGAAAATGCAAAAAGTGGACCAACACCCATGATTTTGACTATCCTGGGTTTTGGTCCACTTGGTCCCGATCGGGGTGCCCCGCTGTGTGAAACCCCCCAGAAAGCCCCAAAATCTCCCCGCCGCTGCCAATCCCCGCCAACGTCCAGGCGGGGGACAGGAACGTCCAAGCCGCTTCCGCCGCCGGCCATTCACAGAGGGCCGGCGCGGGCACGTCTGGAGGGGCACGCGGGAGGCGGTGGCGGATCAGGTAAGATCTTTTTGGGGTTTCTGGGGGGTTTCACCGAGATCCGGATGTCCCGCGGGGTGGGAGGTGATCGGCCCGGGAATCTTATAGATTTCCGGGCCGATCACCCCTGGGTGTTGGTCCACTTTAAAGGGATGGTCCAGGCGATAATAAGGCAACAATGAGCTCACATGAAGCCCTAGACCTACACCCCAAGAAACTCCAACAAAGTACCCACTAGTGATAAGAAACTCCAAACAAGTACCCCCTAGCGACAAGAAGCGCCAACCAAGTAGCCCCTAGCGACAAGAAACTCCAACCAAGTACCCCCTAGCAACAAGAAGCTCCAACCAAGTATCCCTAGCGACAAGAAGCTCCAACCAAGTACCCCCTAGTGACAAGAAACTCCAAGCAAGTACCTCCTAGCGACAAGAAACTCCAACCAAGTACCCCCTAGAGACAAGAAACTCCAACCAAGTACCCCCTAGCAACAAGAAACTCCAACCAAGTACCCCCTAGCAACAAGAAACTCCAACCAAGTACCCCCTAGCAACAAGAAACTCAAACCAAGTACCCCCTAGCAACAAGAAACTCTAACCATGTACCCCCTAGAGACATAAACTCCAACCAAGTACCCAGTAGCAACAAGAAACTCCAACCAAGTACCCCCTAGCGACAAGAAACTCCAAACAAGTATCCCCCCTAGCGACAAGAAAGTAAAACAAAGTACCCCCAGGGAGGGGATAACTGTTACCAAATAAGTAGGCCACAGGCCTTTAAAGTAGGAAGAAATAATGTATTACTGTTAAAATGATATGGTAAACCCATCAGACCCATAACGCTGGGCACCCCTTAACATCCTTGCGTACCCCCTCAAGCTGTGGAGAGTACCCCCTGGTGGTATGTGTACCACAGGCTGAGAAACAGCGCTCTAGCAGGTGTCTAAAGTTTGCCCCTGCAGGGTGCTGAGTTGAGGTGGGAAAAGGCGAGGTATGCTGAAATGAGGTGGGAAAAGGTGAGGTGCGCTGAGAAGAGGCAGGAAAAGGTGAGGTGCGCTGAGAAGAGGCAGGAAAAGGTGAGGTGCGCTGAGGTAAGGTAGAAAAGTGCGAGGTGCGCTGAGGTGGTAAAAGTTGAGGCGAGGCATTTTCCTGCTTCACCCCTGCCCACTTTTTCCTTGCTCACCTCAGTGCACCTCACCACCTCATCTTTTCCTGCCTCACCCCTGGTCCACGTTTTTCCCTCCTCACCTCAGCCTACCTCACCTTTTTTCTCCTCACCTCAGCGCAGCTCACCATTTCCCTCCTCAGCCTTGCCCAATTTTCCTCTCCTCACCTCAGCGCAGCTCACCTTTTCCTGGCTCAGCCGTGCCCACTTTTCCCTCCTCACCTCACCTCAGCACACCTCACCACACCTCATCTTTTCCCTCATCACCTCAGCGCACCTCTCCTTTTCTCTCCTCACCCCTGCCCACCTCACCTCAGCTTTTCCCGCCTCACCTTCTACCCCTTACTTATTTCCTCCTCACCTCAGCCCACCTCACCTATTTCCTCCTCACCTCAGCCCATCTCACCTTTTCCTGCCTCACCCCTGCCCACCTTTTCCCGCCTCACCTCAGTGCACCTCACCTTTACCCTCCTCACCTCAGCCCATCTCACCTTTTCCTGCCTCCCCCCTGCCCACCTTTTCCCCCTCACCTCGGCGAACCTCGCATTATCCTGCCTCACTCCTGCCCACGTTTTTGCGCATTTCACCTCAGCACACCTCTCCTTTTCTCTCCTCTACCCTGCCCACCTCAGCTCTTCCCGCCTCACCTTCTCCCCCTCACCTCAGCCCATCTCACCTTTTCCTGCCTCACCCCAGCGCACCTCACCTTTTCCCTCCTCACCTCAGCCCATCTCACCTTTTCCTGCCTCCCCCTGCCCACATTTTCCCGCCTCACCTCAGCGCACCTCACCTTTTCCCTCCTCACCTCAGCCCATCTCACCTTTTCCTGCCTCCCCCTGCCCACATTTTCCCGCCTCACCTCAGCGCATCTCACCTTTTCCTGCCTCCCCCTGCCCACATTTTCCTGCCTCACCTCAGCGCACCTCCCCTTTTCTCTCCTCACCTCAGCCCATCTCACCTTTTCCTGCCTCCCCCCTGCCCACCTTTTCCCGCCTCACCCCTGCCCACCTTTTCCCCCTCACCTCAGCGAACCTCGCATTATCCTGCCTCACTCCTACCCACGTTTTCGCGCATCACCTCAGCACACCTCTCCTTTTCTCTCCTCAACCCTGCCCACCTCAGCTCTTCCCGCCTCACCTTTTCCCCCTCACCTCAGTCCACCTCACCTTTTCCCACCTCACCTATTTCCTCCTCACCCCTGCCCACCTCACCTATTTCCTCCTCACCCCTGCCCACCTCACCTATTTCCTCCTCACCTCAGCCCACCTCACCTATTTCCTCCTCACCTCAGCGCACCTCACCTTTTCTCCCTCACCTCAGCTTTTCCCCCTCACCTATTTCCTCCTCACCTCAGGGCACCTCACCTTTTCCCCCTCACCTCAGCTTTTGCCCCTCGCCTATTTCCTCCTCACCTCAGGGCACCTCACCTCAACCCACCTCACCTTTTCTCCCTCACCTCAGCTTTTCCCCCTCACCTATTTCCTCCTTACCTCAGAGCACCTCACCTTTTCCCCCTCACCTCAACCCACCTCACCTTTTCCCGCCTAACCCCTGCCCAGCCTGCATGCATATGAATCAAAGAAATGCTGCAGCTGAACAGCCAGAAAGGTTAATTTTTTAGCTGACCTGGAGGATTTCACAGTGAATTTGGGATGCCCTGGAGAGAGCAGATCGGGCTGTCTAGGGTTTAGGTCAGCTTCAAAGTGTGATTTCAATGCGATGGTGCATGGCATCCCACTACAGGGCTTTTCTAAATTGCAAAAACAGTAAAAGCCTGCAGCGCCCTCTAGTGCTCACCCTCACAACACATGCATTGAAGGATAGTGGCAGTCGAATATCTCCAGTGCAGGGGTGCTATTATTACTGTTTATTTACAGAGCACCGTCATATTCCGTGGAGCTGTACAAAGAAACATAAATAAGCCCCTATTAATCTAGCAAAACAAATGACTCTTTATGTTTTAAAGAGGACCAAAACCTTGTTCTAGAGGGATCCCGATTTGGGATGCCCTGGCGGTTCTGCGCGCGCAGAAGAAATCGAGGAGACTGCAACTCGGCCTTAGCTGTGGAGTTGAGGATTAAAGGTAGTATGTGAGAAAACCGGGGGGGGGGGGGTACAGACTACAGGGCATCCCAAATCAGGGTGCAATTGCAAAGGGAGCTGGCTCCATTTAACAACCAATTAGGTTAAGAGAATTTATTTGAATTTTTTTTGTTGTTGGGGTGAGGGGGGCGCACGGCTGTGAGAGTGTGGGGGCGGCATAGCTACAGCTGTAGCGGGGACATGAGGGAGAGGACAGGGGCGGTTCACGTGTGCCATGTCTGTGCCATTCTGCTATTCATTTCTATGCGGTATTTTCAACTTATATAACTTAAAGTGGACCAAAACCCAGGATTTTGACTATCCTGGGTTTTGGTCCTTTTCCCCGGGCCACCCCGAATGGGGGTGCCCCGCTGTGTGAAACACCCAAGGTCGCTGAGTTTTTATGGGTGCTGTGGGGGGAGCGAATTTCACACAATGGTAAAAAGCCAAGCGTCAGCCCTGGAATCTTTGGCTGCTGCTGGGTTTTGTTCCACTTTAATATCAAATAAAAATATGTTTTAGGGAATAGGCCTATCCTGGACAAATTTACACCTTTCGCCACCGTGGAGCGCACTATCATTTCCGTGTCAGGGTGAGAGTGGGGTCTCGCCATCCATATAACGGGCGGACAGGCGCTGCAACGCGCTCCCACCGGACCTGCAGGAGAACACTCCAGGGGTTACAATCCGCTCCAGGATATGGGATCGGCTATATATTCCGCCCCTAAAAATGAACACCACACAGGAATTTCACTTTCCTGTGTGTTGTTCCTCTGTGTGACGGCATCCCAACTTGGGATGCCTCACTGTGTGTATCCCCCCAGGTCATCCCCCTACACTCACCTTCCTTCCGCTCCCACGGCGGAAACTCGGGTGAATGTGCTAACTGGCTGAGTGGCGCACTCAGCCAATCAACGCCCTTGCTGTCACTCAGCTTCCTTAGGTGCCGCTGACCGCTAAACCACCTGGCACCAGCCACATCGCCCGCCCAACCGTGGTGTACCGGCGCCGGCCTTTCATGCGTGTGCATGGCTAGAGGTGAGCAGGGATGCAGCCGGAGCAAACAGACTCGGCAAATGCTCCAGGAGAAGGTGATTGGGGGGGGAGGGTTCATACAGCAAGGCATCCCAATTCGGAATGCCCCAAAGAGTGGAACTTGGATGGCACTGGAGTCTTTTAGACTCCAGGACCTCCAATGTCCCTCTTTCAAGTGGACCAAAACCCACGGAGATCGGGATCAGTAATCTAAAAGATTCCCCGGCCTATTAACTGCTTCCCCCTGGGGCATCCATAAACTCACCTTCTCTCCCGGTCCAACGATGCATGCATGAGCATCGACCATATCCCCACTATCCCTCTAGCAGGGCGCGCGCCTGCACCAGGCATTTGTAAGAGGGTAGCAGGGGATGCGGCCGTCAGTGTGTTGATTGGACGAGCGGCATAGGACCGAGAAGAGGCGAGTTTGTTAGGGCGACATGGGGGGGTTTCACAAAGCGGGGCATCCCTGATCGGGGAGCCCCGGGGGCATGGACCAGGGATGCCCAATTTAACAACGCGGTGAAGGCCGGATATGAGGCTACCGCTGAGAATTAACCACCACTGAGCCAAAAAACTGATTGCACCCTGCAGTCTACTTTGCTGAAAATTAATGTCCTGCTTTGAACGCGAGTATATATAATCCACTAGGGGGCGCTTAGGAAGCCAATAAGGCCCGAGAAGACTTGACTACTATCAATTTACAGTCTAAAAGTGGAATTAATATAGATACCTTATGTAACAAGGCAACATGGTGTAATATTACTGTTATATGGTATTGGAATCCCTAATGACATTTCCAATTGGATTTGATATGATCTATAGCATGGCTATTTTCACCAGTTTCCGGACCCTCTGTGCCTCCCAGCCTCGGCTGACGGATCGGGTGGATGCCGCGTACCGCGTCGTTCTCCCGCGACCCGCCCCTCAAGGTTCCTCTGCCGGCGCCATTTTGCTTCTGCTGCGCGTTGGGGCCCTTCTCATCCTGGAGCTGCGGCGGTGATCCTGGTCTGCTTGACACTTCTTCCTGTGGTCTGGCGGTTGGTGCCCTTGTCCTACTTGGTCCATGAGTCCCCCTCAGGGGCTTTTTGGTCTTTTTTGAGCATGCACTGCGGGATACTTGTGTCTTTATTTATCTTTCAGGTGGGACAACTATGGGTTGTGGTTTCTCCCGGTCTTATCCCTTACCATCCCTCATCTTCCCTTCCTGGCTTCTGGGGGCATCCCTTGGGGGGGCATCCCGGGTGGCTTTTTTATTAGCCCTTACCCTGTGCTGGCCTATTGTGCCTGTGTTAATCACCATATGGAGGCTTCTGGGGATAGCGTGCTTGGGGGTCCTTCGGGGCAATCCCGGCTGTGTGCCATGTGTGGAGTATCCCCTGTGAGTGACAGTGTCAGGGTGTGCGTGCCGTGCGCCCAAAGTGTCCTTGCTCTCCAGGCTGGGCTGCCCGCTTCGCTTCCCAGCTCTGCGCTTCCTTCGGCATCACCTACCCCTCCCCCCCCCGCGCCTGCATTTAGCCCCTAGTGAGGGGGATACTAGTGGGGGGTCAAAGTCTGATTTGGCACTGCGTGTGGCCAGTATTGAAAGGCAACTTGCCTGGCCTGTTCCACGTAAGGTCTCTGGCAAGAAACGGAACCTAGTTCCCGTGCCATCCCTCTTTCCTGAGGAGGATGAGGGGCCTGATGCTTTTGTTGGCCTTTACCCCCTAAAAGAGGGGGAACTCTTTCAGGACTCGGCAGTGACTCTAGGTCTGCGTCTGGGGAAGACTCATGGTTCCCTGAGGACACTGATAGCCTGTTAGCTCACATTTTTGAAGTCCTGCACATTGTCCCTCCTGAGGTGGCTAAGAGGAAGCAGGGTGAGCTCTTTCGTCCTGACAAACAGCGCCTGGAGTTCCCTGAGCAGAGCCATTTCACTAATATGGTGCTCAAGGAGTGGAAACGTCCTAGTAGATTGCCCCCGGGGTGGGATAGAAGGTATCCCTTTCCTGCCGACCTGGTCAAGCGATGGTCGTGTGCCCCTGAGGTGGACGCTCCCGTGCTCGGGCTGTCCAACACCTCGGTCATGCCTTCCCCTGACACTACTACTCTGCGGGACAGCGGGGACCGGCGCATGGATCAGCTGGCCTGCCATGGTTTTGCGTGTGTGGGGGCTGGGCTGCGTCCGGTCTGCGCTGCTGCCATTACAGCTATTGCCCTTAAGAAACAGCTCAAGCGTCTCCTGGAGGGCACTACGGCTGGCAATAGGGGGGAGGATTATAGGTCCCTTTTGCTTTGCTCTGATTTTGTTGCCTTTGTCCTTACTGCCATGGATAATGCGGTACGGATGTGTAGTAGGACCTCTGCCCTGTTTGGCTGCGTCAGTGGGCGGCTGATACTGCCGCTAAGAAGGCTCTCATTGGGCTCCCCTTTACGGGGCTGCGGCTCTTTGGTGAGTGTCTGGATGTTTTAGCCAAAGATGGTAGGCTGCCTCAACGTAGGAGGCAGCCTCGGCCCTTTCAGGGGTCCTCCTCTTCCCTCCCCTCTTTTTGTGCCGCCAGAGGAGGTCGTGGCTCCCTATTCTAGGGAACACGCAGGGATTCTTGGGGCCGTGGCAGATCCCGAGGTCGTTCCAGTCTATCATGGGGCCCCAAGCCCAAACCTTCCCCCAAGCCCCCTCAGGCATGAGGAGGCGCCCTCACCCATCCGGGTGGGGGGACAGCTTCAGCTCTTTGCTAACGTCTGGAGGCTACGCATCTCAGACCGGTGGATTCAGGAGGTGGTGTCCTCCGGTTACAAGATAGAGTTTGCAGCCTGGCCGCCCCCAAGATTCATCAGATCCCGGATGTCTCAAAACCCTCTGTCAGCTCAGGGTTTGCGCCTTGTGGTTCAACATCTGTTGGAGTCAGGAGTCATTTGCCTGGTGCCTTCCCAGGAATGGGGTCGAGGGTTCTACTCCAATCTGTTCACGGTCCCCAAAAAGGATGGGTCCCTGAGGCCCATCCTGGACTTGAAGGGTCTCAACAAATTTGTCAGGTTCAAGCATTTTCGCATGGAGACCCTGCGCCCGGGCGACTTCATGACCTCAGTGGACATCAAGGATGCCTACCTTCACGTGCCTTTCCAGGTCATCAGAGATTTCTCAGGTTCGCTCTAGAGGATCAGCATTACCAGTTTGTGGCCTTACTGTTCGGTATCACCTCAGCCCCTCGGGTGTTCACCAAGGTGCTGGCGGGTGTGATGGCTTTGCTGTGGAATCAGGGCATTTGCATCCTTCCTTACCTGGACGACATTCTAAGTGCATCTCAATCTCTTTATCAGGCAAAGGAGGGTACTCAGGTGGTGACCTACACTCTCGAGTCCTTCGGCTGGGTGATCAACTATCTCAAGTCTTCACTGTCTCCGTCTTTGGTGAGGTCCTTTCTGGGCATGACTCTGAATAACTCTCAGGTCAAGGTATTCCTGCCTCAGCAGAAGGTGGAGGGCCTGCAGAAGCAGGCACGGACTCTGGTCTTGTGTCCCCATCCCTCCATCCGGCAGGGGATGCAGTTAGTGGGTCTGATGGTGTCCTGCTTCAAGGCGGTCCCTTTTGCTCAGTTTCACATGAGACCTCTTCAGTTGCACCTCTTGTCAGTTTGGGATCGGGACCCTGTGTCCCTGGATCAGGAATTTGCTCTGTCCCCCCCCCTGGCCAGACAGTCCCTCTCGTGGTGGCTGGACTCAGGGGACCTTTCTGTCTCCGTGCTGGGAGACTGTCACCACAGATGCCAGTCTGACCGGTTGGGGGGGCTTTTGGTCTCTGAAGTTCCAGGGTCGGTGGGGCCCCCAGGAGGCTCATGCTCCATTCAATGTACTGGAACTGAGGGCGATCAGGTTGGTTCTGTCTCAGCTGACCCCACACCTTCAGGGTCAGGCTGTTCAGATCAGCACGGACAACCAGACGGCGGTTGCCTACATCAATCATCAGGGAGGGACTCGGAGCAAGCGAGCCTTCAAGTGTCCCTGATACTGTCTTGGGCGGAAGAGAATGTCCCCTGCATCTCGGCGGTTTACATTCCGGGGGTGGAGAACCTGGAGGCAGACTCCCTGAGCAGGGGAACGTCTCGGCTGGGGGAATGGTCCCTCAGCAACAGAGTTTTTCACTCCATGTGCCACCGCTGGGGTCAGCCGGATGTGGATCTGTTTGCGTCCCGCCACAATCACAAGCTTCCCAGGTTTGTCTCCCTGTCACAGTACCCTCTGGCCTTCGCCATGGATGCGCTAGCAATGCCTTGGACGGAGTTTCGGCTCCTCTATGTGTTCCCTCCGTTCCCTCTGCTGGGCAGGGTGCTGCGCAAGATAGTCCAGGAAGGGGTGCCAGCCATTCTCGTGGCCCCCTGTTGGCCAAGGAGGGTGTGGTTCGCAGACGTTGTGCAGTTGGCAGTAGATCAGTATGCCCTGCCCAAGGATCCAGATCTGCTCACTCAAGGAGCTGTGCCCTCCCAATTTACAAATTCTGGGTTTAACGGCTTGGCTGCTGAAACCTCCATCTTGAGGGATAAGGGTTTGCCGGCTTCTGTTGTCGATACCATGATTAGGGCTAGGAAGAAGTCTTCGTCCTTTATCTACTACAGGGTCTGGCATGCTTACATTGCCTGGTGTGAGTCCAAGTCTTTTCCTTGTCGGGTGTTTTCTATCCCCATGATTCTGGAATTTTTGCAACATGGTTTGGATTCGGGCCTTCAACTCAGTACCCTCAAGGGACAGGTGTCAGCTCTGGCAATTTTTTTCCAAAGATCCTTTGCCAATAACTGGTTGGTTAAGACTTTTTTCCAGGGAGTTACTCATGTGCGTCCGCCATGTAAGCCTATGCTACCAGTTTGGGACCTGAATCTGGTGTTGTCTGCTCTGCAGGGTTCTCCCTTTGAGCCTATACGTGGGGCTGCCTTGCCCATTCTGACTCTTAAGATGGGCTTTTTGGTGGCCATTACGGTCAGGCGAGTTTCTGAGCTGGCGGCGCTTTCCATCAAACCTCCTTATTTTGAGAGCCATCAGGATAAGGTGGTGTTTCGGCTTAAGCCGGATTTCTTGCCTAAGGTTGTGTCTGCCTTTAATCTCAATCAGGACATTGTTTTGCCTTCCTTGTGTCCAAACCCTGCTAATTCCAAGAAGCGGACCCTTCACTCTTTGGATGTTGTCAGGGCTCTGAAGTTTTGGTTGCTACTGAGTCTTTCAGGAAGTCTGACGCTCTTTTTGTTCTTCCTGCTGGACCTAGGAAGGGTTTGCCTCCTGCTAAATCCACTATCAGCAAGTGGAGCCGTCAGGCGGTGGTACAAGCCTATTCTGCAAGCCTATTTACAAGGTTGATGTTAAGGCCTCAGCTGAAGCTGCTTTTGGCCGCAAGGTACTCCAGGCAGTAGTGGTTTAAATTGCCTGTTACTCTTTGGGGATCCCACCCTACTTTATGGACACTGCTTTTGGATGTCCCAGATATAATGACTTTGTGAAGCAGGCCGTGCCATGCAATGGGAAAAAGACAATTCTGTGAGTACTCACCTGTAGAATTGCTTTTGCCATGCATGGCAGGGCCTGCTTCACCCCACCCTTGTTATCGTTGTTCTTGGTTGTCTCTGTATGGTGATTGTTCCAAGTTAGTTGGGGTTTTTCTTGTTACTTTTATTATCTCCCGGTTTCTTGAATAACTGCTTGTCAACACTGGATAAGTCTATGGTGATTCCGTTTTTATATGGTACTTGGAGGAGCCACAACTCTTCTGTAGTAGACTGTGCCACTTTGTGGCGGAATACCCAGATGTAATGACTTCGTGAAGGAAGCCGTGCCATGCATGGCAAAAGCAATTCTACAGGTGAGTACTCACAGAATTGTCTTTTTCCAACTGTGCCAGGCTGTTGGTCTGGTTTAATACAGCATCGTTATGATTTATGCTAGGTCAATTTGAGAGGTGTATATTTGTCTGGGATATGCCTATTGCCTGAAACGCAGTGGTATTTGGTTTAGATAACCTTGAAATTGAACCAGCTCGGAGTAGATTAGGTGTAAGGGATAATTGGGTGACACCAAAACAATTTGTAATATTACCTTTTCCAGAGACGACTTCCTTCTCCACCCTCCATCGAAATCCGAACTGCAAACAGAAAACAAAAAGTGCGTGTGAGTATACATTTCCTATAATTCAGGGTTAAAGTGGACTGAAACTCATGAAAAAGGGAATTGATCCTAATGAAAGCAGACCGAAAGCGTGGTCACCCAGCTCTAGAGTCTAAAAGGCTTCCTGGTTAGAGCTTGTCCCTGGGAAATCCCGATTTGGCATGAGCTGCTTCTCCAGCTACATCTATTGCTCCCTGTGCTTCTAGCTTTCCAGCCCTTACAGCGAGAGTATGAGCTCAGATTAACCCTTTAAATTGGACCAAAGCCCACCCTGGATTCTATGAGACTCTCTCCCCCTGGGGCATCCAGAATCAGGATACCCGCTGTGTAAAACTCCTCAGGTCATCCAGAAACGCACCTTCTTTCCCGGTCCAACAGCGCATGCGTGAACAGCAGCAGCATCCCCGCTATTCTTTTAGCAGGGCGTGTGCCCGCGCCAGGCATTTGTAAATGGCCAGTGCGAGCACGCTCCCTGTTAAAGGGTAGCGGGGGATGCGGTTGCTAGCGGGCTCGGATCCACTCAACTTAGGCGACGTGACGTCAGCAGCTCCAAGCGCCCTGACTGGAAAAGCAGCTGCGCATGAGCTGTAGGACCGGGAAGAGGTGAGTGAGTTCGGGCAATCTGGGGGGGGGGGTTCACACAGTGGTTCATCCCTGATCGGGGTGCCCCGGGGCAAGAACCAAAACCCAGAATAGTCAAAATCCTGGGTTTTGGTCCACTTAAAATTCACAGCCCTGAAAAACGCCCACCTTACCCCTCAATCGATCTGGTTGGAGCATCCACCCCGCCTCCCCGGGGCACTTACGGCTTCAGGAGAGTGTCTGAGACAAGGCCTCTGCTGACATCGCTGTAAAATAAATTGACATTTACTCAGCTCAGCGCGCAGTCCCTCCCGCCGGGTCTCTTATTCATCCGGGGGGCCTCCGACTCCCCCACCCCTGGGCTCTTCAATGATTAGGGGGCGGCCATCAACATCCCCCGACTTCCGCCTTCAATACAGGCCACCGCCTCTTTCTGGGTGGGGTAGATGACATCATTCCCCTCCCGGCACCGAGAGCTCTCAGATGCTTTTGATTGTTGGAGAGAAGGGTGGAGGGGCAGGGCACTCTAATCCCCTGCCTCCCCACCGAGCACTGGCATCTGTGATCTGGGACATTGGAGCGGAGGATCGGAAGTAAGTAAAGAAAAACACAATTCTGTGAGTACTCACCTGTAGAATTGGTATTATAAGTATACAGCACGTCCTGTTCCAGAATAATCCTTACACATGGGTTATACATCCACAAGATGGCGCTGGACTGCAGAAAAAGACTTGTGGCCACTCCCGGCCACTTAAATAGCCAGGAACCTCCCACTAATTCCCAGTATTGACAAGCAGTTAACAAGAAGCCGGGAGAATAAAAAATGAATAAGAATCCAAATGAACAATCACCATACAGAGGTAACCAAGAACAATGATAACAAGGGGCGGGGTGGAACAGGACGTGCTGTATACTTATAATACCAATTCTACAGGTGAGTACTCACAGAATTGTATTATTCCAAGTATACAGCACGTCCTGTTCCAGAATAATCCTTACACATGGGACATCCAAAAGCAGTGTCCATAAGGTAGGGTGGGATCCCCAAAAGTAACAGCGGGCAGTTTAAACCACTGCCGCCTGCAGAACTTTGCGGCCAAAAGCAGCATCAGCTGAGGCCCTAACATCAACCTTGTAAAACTTAGAAAAAGTATGAACAGAAGACCAAGCAGCGGCCTTGCAAACTTGTTCAACAGAAGCTTGGTGCTGAAAGGCCAAAGAGGCACCAATAGCACGAGTAGAACGAGCAGTAAGGCAGAAGGGAGGCACCTTCCCCTTAGCAGAATAGGCTTGTATCACCGCCTGACGAATCCACTTACTGATGGTGGATTTAGCCGGAGGTAAACCCTTCCTAGGTCCAGAAGGAATAACAAAAAGAGCATCAGTCTTCCTGAAGGATTCAGTAGCTACCGGATAAAATTTTATAGTCCTAACCACGTCCAGAGAATGTAATACTTAGAGTTACTAGGATTAGGACACAAAAAAGGCAAGACAATGTCCTGATTGAGATGAAATGCAGACACAACCATAGGCAAGAAATCTGGCTTGAACCGAAACACCACCTTGTCCTGGTGTCTCTCAAAGTAAGGAGGTTTAATGGAAAGCGCCGCCAACTCAGAAACACGCCTAACAGAAGTGATAGCCACCAAAAAGACTACCTTAAGAGTCAAAATAGGCAAGGCAGCCTCACGAATAGGCTCAAAAGGAGAACCCTGCATGGCAGATAAAACAAAATTCAAATCCCAGACTGGTAACAAAGGCTTACGTGGCAGGCGCACGTGAGTAATCCCCTGGAAAAAAGTCTTAACCAAACGGTGGTTGGCAAAAGACCTTTGGAAGAAAATAGCCAAGGCTGAAACATGGCCCTTGAGGGTACTAAGTTGAAGGCCCAAATCCAAACCATGCTGTAAGAATTCCAGAATCCTGGGAATAGAAAACACCCTACAGGGAAAAGACTTAGACTCACACCAGGCAATGTAAGCATGCCAGACCCTGTAATAGATAAAGGACAAGGACTTCTTCCTAGCCCTAATCATGGTGTCAACCACAGAGGCAGGCAACCCCTTTTCCATCAAGATGGAGGTTTCAGCAGCCAAGCCGTCAAAGCCAGCGTTTGTAAATTGGGATGGCAAAGCTGCCCCTGAGTGAGCAGATCTGGGTCCTTGGGCAGGGTGTACTGATCTACTGCCAACTGCACAATGTCTGCAAACCACACCCTTCTTGGCCAACAGGGGGCCACCAGGATGGTTGGTACCTCCTCCTGGGCTATCTTGCGCAGCACCCTGCCCAGCAGAGGAAACGGAGAGAACACGGAGGAGCTGGAAGCTCTTCCAAGACAATGCTAGTGCATCCATGGCCAAGGCCAGAGGATCCTGGGACAGAAAGACAAAGACTGGAAGTTTGTGATTGTGATGGGACGCAAACAGATCCACATCCGGCTGACCCCAGCGGTGACACAGAGAGCAAAACACCCTGCTGCATGAGGGACCATTCTCCCAGACGAGAAGTCCCCCTGCTCAGGGAATCCGCCTCCAGATTTTCCATCCCCGGGATATACACTGCAGAGATGCAGGGAACATTCTCCTCCGCCCATGACAGAATCAGAGACACCTCCTTGAGGGCCCTCTTGCTCCGGGTCCCTCCCCGATGATTGATGTAGGCAACCGCCGTCTGGTTGTCTGAGCGGATCTGAACAGCCCGACCCCGAAGTTGAGGGGTCAATTGGGCGAGAACCAACCCTACCGCCCAGAATGTTGATAGGAGTATGGGAATTTCAAGGACTTCCAGAAACCCCCCCAACCTGTCAGACTGGCATCTGTGGTTACAGTCTCCCAGCAAGAGGACAGAAAGGTTCTGCCCACCAAGAGGTTCCTTGAGTCCAGCCACCACGAGAGGGACCGTCTGGCCAGGGGGGACAGAGCAAACACCTGATCCAGAAACACAGGGTCCCGATCCTACACTGATAAGAGGTGCAGCTGCAGAAGTCTCATGTGAACGTGAGCATAGGGCACCGCCTCGAAGCAAGACACCATCAGGCCCACCAGTTGCATCCCCTGCCGGATGAAGGGATGAGGACAAGAAAGAAGAAACTGGGCCTGAGCTTGAAGATTCTCCACCTTCTGTTGGGGGAGAAAAACCTTGACCTGAGATGTATCCAGAGTCATGCCCAGAAAGGACCTCATCAGAGACGGTAACAGAGAAGACTTGGGATGGTTGATCACCCAGCCGAATGACTCTAGTGTGGTCACCACCACCTGGGTATCCAGCCCTGCCTGATGGAAGGACTGGGACGAGATCAGAATGTCGTCCAAGTAAGGGAGAATGCCCGCCAGCACCTTGGTGAATACCCTGGGGGCCGAGGTGATACCGAAAGGCAGTGCCACAAATTGATAATGCTGATCTCCCAGAGAAAACCTGAGGAATTTCTGATGACCTGGAAAGATTGGTACATGAAGGTAAGCGTCCTTGATGTCTACTGACGTCATTAAGTCGCCTGGGCGCAGTGAATTGACTGCTGAGCGCAAGGTCTCCATGCGAAAATGCTTGAATCTGACAAACTTGTTGAGACACTTTAAATCCAAAATGGGCCTCAGGGACCCATCCATAATCATATCAGCAGGAAAGGGATACCTTTTGTCCCAACTCTTGGGCACCCCAGGCAGCTTGCTAGGCCGTTTCCATTCCTTGAGCACCAGATTATTAAAGCGAGTCTGCTCAGGGAACTCCAAGCGTGGCTTCACTGTATGAAAAAGCTCACCCTGCTGCTGCGGAGCCACGGCAGGAGGGGAAATACAAAGTACCTCAAAAATGTAAGACAACAACCTATCAGTGTCATCTGAGGACCACTGGTCTTCTCCAAAAGGTGACCCGGTATCACCATACACCCTAGGTTGTTCCTCAGATGATTCTGAATCAGAGAATAGTTCGCCTTCCTCAAGGGGACTATAACCCGAGATGTCAAAAATACAATTCTGTGATTATTCACCTTGTAGAATTGGTATTATAAGTATGCAGCACGTCCTGCTCCAGATAATAATTCATAACAGATGGGATTACCTCCACCACAGGGCACTTGACTGCAGAGATGGCAAAAAGAGGTCCCTCCCGGTCCATATATACCCGGGACCTCCCACAAATTCCCCAGTATAGAAAAGCAGTAAGGAGAACCAGGAGGAGCCAATGATAATTAACAACGTTAACAAGGATAACAATCACCATACAGAGGATCTAAGATAATGCAAACAGGGTGGGGTGGAGCAGGACATGCTGCATACTTATAATACCAATTCTACAAGGTGAATAATCACAGAATTGTATTATTCTAATTGTGCAGCACGTCCTGTTCCAGATAATTCATAACAGATGGGACATCCAATAGCAGTGTCCGTAAACAGGGTGGGATCCCAAAAGCAACAACGCGCAGTTCACACCACTGCCGCCTGCAGAACCTTGCGGCCAAAAACAGCATCCGCTGAGACCCGAAAATCAACCTTGTAAAACTTGGAAAAGGTATGAACAGAAAACCAAGTAGCAGCCTTACAAACTTGTTCAACAGAAGCCTGGTGCTGAAAGGCCCAGGAGGCCCCAACAGCACGTGTAGAATGAGCAGTAACACGGAAAGGAGGATCCTTTCCCCTAGCAGAATAGGCCCTAAAAATAGCCTGACGAATCCATTTGCTAATAGTAGACTTAGCAGGGGCCAGGCCCTTCTTGGGACCTGAAGGAACCACAAACAAGGCATCAGTCTTTCTAAATGGTGCAGTAGCCACCAAGTAGAACTTCAAATTCCTGACCACATCCAGGGAATGTAAGGCCCTCTCCTTGGAATAACCAGGATTAGGGCACAAGGAAGGAAGCACAATGTCCTGATATGGAAGGCAGAGACAACCTTAGGCAAGAAATCAGGTTTAAATCTGAAACCCACCTTGTCCTGGTGTCTTTCAAAGTAGGGGGCCTGAATAGAAAGGGCCGCCAAGTCCGAAACACGCCTGACCGAGGTGATGGCCACCAAAAAGGCAACTTTAAGAGTAAGAATAGACAGAGCAGCCTCATGCACAGGCTCAAAAGGAGGGCCCTGAAGGGCAGACAAACCCAGATTCAAGTCCCAAACTGGCAACAGAGGTTTGCAAGGGGAAACCCCCTGGAAGAA
The DNA here is from genome assembly GCA_027917425.1 of Gastrophryne carolinensis. NCBI lineage: Eukaryota > Metazoa > Chordata > Amphibia > Anura > Microhylidae > Gastrophryne > Gastrophryne carolinensis. The sequence goes on from CM051235.1 coordinate 615,378,651, forward strand.
AGTCTTGACCAGAGGATGTTGAGCGAAAGATCTCTGGAAGAAAACAGCCAAGGCAGAAACGTGACCCTTGAGCGTGCTGAGCTGAAGTCCCAGATCCAAACCATGCTGAAGGAACTCCAGAATCCTAGGAATGGAAAACACCCAACATGGAAGGACCCTAGACTCACACCAGTCAATGTAGGCCCCCCAGATCCTATAGTAGATGGTAGAAGAAGATTTCTTCCTAGCCCTTATTAGAGTGTTAACCACAGACTCAGAAAGCCCCTCATCCCTTAAGATGGAGGCTTCAGCAGCCAGGCCGTCAAAGCCAGCGTTTGTAAATTGGGATGGCATAGCCCCCTTGAGTGAGAAGGTCCGGGACCAGGGGCAGAGCGTACTGATCTACTGCCAGCTGAACGATATCTGCGAACCACACCTGTCTTGGCCACCGGAGGGCCACCAGGATTGCTGCCACCCTTTCCTGAGCAAGCTTGCGCAGAACCCTGCCCAGTAGGGGGAATGGAGGAAAAAGATACAGGAGACGGAACCCCTGCCAGGATAGTCAGAGCATCCACCGCAAGGGTCAGGGGATACTGGGACAGAGAGACAAAGACTGGGAGCTTGTGATTGTGGCGGGACGCAAACAGATCCATGTCCGGTAACCCCCAACGGTGACATAAGGACGGAAGACCTCGCTGCTGAGAGACCATTCCCTCAGGCGAGAGGTCCCCCTGCTCAGGGAGTCCGCTTCCAGATTCTCCACCCTCGGAATGTACACTGCAGATATGCAAGGAACATTGTCCTCCGCCCAGGACAGAATCATGGACACCTCCTTAAGGGAACTCTTGCTCCGAGTCCCTCCCTGATGATTGATGTAGGCAACCGCCGTCTGGTTGTCTGAGCGAACTTGGACCGGCCGGCCCTGAAGGTGAGGAGTCAACTGGGCCAGTACCCACCGAACCGCCCTCAGTTCCAGGACGTTGATGGGGGCATGGGCCTCCTGAGGGCCCCACAGCCCCTGGAATTGTAGGGTTCTCCAGAAGCCCCCCCAACATGACAAACTGGCATCCGTGGAGACCGTCTCCCAACAGGGGGCCAGAAAGGATCTGCCCCCCAACAGGTTCCTCCGATCCAGCCACCACAAGAGGGACCGCCGAGCCAGAGGAGACAGAACAAAGGCCTGATCCAGAGACAGGGGACTCTTGTCCCAGACTAATAGGAGATGGAGCTGAAGAGGTCTCATGTGGAACTGAGCATAAGGAACTGCCTCGAAGCAGAACACCATCTGTCCCACAAGCTGCATCCCTTGCCGGATGGAAGGGCGAGGGCAGGACAGAAAGAAATGAACCAGAGCTTGAAGAAAATCCACCTTCTGCTGAGGAAGAAAAATCCTGGCCTGAACAGTATCCAGATTCATGCCCAGGAAGGAGGTCACCAGAGACGGGGACAGGGAGGATTTGGGGTGATTGATCACCCATCTGAATGTTTCCAGAGCAGTCACCACCTGCTGGGTATCCAATTCTGCCTGCTGGAAAAAATGGGAAGTGATGAGGAGGTCGTCCAGATAAGGAAGAATGCGAATGCCCCGAGCTCTGAGGAGAGCCATGACACCTGCCAGCACCTTGGTGAAGACTCTGGGGGCCGAGGTGAGACTGAAGGGCAGTGCTACAAATTGGTAGTGCTGGTCCGCCAGTGCGAACCTGAGGAATCTCTGATGCCCTGGGAAGACTGGTACATGAAGGTAAGCATCCTTGATGTCTATGGAGGCCATGGAGCGTAAAGAGCTAATCGCGGAGCGCAGGGTCTCCATGCGAAAGTGTCTGGTCCTGATGAACTTGTTGAGAAGCTTTAAGTCCAGGGTGGGTCTGATGGAACCATCCCTTTTGGGTACTGTGAAGAGATTGGAATAAAAACCCAGACCTCTCTCCCCAGGAGGAACCTGACAGATGACCCCCATGTCAAATAGGTTTTGCACAGCCAGAAACAGACCCCGAGATGCCAGGGGTTCTAGAGGAATCCGAGACCTGAGGAATCTTGGAGGCGGCCAGGCAGCGAACTCTAGCTTGTAGCCCGAGGACACAACCTCCAGAATCCACCTCTCTGAGACCTGCTGTCCCCAGACATGAGCGAAGAGCCGCAGCCATCCCCCCACCCGGATGAGTGAGGGCGCCCCTTCATGGCTGAGGAGGCTTGGCGACAGATTTTTGCTTGGACCCCCAGGAAGATCCGAAGCGGGCACGACCTCTGCCCCTGCCCCAGAAGTCTCCCCTAGGGCCTGCAAAGGAAACCCCTCTCCCAGACCTGGTTCCACGGTAGGAGGGGGCAAAGGCACCCGAACCCCGAAAGGACCGCAACTGCTTCTTGCGTTGAGGCAACTTACCCCCCTTGACAAACAGGTCCAAGGGGAGCCCCGTGAGGGCCTTCTTAGCAGCGTTATCAGCTGAGCGGCGTATAGCAACCACTAATGCAGAGGTTCTACTACACATCCTGATGGTGTCATCTAAGGCAGAAAGGACATATGCAATGAACATTTCACACTGTGACAAGGCCCTGAACTCGGCACTAGAAGTATCATCAGGGGCGCCTCCCAACAGACCCTTGAGGAGAGACCTGATAGCAACAGCAGAAACAGCAGAAGCACAGACAGGGCGCAAGGCAGACCCCACACAGGCAAATGCATGGGAGTGCAGCTGGTCAATGCGCCGGTCCTCACTATCCTTAAGGGTAGTGGAATCAGGGGAATGGACCACAGATGTGTTGGACAACCCCAATACTGGTGCATCCACTTCTGGGGGGGGGGGTTGACCAACATTTAACCACATCATTGGGAAAAGGGTACCTTTTATCCCAGCCCTTAGGGATTCCGGGAAGCCGGCCGGGACGCTCCCATTCTTTGAGAACAAGATTATTGAAATGGGCCTGTTCTGGAAACTCCAGACGTGGTTTAGCAGTACTGAAATGTTCCCCCTGTAGCTTGGGAGCCGCAGCAGAAAGGGAGATGGAAAGCACATCAAAAATCTGAGTTAACAGTCTATTGATGTCATCAGCATCCTAATGGTCAGAGCCATAGTCAGCACCACTGAAATGCTGATCATCAGATAACTCTGAATCCGAGAACAATTCCCCCTCCTCAAGTGGGGTATAATCAGACAAATCAAGGAAATTCTCAGTCTCCATAGGAAGGGCAGACGCACCCGGGGCCACATGCCGCCTTTTAGCCGGGGCCTTACGGGCCGCAGAGCTAGCAATCAGCCTCTCAATGTTAGCCAACCTGGAAGACACGTCAGGCTGAGACTCCCCACTAGTATTTAGCTCACTGGGAGTCATACTCACGCGAGGGGGAGTTGGTGAGGGCATAGTGGGTGCAGGCCCAGTCAGAGATAGCCCAGAATGCAGCGCAAGCGCCTGCTGGGCGCAGGGTACACAGACCCGCACATCATCGCTCACAGGGGATGCCCCACACACTACACACAGCCGGGCTTGTCCCGAGGGGACCCCGAGCACAATATCCTGTGAAGCCTCCATATGGTGATTAAGGTGGCACAACTGGCCGATAGGAATTACGCCGTAAAAGCAACCCGGGATGCCCCAAATGTCCGCCAGGGAAGTGGGAGGATTTTACAGTGTAGGCATCTAATAAAGTTACAACAACTAATAGAGGGGGCAGGACCGGGAGAAACCTATAAAAACACAGTTATCCCGCCTGAAAGACATAATAAAGACACCCCCATAAGCACATTGAAATGAAAAGGGAATAAAAAACAAGCCCGCAGGGGCACTCACAGACCGCGGTGGGGGGCCAGCAATCACACCAGGCGATGACCAATATGGCGCTGGAGGGACCTCAGGGGGCGGGCCGCAGGAGGGTCCGATGCGGAACGTGCCAACCGAGCAAGCCACGCCCCCTCCGAGAAGCGCAGGGATAGGCCAGAAGCTCCAGCCAATGGGCACGCAAGGATTCTTGATGATGATGCCGCCGCTGACTGCGGACGCCATAAGGCAAATTCAAATAAGTAAAAGACAGAACTAAACGAATAAAGTGCAATAAACACACATATACAAGGCAAAAAGCCACATACCCCCCCGAACGGGACACTGAGAGAGGGGGAGAAAGGTGGATGTCAAAGAGACCCACCAATGACCAGGGCAGGGAAAAGCAAGAGCGGACGGGGCATCCCAAATCAGGTTCACCATAAACCTGCACCGCCTACCCTTTGGTGGGGGATTGCGGTCGGAGCCAGGCTCCGCAAGGAAAGCACCTCTGATAGGTGCTGCCTACCATCACCCGACCAGCGCAGCCAAAGCTGGGAGGCATAATTAATACGTGGAACGGGTGGGAATAGTCCTACAGGGGCAAGGGCTGTTAGCCGACTGCAGAGAAGAAACTGGGGAATTTGTGGGAGGTCCCGGGTATATATGGACCGGGAGGGGCCTCTTTTTGCCATCTCTGCAGTCAAGTGCCCTCTGGCGGAGGTAATACCATCTGTTATGAATTATTATCTGGAGCAGGAAGTGCTGCATACTTAGAATATTCCTCAGCCTCAACAGGGAAGAGGGAAA